>CM076609.1:8734462-9348829 GCA_038502775.1 Hippodamia convergens | reverse complement strand
AGATCACGAAATCATCAAATGCGACAAAGTCAAGTCGGTAACATAAGGAATCCAAACTGAACCGGCTTCAGAAAACGACTATGGACTTTTATACAAGAGCCTGAAAGAAGAAAAGACTGAATTTCACCCTTCGAACTTAAAAGCGAGAAAAAATTGAATGGTGTGCTCCGCCGAATAATTACGGAAATAAATTAGAAGGAAATAAAAGCAGACTTAGCTGCAAAAGGTTACCCTGTGACAAAAATCACCAGAATCACAGCGAAAAAGAACAAGAAACGGTATTATTCAGTGTCATCGTTTTCAATTACACTGCGCAAAAAAATTAACGCACATTCTGAAAATCTCAATTTCAATGAAAGTTTACTCTACATTGACTTTATAACTTATTTTTATGTTCTCTCGGGAAGGTTTTAAACGAAACAAGACACTTTAAATGGAAGAAAAATTCAGGATTTCACCGAATCTTATGTGAAAGAAGAGAAGTGAACAATTCTCAAAATATTGAAATGGTGATAAGTGATTTTATACTTGGTATTTCCACCCCTTGCGTTAATTACAGCTCGGCAACGACGGTTCATACTCAAAATGAGTGATCTTAAAATGCTCTGATCTAATCCTTCCGAGATTTCTCCGAGTTGGATTCCTAAGTCATTAACAGTAGCTGGATGATTTTCTGAACTAAGGTTGTCTATAACCTGCTCAATCGGATTGAGATCTGGACTACTTGCTGGCCATTCCATTCGAGAGACTTCAACCTCTTCAAGGTAATCCTGAACAATGGGGTCTGGCATTATCGTTGATAAAAATTAAATTTTCACCAATGTATGGAGCAAATGGCACTACATGCTCTTCAAGAATATTCCTTATGTACTTATCAGCATTCATAGCTCCATTATCAACGACCACTAGGTCTGTGCGAGCAGTCAAAGATATTCCACCTCATATCATAATCGATCCTACCCCGAAAACAGTAGTATTCAGGAAATTGCACTGAGCATATCTTTCATATGGATGACAAAGGAACGTCAATCACAATGTTAGAGGCAGAATCTGGACTCATCTGTGAAGAGATTTCTTTCCCAACCGGCCTCTTCCTAATGGATATGCTGTCTCGCAAAATCCAAACGCGCCCTTCGATGGGCTGGGGTGAGAGCTGGACCTCTGACCGCGACACGAGGCTCAATCATATTCTCTGAGGATATTTATTATTTTCTGATTGTTAATTTGCACCCCATGAGTTTGCTCAAGTTGATTCTGAAGGAGGCGAGCAGTTGCAAATTGTTGTCTCAACGAAGAAACTCTCAAGTAACGTTCTTGAATGGCAGTTGTTAGGGTAGACTATCCTGGTCTTCGGACATTCATACCTATCTCCCTGAATCGCTGCAACATTCTTGACACACTTGTATGGGAAACTCCAAACCTTTCTGCAATTCTTGTGTATGTCCACCCTTCTTCTCGCAAAACTTCCGCTTGGGCACATTCCTCTTGTGTCAAATTGCGTGTTTCGCGTTGCATATAGCGATCGAGTGTAGATAATCAAACGAAAGAAAAACTATTGATCACTAGAATTGATCGAGAACAACTGATTTTAGAATGGTGCCAATTTATTCAAAATCTGATAATATCATCTTTTTTTATTCCTGCTGGGAATAAACATCTGCATTGAAGAAAAACGTTGAAAGTGGATAACAAATGCTTGCATAATTCTGATAAAAATATTTATCATTGAGAACACCTTCAGTTGTAGAATAAATTTGAGATTTCCATAATGTGCGTTAATTTCTTTGAGCAGTGTATATGGGCATTCTCAGAAAAACTGTCCTGCCACATTCATTCTGGAATGTGGCGACGAACATATGACAGGAGAATGTAAAAAACCCTCCACAACAGCACCCAAATGCGCGAACTATGGAATCAACCATTTGTCAACCTTCATAAAGTGCAAACAAGATCCTGACACCTTAGATAACCGGAATGAAAAGAAATTAGTAAAAACCATAATTTCGAAAGAGAGAAAACGTATGGAATAAATGGGTTGAAGAAGGCAAAAGAAGAATCTAAATCGACAAAAACTGTTAGTACAGCAAAAAAAAAAGGAGGAACTTAATCCGAAAACCAAAATAAAGATAAACACAAAAAAGCGCCGGCAATAAAGAACGTATCTCAGTTCTTACTTTCTTCTTCGTCTTGGGAAAACATAATTAACTTTTTCGGTAAGCTTCAGCAACAGCAACAAATAATATCACCTCATTTAAAAAATGATGCTCTTCGATTTTTTTCAGAAAATAGGAAATGTTCTCTTCGACATTAAGCGAGTCTTCCGGGCTTATTGACCACAATGCGGTCAGTAACTCTGCGGTCGAGCTACAATCCTAAACCAAGATTCCTCTGAAGATGCCTACCGCCAATAAGTTATTTTGGATTGTTTCAATGTTGCTGAAATTCTTCTCATTCTTCGGTCTGCGGACACCACAAGTAAGAAGTCCCCATTCGCGTCCAATGATTAATTAAAAATTTACCGAGTCAATTGTCTGTCTAACATGAACTTTTCGTGCAGTCTCGAAAACTTCGTTACCTCGAATGAAAGAAGTTAACGTGGTTGGCTTTTATGATGATTGAAAATTTCACGATGCATTTAGGTTAAGTCCTCTTCATAAAAGGTGCTGCCTTCGGAGGAAAGCTATTGTTCAATAAGCAGCCAATAATAGCACGCGAGTAATGTTAATGGGGTAGGAATGTAGTAAAATCTTTTATACGATTGTACAGTGCATCCCGAATTCACTGCATTTCTGCCAGTGTCGTAGATATGAAATCTTGAGGTAGAAATTCATGATCTTCTTCTTCATGATAAATTATCAGGTGCTTTCAGTTTTTTGTTATGTGTCAAACTTTGGAAGTTACAGGATGATTTTGAAATAATTGTGTATCTCGAAAACTACTCATGATATATTCAAGATGAAACCTGTTTTTGGTAGATATTCTTTCGTACACTGAGAGAAATAAATTTGTTTTTATCAATAAAGTATTTATTTCGAGATTATTCATTAACAGACAAATCCACTTATTAATCTTTAATTTATTTATTAACTAACAGATCTTGCCTCTGAAAGAATTCATTCATATATAACGAAATATTTATTTACAAGGTATTTGTTAATATTTAATATATTTGGGTATGATGTATTTCATTTAAACTGCAGTTCTCTTCAAATATAAGATATATTAATTGAAAACATATGTTCATTTGGTAATAAACGAACGTTTGGTTTCTATTACTAAATGATTCTAAACTTCCACCACTCCACGATATGTTTACTCAAAATACAGGATTTATTAACAATGAACAAACCGCATTTGACATGTTTCAGTCATCTTGGATAGTTAACATTGTTCGGTGGTCGGTAGATTCAACTACCCGACTCCTGCCGATAAATCGCGAATGGCGCAATCGGATGAATGGTAAAAATCGAATCATCGATGACCACCGATAGCGAATGAGTTCCCCTTCCAACCCTAACTCCCCAAAGAATTCTTCACGAGCGTCATAGTTCATGAAGAATTAAAACTAACAAACTAACATCGAATTCTGGGAGAGTCGGCAACCGAAGATCAGATGAAACCTTCAACCTTCCCAATGGCATAGTTGGTTAGCGCATTGGACTAGTATTTCGAGGGTCGCAGGTTCAAATCCTGCACGGACTGGTCATTATTCCAGAATTCAATTCCGTCTGCAAAGCCATCAATTTTCAATCTTGCTATCAGACGTTAACATTCATTCATAATGCATGCAGTTTGTTAATTATTACTGAATATATATTTATTTCAGTGTAATGCGTCTTTATTCGGTATTATTGAATGTTATTATTCATAAATAAATGTGATATAATATTGAGTGAAGGTGATTTGCGAAAACTTAAATAAATTCTTTATTTCCATGAAAGAAATATTTATTTGTCCATTTGGCCAATAAATGATTTATTAACATTAACGCATGATCGATAATATCAAGTGAATACTTCTCTCAGTGTAGAATGCATTGGTGAACGCTTAAAAATTTCCTGAGTCAACGTTTCTGAGTTATACCTCAAACTTATTATTACTGTTTTTAATGGAACACTCTACATTTTTTTTCAACAAATCTGTCTGGTCTCTCATGTGTGGTAAATGTGAACTTAATTTTCCCTTTGCAATGTAACGATGAGATAAGGTCTGACGTCGGCCGAGATTAGTTGCAGTTTTATTATCTCTAGGGTAGCTAAGGGATGGCTTTGTAGACAATAAAGTCCTTATTATTATGTGAGCGCCATTTAAATGGTCGCCCATTTAAGCAGGGTTGCTCTGGGCTCTCCACCCAAATTTGTCTTTGTGGTTAATTGTTCGGTGACTTATTGCCTTTTAATCTGGAAGCTTTTCACTTTGGGGAAAACCCTCCAAACAGGCTACGAGCATGATCTCTGAACGGTATTCGACAATGAAGTATCTCCAACAATTTTTTCAAAGCACTCTTGGTTGAAAAAATTTTCCAACAGAAAAAAATAGAAAAAATGAAATTTTAAAACAAATTAAATACACTGAGAAGGAAAAAAAATTATTGCGTTTTTACCGCATTCAAATCTATATAGGTCCCTACTAACTTTTAGATCGATGATGTTAATAACAAACAATGAGTAAAATGGTCAATTGAATTATGGCGAAAACATAATGTACTCACAATTATTGTAATTTTTAGAGTCGGTATCAGCCACCTGAGTATGCAGGTACTTAAATTCACAAAAAATTGGGATTTTGTGGTAAGAATTCATATTGATATGATTTCAAGTTGCAGGAAATATAATTGATTTTAGTCTGTAGGTCTGCAGAGTATACAGGGTGGTTAAGAAAAATCGAGTCAAATAACGACATTTTATTCCCAGAGAATTCAATCATTTTAAAACTATCAATAAAATGTATGACCTCCACGGTCATCGATAACAGATTGGATTGTCTATACCCTTATTCTTCGAGAATCTGAAAATCGTCCATATCCGGATTCATCAGAGAAAAAGACACTACGCCATTGATAGTTCCAATTGATATGTTGCCTTGCACATAACAGTCTTTGACGCTCATGGTCACGTGATAATTGAACTCCCTTTAAAGGACGTCTAGAACCTAGATTCACCTCTCTCAAACGTCGTCTGATGGCTTCGATGGAAACTTTGACTCCATCTGCATTTTGAAGAGTATTCCGTAACATTCTACACGTAGATGTAGGCTCTCTTCTCGCCGAAACGGTGATGAAACGATCCTGAGTAGGTGTTGTTTTTCATCGCCCATCAAGCCTTGGTCTTTCCAATACGGAGCCTGTCTCCTGAACCTATTCCAAAGTCGAGATATCACACTTTGCCTGACTTGGAGCCTTTCCGCTACAACAACCTGAGTTAGGCCACCCTGTAGCATTCCGATAGCACTATTAGCCTCACCGTATGTTAATTTACGTCTTGGCATTTTTAGAAAACTCGTTTCGAATCGAAACCGTTGATAAACTGACTCCATTCCAAAATAAGAATATTTATGAAGCATATGCAAAGAACCAAACTTCAGATAAAAGGTGACCAGATTGACGAAATGTCCCATACTGATTTTTATTAGATCGATTCGAGTTGTTATTGGGATCTGAATGATTTTACAGTGATTAACTCGAAGATTTCATACTTTTCAAAACGATTGAATACGATATCCTTAACTCTTTTGGAGCAGTATATTTTTCAAGTTGGTAGGTAGGTACCTACCGCAGCTTTTTGTGTAGTAGAAACGCAATTATGTATGTAGGAATTATCTTCCAAAAACTAATGAAGAACACAGTTATCAGTCATAAGAAACAATTATTATAAACTTTATTCAACAGCAAAATTTCGAGAAACAATTCTTCTCTTCTTCAGGCTGAAAATAACAAAAAATGATACAATAAATGGGTCAAAAATACAACTAAAAACAAAGCAATTACAGTAAGCAGCAAAGTAAAAAGCAATGAACGTCAATGACAAGAAAACTGTCAGAAAGAAAAAAGATAAACAGAAAATTCACCAACTCACCTTATGAATAATGATTCAAAAATCATCTGAATGATTCAAACTCGTTAAATAATGATATTAAAAATAAAATATGAAGGTTTATCTCGAGTTATCAAATCAACTTGACGTATAGGTACATATGTGTTCATAAATACAAATGAAAGAACAATGCAATTATTTTTTCCTGCTTAGTGTTCGTTTTGGAATTTCGTTTTTTGAAGTCGTTTTTTTTTGTTAAAAAACTTTTTGCATTCTGAGTTGATACTCACAATCTCATGATGTCACAAAATATCTCACAAAAAACCAGGAGCAAATTAACAACATTGAATTTTCATGTCGAATTCACAGCTTTTTTCGTTCCCTAAACGTCTGTTCGTGTTGTATATCGAACGAACGAATCCCGAAATAATGAAGCATCCATTACGCCCGATGGTTCTATTCAATTATGCAAATTTGTAATTAATCAACCGAATAATACGAATTCGAATTGTATTTTAATTCCGTAATTTCATTTCGATCCGCCCGTTTTGAATTAAGTTTTCCACCCCCTCCGCCACTGACAACGTTCCCGGTTCATCCCATGGACGACCGCTCTTAATTTCTCATCAGGGATTCCTTCAGATGTAGTATCCGAGCCGTAGTCTTCAGAGACTTGAACCTCCAGCGATGCCACGTCTAACAAAACTTCGTCAGCTTCTGATCAGAACTTTCAGATGAAGTAGGTACATTAGACTGTTTTACGAAACCCCCCTAATTATCTTCAGGGTATCGAAAAGAGACCTCTATGAAAATATCAGCTTCAAATAATAATATTTAGAGGTCGCTCATCAATTATTTCTATTTTCCCTACTAATAGCAGGGAAGAAATTTCTTTTTTCAATAAAAAACTCCTAGAGTAGAAACCAATAGACGGATTTCATTGTGTGATACATTTTCGTTTAGACAATCAGATACTCTACAAATATGTCCCTTACCATATTTCAATAAACCGGCCGCTTCAAAAGTTATTCGTTTCGATGCTAATATTGAGGTATTTTTGAAGAAAAAAATTATTCAAAAAAATCAATTCTGTTTGTTTTCACGAAATTCTATTTCTAATTATCTTCAGGGTATCGAAAAAAGGCGTCTGTGAAGACATTAGCGTTGAATATTAATATTTAGAGGTCGCTCAGCGAGGATTTCTATTTTCACTGTTGGTAGCAGGAAAAAATTTTCTTTTTTCAATAAACAATTTTCTCTTCACGAACCAATTGACGGATTGCACGGTGTAATACATTTTCGTGTAGGGAACTAGATGCTCTACGAAAATGTCTCATACGATATTTCGATAAAACCGCTCGTTCAAAAGTTATTCGAACTTTTTCTTCAAAAATACCTCTATATTAATAACTTATATTGAGGTATTTTGGAAAAAAAAGTTCGAATATCTTTTGAACGAGTGGCTTTATCGAGATATCGTATGGAATATTTTCGTAGAGTATCTAGTTCTCTACACCAAAATGTATCATATAGTGGAATCCGTCTATTGGTTCGTGAACAAAAAATTCTTTATTGAAAAAGGAATTTTTTTTCCAGCCATCAGCAGCGAAAATAGAAACCATGATGAGCGACCTCTAAATATTAATATTCAAAGCGAATATTTTCACAGACGCTTTTTGTCGATGCCCTGAAGATGATTAGAAGACGGGTTGCGTGAAAACAAGTAAAGTCGATTTATTTGAATATTTTTTTTCTTCAAAAATACCTCAATATTAGCATCGAATCGAATAACTTTTGAAGAGGCCGTTTTATCGAAATATCGTATGGGGACATATTTGTAGTGTATCTAATTGCCTACACGAAAATGTACCACACAAAGAAATCCGTCAATTGATTTGTGTTCTAGGAATTTTTCATTGAAAAAAGAAATTTTTTGCTATTAGCAGGCAAAATAGAAATAATTGATGAGCGACCTCTAAATGTTATTATTTGGAGCTGATATTTTCACAGAGGTCTTTTTTCGATACCCTGAAGATAATTAGGGGGTAGTTTCGTGAAAACAAAAAAAGTCGATTTTTTGAATCAGTCTAATGGTACATACAGTGTGTCCAGAAAAGGGTAGGGGGATTTGTATCTGTGCTATGGCTAATTTTCGTGTTTGATTAGAAGAGTGTCAGCAGCGCGAGGGTTAACTCTTTAATAACATACTTTTTGCCACTCAATTTTCCATAACCTTGTCAAAATTTCAATGAAGAAAAACTTTTCTTCTAATTTGTTGTTGTTTTATCCCAGGCTTTGAGCGCGGCGACCGAATGTAGAAATTCCGTAACGAAAAAACACAGCCGTGTTTCTTCGGTTCAGTTCGGCAGACTTTCACGGTGTTTGGGTGCTTGCGACTAGACGGATGCGTGCTGCCACTCTAGCAGTGCAAAATGGGATCGGCAATCTTGCTGTTTCCATTGAATAACGAACGGCAAATATTTCATTAACATCGGATAAAAAATGTAAAGCCAAACGCAAACATTTTCCTTTATTTTCATCTCTTGCTCTAACTATACATAAGTCGCAAGGTGGAAGTTTTGACGAAATAGTATATGAGTATAGTAAATGACATTCTTAGGAACTCGTCTATGTTGCACTCTCTCGTGTGACTAATATTGAAAAGTTGTATATTACGACAAAAAATAATAATTCTGCATTTAAGTTTTATCATAATCGAAGGCAAGCTGCATCGACTACATCTTTGTTGCAAGAATTCAAAAGACTGTAGTTAAAGAGTGTTCAGACGATAGCTCAAAGTGTCTTAGATTTCATTAGTAATGGAAATGGCATTTCAATAATGACTCACTTGCCAAAGTCTACATAGTCACAAATACGATTTACAAGATTCAGTTACGAGACAAACCAATGTGTTACTTCTTACCGAATTTCAATTGTATTGTTCAATTCAAACGAGGTAATGTTCCAAAAAGTGGCGTAGCTATATACCAAAATAGTTATAATGTTACTAATATTATGACTCCGAATATTGAAATAAATATTGAAGACGTCAGCGATGTTAATGTTAGACGCTCATTTGTTGGAGATATTTGTGCATGCTTATGCAAACTTAGAAATGGCCTACACATAGTCATGGTAGCAATTTACATTTCTCCGGATCCAAAATTGGACGAGGTAGAGCATTTTATTCATCGCACTTTACTGGAGTACACTGAAGAAGGATCGAAAATACTTGGTACAAATAGAAATAAATTTCCACTTATCAACATTAACTTCGCTGATAAAAAGTCAGAGCGGATGACAACTTTTCTTTTGGAAAAATTGAATTTGAAAATGAATAATAATCCACAAGAATTCACAACAAAATATGGGACCACTATTGACGCGGTATTTTCCAGATATTTAGAAGACATTAAGTCTCAAACTCATTTTTCTTATTTCAGTTACCATAAACCTATTGTTTCAATGATAAACAATCCTGAATAACCTACATGTATTGTGAGATCAATAAATAAAAATTTAAATCAACAATATTAATAATCCTTCTGAATTCAAAAATATAGAACATCCCTATAACACCAGAGGGAAAAACTGTTTAATTGAGGATAAGCCAAACTTCTCATACTTGCAGAAAAATGTTATATATAGTTTGTTGTCAATATGGAATAATTTACCTGAAAAATTCAAAAATCGATCTCTCAGTGTACAGAAAAGTAGCCTTAAAAGTTTTCTCGTAAAGAAATGCTATTATAGTTTAAACGAGTTTTTAAATGAAAGAAATTTTGAGGAACTGTAGAGTTCACTTTTCTATTCTTGCTCCTTTGTTTTTTTTTTACCTTTTGTAAATGAATTGTGTTTGACAAGATCAACACCTGTATTGGTTATATGATTCAATAAATGTATCTCTCTCTATTATCTTCTTATTTTTGAATAGATGCTATGCAATAGCTTTACCGCAGCAGTCCTCGAGTGCCACACGTGTTGTTGTTATTAAATACTCCTCTCCCTCTCTAGACACCCTTTACAAAACGTATTCGACGCCTATGGACAAAACTCGTCCCTCTGAATAAACCTGAATAACTGCAATGATACTTTCCGAAACTTGGCAACCCTGTCGCGCACTTCCATCTTCGGCAACCGCGTAATTTCAGCGGAGGCACCATCGAGACCGAAACCACTCCAGAATTTGCCCTGGCATCCTGGACGCTCCAGGGGGATAAACACCACACTGTAACCACCGTCGGGTAAAGCCCCATATCTGACCCGTCTTTATCATTGTTTGTTTCGACCACTTAGTGGATTGCCGAATATACACAACGTTGTTCGACTCCTCCAGAGGCTTCGCTCGGAATTAAACCGCTTTGGGGCTCTGTTCCGTTAACGGCTCCAGTGGCGGCTCGTCAATTCAGAAGAATAATAAGAATAAGTCTGATATCTTTTGTCAGACTTTAACTGATGGTCAGAGGTTGATTAGAGTCAAGGGTTGATTTAATACCATGTATATATATGATCGAGAGGGTTTACAAGCGGCAGCACTCAAATGTGCAAAGCGTTTTAATAGGAAATTTCTAGTTCATCCGTTCAGTTTTATCTTTATTTATTCAATTCTGAAATACTGTAAAATTATTTCAAGATATTGAAAATATTGAATCTTGAAACTCAAGATTCTAGAGGGGGTTTTCCCAAAACTCTGATTGTGCATTCAAAAAACCTTACGTAAATTCAAACCAATCAATCACTGAACTTGAAATTCCAATTAATCTCGATGTCTCTAATCAACTTGACGGTGCAATCAAAATTTTGTAAAACCCACCATTTATCTGCCTCTTTTTGCTCTTCCTTCCTCCTTTGTTCGCAAATGCTTCGTTAATTTTTTTCAGTACACTATACAGGGTTGATGAGAAGTATGGGACCAAATATATGAAGTACAGGGTATTCAGATTTCGATGTTTTAGTACCTACTACATCTCCTAAATTAAGCGAGATAGAAAAGAAGTTATAGACATGTCATGTTCTCTTTTTTCGAGAAACTCAAATGTCTGAAAACCGCAATTCGCTGAGTTGTCTAGTTTCCATGCTACAGGGTGATTTTGAAATTGGGCCAAATATTATAATTGGCTTTAACTTCCCCAGTGGGGCTGCTATGCTCTCGAAATAAAAACATCTTTAGTGGAGTTTTTTCAGTACTTTTTACCTGTGCTATAAAAATTTTAGTGCCTCTTCAAATTTTGTAGAAATTAAAAAAAATTTTTTTTTTCCAATGGAAATCATAGTGTGCTATTATGATTTTCAATCGACTTTTTTTAAACGATTTCAAAAATATATCATGATATACTTTCGGGCTTAAATATCGAAAATTCCGAAAAAACAGTTTTAGATCAACAAAATCAAAGAAGGTTTTTATTTTGATTCATTTTTTTTTACCTGAGGAAGACTTAGAACAGAACATGAGCCTGCTTAAATTATGTTGACCGAAAAGAGGTTCTTTTAAATTTTTCCATTCAAGCTCGGAAGTGCATCATGATATAAATTTTTGAAATTGTTGAAGAAAAGTCTATTGAATATCATCATAGCACACTCCGGTTTCCACTTGAATTAATTTTTCTAAATTCTCTAAAATTTGAAGAGGCGCTGAATTTCGATAGCACTGGTAAAAAGTACTGAAAAAACTGCTTGTTTTCAGCAATTAATGTTTCTCGAAAAAAGAGAACATGACATGTATAATACTTTTTTTTCTATCTCGCTTAATTCAGGAGATGTGGTATTAAATCCATCCCTATACAAATAAAATTTTTCCAATTTCAATAAACCAACAAATTATATGATACTACAGAATTAATTTGGCATATCAAAAAATTATTTGTCACTTTCCAGCTTCGCAAACAATATATATACATATATATTCTTTTAATTGAGAGAGCTCAAATAATACAATACATATTGAAACAAAAAAAATACCCAGCTAATGTCAGTGCAACACAAGAAATTTATACAGGTCAGCATATGTTAAAATGAGGAAAGGAAAAAAATCCCAAAGAAAAATGACCCTGACCTCACTCATGTTAGAAAAAAAATTCACTAAAAATATCATATCAGAGGATCTTCTGTGGGCAGCAGAGAAAAACAGACTCTTCACCAATCCACCAGAAATTCTAGATCTGAAATGAAAAAAGACAGAAGCTGAAAAAAATAGCTATTTATAATCAATTAAATGGTTTTTGAATGAACCACTCATTGCAGGAATTCTTCCTTCATAAATTAGTTTTGACAGAAATGTCACCATGTTTGAAAGAAATGAAAAAACCCAATCAATTTCCCCTTTTTGAATTGCTGAACATGAGAAAACTTATAACACAACAAGCTGAACCGTAATTTGGACTAAGTGAAAAATCAATGAGTACATAACTTTCAATTGTTCTCCTTCACGAAGAAGTTCCTCTGTTGCCATGTGGCTTTCTTAGAAGATCACAACACCATGTTCAGTGGCTAATTTCGGGACGTTATCACTCTTGTCCTTCGAATTCCTCCAATATTCAAATTTGAATTCTCAGCCTTGCTCTCTGATCGTGAGGGTTCTTTCGAACCAGGTGCGACCATCCTAGTGTTGATTTTTCGGAACTTCTGATGTTTGGAGACCGCTACGGGACCCTAATGAAAGGAAATCATCTCCCATAAATAAACCAAAGATCTTATAACACAAAAAACAGAATATTACTCAGGACCAAAAATAACGTCATATTCCGAGAATTGTCAAAATGACAATGACAGCGTGTTTTGGTCCTTTCCAACTATAATTATTTCAACTTTCAACCATCCGAAATAGCCCTCGGGCGTTTTATACGAGCCGCTCCTGATCGCAACAAAACTGATTGGAAAGCACATCAACAATGGCCGGTGCTGTATAATAAATTGGGTTTCCGAACATACCGAACGCAATCAATTCGATTTTATGTTAACTAATGAAATGAAAACTCGAAACAATTGTTTGCATATGAAAAGATTACAAGGCAGCAATTGTAGCTCTCGTATCATACAAACATTCACTCATTTCAATTAAATAATGAACAAGCAACTAACAAACTGCCTCGACTATCGATCCGTTCGATAAAATGAATTTTCCACGCTGAAAACAGGTACAATGAACCGAATGAACAATGTGGGATCATTTTTCAAAATGAAATAACACTCTTAACTGTACTCAGTGACATTGAAAGCCTTGCATCCACAAGTAGAAACTTTGCGAACTTTTTTTTTTTACAACGGAGTGACATTAATTTAATACAATTGTCTTTTTTATTTGGTGGCCTAAATTCTTACGAGTTTTCGATTTCTGTGCTATCTTTCGAAGTTTCTGGGTGATTCTGTGTTAAGTGAACATTTTGTTGAACCATTGTTTATTCCTTTCTTTGGAGGTTATTCAAGCTTCAGTGTGAACTAGAACTGTGGACGATAAATTTTAGGACCCCCCTGATAGGGGGGAAACAGCGTGAATAGAATCAAATCATTCCAAAAAATTGTTGCCTTACAATGAAAGAATAATAAAAATTCAGACCGTTGAAACAGAAAAGAACAGAATTATCACAGAATCCATTTTAATAGTTACCTCAAGTTTTTCACTATAATACATGCCACTATGAGAACTGAAATATTTTTTTTTTTGCAGAGGAATTCAATTTCTCCAGGCGACAGAGAAAAATACAGATCCAGGACCCCTCAAGAAAACGAACACAAAAAAGCTAAAAAAGAAGAAAAAGATATGGGCCACGTAAGTATTAAAGTACGTAAATTTTCTCTTTATATCTTTTTTGTGAACGTAAATCCTTCTCTTTTGCTGACTGTCGGAAACGAATATGATTTGATTTCATATAGGTTCTATCAAATTTCCAAGTACTTGAAAAGTCTGAGTGTCTAGCTGTAGATTGCAGATTTATTGTACAGGGTATCCGAAATTGCTTGATTTTGACTGTTTTATATACTTCTGGATCAGATAGGTATAAATTCCGGAAGGTATCCTGGGCTCGATTTTCGTGAAAACACCATGAGTGAAAACAGTTTCACGACATCTTAATTTTTTTTTAATTTTGAAAAATTATCGATTTTGAAAATGTGCCATAACTTTTTTATTTAGGAAAATATCTGAAAACGATTTAAACTCTCTTGAAGCTCTTTTTTACCGGAAACAAAAAAATATATATTCAATTTTTTTTTCCCCGTGGAGAAAAACCATTTTTTTATTTTAAGTACGAACTCATTTTTTTTTTCATTTTATATCAAGAAACACAATTTCAAGATGAAAAAATTTCAAACAAAATCTTATTCCCAGTGAAAAAGAGCTTGTTGAAAATTTTTATCTTTTGCAGATATTTTCGAAAATGGAAAAGTTATGGCAAAAATTTCAAATTTTTTTTATTCTTCGAAACAATATATCGTGAAACGGTTTTCATTACTGGTATTTTCATGGAAATCAGGCCCAGGATTCCTTTCAACGTACCAGAAACAGCCAAAATCAAGCATTTGGGTTACCTTGTACAGGTAGTTATTAAAAGTGTCACTTTTAATGGTTGGTGGTCAGATTCCGATGATTTAGTACTACTCCTCTCAAATCGAAAGAAATAGAATAAAAGGATAATGTTTGCTCTTTTCGAGAAACATAAATTGCTGAATTCTCAAAGTTGCTACAGTGTTTAGTTTTCGTGCTACAGGGTGATTTTGGAATTTGGCCAATTATTATAATTTGCTATTGCTTCCGTAGTATTGTGACTATTGTAACGAAACATCTTCAGGGCAGTTTATGCAATCGTTTTTTACGGTGCTATCGAAATTTCGGTGTCAGTTCAAATGTTAGATCAATCGAAATTTTTTTTCAGAAGTGTGTTATAATATTTTTCGATGGAAAATTCCAAAAATAAATATCGTGTGATTCTTACCAGTTTATATATCGAAAATTCCGAAAAAACATTTTCCAATCAACATTATTTCAGCCTATAGGTCTGCAAGGTATACAGTGTGGTTAAGAAAAATCGAGTAAATGTTGTTGAATATTTCTTGAAGAATTTGTTTCCATAAACGGGACAGAAGCTCTCTCAGATCATTTAAGGATTCTGGGGTAGGTTGATGAACATCTAATCTTCTTTGGAGCATATGCAATGCATGTTCTATGCAATTCAAATCTGGTGAGTGCGGAGGTATTGGTAAATAAGGAATTCCAAGCTCCTCGTGCGCATTCTCAACTATGGCTGCACGGTGCGGTCTAGCATTATCGTCTATAAATTGGAAAGTTTCACCAATAGCAGCTTGAAAATTTGGCAGAACATAGTCAATGACATGATGACATGTTCCCTATAATGTAAGCGGTCATATTCCCAGGACAAATGTGTAGATCTCGGCCCATTCAATAACACTACCCCCTCTGAATGGATGGACTTCATGGACATAGCGACGATTACGGTTTATGCGTGGGATTGTCCATACCCTTATTCTTCAAGAATCTGAAAATCGTCCATATCTGCCTCCCTGAACCTATTCCAAAGTCGAGATATCACATTTTGGCTGACTTGGAGCATTCCGATAGCATTATTAGCCTCTGCTCTTGTTAATTTACGTCTTCGCATGTTCAGAAAACTCATTCCAAATCGAAGCCGTTGATAAAATGACTCCATTTCAAAATAAGAACATTTATGAAGCATATGCAAAGAACCAAATTTCGGAAAAAAGGCGACCAGATTGACGAAATGTCCCATATTGATTTTTATCCGATCGATTCAAGTTGTTATTGAGTTTTAAATGAGTTTACAGTGATTTACTCGAAGATTACACACTTTTCGAAACGATTGAATACGATATCCCTAAACTCTTGTGGAGCAGTATATTTATTTTCGACGTAGAATGCGTGATTAAATTTTCTTGGTTAAGATCTAGAGCACCCTGTATATCATATCAAGAATTCCATCAATGCTGTTGAGTCCAAACTCGAAATGCTGATAAATTCGGAAGGTTATTCGCCACTTCATTCAAGGGAACAAAAAACCCAAATCGGTGTACGAAAGAAGTGTTATTAATACCCAATTACACGGAATGAGCACACCATAAGTGTATCCGTGTCGGAGGTGTCGAATACATCCCGAGTTAATGCAACAACTAACCACGAATCGACCGCGAGGTGGTGTTACTTTAATGAGACGGAAGATTGTAGAAAATGACCGATTCCAACGTAGCGGCACGTATAATTTAGCGGCTATTAGACGCTCTCGGTTTGTGGATAATACGCCGAAACATTAAATAATAATAACACGTTCGGCTTGTACGGGTCCGGTCAATTTAAAACCGAAAGCTGTAACGTTAAAGGCTCCACGCGGGAAATTACTTCATTCTGGGCCCGTATTCTCGACAAGTGAACTTTCTATGCGTATGCACTGAGAGAAATAAATTTGTTTTTATCAATAAAGTATTTATTTCGAGATTATTCATTAACAGACAAATCCACTTATTAATCTTTAATTTATTTATTAACTAACAGATCTTGCCTCTGAAAGAATTCATTCATATAGAACGAAATATTTATTTACACGGTATTTGTTAATATTTAATATATTTGGCTATGATGTATTTCATTTAAACTGCAGCTCTCTTCAAATATAAGATATATTAATTGAAAACATATGTTCATTTGGTAATAAACGAACGTTTGGTTTCTATTACTAAATGATTCTAAACTTCCACCACTCCACGATATGTTTACTCAAAATATAGGATTTATTAACAATGAACAAACCGCATTTGACATGTTTCAGTCATCTTGGCTAGTTAACATTGTTCGGTGGTCGGTACCCGACTCCTGCCGATAAATCGCGAAAATCGCGAATGACGCAATCGGATGAAAGGTAAAAATCGAATCATCGATGACCACCGATAGCGAATGAGTTCCCCTTCCAACCCTAACTACCCAAAGAATTCTTCACGAGCGTCATAGTTCATGAAGAATTAAACTAACAAACTAACATCGAATTCTGGGAGAGTCGCCCACCGAAGATCAGATGGAACCTTCAACCTTCCGAATGGCGCATTGGACTAGTATTTCGAGGGTCGCAGGTTCAAATCCTGCTTGGGCTGGTCCTTATTTCAGAATTCAATTCCGTCTGCAAAGCCATTAATTTTCAATTTTGCTATATAATTTTCAGACGTTAACATTCATTCATAATTCATGCAGTTTGTTAATTATTACTAAATATATTTATTTCAGTCTAATGCGTCTTTATTCGGTATTATTGAATGTTATTATTCATAAATAAATGTGATATAATATTGAGTGAAAGTGATTTGCGAAAACTTAAATAAATTCTTCATTTCCATGAAAGAAATATTTATTTGTCGATTTGGCCAATAAATGATTTATTAACTATAACGCATGATCGATAATATCAAGTGAATACTTCTCTCAGTGTGCGAACTTTCAGAATATCACACGCTTTGGCATTCTTGACTCGTGACTATAAGGTCGCATACGTTCTCAAAGCGAGTGTTTACAGCGAGCGCTTTGTATCATTCGTTTTCGTGATATAGTTTGATTTTTCTGTGTTTGACAAGAAGAAACTTCAGAATATTTGTACAATAAATATCGCAAAACAATAAGAAGTTCTATTGGGATATACAATGGGGTCCTCAAGATGGGATTGCGTTGTCTGCTTGCACACACACACTGAGAGAAATAAATTTGTTTTTATCAATAAAGTATTTATTTCGAGATTATTCATTAACAGACAAATCCACTTATTAATCTTTAATTTATTTATTAACTAATATATCTTGCCTCTGAAAGAATTCATTCATATATAACGAAATATTTATTTACACGATATTTGTTAATATTTAATATATTTGGGTATGATGTATTTCATTTAAACTGCAGTTCTCTTCAAATATAAGATATATTAATTGAAAACATATGTTCATTTGGTAATAAACGAACGTTTGGTTTCTATTACTGAATGATTCTAAACTTCCACCACTCCACGATATGTTTACTCAAAATACAGGATTTATTAACAATGAACAGACCGCATTTGACATGTTTCAGTCATCTTGGCTAGTTAACATTGTTCGGTGGTCGGTAGATTCAACTACCCGACTCCTTCCGATAAATCGCGAATGACGCAATCGGATGAAAGGTAAAAATCGAATCATCGATGACCACCGATAGCGAATAAGTTCCCCTTCCAACCCTAACTCTCCAAAGAATTCTTCACGAGCGTCATAGTTCATGAAGAATCAAAACTAACAAACTAACATCAAATTTTGGGAGAGTCGCCAATGGCACAGTTGGTTAGCTCATTGGACTAGTAATTCGAGGGTCGCAGGTTCAAATCCTGCACGGACTGGTCATTATTCCAAAATTCAATTCCGTCTGCAAAGCCATTAATTTTCAATTTTGCTATCAGACGTTAACATTTATTCATAACTCATGCAGTTTGTTAATTATTACTAAATATATTTATTTCAGTGTAATGCGTCTTTATTCGGTATCATTGAATGTTATTATTCATAAATAAATGTGATATAATATTGAGTGAAGGTGATTTGCGAAAACTTAAATAAATTCTTTATTTCCATGAAAGAAATATTTATTTGTCCATTCGGCCAATAAATGATTTATTAACTTTAACGCATGATCGATAACATCAAGTGAATACTTCTCTCAGTGCAGTTGTTCACTATGCTCAAGAGACGGCAAGTAAAATTATCAATGCTTGTGTCGAGCTTCATAATCTTTGTATTGGAGATAATGTTCCTGAACCAGATAATGATGGTGAGGACATAGCATTGGCTGTTTTAGGAAAATATGGGTCTCCCATTAACAATGAAGAAAACATAGTGAGAATCAACCGAAAATTGGCAGCAGAAGAGGCTCGAAAAAGCTGGAGGTAGGAGATAGAAGAAGAAATGAGAGAACTTTTATTGGAGGAGAATCTCTAGAAAAATAGAGATCAATAGAGACTGGGTATCAATGACGTCGGAGAACGTATTAAAACCGATCATATTGTATATAGGAAATTACAAGCAACAATTATTATAACCAATCTCCAAAATACCTAAGTGATAAGTCCGCTCACCCATGTAAAACACTTCATGAATATATGATAAATTCATTGATATTTCATTTCTTTCAATTAACATATACACTTTCTCATTATAGATTTATTCCAAAAAAAATAATATCTTTTCCAACAAATAATAAGTACATCCCACAATTACAGAAAACAAAACAAAACTCCTCATGAGGCCCATCGCCTGTTCCTCTGGCAGGCCTTTTCGCATTGCTTACCTTCGTTTTCGTTCTTGACTTGAGGTATTGCAAAGGCTGAAAATATATGTTATGATTAAACAAAATGAGTTTGTGGATCATATTCTCACCTTTCTCAAATTCTTCAATCTCTGATTGCACCTAGCATGCTATTAGGTATGTTACCTATTCCTGATCATTTCTATTGCTCATCTTTTTTGTGAATTGGTTGAAAATTTTACTAGATTGAAGATCCGGTGTAGTTTTTCAATTAAAATTCATAATCCTCAACGAACAATTTATGTCATTTGTGAAATGTGTCAATGTTGCCGGCTGTTTCGATCAAACGTTTTTCAAGAATACCGATCCGGAAAAGTACTCGCATTTGAACCGTTCGTTTTGAGACGTATACGTTTAAAAGCTCACTTGTCGAGAATACGGGCCCTGGTATTCGGCGTTATCGTTTCGCGAATACGGCAAAATGGAAAATTGAAGTCGGACCGAATTTTCGCTCGGTCGGCTGTCGGTGTTCCTGGAGTGGTAATAGTTTGATTTTTTCGCTCATTAGGAATGGCAATTTGCGTGGACCGTTCCGCTTTCGGATTGGGTTCGAACCGCTTTGCAGGAGAGTATTTCTGAGAAATGCTGATTTTGTACTCGAATGGATATCATGCTTCAATAAATAATTCAAAACTCTGAAAACTCCCTTTATAACAATTTTAGAAATGAAGGAGTGTAATGAAATATTATTATACTAAAACAAGTTGCAGAATGTGCGAAATTCGAAAGCATGAGTGTTGGAATTGCCTTCTGCAACGAGTATTGAACAATATTTTCTCTATTTCAGTCAAGTTTTGTGAAATACTTCCGATATTCAAATATAGTATATAACATTACTAGCAAGGTAAGAGGGTTTTTACCTCGGTTTTTACTGGCGAATGGAGGATATAACCTCTTTGAGCCAGGAAAACTTGTAACCTTGCGTGTATTGTTTTATATTTTATTTGTTTCTCATTTGTAGAAAGGTTATATAAATTCCAAAAGAATCTCAATAAGTTGTCGCAAATGTCGTAAGTTATGGAAGCGTTGCCATGAACATGTCTGTTTATTTTTCTTTACATTTGTTTTGGCGAAAGCGAAAATGAATGTACCAAAAGAAATTATTGAGGCAGCCAGCAGTGTAGCATCAAGTTTTTTCCTTTCAAAATCAGCTTCAAGGTACGAGCGAGAATACGACGACTTCAAAAAGTGGCAAAACAAAAATAGTGTGATTGGGGTAACCGAAGTAGATGTTTTGTTGGTCTACTTGAATCAACTGTCAGCTAGATTCAGCCCTAATACTTTATGGGCAAAATGGTTTATGCTGAAAAGCTGCTTGGAAATGAAAGAAAATGCTCCTGTTCGCAGGTTTCTTTTCCTTAAAAAAATTATTGAAAAATATGACGTTTAGTTGTCATTTGCAGATTTCAAAAGTTAACAGCGTTTCTGAAACGATAAAATGAGCGTTATACGCCAAAAAAGGGCCAAGGTATTAAGTAAAGAAGAAGCTGAACAATTTCTTTCACATGCTCCTGATGACCAGTGGTTGCTGGTGAAAATTGTATTTGGGATTTTTGGATGTTGTCGATGTGACGAAATTCTCTCCTTAAACATGAATGATGTAGAAGATATGGAAAAATACGTTATTGTGACATTGCAGCAAACAAAAAATTTGACAACAAGAAGATTCACCATAACCTATGATGGCTGCAGCTTCAAGCCCTGCATGTTATACAGAACATATGTAAATCTTCGACCTCCTGGAACAGAAAGCCTCTCGTACTTAACTCAAATAAAGGACAGCCGTATTCAAATGAAGGTTCCTTTATTTTGATTGTTCCCCCAATCTTCTAGGTTAAAAAACTGTCAAAATAAAGTTGTCAACAAATGAATCATTTCGATAGCTCAAATATCAGACCAACGTTAAGGGATCTTTCATTACAGGATCCTTTGATGAAGTTAGGCCTACATATTTGTTTCGATGTCTATCTATTATTTTTCAATGTACTATTACTCCTAGGAAGCTCGGCACATATTATCAACTCACCCTGTATGCATCCCGTTAAATGGCGTCTCATCAAAGGTCAGATCGCAATCGTCCATTCCAATCTCTCTCATCTCCACAATTCCATCGATGCTCCGAGAATGTAGACGACTTTCAACGACAAAATTTCAATTTCCTGTATCTCGAGTCGACCGCTTATCTTTGGTTGCAATAAAACGAATCGGTAAATAAATGGCAGACAGGGGAAAAACTGCCAAGCGTTCAGTTCAGGGCGATCCTAGGCTGCATTCGACGTTGATTCTTGTTCGATGCATTAGGTTTTTGTAGAAGAACGGGAGATGGCGTTGCTAAAAAAAATGGTTTTCGAGATACGGCTGATAAGGGAACACAAGAATGAAGAACTGAGAAACATTCTGAAGATTCCCATAAGAAAAATAGCCAGGAGAAAATAAAGAAATAGAGGATAAAAGAAGGGAGATGAACGGAAAAATAAAAAGAGAAGAAACGAGTAATCAAGGAAAGAAGATTGAATTAACTGAAACAAAAAAAACTTCTCACTGCAGATTAAGTAGGAAAATCGCATATACAAGTAATTCCGGTCCTCATAAAAGATATACTTACGAAGATCGTAAACGAAGCTACTGAAGTGATACGAGCATCATCTCCTGTTTCAATCTTCCAAATGAAAATCCTCATCATACCCAGAAAGTAGTGTTTGCTCAAGCAGACGCTAATGCATCATTGAAATACTTTTTTGTACAACTGCCATCAAAAGTGACACTTTTAATGACAGCAGACAATGTTAAAATTGATTGTTTACGTTGAAGCGTGTTAGAAATTTTTTTAACATTAGTGTTGAAAATATTTTTAGCACTCCATTTTCTTATGATGAAATCAGATGAGAAAAATTCAGCAATTACAAATTTTTATTATCAATATTCAACAATCATTACTTATGAACATTAATATTAATTGTAAAACTAGAACAATTACTAACATTAATGCCCTGTGACGTTAGGGAGCTTCGCAACACATTATTAGAATCCTCAGCACCATAAGTACTTGTAGAAACCAGAAGTACAATATTGGATGATGATGATCTAGAATCTGTTTAGGTTGGAAGAATTTTTTCAGAAATGACATTTCTATATGCAACATAGCCCTCGGCTACCGTCGTAGACTTCCATCCACCATGTTTTTTTATATCCGTGATATTTGCTCCTGATTCTGCTAGCAATGAAGCTTTGGTTCTGGCAGTTTGAGGAATTCGGCAACAATAGATGGATTTTTCCCAAATGTATTTATACCAACTGGATTGGCAGTGCATTCATTATTTATTATTATTTCAGGAATGTTTGATGACAGAAGGGCGCAGTGCAAAGTACTTATGAAAATGGTCTACATACTTCCGGATAATACTGAAAGACTTTCGTTTTTGTTGTATAACCCATGATTTATTTATTATTTCGATGTTCTCCACTGATAAATTTAACAATTCTTCAGGCCGACAGGCTCCAAATAATCCGGAAATAGTTGCAATCTTAACCATCAAGTATTTCTCATCTGGTGCCTCGTTTATAAACTTCTCAACTTGTTCACGAGTGAGAATTTTCGATTTTTTGGGACGATATCCTTCACTTTTCCATTTTAAATATGCTTTTACCTCGAAATATTTACTAACATCCACACCATTTTCAACAAGGAGAAGGACGCTTGTCTTTATCATTGAAAATTTGGTCCACAAAGTTGATGAACTCCATAGTTTTGATTTTTCTTCTAAGTATGTCAGGAAAATAGTTTCACTGAAGTTCCCTTCTACATTTTTCAATTTACACCAGGCCAGGAATTTGTTATATGCAACATCGTACATCAGATTTTTTAGGTGGGAGTTCCAGATTTCCTCTTCTTACAGACTCTTCAATATCCAGGGGAAAAAACAAATCCTCACTTTTATGTATGTTTGGTCTCTCGACAAACGTATCAAAATGGGGCACTTGTACAAAAAACATTGTATGGTATTTTTGTTAAAGATGACTCTATTTTGTTCGTGTAATTGTTCAATTTGCTCCGTTCAATTCACAAACTTTTTCACTCACAAAATAAAACGTCCTTTTTAACACTCATATCATAAATAGCTATAATGGCAAAAACTTGTAGGTACCTACACCTATATAAATAAACAAATTATTGTTATTTTATTATCATGTCGGGAAGACCATTATTTTTATTTCATCAGTATGCTATTCATATACTTAATTTAATTTTCAAAAAACGCGTTCTCACAAAAAAAAGGATCGACTGAAGATCGCTCAAACCAGGTATTCACATAACACGAGAAGACAGTATTTCCTTCAATCTTTTAATGGGAATAAGACAGCGTCAAGAATCTCGAAGCGATCTCGCCTCGTAATTAAGACGAACGAGAATAACAAAAATGAACACCTCTCACGTTTTTCACACGATCGCGAGCTTCCGAAAAATGCGAGCAGATAAATTGCAGACGATTCATACCGAATGCTTAAAATCCGCGCCTACTCTCAGACTCAGACTGGATCTCCAATAACAGGAGGAATTCTCGAGAGTTAACAACTTTCGGATTCCACTTTTTGCGGTTGCCGTCAAGAGTGCCGAGACTGAGTACTGTGTTTCTCTGTTTCCTTGGCCGCCTTGTCTTACGACTTCGAGGAATTTCTGCAAGGCAGCATAATATGGCGTTCGGTGCAGAAAGCCATTGGAATTGGAATTTATTACGGGAGCATGATGTTAATATATAAGGAGTCTGGAAAACTGCCCTATTATATGGTAAACTGTGTCGTTGTTCGTCGTCTTAATGGATAAGCGAGGTTGCTTCAGCAGCGGCTCGTCCATTGTGAGAGGGTCAGCCGAGAAAATATAACAGAAGTGTGCTAGAGCACTGTGCTTTGCGCTCGTGAAAGCACTACAAGCCTTTTTTGCACGATAGAACGAATTTTGTTAGTTACCGCGTTTGTTGCTAGATCGGTAGATCATTTTTACTGGTTGCTAAGGTAAACAGAACGGTAAGCGAAACGTCAGTTTCCAAGAACACAATATTAATCAAGAAAGTTTACTATATCAAGTCACTAACTTGTAAAACTGACAGTTAACTTGCAAAATTTTTACAAGTTAGTAGTATTATTTACATTGGAAAATTTTGTTTTATCGTCATATATGTTGAAAATCATGGTACAATTGTTATTTCCAGTAACACAGATTTTTGATGATGAAAGAGTTGATACTGATGATGATGAACCATCTGTTGACTCAGAAACTGCTGAACTCGAGGACTTCAGAACATTTGTACTCTCCTTACTACCAAATAATTTGCTAGACATTTCGATTTTGTTATTGATCGAATCATCGACATAACTTATCGCAATTTCGTTGCTCTTCCACCCTCCTGCACGCTTTAGTGCTAAAATATCTCCATCCGAATCCGCAACCATAGTGGCTCCAGTTCGGCGAAAAGAGTGGCCGCTGTATAACTCTGGGTCTTTTAAACCTAAATATTTCGCTATTTGCTTTGGGACACCACCAATAGTGTGTTGGCCAGCATTAAAGGAAATTCACTTTCCATGTCTGTATGTCTGTATTTTTCCATATCATCTAAATCATTCATGTTTAAGAAGAGAATCTCGTCACATCGACAAAATCCAAAAATCCCAAATATTGTTACAATTTTCGCCAGCAACCACTGGTCATCAGGAGCATGTAGAAGAAATTGTTCAGCCTCTTCTTTACTTAATACCTTGACGTTTTTTGGCGTCTAGCGCTCATTTTTTCCTTTCAGAAACGCTTTTACCTTTTGAAATCTGCAAATGACAACTTAACGTCATATTCTTCAATAAATTCTTTAAGGAAAACAAACCTGCGAACAGGGGCATTTTCTTTCATTTCCAAGCAGCTTTTGAGCATGGACCATTTTGCCCATAAAGTATTAGGGCTGAATCTAGCTGATAGTTGATTCAAGTAGACCAACAAAACATCTTCAGTTACCCCAATCACACTATTTTTGTTTTGCCTCTTTTTGAAGTCGTCGTATTCTCGCTCGTACCTTGAAGCTGATTTTGCAGGTAATAAACTTGATGCTACAATAATTTCTTTTGGTACATTAATTTTCGCTTTCGCAAAAACAAATGTAAAGAAAAATAAACAGACATGTTCATGGCAACGCTCCCTATAGCTTTCGACATTTGCGACAAATTATTGAGATATTTTTTGGAATTTATCTAATCTTTTTACAAATGAGAAACAAATAATAGTATATTCTAAAACAAGTTGCAGAATGAGCTCCTATTCCAACACGAATGCGAAGTTCTAAAATGAGCGACGAAGGAGCGAGTTTTCGATAGCATGAGTGTTGGAATTGCCTTCTGCAACGAGTATTAGACGGTATTTTCTCTATTTCAGTCAATTTTTGTGAAATATTCTCGAAAATTAAATGAGAATTCAGATTAGTGACTTTTGTTTTGTATCTTGGCAGTTGGTGTGTCATACGAAATTTGACAGATCACGGAATTTGAATTGTTTTGATTCGAAACTTAATTCGATCGGAGGTCAGTACTGACAACCATAAAACGAAAAATATAACTGAAAACAATGCTGTAATGAGTTTCATTACAGCACTACTTTCAGTACTGTAATGAACCCATTACGATACTAAAATAGAGAAAATATAAAACAATACACGCAAGGTAAAGGGTTTTACTGGCTCAAGAAGGTAACTGACTCGCCTGCGGTTCGTTAGTTATATCCTCCATTCGCCAGTAAAAACCCTCTTACTTATGTTATATACTATTGTACATTGAGTGAAAATTGTGTCTATCGTGCGAAACAACGCTAAAAGTATCTCGAATGTTAATTACTACCGATCTCAGACAATAAAACATTTGATAGTTCTGAAAATCATTTGATGCTTTCTGATATTCATTTGACTAATCTGAAATACATTTCATCACATATTCTGAAATTGATACTTCTGACGCTTTGTCAAATACAGTTGGAAAAGGTGTAGTTTATTCGGTAATTATAAAGTTCCATGCCCAGTTGTATTTTTTTGTGATCTTGAGGTAGGGAAAATGAACCTAACCTAACCTAACTTAACCTAACCTGAATGCGGATCCGAGTTTAATTTTTTTATCGAATTTTTTTTTAATTAAAAAAAATTTTTTTTCAACTTGTGGTAAGGAAAATGAACCTAACCTAACCTAACCTTGTTAAACAAAACTATATAGACTATATATGAGACTATATCAGAGCCGTATCCGAGGTAAATGGAGTATATTCATGAGTTTCATTTATTTTTTTTCTCGAAAATTACTGCCTCTCCAGAGCTGTAATTGGGACTGTAGTATCAGGAAGTCCTATAGATTCACTGTGCAAAATTGTTTAGATGGCCTCGATCGATATCGAATACAGAAAGTTCAAAACTCGTGCGTAAGGCCACATTACTCCAGCTCTACAACAATCGGGTTGGCTGAATATGAACAATAGGGCTCAGATACACATGGCTTTTTCAAGATAATGAAATATGGGACTCCGGCTTACCTCCTTCAGAGGCTAACATATCGAACCGATGTTCATAATTTGAATCTTAGAAGAAGAGCTTTACTTACAGTACCTCAACATAAAAAACATATTTTCAAGAGGTCTTTTTCCTACAATATTTCTCATGGTATGAATTCGATATCTTTTAATCTTGAACAATCACCAACTACATTTAAAAAACAACTCAAGAGACTACTTTTGCAATCCCAGAACTAACTACGTTTAAAAAGTTGTTGAATTGCTAACACTCAAATCTTCTTTGTTTTTCTCCTTTCATTTCCTCCTCCTTTTCCTTCCTCCTGATGATTCGAATTTCATTAGTGCGAAGTTATGCCCAAGTTTTCTGAGCTAAATTGAGGCCTGAACAGTTTCTGGAATCAGATAACTGCAACTATTAAGGCCTATTGTATTTTCTTGGTGATTCAATGATTTTCTAATAAAAAGTTGTAAGATTTGTATGTCTACCAGAAAACAACAATAAATGTATTATTAATATTAATATTATTATAATAACCGTTTATTCTGACCTCAAAACTAAAAGGGCCTTTTCTTCCAGCATAGCGACGGTGAGAAGAGCGACCAGGACCTCGTGGTGGACGACGCATCCGAGGACCCCGTCTCTCCCCCCAACGGCACCGCCTCCCCCAGGGAAAACGGCCTGGACAAGCTCAGCGTGAAGAAGGATCATCCCGGTCCGCACAGCCCAAGGTCGGGGACGTCCAGTAACGCTTCCACCCCCTCGACGAAAAAATTGGACGGCGACAAACCGAGCACCCCCATCTCCAAACCCGTAACTCCAACGTCGGCTGCGGGCCCTTCCAGTGGCGCGGGAGGCTTGAAGCCCGTCGTCAAGCCTCCCACGTTGGGGCAGTACCCTCCTTACCTGGCCGGCATTTCGAATGGTAAGCTAGTCACTATAATAATAATATTAAAATTTTTATTGGATCCTTCAAGACATTCTGCATGTAATAGAGCATTCACACGGGGACAATTGACAAGCCATTCCATCGAGACAATCCAATAGACTAGTGGATTGACATCGTGTGAAAGGAGACAGTGGATTGTCATGATCCATTCACGGGGACAATCAGGTACAGGAAGCCAACAACTGAGAAATTGGATTGGCTTAGTGGAATAGCGTTGTGTGAATAGAGACAATCCACTGAAATGGATTGTTTTTACCTGTCAATGGAGACAATCCATTGAATTAGAACGATTTTGAATTCATTGGCGCCAATGCCTTTCCCACCCTCCGTACGATGAATTGGTTCATTTTGACGTGCATCTCAACGTTCCTACCCTACTGTTGGGATATCGATAGAAACATCCTAGTTGATATCGAAAAAACATCGATGTCGTGAATTATCTTTTGAAAAGAGCATTAAACAATTCAAATGGGGAGAATTTTTCCAAATTACAAGTTTGTTTTTGTGTCTATGCTGATCTTGGGATTTCATTAGATGTTTTCCGAACAACTGAATTTCTGAAACATCTTCAAAAGTTTCTCTCCCAATCTCTGGAACAAAATCAATCGGAACAAATTTTTTATAATAGAAGACTCGTGCACTTATTTGTCTAGGGTCTATCTCTCTATCTAGCGTATGGCTAACATGGAAACATGTCTAGGGTCAAAACATGTCTGTACATGGTAACATTTTTTTTTCATTCAGTTCTTTCCCCAATAAATTAACCTATAGATTCCCACCGAACAATTGACCAGATTATTATTTTCATCCAACAAAATACAATGACTCCTTAATTTTCTTCTTATAATGATCAGGTTCTGCCAACAGAAGTTTTGTGTTACCTATTCCATTCCAATGGAATACCGAATCACATGATGGAATGATTCCATCATGTGATCTTCGGCATTGGAACACACATGAGCTTCAATTCGCGATTTACCAATATCTCTATTTTAATGTTTATATCTTTAAAAGACTTAATATGTTTCCCCTCTGTCAGTTCACAAATACAGAAAATGTTTTTAAAAAATTTGTGAACTTTTTTCTCATTGAAAAGTTCAGTATTCATCATGAAATCATTTTGTGTTTAGAATACTGTTCGTATGTTGAATTTGAAATCAATTCTTTTTATTTCTATGAATTGTTCTCAAAATCACAAAAAGATTTGAGATCTATACTAACTAAAATCAAACCTTTGAATGGTAAAAAACAGTAAAAAAACTGATACTAATTTGTCTGATTTTCTTGTTTGACAAAACAATTTTTTTGAAGATTTTAGCCCCGGACAATTTGGTGCACAAGTTTACATTATTAAAAAAAATTGTTCCAGAGACTGAGAGAGAATTTTCTGCATAATGTAGAATCATCCTGTAATATATTTCAATCGAAAGAAAATGATCCACGTTCAAAATATCGAAAATATATTCATAATTATGATTCATTGTTCAATTTTTGTATGGTAGGTCCAATTAGAGTTTCCACCATTTCCGGAGGCATTCTCATCCATAGCCTATACTCGTCAAGATTCTCTACTTCTAATTATCTCGATATTTGTCTTTATTGACCCAAAGTAGATCTTCCCAAAATACAAGTATAATCTATCTTCTTTTGAAAATTGTGTATTCCTCGAAAACATATATTCCCTCTCTTAGCGAGAAAATAGATAGATTTTTCAATGAACGTTCTGATTTGAGTCTTTCGATCGCTAAACAACTTTCCTCACTTTTCTCAAAAATATACCTCATTATATTCTGACAGAAACTTCTACATTAGGGATGCGAATTTGACACTGGAATGGCTTGTTAATTGTCCTCGTGTGAATGAATGACGCACTTTCATGGATGTCTCAATGGATTGGTTTAATGGAAGGGCCTGTCAATTGTCCCCGTGTGAATGCTCCATAAGGAAGAGTCAAATATCTGATAGTATAGAGGAAAAGGAATAGAATATTATAATATACACTCCCCGTCGATAAATTCCGGACAGGCAAAATTGTTGTTAAATTCATCACCCTGTATCTTTTCTCGTGGTTCTCCGATTTTGTTGAAATTTTCACCAGTATGTAGTGAAGTATTGGGACTTGTAATATCAACCTGAAATTAACTTCTCAAAAATACCTGTAGTTTATCCCTTATACAGATAGAAACAAAACCTCGTTTCATACCCTCCATTTCTAAACACCCTGTGGTGAATTTGAGGCGAAAAATTTGATATCTTGATATTCTCTTTAACCGTAAACCTCTTGATTTACGCGAATCTAATTTATTATCACAAATTACGTAGTGTCCTTATTATCATGAATTATTATTATCAAACCGTCTAGCTATCACATCTGACGTTCGATTGCGATAATGTGCATTGCAATTCGCGACAGCCGAGATCACTCCCTTCTGCCGAGACTTTCCATTCCAACAGTCCAGTCCCTTATTTATTATCGAATCGCAATGAGAGTTCGATTCTTCCACTGTTCTTCTAAACTCGGAGCCCATTCGAATTTAGCATTTATGTTTCCATAAGAATTTTCTCTATCTGTATATCTTCCTGAAGACCCCTATAATCATTAAAACACACTAGTACTTAAAAACTACTACTAAAACCTACTCGAATCGTCGGCAAAAACCAGCCTTGCACTACCTTGTACATAATGTACAAATATTATGAATAAAATCGGGCCAAGATTAGATCCCTGAGGTACACCGGAAGTTTAAACATACTCCTGCTAACTTGGACCTAATTCTTTTCAGGCGCTGCGCCCCATGAACTGCAAGCCGCAGCAGCCGCCGCTGGAGCATACGGTGGACTCCACAACAACCTACCGCCTGCCTTGAACAACTACCCCAGGCCGCCTCTGCAGGTCGGATACGATCCCCACTCGCAGATGAGGGCGCCCGTCGTGCCAGGGCTCGGTATACCTGGTGGAAAACCGTGAGTAGCTCCTTATACAACAACCACTTATACTAACCATTCCATCACAGTATATAAGGAGTGATTATTTTAGAGGCGGGGAACTTTAAATTCAAATTAAAAATTTCCATGGTCTCCGATTTGACAGTTCTTCGTTAGTTTTTATTAAGTCTGCTTTGGCAAATTCATCATACCTAGAGTTACTTCGGTGCAACGCTTACAAATTATTAAAATTTATTACGAAAACCCTGTTCAGGTTGGCTAGATTGGTCAGTTTGAAATGGGAATCTCCAGATAGACGATGATGACTCATTGTCATGATAAACTCGATTTTCACTTAACAATTATCTTTTCCAGAGCCTATTCCTTTCACGTGAGCGCGGAAGGTCAGATGCAACCTGTCCCTTTCCCTCCTGATGCCTTAATAGGCCCGGGGATCCCCAGGCATGCCAGGCAAATAAATACTCTGAGTCATGGCGAAGTGGTTTGCGCCGTGACAATTTCCAACCCCACCAAATACGTCTACACCGGAGGCAAAGGCTGTGTCAAGGTCTGGGACATAAGTCAGCCCGGATCCAAGAGTCCTGTCTCCCAATTGGACTGCCTGGTAAGTAACTATTTCACCCATAGTTTGAACTGGAATAAAACGGTTCTAATAGTTGGGATATTTTATGAAAAATGTAATTCATCTAGAGTTTTGGGTTCATGTGTCAAAGAAGAAATGTCCACATATCTTGTGGTGTTTAATCACAAGATTTTGGTGGCAACTTGTGAGGTTTATGATGAGTTCATTAGGTAACTGACCCAAGACAATTTTCAACAATATCTCCATTCCAACGCAAGATTCGTGGCTGATCCCGTTGTCATCATCTGATTGAGCCGAGGTTCCTCAAGGTTCGAGTCGGACCCCACCAATATCTCTTTTATGGTTCATCATACAGCTATGTATGAGAATTTCAAATTTACTAAAAATATTGAATATCAGAGAAATCTTGAAAGACATTAGCGTGATCTGAGAGAACATCTTTTTGTTGTCCGTCTATGGACTCAGATTAACAGATTCTTCACAAAACGACTTGCAATTCTTTATGTGAAATGAAGTAAGACACAAGGAAAAAAGGAACCAATTATTTAGAATAAATTAAATTATTTTGAAATTAACCTTCCATTTCAGAAATGCATTTGTTACTTTATGTATAGCCTCGAAACCATCTTGAAATTTATGAATGGGATAAGACGTTCTATAATAACTTCATTTTTCCCACACTCACAACTAGGGCTCTCAACCGAATTACATCGGAAGAGCATGCTGCTACATCGTCCATGGCCTGTTCTAATATGATTTAGAACAGATCATTTTCTCTTGGGAAGATCAAAACCAGAAATTAGATTTTTATTGAAAAAATTGCATACATACCATTTGGAATGCCAAATTTCTTTGTCGCTCATATGAATTAGAAAATTTGACCAAAAAGGTTTAAGCGACTTCAATCTGGAAAACTTATTATCTGTAATATAGGTGAGTATGGGAAATGAATTTGGAAAGGAATTAAATTTGTTCCAAAAATTCAAAGTTGTTATCTCTCTCCGAATTTGGGGAGGGACAATATTCGAGAGGACTGGTCACCAAGGAGTAGGAGTAGAATTGATAGTACCAGTGATAATTCTCATAGAAAAATTTAGTCGGGCATCAATTTTTTTTATGAACACTGTTCAACCAAACAGGGTGACAATATTCAGCAGCAGAAAAAACTAAAGCTAGCGCTGCCGTACGAAGTATTGTTGCATCAACGCCCCATGAAGATACAGCTAGTTTTTGAAGAATATTGTTTCTAGTTTCAAGCTTCGAACGCAGATCTTTTAAATGGGCGTTGAAATTTAGAGTGGAATCAAGTTTGATTCCCAGATATCTAGGATGGAGATCATGGATTAAGATACAAGAACCGAAAGTGACACTCAATTTTCTGATGATTCTTCATATGAAATCATGAAACCCAGGTTTTATTTTCATTCGGGCACAATCGACACTTAAAAAAAAATTTTGATGATCCAAATCTGCGGAAAGGGTACTTTCCATTGTTTGAAAAATAGAACTATTTAAAGTCAGAGCAATATCATCAGCATAAATATATCTTTCTGAAGAAGCAGTTGGAACGTCACAACATAAATATAAATTGAATAGAAGAGGTGCTAAAATTGAACCTTGTGGAAGACCATTATTCAAAGTTTCGAAAAAACTACTATCATTATCGACAAAAACCCGAAACCTGATAAAAATACCGAGAGTATTCATTACCAGAGCGAAAGACATGAGAGAGTTCATTTCTGGTGCAACTTCATCTTTTCCATGTGAGAAATCTAGAAATGTCATCTAGACATTTCTTTCATCTCAGTATTCCATCAAAAACTTTCACACGCCAAATTTGGATCTTCGAGATGGAAAAAACGAAAAAAACTGAATTTGACATGACAACCTCTCTAGCTGCTACCACTTACAGCAATTATCTCAATATATAAAACTCAGTCGGCCATATTGTTGGTTACACCATTTATAACTCAAGATTAGATGAACTGTTTGTTATGAAATACATTAAAACAAAGAAAAATTTGATGAAATGGAAAAAAAGTAGGAAAAAATTTTCCTTCTTGCGAATAACGCCAGTAGATGTCGCTGAGGTTGATAGCGTTTTCGTGTTAATACACAAAAACGCTATCAACCTCAGCTATCTAGTATTTTTAATAGAGATAAAAGGTCGAATAGCTACAAAGTAAATCGTGCGCTTTCGTTTAAATTGAAAAAATTGCTGTTAGGGTAAAGCTAGAGGGGTAGTGATATCGAATTCATTTTTTGAACGTCTTAGTGTTTTTTTCATCTTGAAGATTCAAATTCGACGTGCGAAAGTTATTGATGGAATAATACTGAGTCACTCTGTATGAAAATAAAGCCAGCGGCTAAAGCGGGGTGGAATGTTATGGATGGCCCACCCTGTATATGAGAATGATCATTAACGAAGTGAATCGAATGGACCTGTAAATTGAGCATAATTAATGAGAATCACCAAAATTTTCGTAGATTCTTGATGATCCTACAGTTTTTAACACACGAGTTGATTCAGTTTTCAACACACGGGTTGATTCCGTTTTCAATTCCGGAAACTTCAGATATTTGATATCTGATAGATCAAATGGTGGGGTTAACGCGGGTTAACTAGTGAATTAACCAGCGAGCGATCTGCTTGATGTTGCACTAGCCAGGGGCGTAGACAAGAGCAAGTCGGAAGGCATCGTTCAATTGAAGTAAAATTACTTACATTCGATTCTGCAATTTGATTATTCTCATCCGAAGTTTACAGGGTCAAAGGAGAATTGAGCAGTACTGTAATCAGCTTTGCGTTGTAATTGATAAGGAAAGATTCTAACTAACCCTTTAACGTTTCAGCAAAGAGACAACTACATACGCTCGGTCAAACTCCTCCCAGACGGCAGGACCCTTATAGTCGGGGGAGAGGCCAGCAACCTCTCCATCTGGGACCTGGCCAGCCCCACGCCGCGCATCAAGGCCGAGCTCACCTCCAGCGCTCCCGCCTGCTACGCCCTGGCCATCAGCCCCGACTCCAAGGTCTGCTTCAGCTGTTGCAGCGACGGCAACATCGCCGTCTGGGACCTGCACAACCAGACCCTCGTCAGGCAGTTCCAAGGGCACACCGACGGCGCCTCTTGCATAGACATCTCCGCGGACGGCACCAAGCTGTGGACCGGCGGTCTGGACAACACCGTCAGAAGCTGGGACCTGAGGGAAGGCAGGCAGCTGCAGCAGCACGACTTCAGCTCGCAGATCTTCTCGCTCGGGTACTGCCCCACCGGCGAATGGCTGGCCGTGGGCATGGAAAACTCTAACGTCGAAGTTCTGCATGCCTCGAAGCCGGATAAATATCAGCTGCATCTGCACGAGAGCTGCGTTCTGAGCCTGAGGTTCGCCGCTTGCGGCAAATGGTTCGTTTCCACTGGAAAGGATAATCTGTTGAACGCGTGGAGGACGCCTTATGGGGCTAGCATATTCCAGGTAAATATCGTTCTTATGTAGGGTGTTTCGTAAAGAAGTGACCTTCTCTCTAGTCAATGCCGGATTTACCACTACACCATTTCCAAATGTAATTCAGAAACCGTCGATTGAATTTCAGAAAACATCAAATGTAATTCAGATGAGTCAATTGAATTTCAGAACATGTCATATGAATTTCAAATTAGTCAATTGTTTTTCAGGAATCTTAATTTGTAATTAGTTGGAATTTTACACTGCGCAGAAAAATTAACGCACATTCTGAAAATCTCAATTTTAATGAAAATTAACTCTACATTAACTTTATAACTCATTTTTTATAATCTCTCGGGAAGGTTTTGAACGAAACAAGACACATCTCATGGAAAAAAAATTCAAGATTTCACCGAATCTTGTGTGAATGATTTAATACTTGGTATTTCCACCCCTTGAGTTTATTACAGCTCGGCAACGACGGTTCATACTCAAAATGAGTGATCTCAAAATGTTCTGATCTAATCCTTCCCAGATTTCTCCGAGTTGGTTTCCTAAGTCATTAAGAATAGCTGGATGATTTTCTGAACTTCTCAGCCTTCTATTGAGGTTGTCCCAAACCTGCTCAATCAGATTGAGATCTGGACTTCTTGCTGGCCATTCCATTCGAGAGATTTCAACCTCTTCAAGGTATTCCTGAACGATGCGCGCACGATGGGGTCTAGCATTATCGTCCAGAAAAATGAAATTTTCACCAATGTATGTGGCAAATGGCACTATATGCTCTTCAAGAATGTTCCTTATATACTTATCAGCATTCATAGCTCCATTATCGACGACCACTAGGTCTGTGCGAGCATTCAAAGATATTCCACCCCATACCATAATCGATCCTTCCCCGAAACCAGTAGTATTCAGGAAATTGCACTGAGCATATCTTTCATGTGGACGTTTTAATATAAGGGAACGTCAATCACAATGGTAGAGACAGAATCTAGACTCATCTGTGAAGAGAACTCTTTTCCAATCGGCCTCTTCCCAATGGATATGCTCTCTCCCAAAATCCAAACGCGCCCTTCGATGGGCTGGGGTAAGAGCTGGGCCTCTTGCCGCGACACGAGGCCCTAAATCATATTCTCTGAGGCGATTTCTTATTGTCGGAGTGCTAATTTGCACCCCATGAGTTTGCTCATGCTGATTTTGAAGGAGGCGAGCGGTTGCAAACCGTTCTTGAATGGCAGTTGTTACCCATGGTCTACCCTGTCCTGGTCTTCGGACATTCATACCTGTCTCCCTGAATCGCTGCAACATTCTGGACACACTTGTATGGGAAACTTCAAACCTTTCTGCAATTCTTGTGTATGTCCACCCTTCTTCTCGCAAAACTACCGCTTGGGCACATTCCTCTTGGGTCAAATTGCGTGTTTCGCGTTGCATAGCGATCGAGTGTAGAAAATCAAACGAAAGAAAAACTATTGATCACTAGAATTGATCGAGAACAACTGATTTTAGAATGGAGCCAATACATTCAAAATCTGATAGTATCATCTTTTTTTATTCCTGGTGGAAGAAACATCTCTATTGAAGAAAAACGTTGAAAGTGGAAAACATATGCATGCATAATTTTGATAAAAATAATTATCATTGAGAACACCTTCAGTTGTAGAGTAAATTTCAGATTTCCATAATGTGCGTTAATTTTTTTGCGCAGTGTATTTGAATTTGAGTCGTATATTACTCATATTCATCATGGTTATCATATCGTCATATCATATATCATCATATTCAAACAGGTATTTTTTCATGTATGAAAGAAACCAATATAATCTGGTGAAATCTCTTGGTGCTGGCTCTTTCTTTTCTTCAACACTGGATCTTAGGAATAATGTGCTGAAACTTCTCAATCGATTCCTCACCTAACACCGTAGCTTCAGGAAGCACATAACACCTAATGAAAATTAGTCAGATTAAATACATATTTAATTGGAGATGCAATAAACACCAGTGTATTAGCCATGGAGAGACTACGAAATTCATTCATAGCGCTTTCAGCAAATTAATGGGTTGAGGGTTTCAGAGTTTGTTACAACAGTGACAGGATGAGAAACTAGTTATCAGATTGTATGATCTTCTGTGATAATGTTGCATGCCATTCGAAATTGGAGACCGTAATCCCCCAAACAGTAGCAGTACTGCTGCAATCCAATTGAAATTTCATGGTCAAAAATGAGAACTTACCTAAAAACAAACCTCAGAATTCCAAACAGTGTGCCACCTGGAAAATATTATTGACCAGCTAAGATGCAATTGCGATGGCAGACATGCCTGTATTGCTTCAAATTTATTCAGTTTTGTGTTAAAGATCAAATGTTTCACTTGAAAATTAAAGTTCATTCTTTAAAAATGTTTTATTTCTGAATCACCTACAATTGATATATTCTGAAATGCAAGCTGGTGTCAATGTGCGTATGAAATGAATTTCAAATTGCCTTTTCTGAAAAATAATTGACCATATTCAATTGAGTGAACTACATTTGATGTTTTCTGAAATTCAATTGACTAATCTGAATTTCATATGACATATTCTGAAATTCAAAGGACTGATCTGAATTACAATTGATGTTTTCTGAAATATAGTTGCCTAATCTGAAATACAAGTGATGTTTTCTGAATGTCAATTTACAATTTCTGAATTAAAATTGGAAATGGTGTAGGTCGACTAGGCTAAAGGGGGCCGAAAACGCCAAGTTTTTTTTTAATTACACAAACAACAAGTGTAGAAGATATTCAAAACATAACATAATTAACATGATTCGACTTCTCTTCTCAATATGTTGTAACCATAGATAGATACAATTTCTTGAACCGATATTTACATATGATTTTTTTTTCAGTCCAAGGAATCGTCGAGTGTACTAAGTTGTGACATCTCAGCAGATGACAAATACATAGTGACAGGATCGGGAGACAAAAAAGCTACAGTTTACGAAGTAATCTATTAAAACGAATAGATCGTTCGATTAAACTGTCGGACCCGATCGAATAAAAGTGCAAGACTTGAGTAGAATAATAAAAGAAATGTGATACTTATCTATAATTACTATTTTCTGGTTGGAATTTTATAAGTTGATTGAAATTTTAAGTGATCTGACTCTCGATTTGTTAGTTTCGGTGATCTCCATGACAATTTAATGATATAAAGTTATCTGATTTGTATATATCAGGAACGGAAATTTGAAACAAGTTGGTGAAAGACACCAACGCACGAACTCTAGAATGAATAATTTTAACTTTGAATATTGTAAATACAATTGACGAAAATAAGCACATTGTTTTTTGTTATTTAATATGTAGCGCATTATCCAGAATGCAAATGAGACAAAGACAAATGTATGATATCTATATATTTGTAATTAATGCTATTTCAGCGAAGTATCTCGATGTTGCTCCAACTTCGCATGTGCAAAATAGTACCTTTTGTGTATATCAATGTGTTTTTGTTCTCCAACTAGATAGCATTTAATACATCTGAATTTATGTTATAGATTTGTAGATAACTGAAAATTATATTATTGTTTTTATTTTCATATTTGATAATTAGGTTTCGTTCATTCTCAAATACTTATACGAGCATTGTGACATAAACGTTCAACTGGATTTCATTCTGAAATCGTTTCAATCGATAAATGAAGTCAATAAAATTGTTCAGTATTTCTCATCTTTTGTAAGAAGAGACATCAACATTGCATACCTCAGCAGAGAAAAAAGAGAAACAATAGCCCAGATGTATTTTTACCAGAAATCGAAAATAAATTATGTTATTTTCATTCTTAAGTTCGATTATTTTTCACAACCACAACAAACATTTTCCTAATATTCTTTACTCACAATCGGTAGGAAATCTAAGGACTTCTGAAGTTCAGATATTTATGATACAAGTGCAGAAGGCATTTATATTCTTACACCTTACACGAGTTCAAAATATTTCAAAGTTTTCGAATGAACAAGTGTTAAAATGAGCCTTCTGTACGAGTATCATACATTATTTTCTCTAATTCGCTGAATTTTCATCGAAATTAATGAAATATTGCCGTAAATATCGTTTAGTAATTTTTTATTTGAAAAATATTCATTGGCAGAACTGTTTTCTATCTCATGAAATTTAACAGATGTTAAATAAATCCAGGACAGAAGGCCAACATGTCATCAATAAATATTACTGAAAACAGTATCAGAATGAATTTAGAATGATATATTCTAACATTGTTTTGTTCTACGAGATGTGGTGGAATGAACGGATTTGACACATAATTTAGAGAAAAGTATTATTAAGCTATATGTCACTTTCCTTACCTGCTACCTGCTATCATATCTAGGATAATTTTGTTATCCGGATCTAGACCATAATCTACTGCCTCTCTTCTGTTCATTCAATTCACAAAAATATTCACTTTTAGACTCGACCCATTCACTATAATGTGTTTCGTAATTATTTTCATAGTATGAACTGAAAAAATGAACTACATTGACAGACAATTCGGTTTGTTGTATTATCTATGGTCATCTCTTCAAGCAGAGATATTGCTCTCTAGTTCATAGAATATCTTCCTGTTATTGACATTCTTCGAAGAAGATTGCTTTTAACTTATGAAGAATTTCGCTCACAATAGTTTATTATTCCTACACGCAAGAGTTTCAAAATGCTTCAAAATTAACTCATTTAATATAGAAAGAACAAAAAACATTATTTTGAATTAGGTATAAATAATAATAGTAATGTTCGGATTATCGTTACGAATTCACAGTTAAAACAAGACCTCGTTGCTTAAAGTTAACTTGATGATATTGAAATAGTCTTCCGACCTTTTTGGCCGTGGTCCATTTGGAATAATTTCACCCAACATTTCCCCTACAACTACGGTAGGCATCTTCAGAGGATTCTTGGTCTAAGATTGTACCTCGAACGCAGAATTTTTGCGGAAGTGCTATCTAAACTCCGGTTAATGACGGGAAAAGGTGGTGAGTTGATTTGCCCATCGCTCCCGCTTCGTATCGGCTTGATCTTTGTTTTTTCTGAGGTCGGTAAGCAGGCGCTATGCAGAAAAGGGGTCTTCTCCTTTTAGTTTACTTTGCTTTTGTATTAATAAATTTCCTTGTTCAGCCTGTGATAATTTTTGATATTGGAAATAATCTCCGCCTTTGAGAAATCTATATTGAGTCCATCTGTTGAGCATGTTCTGCTAGTGCGGAGTTTTCTGTCTGATTGAGTCGAGGAGGACTTTCTGCATTAGACAGTAAATTCGCTATTTTAATTATTCATGCTAAGAATTCTTCATACATCCCTCAGCCATGGTACTGCATTTCCAATGATTTGAAAAGATAATTTTTCAGGGAGAAATTCTTTCGAAGTTAGTTATACGAAAAAGTGATTTTATTCTGTTCGTGAAATTATCCAATTCTTTCCTCTCATTTAAAAAACTTTTTTACTCACAAACTAAAACAGTACTTCCAATACTCACATCATTAATAACTACATACAGAGTGTTTGTTCTCAGGCGAGCTACGCCGAATATTTCTCATCCCATAGTGATTGGAAAAATTTCCTGAAATACTTCGAATGATTTTTGACATATATTTGAGGCTTGAAAGAGCAATCCCAAAATTGAATGGGGGAAAGGGGTTAAGTGAAACTTCATTTCGAGGGTCTTTGCGGTAGCCTCTTCACAACGGTGTATGAAAACGTAATTTTGATGAACCATTTTCGCCAAAAATCAATTATTAACTAGAATTTTCATGAAATTTTTCCAATTTCTATGGGAATAGAAATATACATAGTGGCTCGTCTGAGAACAAATACCAGGTATATTTCAATTCATCGTGAGGAATCTACGGAAATTTACAGAAAAAACTGTTGGAGAATTGAAATTACATATAAAGGAGATGAAAACTAATGGTAAAAGCTCTGAATAAAATCAGAAAATGAAAACTGAATGACTTAAATGTTCTAAACTCAATATAAATAAGATGAATCAATTAAATTATGTTATATTATTTGTAATCTATTATTTACAAAGCAAATACACATATTTTATGAAAAAAAAAAATCAAGTTCACAGATCAGGAATAAAATAATCAAATATACAAATTTCGAAAATTAATGAATTCTAAACGACAATCATTCGAGATTCATGTAGGTAGTTATGTCTCTTGAAAATGAAAAATCTGCCACTGATGACCGAGGAAATTCAAACTTTCCAATTATAATTTTCAGTTCTACCCTGTTCTCAATGAAATTCAATTAAAATTGTTGCAGATCAGGTAATAAATGAGATGAAATTGGCTACAAATAGACAACAATTAAAATGATCAAAATCGATGCACACCTTGAAAAGTTATTTTAAAATGAATTTGGTGAACATTTTTTCAGCTTTTTTTATTCAGTGGTGTATATTTATTATTTGAAACGTTTTTTCAATACAAACTGTTCAGTCGCTAGAATGCTGCATAAAAGGCCATTTCACCTGTATACCTTGTATTGACTTAATGTTTACCTTCATGTTTCGATTATTTTTATCCTTATTCAATATTCAGTGGGTATTTTGTCACATTCTACATTTTCATTTGTTTTGGACGAATTTCGGCTAAACTTTATTTTCTAATTGCCGATTCAGATTGAGAGCGCATTCGCCATTTCGCACCACAAATAAATAATTATTCGAAAGGAATCTTCATTTCTCTGAGCCTCCGGCAGATTCCGAGGTTGACGATAGATATCATAGTTCCTTGTTACGGCATACCAGTTGTGGTTTTTTCTTGGTAAACGACGGAAATTGAAAAAATTGGACACCAAAAAATGCTATTGGAAAACCTGGCACCTTCACCATTTTGCAAACTGTAGGAAGCATCTTAATTCTCTGACATTTCTTCAACTGCTCATTTTATGATCCGCATTTCTTTAGAATTTCCTTGGATAATTTTGAGGAGAAAATATCCTGATGTAAATATTGTCTAGCAAATGTTTATTTTCCGAGAAACGGGCAGTGAATGTTTCATTTTTTCTGGTAGCAATTCAGAAAATAGATTCGGATAGTTACATGAGTTTATCCCATAATTATGAATAATTGCCACAGGGAATATAGAAACATCCCTAACAGGAAACATTGGAACATTTTGTATAACCTACTAAACTTATTTTTCATCTGAGAGAAAAAAAAATACATATATCCTGAAACCCAGGTTTTGGAGAAGGTTGAAAAACTTTACGCAATTAAAGTAAGTAGAAAAATTGAGCAATAAAGAACTTTCAAGGTCATTTTCACCCTGAAAACATGAGAAAACCTATGAGGATGAGGGATCATTGTAGCATTATAATCATCGCATATAATAAGTTTCATTTAAGTCTTCTTCTACCTGTTTTCAATGAATGGATTCGTCGGTTAGAATGGTGGTCAATATCGAGCCACCTTCATTTCTAGATCTAATAGAGGTAGAATTTCTCTTGTGGAAACACATGAAAAAACAGTTAATAAATAGTACCTTTTTCCAAAATCAGTTATACAAGATCGAAGGTATATATGATAAGGCTATATATCAATAATTAACACTGTCAGTCACTTCCTATGCGACTTAAACTTTTTAATGCTCAAATTCAGTAACTTCGAAGGCTTCAATTTCCAGTAAAGGCAGCTGGTGAACCAGCAAATGTACCCTCAAAGCCACTCATATTTATCATTCATTAGGAATTAAATTGATTAATTCTCTTCTGTTTCAACATTGCAGTTTTTACATATAATATATTTTGTTATTCAGAGAACTAAAATTTTACATAACATATTGAAACAAAAAGGTACCTAGCTGAGGTTGGTGCAACATAGGAAAACCGTAAAGGTCTGGAGTATGATTGAATGAGAAAAGGGAAAAAACTTCAGCTGAAAAGAACCCTTACCTCGCCCGTGAAAAAAAAGGTACTAAAAATATTATACATCAAAGAAATCTTGAGAGACATCAGCGTGATCCAAGAGAACATCTTCATTTCATCCGTCTATGGACTCAGATAAACTGATTATTCACAAAATGACTTGCAATTCTTAATCTGAAATGAAAGAAGACAAGAGTAGAAAAGAAACCAATTATTTAGAAAAAATTTGGATATTTTGAAATTAATGACCCATTTCAGGAATGCATTTGTTACTGCATGTATAGCCTTGAAACCATCTTGAAATTTATAAATGGGACAACTATATAGAAGATGTTCTATAGTCGCCTCTTTTTCCCCACAATCACAAATAGGGCTATCAACCAAATTCCATCGTAAGAGCATGCTGTTGCATCGTCCATGGCCTGTTCTAATACGATTCAGAACAAACCATATTCTCCTGGGAACGTCAAAACCAGAAACTCTGATTTAAGGATCAGTAATAAGATATTTATTGAAAAAATTGCATGCATTCCATTCAGATTGCCAAATTTCTTTGTCGATTCTATTCATATCAATTTGAAAATTTGACCAAAAAGGTGTACGCGACTTCAATCTGAGGACCTTATTATCTAGAATGTAGGTGAGTATGGAAAATGAATTATGGAAAGGAATTAAATAAATAAATAAATAAATAACTGTATTTAAGGCCATTGACCTAAGTCCTTCAGCCTAGGAATTAAATTTGTTTCAAAAATTCAAAATTGTTGTCTTTCTGCGAATATGGGGAGGGACAATATTTGAGAGGACTGGTAACCATGGAGTAGGTGTAGATTTGATAGTACCAGTAATAATCCTCATAGAAAAATTTAGTTGAGCATCAATTTTTTTTACGTGAACACTATTTAACCAAACAGGGCAACAATATTCAGCAGAAGAAAAAACCTAAGCTAGCGAAGTATTGTTGGATGAAATAGTTTGAATGAAAAATTGCAGGTCGAGCAAAATTAATGAATTCAAAGTTATTTCAGTTAATTAATAATTCGAATGTATTCATTTGAAAAATATTAGATGATATTGTTGAAGTTTTCTATAAAAATATCCAAAGCTTTGAGAACCAACGTTTATCATAATAATAACAGATGAGAATAATATTCTGTTCATCTGTGTTTTAAGGTATGATATTGATTTTTGCACCATCATGAATAACCCAGAGATGGCGCTACCAGTTCTGTAAGACCCCACTATCTATCTAGTATTATATAAATCCTAATTCTGATGTTTAATATTCTAGATCATTTAATATTGTTCGATTTCTTGGAGAAATCAGAATTCATGTGCATATAAAAGTGGTTTTGTCATAACTTCAATGAGGATTCCGTATCGATTTACAATTTATTTTTGAAGGATTCTATATTTTCTGAAACGCCAAGTCTCCTGAACAAAATATATTAAAAAATTTAAACGAGTCTTAGAATTTTGAAATTTGAAAAACAGAAGTTATGAGCAAATTCTCGACACAAAATATGAAACACCCTGTGATGATTTTTTTCAAAATTCAGAAGATGCTCGATAGATCTACATTCTTTTTCTTCAAAAATGTGGAAACGGTTCATGCTCAAGATATAAGAATAGGAATAGCAAACGCTATATGGACTACACATATTCTTTTTTTTACTCGATTACGTCGGAAAAGAAAATTTTGTGGAAAATTTTGGTTTCGAGAAATTGATTTGCCTAGGTTTCAAGAATGTCCTAGTTCAATAGAGAATATCCAACAATATCATATTCCGAATTATCAGATTTCAAATAGGTCCCCTCCTGCAGAATGTCTAATAGGCATAGGCAAACGAACTAAGAACATCCTGTATGGGCGATATTTGATGATAAGGTTAGTTTTGTTGAATTGTACCACCTGCTGAACGTGGAGGCTTATCGTTGAAAACACCTTGTATACCCAAGTGCGATGATTTACAAAGTCCAGTATTCGAAATGAACGAAATCGACTGTAAAACAATTAATTTTCTATTCATGCCTGATTGTGATATATGCCATCGAAGGAACACGAATTATGATCTCTAATGATCAAACATTCACCTTACTATTAGGTTGACGTAGGTATGCCAAACTTTTTAATTTATAAGGTACGTCAACTCGATGAAAAAAGGACTATCATGCGAGCATGAAAATCCATAAAAAAAACATAGAACAAACCGGCGTTTTGCTTCAAATCTCGTTGATTCTGAAAAAATAGACGTCATTAGCCAATTTATCCAACATAAAGAGTGAAATAATTGAATAGAGAATCATAATCGTGTAATACGTCAATTAAAATTCATTGTAGCTTCTGCTTTTTGCTGAACTTTATTGGGTTTTTATCCTCATAACCAAACTCATTCAAATAAAATTTTGAATGATGGAAATGTTCCTACGTAAATATTTGCGCTCATTTGTCAAAAACAAGCCAATTAGAAAGCATTGTTGTCTTAAAATGAACGAACGATGAGACTTCGAACTATTAAAACAATTAACATTGATTTTTTAATTCGTCATTTAACATTCTTCAACACCTATATACATATAAACTGCTCCATATGAGTTAGGGATATTGACTTAAATTGGAAAAAAATTAGTTTGCATGAGATTTTGTGATGAAAATTCATATTAATATGATTTCGAATTGCAGGAAATGAAATGAATTTTAGCCTGTAGGTCTGCAGCGTAATAACGAAATTTTATTCCCAGAGAATTCAAGCATTTCAAGACCATCAATACAATGTATGGCCTCCACGGGCATCAATAACAGCTTGACATCTTCTTTGCATACTACACACGAGGTTGTTGAACATTTGTTGAGGGGCAGAAGTTCTCTCAGCATTTGAGGATCCTGGGGTAGGTTGATGATTATCTAATCTTCTTTGGAGTATATCTCATTCATGTTCTATGCAATTCAAATCTGGTTAGTGCGGAGGTACTGGTTGATGTGGAATACCAAGCTCCTCGAGGCGCATTCTCAACTATGGCTTCACGTATCGGTCTAGCGTTATCGACTAGAAATTGAAAAGTTTCACCAAAAGCAGCGTGAAAATCTAGCAAAACATTGTCAATGACATGCTCCCTATAGTATAAGGCGGTCACATTCCCAGGACAAATGTGTATATCTGTGAGCCCGTTGAAACATATCACGGCCCATACCATAACACTAGCCCTCGGAATAGATGGACTTCTTGGCCATAGCGACGATTGCGGGATATGCGTGGTATTGTCCATACCCTTTTTCTTCGAGAATCTAAAAATCGTCCATATCTGGATTCATCAGTGAAAAGTACACTACGCCATTGATCCTTCCAATTGATATGTTGCCTTGTCCATTCCAGTCTTTGACGCTCATGGTCACGTGTTAATGGAACTCCTCTTAATGGACGTCTAGAACCTAGATTCACCTTTCTAAAACGTCGTCTGATGGTTTCGATAGAAACTTGGAACCCATCTGCATTTTGAAAAGTTGTCTGTAGCATTCCACACGTAGATGTAGGCTTTCTTCTCGCCGAAACGGTGACGAAATGATCCTTAACAGGTGTTGTTTTTCGTCGCCCACCAAGCCTTGGTTTTTTCAAAACAGAACCCTGAACCTCCCTGAACCTATTCCAAAGTCGAGATATCACACTTTGGTTGACTTGAAGCCTTTACGCTACAACAACCTGAGTAGGCCACCCTGTAGCATTCCGATAGCCCTATTAGCCTCAGCGTTTGTTAATTTACGTCTTGGCATTTTCAGAAAATTCATTTCAAATCGAAGCAGTTGATAAGCTGACTTCATTTCGAAATAAGAACATTCATGAAGCATATTCAAAGAATCAAACTTCAGAAAAAAGGTGACCAGATTGACGAAATGTCTCATACTGAAAAAGAAAATTCTTTGCCTTTACGGAGGCCACATCGAGAACATTTTTGAAACATAGATATGTTGCCTTGTCCATTCCTCATGATAAAAGATCTCTGAGCCTGGGAATTGAAAATGGTATTCATTTCGATGATTACTATTTTGAATTCATCTATGTTTCAAAAAAAGTCTCATACTGAGTTGTTATTGAGTTTTAAATAATTTTACAGCAATTTTCTCGAAGATTACATACTTCTCAAAACGATTGAATTCGATATCCCTAACTCTTATGGAGCAGTATAGATATCTATCTACCGAGGCAGTTCAGAAATCTGGAAACAGCGCAAAGGTGGAAAATTGGAATTCTGATGCTGGGGTCTTCAGAAAGACGAATGGGGTCATCAGATCCCGCACTTATTGCATTGAAAATGTTTGTCATAAAAAAAAGTTGAAAATAATTTATCACGTGTGTCTTTTTTCTTTCCCATTACGTGTCTACAACCGTGCAAAAACAGCCAACTAAATGGTTGTTCTCTGAAACAATTTAGCCCCAATTAATATGTGGAACATGGGCATTCACCAAGAAAGAAAGTGGAAAACTAATGAATAAATTAAACCTTTATCTCCTCTCCAAACAAAGAATTTCTGGCTGCAATCGATCTGGCTCATCGATCACACTACCTCGGCTTCATATATAATTTTAGACAGGAAGTTCACACGACTTTTATCTGGTCCCAATAAAAGACTATGCCCGCCCAGGTATATCAGTCTAAACCGCATCATCAAGGTGAAATACAAAAAAGGGTTCTGTTGGCAGTTGTTCACCATCCAGCAGAGGAATTTGTGAAAGAACCGGAGGAACAGATGCTCATCGGGTGCAGGATAGATTCTCGATGATTTGAACGAAAGGTTGTTTGCACGAAATCTAAAAAAAAGGTACGAAGTAAGGTCAGTCTTATAGACGGATATTAACACAATTTCAACAAAGCCTTGTAGAAAAATCCTTGCACAAACGTTTTGAATCGTAAAGTGACAGTGGATGGAAGCATCAGGTATAAATCGTTTTTCAGAATGGATTGCAAGCGGGGAACTCAATCCAAGTGTTCAAAAAATTTTCAACAAAAAAACCGACTTTATAACACGAAATTCCAAAACAAACGAAGAGACATTGAAAAGGAAAGAAATAATTGCGTTTCTTTCACGAAAAAAGGTTGGTAGATAGGCAGAATATTTTTTGTACAAATGCCAAAAAAGTGACACTTTTAATGACAGCAAAAAATGTTAAAATTGATTGTTTACGTCAGTGTTTTTCAATCTGTAGGTCGCGACCCCTCAGTGGGTCGCAAAGCCTTTGTATGGGGGTCGCGAGAAGTCGATAGAACTAGGTCCTACTTCGTTGAAAAACATCAATGAATTCTAATAAAAAAAGATTTATCAAGATTATACAGAAATACTGGTAATGTTATTCATACAAATGAATTCTTCGATTACTAGTTTATTTTACTGTGGAATTATTTTTTTTCAGTGAGAAGTTATGAAACAATTTATTCTTTCTTCACATTATTCGATACCATTTTCATTTCAAATATACCTGATGATTTAAGGAGCTCAGAAAATCGCAGTTTTGATACTGGGGTCTTTGGTAATTTTGTCCGAGGTATCGAGTGGGCCCATCAGATTTTGAGTTTAAAAGGCCCTTATATATGAGGCCCAACCTTGAAATTTTGAATACAAACCCAACTTTTTTATTGCAGATTCGGATGAAGTAGGAATTTTTTTTATCTGAATTGGTTGAAACCAAAACATTTTTCGTCCATATTTGGGCCCTATGCAGCATTTTTTGTTCAAAAATCAAAGTTGGACCTCGTATCTCGGATAAGACCGATTGGGGCCCAAAATCTGATTGACCTAATCAGTATTAGAATATGAATTTTCGCAATCTTTTCTGAATGAACGCCTCAGATTTTTGAAAAATAAATGAGGACGAAAACATTTTTGGTTTTAACCAATTCAGATGAAAATTTTTCCGCTTAATCTGAATCTGCAATGAAAAACATGGGTTTGCATTTGAAATTTCAATGTTGCTCCTTTTGGGCCCCAAATCGTCGATTCCTAGCACGGATTTACTAAAGACCCCAGTATGTGAATTGATGTTATCCCACTTCCCATTTCATCAATGAAAAAAGTTGGCTTCATTTCAATTCCATTAAGTTTGTCTTTTCCTATGATGACATTTTCATTTCGTCCTTGAAGACGTTTATTCAAGCTATTTGAATGCTGAAAAGCTTTATTTCCAAAAGAAATTCCAGGTCAAAAATGAATTCCAAGTTTACTGACTTTGCTTGCTGTGGAAAAAAAGTATTTTGTTTGTTTTTGTTTTTAGCGTGAAGTTCCATAACTCTGGTCAGTACTTTGCTATCGAAAACTACTCTGTATGGTAAAGCAAATTTCAATGGGGTGAATCCATACTTGCAACACAAATGGAAATGATTTGAAACAGACGAGTCTGCAACTCTTTTCCTCTAATCGAATTTACAATATTATACATTTGAATTATTTCAACGTTAACATACATGGAAAAAGCCAGGGTTGGGGGGTCGCGAGATTTTTTTCGATGCTATGGGGGTCGTGTCATGAAAAAGATTGAATAACACTGGTTTACGTGGATGCGTGTTATAAATATTTCTAACATTAATGTTAAAAATATTTTTAGCACTCCATTTTCTCATGATGAAATCAGATGAGAAAAATTCAACAATTGCAAATTTTTATCATCAATATTTAACAATCATTACGTATGAACATTAATATTAATCGTAAATCTACAACAATTACTAACATTAATTAATGAGGAGACTATAGAACATCTTATAAATAGTTGTCCCATTTATAAATTTCAAGATGGTTTCGAGGCTATACATAAAGTAACGAATGCATTTCTAAAATGGGTGGTTAATTTCAAAATTATTTGATTCATTCTGAATATTCGGTTTCTTTTCTGCTTTTTTCTTTTTTCATTTCAGATTAAGAATCGTGAGCCGTTTTGGAAGAATCTATCGACGGATAACATGAAGATGATCTCACACTGATGTCTTTCAAGATTTTTCCTGATATTTAATATTTTATGTTATTTTTTTTACGGGGTGGCAGGTTTTTTCGGCTGAGGTTTTTTTCCCTGGCTCTATAGTATCGTATGATACTAGTGATGATAGTATCGTATGATTCTATAGTATCATACGAAGAATGTTATGATACCCCGTTCTTTTTTTACCTCAGCTTAGGTACTTTTTGTTTCAACATTTATTGTATTATTTTAGCTCTCTATTTTCATAAGAATATATATATATTAATGCCCTGTGACGTTAAATAGCTCTGCAACACATTTTTAGAATCCTCAGCACCATCAGTTGATGTAGAAACCAGAAGTACAATATTGGATGATGATGGTCCAAAATCTGTTGAGGTTGTGAGAATTTTTTCAGCAATGACATTTCTATATGTAATGGAATGATCAACATAGCCTTCGGCTACAGTCGTAGACTTCTATCTACCATGTTTTTTTTATATCCCTTATATTTGCTCCTGATTCTGCTAGCAATGAAGCGGAGGACCTTCGAAAACAATAGATGGAATTTTCCCAAATGGATTAATACCAACTGGATTTGCAGTGCAAATATTTTTCATGTATTTCAGAAAAAAACGACGATGTTTGATGACAGAAGGGCGCAGTGCAAAGTACTTATGTTGCCTACATACTTCCCAATAACAATGAAAGAACGACTGGAGTTGTATAAATAATGATTTATTTGTTATTTCGATGTCTTCCACTGATAAATTACACAATTCTTCAAGTATTTCTCATCTGGTGCCTCCTTTATAAACTTTTCAACTTGGTCACGATTGAACATTTTCGATTTCTTGGAACGATATCCTTCACTTTTCCGTTTTAAATATGCTTAAAATATCCACACCTTTTTCAACAAGGGCGCTTGACTTTTTCATCGAAAATTTGCTCCACAAAGTTGATGAACTCCATATTTTTTATTTTTCTCCTAAGTATGCCAGGAAAACAGTTTCATTGAAGTTCCCTTCTACATTTTGCAATTCACACCAGGCCAGGAAATTGTTTTATGCAATATCGTACTATTGAACAGATTTTTTAGGTAGGAGTTCCAGATTTGCTCTTCTTGTAGACTCTTCAATATCCGGAGGAACAACTAAATTGTCACTTCTATTAATAATTGGACTCTCAACAAACATATTAAGCAGTTAAACCCAACACGAAAATTGGACAGGAACGAAATTCAAATGACAGCGTCTCTTCTCATTTGTTAGTAATTATAACGTTGGCAACATTTGCCATTCACAACAACCTTTTGATTATTTGAATATAAAAATGTAGTTTGAACTTTATTGTTATTGCAAATCGCCCATTTCATTACCAAAATAGGGGCAGTTGTACAAAAAACATTGAATGATATTTGTTTTAAAAATGATTTCATTTTCTTCGTGAAATTGTTCAATTCGCTCTGCTCATTTCACAAACTTTTTCACTCACAAAATAAAACGTTACTTTTAACACTCATATCATAAATAACTATTTCAGAATTCACCTAAGTAAAATGAGATGAAAAAATTATAGTACTGAAAAGTCATCAAATTATGACGATAATATAATGTACTCACAATTTTTGTTATTTTTGGATTTGAAAATTGATAGGATCATTACAAAACTAAAAATAAAACTGAAAACAATGCTGTAATTAGTTCATTAGAGTACTACTTTTAGTTCTGCAATGAACTCATTACGATTCTGAAATAGAAAAAAAGTACGATATTTGTGTTAAGAGTGATCTTATTTTGTTCTTGAAATTGTTCAATTTGCTCCTCCCGCTCCACAAATTTTTTTATACACAAAATAAAACATTACTTCCGATACTCGGATCATAAAGAACTATTCAATTGCGTAAGAAGTAACACATTATCAAGTTCCAAATGGGGACCTCCACTCGAGTGATCTGTACATAAATAACAGAAAATGTTATAAATAGAGTTTCGAACAATTGTGGTTAACAGGAACTGCTTATATCATACACTGGATCTCACGAAAGTAATCTTTCAGCATCATTTATAACTTCCATACAAACTTTCGAACTATTCCATTCCTTATTCATCACCAGAAACGAATATCATGTGTACAATCAAAGAAAAACCAAGAACTATGAGGCTTTGATGAAAACGAACCCTGTATGATATCATTTGTCTCCTTGTTAGTAGAAGAAGAATACAAGAAATGTAGTTCAAAGTGCAACACATCAATGAAATGAATATAATAGTTATTTATGATATGAGTGTTAAAAGTGACGTTTCATTTTGTGAGTGAAAAAGTTTGTGAAATGAGCGGAGCGAATTGAGCAATTTCACGAATAGAATAAAATCACTTTTAAAACAAATACCATACAATATTTTTTGAACAACTTTCCTATTTTGATAATGAAATGGGCCTATTTGCAATGACAGTAAACTTCAAAATGTATTTCAATATCCAAATAATGTTGTGAATGGCAAACGATGCCAAAGTTATGATTACTAACAAATAACAAAAGACGCTGTCATTTGAACTTCGTTCGTGTCCAATTTTCTTGGTTGTTCCCCTGGATATTGAAGAGTCTGCAAGAAAAGCAAATCTGGAACCCCTACCTAAAAAATCTGTTCAGCAGTACGATATTGCATATAACAATTTCCTGGCCTGGTGTGAATCGAAAAATGTAGAAGGAAACTTCATTGAAACTATTTTCCTGGCATACTTAGAAGAAGAATGAAAAATATGGAGTTCATCAACTTTGTGGAGCAAATTTTCAATGATAAAGTCAAGCGCCCTTGTTAAAAATGGTGTGGATGTTAGTAAATATTTCAAGGTAATAGCATATGCAAAACGAAAAAGTGAAGGATATCGTAACAAAAAAAAAAAACGAAAATTCCCACTCGTGAACAAGTTGAAAAGTTTATAAAGGAGGCACCAGATGAGGAAGGTTGCAACTATTTTCGGATTATTTGGAGCCTGTCGGCGTGAAGAATTGTGTAATTTACCAGTAGAAGACATCCAAACAACAAATAAATAATTTCCAAATACAAAAACGAAAGTCAGTCGTTCTTTCAGTATTATTGGGAAGTATGTAGACTATTTACATAAGTACTTTGCACTGCGCCCTTCTGTCATCAAACATCTTCGTTTTTTCCTGAAATACATGAATAATAAATGCACTGCCAATCCAGTTGGTATTAATACATTTGGGAAAATTTCATCTATTGTTGCCGAATTCCTAAAACTGCCAGAACCAAAGCAATATACAGGAAACTATTTTCGAAGATCCTCCGCTTCATTGCTAGCAGAATCAGCAGCAAATATTACGGATATAAAAAAACATGGTGGATGGAAGTCTACGACGGTAGCCGAGGGCTATATTGATCATTCCATTGCATATAGAAATGTCATTGCTGAAAAAATTCTCCCAACCTCAACAGATTTTGGATCATCATCATCAAATATTGTACTTCCGGTTTCCACAAGTACTGATGGTGATGAGGATTCTAATAATATGTTGTGAAGCTCCCTAATATCACAGGGCATTAATCTTAGTAATTGTTCTAGTTTTACGATTAATATTGATGTTCATAAGTAATGATTGTTAAATATTGATAATAAAAATTTGCAACTGCTAAATTTTTCTCATCTGATGTCATCATAAGAAAATGTAGCGCTAAAAGTATTTTTAACACTAATGTTAAAAATATTTTTAACACGCTTCCACGTAAACAATCAATTTCAACATTGTTTGCTGTCAATAAAAGTGTCTTTTTCAATGACAGCTGTACAAAAATAATTTGAATGCTCTGAAAGTATATCATTCAGCCAGATATACAGAGGGTGAGACAAGAATGTGTACCAAGTCTCAGGGGGTTGCATTGGAAAATAAGTATAGTTTGATAAATAAACTCATGACCCTTAATTCATATTAGGGGAGACAATAACCTCTCAAAGTTGATAGTCTAAAGAAAATTCTCCTCATAACTTTTAAAGGGTGATTGCTTTCAGATTGAAATGCTGTCATTTCAGAGGGCTAGTTATGATTTTTATGGGACCCTTCTTCGCTGTAATTGTTTTAGTGAATTAAGCAGCAGAAACCAAAACCTCGCTTTTTTTTGAAAATATTAAAATATCACAGGATCTTGAATGATAACTACGTGATCAAAAGGACATCTTCATATAGTTCTTCCATTTCTATGGGCAGCGCTATTCTAAAATTCAAATCTTTGTAACTCATGAGAAAAAAAACTCAAATGGAAATCTGGGAATGATAATAAAAGAAACAACATTTCAGGGCCTATGACTTAGATCCTATAATGAACCTTTTTTTCTTTCAACTTTCAAACGTTTGTTGTAATATTTCTTTCCCATAATTAAAATTCAGAAGCCACAACAAACCGGAAACAATTGGCAGCCATATTGGTAGACCTTTGTGGATGCCTTCGTATTTCACTAATGCTTTTTCCTTTCGTTCTTTACTCTAAGGACTGGGATGACAATAAATCTCGAATCGACTCATAGCGGGTTGCAGAAAGCAATTTATAATGGGCCAAACATCCATAATTCTCTTTTCGAACGCATTCAGCATAGAATCCACCTCGGAAAAATGAAATAATGACTAAGCCTCGACACAGCTTAGTTCATTCACACACTAGTGGACAATAAAGCGTTTCATTCAGCAGAATAAATGGATCGTGCAGTTAACCTAACGACAAGTAGGTAGGTAACTATGATTGGCAAATGGGTTTCACATGTCCATAGAACATAACTGGTGCGAATTCCCGATAAGCAATCTCTCAATTCGTCCACCTCCTACCGTATCGCCGAGTACCTACAATTTATAATTACGCAATCACGGACCGTATAAAAGAAGGAAACTTATCTACGAATCTTTTGAGTGACTGACTTCGACAACCTTGGAACAGTTGAACGATCCCAGTTTTCGGTGAATTGTTTTTTGGATGATTGGAAATGTTGTACCTGAGCCGACGTAGTTAAGAGGTTGGTTGGACGCTGCAAAAAAAAGGTCTTGAGCGGTTCCATTTTGGGTCACACGGAGAAATATTTTAATGTTGACCAAAAGGTTCGAATTGGGAGTTTTAAAAGTTAAATGTACCAAGAACCGAGATTTCCAAGGTGAAGTGTGGTAAAAAATGATGACAGAATAGACAAAATTCAGGAAGAAACCTTCGAAAACTTCTTCAGTTACTGAAGGTCATGTCGTACTGCGCCTGACTCTCGTGAGGTTTTTTTTTTCTTCTGCTGAATTAGGCTAGGTTTGTACTCCTTTGGGCCGTTGAAATTTTTTTCTTAATTCGATATATTTTCCAAGATATTTAGAAAAGCAAAAAAAATGAGCCAGCCCAAAAATTCTGGAATGAAAAAAAATGGTGCTACACATGAAGCACATCGAATTCTTCCGAGAGACTTTCTAGTTTCTCGAAATTGAAAAGAAAGATAGCCCAGCATTTTCGTTTTTTCACAAATAAATGAAAATATTTGTGCTACATTTGTGTTTTATTTATTCGACATTTGTGTTTTATTTCTTCGACAAAATTTATTTCATTTGATTATTCTGGACTTGAGTCAGCTTTTGCCAGTTAGATTTTCAGAAATAATCACCAGAATTCCCTCAGATGGAGAAAATGAAAAAAATCTGTTGATTGTTGGAAGATCAGTATACCTGGCAACAGTTTGTGATCTCCCGAAACTTTTTATTGTGCTGAATTGTGCTAGGTTTTTGCTTCTTTTTTCTTTCATCAAAAACGATTCTCACGATATTTCACAAAATGTATTGTACGAAGCATGTGTTCGTTCAACACTCAACACACTTCGTTAAATATCTTGAGAGCCATTTGGAATGAAAAAAGCAGCACAATAAACAACAAAAAAACATTTTGATAATCCCAATTCAAATTATGTTTTTTAATCAAATCAATTCGAAATTGTCGAGTTTAACAATATGAGTTCCATTTTCCGAGTGAATGAAAGCTCGATGTGATCAAAATAATGATTTATACGAAACCACGTTGCATTTCTTCCTAACACAGTTAAATACAGGGTGGTCAGATTTCGATGTTTCAGTACTACATCTCCTAAATTAGGCCAGATAGAGAAGAAGTAGTATGCATGTTATGTTCCCTTTTTTCGAGAAACATAAATTGCTGAAAACCGCAAGTTTTCAGCATAGAAACTAGACACCTGTCTAGTTTCTATGCTACAGGGTGATTTTAAAATTGAGCCAATTATTATAATTGGTTATAACTTCCGCATTATTGCCGGTACGCTCCCGAAAAAAAAAACATCTTTAGGGCAGTTTCTTCAGTACTTTTTACTAGTGCTATCCAAATTTCAGTGCCTCTTCAAATTTCAGAGAAATTAAAAAAAATAATTTTTTTCAAATGGAAACCAACCGTAGTGTGCTATGACGATTTTCAATAGACTTTTCTCAGACAATTTCAAAAATATATATCATGATATACTGTTGTATGACTTCCTCAGGTGAAAAGATATGAATCAAAATCAAAACCCTCTTTGATTCTGTTGATCGAAAACGGAATTTTCGATATTTAAGGTCGGAAGTATATCATGATATATTTTTGAAATTGTCTAAGAAAAGTCTATTGAAAATCATCATAGCACACTATGGTTTCCATTAAAAAAAATTAATTTATGTATTTAATTTCTCTAAAATTTGAAGGGGTACTGAAATTTTGATAGTACTGGTAAAAAGTACTGAAAAAACTCCACTAAAGATGTTTTTAGTTCGAGAAAGTAGCAACAACATTGGAGAAGTTATAGCCAATTATAATAATTGGCCAAATTTCAAAATCACCCTGTAGCATGGAAACTAGACACCTTAGCGAATTGAAGTTTTCAGCAATTTGAGTCTCTCGAAAAGAGAGAACATGACAAGTATATTATTCTTTTTTTATCACAAAAATAATAATGTTGAAAAAAAATTCAGTTCTATTGTTTAAAATTTTCAGAATTTTGTGTATTGCTTTGCACCTTATATTTTTCTGGGAAGGCAGTGACGACCTTGAGCTCTGTACGCGCCGCCACTGGGGTGAAAGAATTTCTTCCTCACAATAGTCCTAACATATAAGCCCTAAATTTCTGTGAGTAGCCGGTTGCTTGAAAAAACATTTTCAAACGTCCTTATATTTTGATAGTAAACAATGCCAGATTGAATACACCAGTCCCTTCATGTTATACAAATACCTAGAGGTTACTGTTTTCCCATTGTACCAATCCATCACTGATGTATATCTGATGGCAATATAATATTTTTTCAGCAGATAATATGTATCAATTTTTTTTATTCTATGTTGTAGTCCATCGGCGTCTATGGGGACAAAACATGTTTGGAAGATCAGAACAAAACAATTATTAATAATAAATTGAATTGTCTTCGAATTAACCACTCATTTCAGAAATGCATTCTTTACTTAATGTATTTCCTTTTCGCTTTTATTCATATTGATTGAAAAATTCGACCAAATCGACTTCAATCTGGGATCTGGGAATATTATCATCTTGAATATGGGAAGTATAGAAAAGGAATTAAATTTGTTCAAAAAAATTGAAAGTTGTTGTCTCTCTGCGAATATGTGGAGGTATAATATTTGAGGGAACTGATAACCATGGAATAGGGGAAGATCTGAGTTCCAGATATAAGACATCGTTCAATGTCACTTGTTTTATCGGGCATTTCGGCCGTCTTCGTGGATTAATTCTCGACGTTTCGCCAGTTCAAGTTTCTGACATCATCAGGAGTTGTTCTCCCTGAAACGAGCTACTTAATAATCAGGCAGCTCACTGGCGAAACGTCAAGAATCAATCCACGACGACGGCCGAAATGTTCGATAAAACAAGTGACACTCATAGAGAAATTTTGAGTTTTAATCGTAGATGTGTTTCAAGAAAGAATTTCTTGAATTTTTTTTATTTTACTCAAATGGTAACAAGAAATGACAGTTTTATTCCAGTTTGGGCATAAACCCCACCCATTAAAGTAATTTATCAGGACTTCGAAGTCTTCAGGAACCTTGCTTCTGTCTTTAGTAGGATAAGATATTTTAAGGTGAGAAAGAAATCAAAACTCTAATTTATTGATTAACCCTTTCCAGCACAGTGATGCCATTTGGCATCATCAGAAATAACAGCTCCTATTGATCACTAGATGTCATTAGTTTAATGGACATAAATCATTCCAAGTATAGAGTGCTATACTATACTACTAGAAACAATTAATGACTTTTATTTTCATTCAAACCTTGTTGATGCATACTGTATTATTATTTATTTGTACAGGGTGGTCAGATTTCGATCTTTTAGTACTACATCTCCTAAATTAATCGAGAAAAATGAAATATACATGTCATGTTCTCTTTTGCCGAGAAACTCAAATTTCTGAACACCGCAATACGCTTAGGTGTCTAGTTTCTATGCTACAGGGTGATTTTGAAATTTAGCCAATTATTATAATTGACCATAACTTCCCCAGTGTTGCTGCTACGCTCTCGAAATAAAAAGTTTTTTCAATACTTTTTATCAGTGGTATCAAAATTTGAGTGCCCCTTCAAATTTTAGAGTAATTGAAGAAATTAATTTTTCTCAAATGGAAACCATACGGTGCTTTGATGATTTTCAATTGACTTTTTTTAGACAATTTCAAGAATATATCATGATATACTTCCGACCTTAAATATCGAAAATTCCGAAAAAACAGTTTTCGATCAACAAATTCAATGAGGGTTTTGATTTCGATTCATATCATTTCACCTGAGGAAGTCATACAACTTGAGCCTGCTCAAATTATGTTGACCGAAAAGTGGTTTTTTCAGAATTTTCATATTCAAGCTCGGAAGTATATCATGACATATATTTTTGAAATTGTCTAAAAAAAGTCTATTGAAAATCATCATAGCACAATACGGTTTCCATTTGAAAAAAAAATAATTTTTTTTAATTTCTCTAAAATTTGAAGAGGCACTCAAATTTCGATAGCACTGGGGAAAAGTACTGAAAAAAAACAGCCCTTAAGATGTTTTTATTTCGAGAGCGTAGCGGCAATACTGCGGAAGTTATAACCAATTATAATAATTGGCCAAAATTCAGAATCACCCTGTAGCATGGACTCTAGACACCTTAGCGACTCGAAAAAAGAGAACATGACATGTATATTACTTTTTTTCTATCTCTTAATTAAGGAGATGTAATGCAAAACATCTTAATCTGATCGCCCTGTGCATGATACTGTAATTTGTGTGCACAATTTTTACCGTCAAAAATAGATCATTGAACACAATTACAAAAGGTAAACATAGACTGACCACGCACACAAATATCGAGTACAATGTTACACTTAATTTAAAAATTCGCTAACTTGAAAATTCTTCGTTCACCTTGAAGCGAAAATCTATCAAATTTCGTATTGAATTTGTGAAAGGTTGTCTCCCAGTCCTGAAGCAGTCTCTACACAAAAGGGACACATTGTTTGCTCACTGCCTCCAGCTCAACTCACTCCACTGCATTTCTACGTCTTTGAATTGCAACAAAGCAAAAATTTCAAAGATTTTCGTTCGATTTGCGAATAGAGTTCAGGTAAACCAGATCCTTTCTTCTCAGACGGATTCTTTTCTATTCGATTTGGTAAGAGCAGCTGCTTCATGTGCAGCTGCTGCCGATGATTTCGGAACAACCGTGGTTCTTACATAATTCATGAAAAAATCAATGCAATGTAACAGGAGGCATGGGTTCTTTCTACTTATTCCCAAGTAAGATACATCCTCTTTATAGAGTGCAACAAAACATTAGGAAACGGGAATACGTCAACAGAAACTTCCAATATGGATCTCAACTTAACTTATCTGTTCGGTCTTACAAATATTTATAAACCAGATTTAGAGATTTAAGGATCTTTTATATATTTTTTTATGGTTATAACTCACGAATCTATCATTCTCCATATTCCCATGATATTTGCAGCAAACGCTTAAGGTCAGCACAGTAAAGCCTCTTTATTTTCTATTTTTCGAACCTAAATGAAGATTTTTTTTTTGGTAATTTAGATAGTGGCATAATATACCAAAGTCACGAATGTGCTTTCTTGATGTTTGAGAAGAAGGCGTTTTAAAAATTCACGATATCTTCATTTGTTTTGTAGATATAACAAATTTTTCGATTTAGAAAATGTGTCATGACTTTTTCATTTTCGAAAATATCTGAAAAGGATAAAAACTTTTATAAAGCACTTGTTCACTGGAAATGGTACATGTTTTAAAATTTTTCTTTCTTTAATTTAAATTGATTTTCACTCAAAATAAAAAAGTGTTTCTTTTTCCACGAGAAGAAAATTTGAAGACAGTTTCTTATTTCCAGTGATAAAGCGCTCCTAGAAAGTTCTAATCGTTTTCAGATATTTTCGTAAATAGAAAAGTTATGGCACATTTTCGAAATCGATAATGTATCAAAATTAAAAAACAATGATATCGTGAAATGGTTTCCTGGGCTCAATTTTCGTGAAAACACTAGTAGTGAAATAGTATATTCTAAAACAAGTTGCAGAATGAGCTCCTTTTCCAACACGAATGCGAAATTCGAAAGCATGAGTGTTGGAATTGCCTTCTGCAACGAGAATTAGACGATATTTTCTCTATTTCAGTAAAGTTTCGTGGAAAACTCTCGAAATTCAAATAAAAATTCAGATTAGTGACTTTTGTATTGTATCTTGGCAGTTGGTGTCACTAACGAAATTTGACAGGTTGCGAAATATGAATTGATTTGATTCGAAAATTGAGTGGATCGGGGGTCAGTACTGACAACCACGAAACGAAAAATATAACTGAAAACAATGCTGTAATGAGTTTCGTTACAGCACTTCTTTTAGTACTGTAATGAACTCATTACGATACTGAAATAGAGAAACCTTTTAACGATATCTTCATTTGTTTTGAAGATATAACAATATTTTGAGATTTTTTCAATTTGGAAGATTTGCCATAACATTTTCATTTTCGAAAATATCTGAAAAAGATAAAAACATTCAACAAGCATTTTTCACTGTCAATAAGACATTAGTTTACTTTTTTTTATCTTTAAATAGAGTTTCTTATTTCCGGTGGAAGAGCGCTTCTAGAAAGTTTAAATTGTTTTCAGATATTTTCATAAATAAAAAAAATATGGTACATTTTCGAAATCGAAATACTAAACATAATAATCGGGACATTCATATTATTGTGAATACTTGTGTAAGGGACGTATTTACAGTTTTTGATGCCACCATCATCTTCAGGATGTGCTAAGTACTACAAGAATTAAGAAATCTAGTCAACTAATGATAAGTCCACAAATAACTCAAAACAAATATTCTCTCATTTACAACATTTGTGTACTAGACCATCGACATATACAGGATGTCCCAGAAATTGACGTCAAGCCGGTTAACCGGTCATTAGAAAAATATTTAAGAAAATATGAATCGTGTATTTTTCAAATTATATTGCATTTTGTATTATTCGTTTTTCTTCTAGTTAGAAAATTGTAACAAAAACATGGAGACAGGTCAATTTTGGAATTGCAAAGATTCAAATATACAGAATGATTTTCGCAAATCCAGCACAGTTCTTTCTCCTTATTTTTCTTTGCTGAAAAAAATGCATTCATTTTATTCACATAGCCAAATTTCCTTTTCGCTTTCATTCATATTGATTGAAAAATTCGACCAAAATGGTTTACGCGACTTCAATCAGGGGACTTTATTATCCGGAATTTAGGAGAACAAAGAAAATGAATCTGAAAAGGAATTAAATTTAGGGAGATTTAATATTTGAGATGACTAATAACCAAGAAGTACCAGTGATAATCCTCGTAGAAAAATTGAGAAAAACATTGCTAAAAATAGAGGTTTCATTTTGTTGCACTACTGCATTAAGTGCTACAAAATGAAATCTCTATTTTTAGCAATGTTTTTCTCAAACATCAAAAAAGCACATTTGTGACTTTGGCATTGGACCGACGATATGAAATTTTGTTGGATGAAATTTCTGAAATTATTTTTTCGAGTGGATATCTCGAGAACAAAGTTCACGCAGCAAAGCCGACAAGCAACGCAGAACTGAAGAAAAGGATAACTTCAGAAATGCAAAAGATTCTAAACAAAGCTCGAAACGAGTTTTAGTTGTCATTGAAAGAACGAGGTAGAAAATATTTTACCTAACAGAATTTTTCTACGAGGATTATCACTGGTTTTTCTTCGTCTCAAATATTGTATGTTCCCAAATTTAATTCCTTTTCAGATTCATTTTCCATGTTCTCCTAAATTCCAGATAATAAAGTCCCCTGATTGAAGTCGCGTGAACCATTTTGGTCGAATTTTTCAAACAATATCAATGAAAGCGAAAAGGAAATTTGGCTATGTAAATAAAATGAGTGCAATTTTTTCAGCAAAGAAAAATAAGGAGAAAGAACTGTGCTGGATTTGCGAAAATCATCCTGTATATTTGAATCTTAACTTTTTAAGAGTTCAATTTCAAATTTGACCTGTCTCCATGTTTTTGTTACAATTTTCTAACTAAAAACAAAAGAATTTCATCGTCACCGATTGTGTATTTTCTCGAATGATACAAAATGCAATATAATTTGAAAAATACACGACTCATATTTTCTTGAATATTTTTCCAATGAACTAACTCTATGACCGGTTAACCGGCTTGGCGTCAATTTCTGGGACACCCTGTATATGTCGATGGTCTGGTACAAAATTGTTGTAAGTGAGAGAATATATTTTTCGTGTTATTTGTGTACTTATCACATATGGACTAGATATATTAAGTCTTGAAGTACTTAACACATGCTGAATATGACGGTGGCATCAAAAACTGTAAATACGTCACTTACACAAGTATTCACAATAATATGCATGTCCCGATTATTATGTTTAGTGTACAGGGTATACCAAATTTCTTGATTTTGACTGTTTGATACTTCTGGACTAGATAGGTAAAAACTTCGAGAGGTGTTCTAGGCTTGATTTGAGTGGAAACATCATTAATGAAAACCGTTTCACGATATCTTATTTTTTATTTTTATTTTGATATACAGGGTGTTTCAGACTAAGGTTCCGTAAATTCGGAATCTTAATCCTCAGATGATGTTATGATATAAAGTTCCTATGAACTATGGGTCTCTGACCCATTGTTGTTGGTGTTGAAATTAAAAAAAAAATTGTTTTTTTCAATTATTTTCTACACCGTACACGATCTCTTTTTGCGTTTTGGCACGTTATGAGTACGCATTAAGACACATTTCTTCCGATATGAAACGACGATGAATTTTCAACAGTGGCGTCCGTAGGGACTTCTGTCCCAACAAATTCGGTGAAAAAATTACAAATTTTTTCGCCAATTATTTTTTTCAAATTTTAAATTATTTTCATAATAACCATATAATTCACAGTAGGACTGGCCTTTGAGTTTTTTTACCTGCGACGAATATTTTCTCAGAAAAAAATAATAAAATGCAAATTCCCATGTTCTTCAATACCGACTAATTTTCAGAAAAGAATTCGGAATCTCAATCCTCTCATGATTTTATGATATAAACTTCCTATGGACCATAGGTTTCTGTCCCATTGTGAATTCGGGATCTCAATCCTATCATGATTTTATGATATAAACTTTCTATGGACCATAGGTCTCTCTCCCATTGTTTCTGAGAAACGGGGTGTCGAAATAAAAAAAAAATGTTTTATGAATTTATTTTCTCCAAGGTACACATTTTTTTTTGCGTTTTGGTAGGTTATCAATACGCCATAACAAACATTTTCGGAATTTCGTGAGGTGATCGAAAATTTCGTAACTTTCCTAGATGAAATTGCATTTTGGAAGTAATCAAAGAATTTCGTAACTTTCCTACATGAAATTGCATTTCATTTTTTTTCTCCGAAAGTATTCGTCCAAGATAAAAAACTCAAGAGAACATTCTTACTGTTCATTATGTGGTGATTACGAAAATAATTTAAAACTTTGAAAAAACCATTGGTGTACAAATTTTTTCACCAAATTTGTTCAGACCGAAGTCCGTACGGACGCCACTGGTGAAAATTGAACATCGCTTCGTATCGGAAAAAATGTGTCTGGATGCGTACTTATAACGCATCAAAACGCAAAAAGAGATCTTGTACGGTGTAGAAAATAATTTTTTTAAATTTCAACACCCTGTATCTCAAAAACAGTGCTTCAAAGACCCATAGTTCATAGGAACTTTATATTATGAAATCATCAAAGGATTTAGATCCCCAATTTAAGGAACCTTATTCTGAAACACCCTGTATTGTCGATTTCGAGAATGTGCCATAACTTTTTTATTAACGAAAATATCTGAAAACAATTAGAACTTCCTAGCAGTGCTTTTTCACCAGAAATAAGAAACTATCTTCAATTTTTCCTTCTTGTGAAAATAAACCACTCCTTTATTTTGAATAGGAATCAATTTTTTTTCATCTCATATCATAAAAAATTAAAGATGAAAAAAAATTTAAATATTGTATCATTCGCAGTTAACAAGTTTTATGTTTTTCAGATATTTTTGAAAATGAAAAAGTTATAGCACATTTTCGAAATCGAAAAACTATAAAAATTTTGTTATATCTTCAAAACAAATGAAGATATCGTGAAACGGTTTCCACTAATGATGTTCCCATGAAAATCGAGCCCAGGACACCTCTCGAAGTTTTTACAAGTCTACAAGTACCAGACACTTCCAGAATCAAGCAATTTGGGATACCCTGTACTTAACTCAGATTTGATCAAAAAAGCACTTACAACAATAATTGTGTACTAGACCATCGATATCTAAGGGATTGATAAATTATTATTATCAATATTAACTATTTGAAAAAGTTGTAGATTTTTTTTTGGCTGAAAATCGAGGTTAACAGTTTTTTACCCTCTCTATTTCCCGACCTCAGATATTCCGTAATTTATTCCTCTTTTCATTTTTGTTGTATTACCTTCGTTTTCCAATGGGTTTCATCCTCTACTATTATTTCTCTATTTCAGTATCGTAATGAGTTCATAACAGTACTAAAAGTAGTGCTGTAATGAAACTCATTACAGCATTGTTTTCAGTTATATTTTTGTTTTGTGATTGTCAGTACTGACCTCCGATCCACTCAATTTTCGAATCAAATCAATTCAAATTCCGCAATCTGTCAAATTTCGTTAGTGACACCAACTGACAAGATACAATACAAAAGTCACTAATCTGAATTTCGAGAGTTTTCCACAAAACTTTACTGAAATAGAGGAAATATCGTGTAATACTCGTTGCAGAAGGCAATTCCAACACTCATGCTTTCGAAAACTCGCTTCTACGTCGCTCATTCTGCAACTTGTTTTAGAATATAATATTTCTTCATTACTTTTTATAATTTTGAAAGACCCTGGTCTAGAATTTCAAAGAATCTTCTGTTTTTTACGATAATCAATCACCCCAACCATGCTCTACTATAAAATTCCAAGTGTATATCCCCAGTAATTATTTGAAATATTCTAACCAACAATCCTGCTGGACCAGAGAAAATACATTGCAGTTGAACAATCATAATGATCTCCGATTTTTCTCATGAGAACCTTCCAATCAACAATCTCATGACCCACCCTGTACACCTCGAACAGAAAAATTTCAGTCGAACAAACATCCACCACTCCAATTTTTCTCAAGAGAAAACTACCTGGTGGCAGCGCCTTGCACCTGGTGCCTCTGTCGAAACACGACCTCACCTGGAGCCTCTGCACCGTTGCCATTTCCCGCATGCAGCACGTGTTCCTCCTTTGTTATAAACAATTTCGCGACTCCAACGACCGAGGGGCACCCGACGTTTCAAAGTTGGCGGCCGAGGCCCCCCGCGCATGCGCACCCCCCCGAATCGTGCGCACATGGTACCGTCAGAACACGCTACCGGCTAAACTCAGTCAGTTACAAGCAAGCACGGGTAACGTCCGCTTGTCCAATTAAGTTCGTTCAACCAAGAGACACTGAAATCCCTATATTTTTGTACGAGTGCAACGTTTTTTAACCTTACGAAACCGTTTTTTATGTCTCTAGTGACTCCGACTTGAGCCAAACCGAGATCCGAGTGTCTGTGTCGGGAACCTTTAGACAATCTCCTTTCCTGAACTGTGCTAAGGGTGGATATGCCTACCAGTTTGTTCGCTGAAATGGATCGCGCCAGTGGAATTGGCGACGAGAGGGCCCTCCAGTTGGCGCTGGAGCTCTCCATGTTGGGCTTCAGCGACCCCCTGTCCTCCGTGGGTGAAACTGAGACCACGGGGGACATCTCCTCCTTCGTGAACCCGCTCGTAGGGCTCGAAGAGGTCAGGTCCAAGAAATCCCAGAACATGACGGAGTGCGTGCCAGTGCCTAGCTCAGAGCATGTGGCTGAGATCGTTGGCAGACAAGGTGGGTACAATATTTGCGACACAAAAAAGTCAGCCATGGGAGTTTGAACACGATACCCGTTTATCGCGATATTCTCAACGCAAGTTTCTGCAACACGTTCGTAATTCAAACCCGTCTGTTTTGTAAATATCCGCGATTTCCTACAGTTAATTGCAGATCTGCACAATTTTCCGATGTCAATATTCACTGAATGTAATGTTTCATTCAGAAAGGGAACCCTCTTCGAAAACCGTTGATACGAACATCTGCCTTTTGCTTTCTCATACACATAACCTCATTCATTCGCCGTTGGACGTAAAATAAACACTGGAAATTTGGTGTGTAATCATTAAAGTGCGCTTTCAATCACAACCTTATCAGTACTATCTATGATATCATCCGTATTAAGACGTATAAACAATTTTAACAGCCTCGAGGAGGTAGACGAAAGATTTACCATGTAATTTCGCGACCTAACCTAAAATGTTGTTTTGGTCCAGCGTTTGGCTGATTCGCGATTAATGTATCGAGTAAAAAGGGTTATTATCCTTCTGTTTGGGGATTGAATGTGGTAGTTTGCCGCTGAAGATACGTAGTTGACGCCGTCCGAAACAGCCAGACTTGTAAAATCGATACGTACGACAGAACCGTTTAAATATTGATGAAAATGCTTTTGCCGGTCCTGTATTGATGTAATTCATATAGCTTCCTGACCGTTTGATCAAACGACGAATTGACAATATCATTACCTGAAACGTTTGAATCATTTCGAAATGTTGATTTCTGCGATCTGTAACTTTCTTCTTGGGGGAGGAATTTTTTCGAATTTTAATCATGAGCAGGCAGCTCAATTCAACGAGAAAAACTCGAGAAAGAATAAACGACGACGGCCGAAATGGTCGAAAAAACAAATGTTTTCTAACGATTGTCGCGAAAGTCTCAACCAAACAATTGAAATTGTAGTTTTTCTCTGTGATGAAAAGTTTGTTTCGGTATCGAACAATTTTGATTGTTTTCTTAATAATCTTATAAAAATTGTACGCACAGAGTCTTCAATTTGAGCACGAAATGTCTATAACGGCGATTGTTTTTGGCATTCATTCGAAAAATAAAACTGTTGTAAAGCTCAACAATTTCAAATTGATTTGCCTCGAAAACATAATGAATACTTTTCTTTTATTCTATGTCGAATTTTCCAGTTTCGCGCAGTTTTTATGGTGGAATTTATTGATTATACGTTGCCACGGATTTATTTATTAGCTGTCAAATTTGTGAGAAAACAATTATGCTAATCAATATTTTTCAACGAATCAGAAAATAGTATATTCTGAATGAGCTCCTATTCCAACACGAATGCGAAATTTCGTAATCATGAGTGTTGGAATTGCCTTCTGCAATGAGTATTGAACGATATTTTCTCTATTTCAGTCAAGTTTTGTGAAATACTCTCGAAATTCAAATAAAAATTCAGATTAGTGACTTTTGATTTGCATCTTGGCAGTTGCTGTGTCTTACGAAATTTGACAGATTGAAGAATTTGCATTGATTTGATTTGGAAATTGATAGGATCGTAGGTAGGTACTGACAACCACAAAACGAAAAATGTAACTAAAAACTATGCTGTAAAGAGTTCATTACTGCACTACTTTTAGTACTGTAATGAACTAATTACGATACTGAAATAGAGAATAGTATATTCTTAAGCAAGTTGCAGAATGAGCTCCTATTCCAACACGAATGCGAAATTCGAAAACGAGCGACGAAGGAGCAAGTTTTCGATAGCATGAGTGTTGGAATTGCCTTCCGCAACGAGTATTAGACGGTATTTTCTATATTTCAGGCAATTTTTGTGAAATACTCTCGAAATTCTTATGAAAATTTAGATTAGTGACTTTTGTATTGTATCTTGGCAGTTGGTATGATATACGAAATTTGACAGATTGATGAATTTGAATGGATTTGATTTGAAAATTGATAGGATCGGAGGTCAGTACTGACAACCACAAAACGAAAAATATAACTGGAAACAATGCTATGATGAGTTCATTACAGCACTACTTTTAGTACTGTATTGAACCTATTACGATACTCAAATAGGGAAAATAATGTATAATACTAGTACAGAGGGTTTATTCTAATAGTCATTCATTCATAAACTCGCCACTTCGTGGCTAGTTAATGAATTTTGAACACGTTGAAGAAAATCAGGAACTTCTACACTTATATTATAAATATCCATTCTATGATGGTTTTAGTTAGTTTTTGTAACTAGAAATTCATCCTGCTTAGATTAAAACTCGTATAGAACGAATTGTAAAATGACTTTGGGTATTATCAACTAATTATGAGGAAAATACTGGTTCAGATTCGTATATATCTGAAAATATAATCAAATTATGTTCAGAAAGACAGTAGATACAATTATATCTCATTGAAATCTCCGATCGGGATGAAATCTTTTCGTCCGGCAAATCCGGTCGTGCGTGGCTCCTTTAGCACGAAATTTTCGATGTTCGCCGGATCGTGCAATTCCGCACTTCCTGTCAAATCTCGTACCACCCGTGTAAGAAAACACTTCCAGATCGAGCAAGGACCCACGATGAGCTGGAACGCAACAAAAGCGTTCGGAGTGCGGGTACACATCCTGCGGATGATATCGAATATCGATCGATAGGCCCCGTCTCCACGAGAAGTATTGGGTTTCACCCTTTGTGAAATCTCCATAACGTACCTAAATGAATATTGGGCACAGGATGCCTGAAAAAATGAGTTTTCACGCTTGGTTGCGTTCGGCTGGTTCTCACGCGCTGACCATGTGTTGAGGCTAGGTTTCGTTTTATCTGAGACGTCCTCGGTGTGTTTTTGTTTGGTTTTATATCTTGAATTTTGTCTCTTGTTTCGGAGATTCATTTTTTTCAAGAAATAACTCATTTCGACAAGGTATTCATATTCACTCTCGTATTCACTTTACTACGCCATGAAAAAGAAATAAGTTGGCTAGTGAATTCTACCTATAGAATGAAAATGGTAAAATGTAAAAAAAATATAGAATCGAATAAATAGTAGGTTGATAAAAAGCAATTTATCAGATTGAATAATACTCTTTGAATCTATCTTCAATCTTTACTACAACTATTTTTGTATGTTCTCTGCAATCTTCATGTTTATGGATCTTACGTTTTTCGAGTAATTACAGAGCAAATTTTGTGCATTTTAATTATGCTTTCGGCAAGTACAGGGTGGGCATATTTCGATGTTTTAGCACTACAACCTTTGAACCAGAGGAGATAGACAAAATCTGATACCCCATTCTCGATCTCTTTTTCGGAGGAACTGACAAGAGTAGTTTTCATTTTTGGCTACCTTTTTTTGTTTTCGAGTTATAAGCGAAAATTGGAAAAATGGTGATATCGGAAAAAATTTATATCTCCGCCAATACTGATGATAGAGCTCTGAAATTGAAACATTATACAGGCACTTTTCTACGTAGAATCCAGTGGCATGCTTGCCTTTTCTGCAGCATTTTTAATTACGAAGCTATGACACAAAGTTACGTTTTTTTGAAGAGGAACACTAGATTTCTTTGCCATTTTCTGAAAGCTTAACTTTTTATGATTTCAAAAATATATAACATCGTATGGTTCGTATCAATAAATCAATATGAGTATAGAAATTGGTCAAGAACCTATATTCATCTGAGTCTCAATACTTTCTATGGTTTCAATTGTCGATAAGCACGGAAAATTTAGTATCGTATAATTACTACAATTTCTTTCTAGTAGTCTTTTCATTTCTATGCTATTGCTATAGGAAGCTACATTTTTCTGTGCTCATCAACAGTTGGAACCATAGAAAGTTTTGAGACTCACATGAAAATATGTTTTTGATCAATTTCTATACTCATACTGATACAAACTTCACGATGTTATATATTTTTGAAATCAGAAAAAATCAAGCTTTCAGAAAATGTCACAGAGATATAGTGTTTTCATTAAAAAAAACATAACTTTGGATCATAGCTTCGTAATTGAAAATTGTGCAGAAAAGACGAGCATGCCACTGGATTCTACGTAAAAAAGTGCCTGTAGAATGTTTAAATTTCAGAGCTTTATCATCAGTATTAGCGAAGATATAAATTTTTTTCGATATCGCCATTTTTCCAATTTTCGCTTATAACTCGAAAACAAAAGAGAGTAGCCAAAAATGAATACTACTCTTGTCAGTTTCTCCGAAAAAGAGATCTAGAATAGGGTATCAGATTTTGTCTATCTCCTCTGGTTCAAAAGTTGTAGTGCTAAAACATCGAAATATGCCCACCCTGTACAGTTCAAATTCAGTTTTACAGCTTCATCAAAGTTCTTTGCATTTTCAGAGAAAATTTACCATAGTTGTGCCAACTTTTTTCTATTACCATCAGTACGGACAGATTTTAACGAACAGAAAGCTCAATGACTTTTTTGGAAACAGCAAATTTTTCGACTGGAAATCTGGTTGCTTTTTCGATATTAAGACGAAAGAAGGTGGGAATTAAAAGATAATTGTTTGTTTAGGCATATGGACGTTTTTATAAAAATTCCTTTGTTTCTGAAATCTTTTTTTTCATTCTAGCACAGTTCTTATGGTAGAGTAAACACGAGAGTAAACAGTTCTGCTAATCGATATTTTTCAATGCCAAAATCACTTAACGATATTTATAGAAAGATTTTATTAATTTCGATGAAAATTCAAAGAATTAGAGGAAATAATGTATGATACTCGTACAGAAAGGTCATTCTGAAACTCGTCCATTCAAACACTTACCACTTAGTGGTACTTAGTGAAACAATATTAATGCCTTCTGCAATTGTATCGTAAAAAACTATTTCCCATCAGTTTATTCTGCTTTATTCTCTTCCTTTTCCAATAGGCTTCATCTTACGATTATTTTTTTTAAACTATCAACCCTGGTCTGTTCTTAGATTTTTTGCAAATAGGAGGAATACATGATGACAGGAAAATATTCCCCTGAAAGAATTGTGTATTTATCAACATTCATGTTGAGAAACCTGATCAATATTTTTTTTTTCGTTTCCCCATATCAAAACAGGTAATGAAACAAGTTTCTTCAAATCCCAACCATTTGTATTCAACTTGAAATTATGTCCAATTAGTAAAGAATTCAAAACAAACCTTTTCACTCTACAAATTCGACAACTCCCAAAACAGCATAATCATTTAGCTTGATGATCACATCTCTTTAAGACACCTCATTGTTCATCAATTAATTTAAGAAAAATTCACACCTTCCAAATGAGAACACCATGGCTATTTATAATATCAGTGCAGAAGGCATCGATATTTTCTCTGGAGTTCAAAATGTAAAAACTTGCCAATATTAGTGGATTTTTTCCACACGTTCAGTGATTTTTATATTGAGGAATGTTGTTCGGCAATAAAGAATATAACGAAAAACACCCTGTGTAATTGAGATATTCTGGCACGATTTTATTCTAAACGATGAGGCAGTATGATTTTCCACAGAAAAAGAGAAGATCATCCATATTTATATCATCTTTTTATTCATTTATACTCGTATATTTTCTTGAGAAATCGTTCTTTCAATTATAGGTGATATTAAGAAAAGGTGAACCAAAAATAATGTGTTTATGATCCAAAATTGTTTATATTCCAAGATCATAAATTTTTCTGTCAACCTTGTGTTTTCTGGTCATAAAGCTTTAAAAATGTTCACTTAACTCAGCCTTTGGGTGCCAAACTTACTTTATTCCTCTGAACAACTTCAATTGTCTGCTTGGCACCCTATGAGGGTGCCTGTTCCGAGAAACTATCCAACAACAAAAAAAAGTAATCTATTTACCAATCTCCGTACTCAATTTTACAATGTGCTCTTCTGTGAAGTTCGTAGGTGTCAACTTCAGAATAGAAAGGCAGATGTTGCAGAACTTTTTGTCGGCGTCACTGCAGTGGCCTCTAGAAAGGGTCTTGTCCACCCTTAGCCCATCATCTGCTCTCAGTTGAACGAAACAGGTAAAAAATACCTGGGAATTCACCAGAAAGATGGGTATGGCAGATGTTCGGAACCAGTTGCCTATTTATTTTGTTGATAGCAGAATAATCTAGAAAAGGTTGCCTCTCGTGATTTGGTGAATCTGAGCCCCGTTCACATAAAGGTTTAAACTTCCAGTTGAATATCCTGTTGAGAAAAAAACTTGAGAAAAATTCAATCTTCAATTCTATCTTTACTCATCGTTTCAACCTTCAATTTAGAAACACCCTGTATAGCGCAGTAGTGTTGACTTCCAAGAAAATCTCAACTCCTGAAGTTCTCCTTGAAATTGCTCTTAAGTCGAAGACCCGAATTTTTTTTTCGTTTTGTTCACGCACGTGGAAAAATATCCTCCATTAGCTAATGGAGTTAATACTCCTTTTAATGGACCTGATAAGGTATCGAAGATCATGAGTGCTAACACTGTGTTCGGAGCTACTTTCAAATTGTTGCGACATCAGTTATGAATGATTTGTAATTTTCTCGGAAAATATCGAATCTTCGGGAGAAAAATCCATAGTATGACTCATGGAATTACTCAATCCATGAATTTTCATCGCATTTATTGCAGGAATTGAACTCTAACTCAATACAGGGAAGTTTTAAAAAAATGCAAAAAACTTCAGGATATTATTCCTTCAAGAAAATTAGCAAGTGGACACCCTGTATATCTTCGAATTTGTTCAGGATCAACTGGTCGAACTTATTGGTATTTTCATGCAATCAAAACCAATCGAATATTTTTTCTCTACTCTGTAACAACTGTTTAGTTTTGTTAACGATTTTCTTTTCATTTGTGGGATATTTTGTATTGAAATGACTTAGTTCTGGTTGGATCATGACACCTTCGTCCTTCTTTTGTGTTACTCGCGAGTTATTATGCATCGGATTTATATTCAGGCCATAATCAAAAAACACTTCTTCCTGTTTGTCATTGGTAACAATGGTTAACAATTAGGTATAGCAATTATTGGAGCTACTCCCTATTATATTCATCGATGAAGTACCGATCGGCTGTACAGGGTGCGCCAAATTATGAACTTTTCAATGGGAAGTCCCATTTCGAATCAGATGTTACTGAATATTCAATTTGAATTGCTGAGTTTTATAGAAGTCAAAAATTTCAATTATTCTCTAGTGCTACTCTGCTTTCTATGTATTTTATATCTTTGGGTAAAAGGCCTTCGAGGATGAATAATTAATCAATTAATTAGATCCAAATTGAAATAGAAGAACACATCATTATGTTTATTGTAAAAGGTGGTAACTTTGGACGAATTTTTGTTTCAAATCTATATTTTTATCTCTGGTAAGGCAGCTAATGAAAAATTCCAAAAAAGTATATATCCTGGTCATCACTTATTGGAAAAGGCGTAATATTGCAATTTAGTACCAAGATTCATTCAAGCTTTTCGAAAACCTAGTTGCCATCTGTATATATAAAGATGAATTGATGTGCTTTAGGTACGCTAAAACTTGAAAAGGGCTGGACCAATTTCGCTAATTTTGGTCTTGAATTATTCGTGGAACTCCAGGGAAGGTTTGAAAGGTGAGAAAATATGAAAATGCAAGGTATTTAATATGGTTTTTCCCTAGAAATGGAGGTGATCGAATATAATTGATTTTCAATGATCATCGATGTTTGACAATTAAACATCGAAGTTTTGAAATTGATTTTGCATTATGTATAACGTCGTTACATCTTTTTTTCGATTTCAATAATTTCTTCAAGTGAGGACGACGCAAAGTTTGCACAGAACACCAATGTTATCAATTAATAATAAATAATTAAATATTTCGATAAACATCGGGTATCATGTTCGGTTATCTATGTGAATATCGACTTCGGTGATCATTTGTGAAAGTGACATTCGAAGCGTCTGAATGCAAAACCAGACATTTGATGTATGAGCCGTTCCGAGCAAAACGAGAAACCTGCCAAAATCATAGTTTCGAATTGAAAAACTCCCAGTTTTGACCATTTAAATTACGAATAGAGGCTTTCAAAAGTCTACTTATGAACCTGAGAGCATAAGAATCAGATTGCCATCAACTTTTTCTATTGTAATCCTTCCTCAACTCATTTTTTCGGAAAATGTCAAATGTCTGGTTTTGCATTTAGACGCTTCATTTCAAGTTACCTCCTCTTTTTGCAGTTGATCTTTTGTGATAGATACAACTCTCCTCAAATTGTGCGAAAACTTTTTTGTCAACTTGGTTAATTTCAATTTGCGATGCCGAGAATAAGAAAACCTGACATAAGAAACCGCGTCACGGGAGGGCCCATGCATTGAGGGGGTTGACTGATTATTTGATAATAGGAACGTAATTTCAGTTATTTAGGTAATGGACGTATATATACGAAAAGTTAGGGAAATACAATTGGATCTTGTAGGCTGTGTGGCAATCCGGATCTAGGCTTCTTCAAAATTTTTCGTGTTTGATGGTAACATTGGACTCATTATAATAACAATAATTTTGATAGCCGATTTGGGCAGAGGGCAAGTGACTTCATATTCTTGAAGGATTGATTGGAAAAAGCGTAATATTGAAATTTAGTACCAAGATTCATTCAAGCTTTTCGAAAACCTCATTGCGATTCTTGTATATTTTTTTGGTTATTATAAATTTTATAGGTCCCGTCATCGATTTTAAAAATATTTCGCACAGTGAATCTACAGTCTCAATTACAGCTCTGGGGAGGCAGGAATTTTCGAGAAAAAAAATAAATGAAACTCATAAATATACTCCAGTTAATTCCGATACGACTCGGATATAGTCTTTTATAGTTTAGTTATACAAGGTTAGGTTAAGTTCATTTTCCGTACCTCAAGATAAAAAAAAAACAAAAAAAAAATACAACTGGGCAAGGTACTTTATAATTACCTTTTTTTCAACTATTTTTGAAACATAGATGAATTCAAAATAGTAATTATCGAAATGAATACTACCATTTTCAATTCCCAGGCTCAGAGATCTTTTATCATGAGGTTGGAGAAATGATATTAGATTTTGTCACTGAGATGAGAGATATACCGGTTTCGGCCTTGTTGGGCCTCATCAGTATCCCACACATCTCAGGACAAAATCTTCATAAAAAACTTCGGAATTTGAAGCAATTGGTTGTGAAGTAATGATTAAAATATTACAAAGTACTGAGGTGGTGACATCCAATTGCGTCAAAATGAAGTTTCACTTCTCCAATCAAATGCAAAAAAAGAAATCTGTACTTCCTCTTTCACTGAATGAGATTTTAGCAGTGGCTCTATTCAGGGCCCGCTTGCTAGTTTCTCAAAATGATGGAAAACGCCCAATTTTTTTGTGACTGTGAAGCCAGATGTTCTCGATGTGGCCTCCGTAAAGGCAAAGAATTTTCTTTTTCTTATCTTCGACAAAGACGGAAGAACTTGAACTTGCAGTCGATTTAAACTAGAAGGATTGGATGGATGTTTCAGGTAGTGGCTGTATTTCTTTACAATGTTTCGGAAACACCATCATAAGGAATTCCCGAGTAACAATCAGATGAGCATTTTCGCTGCATATCTAGCGAGTGATGCAGACGATGGCAACGTCCAGTATTGACCCCGCCACAGCCTCTGCCGCATAACCAGACCGAGGCTCATGGCAGAAAAGAAAAAATCGATAACCGATTTCAATATCTTATAACACCGCTGTACTCACAAATGTATTTATGTTCATTCCAGTCTTTACTACCCTGCGTCAAATGAGCAGAAAGGAATATAAGAGGTCTTTGTAACCATATATTGCAGTGTTCTGAAGCACCTCTTCGTTTTGTTTCTTTTTCAGCGCCTACCATTGCAACTGCGATGGCGTACAACGCGTGAGGACCGCGTTGAAAACTTTATAGCTTCATTTGGTCTCATTTCGAAGTCAACCTTGGACGAATTGAGAATGTTCGGAATTTCGAATTTTTAGATACTCCCATTCGCAAAAATACTGGCTATCGATCCGCGTGACGTCACACCACAACGTTCATTTAGTACGTAGCTCGTTATCTAAGGGTTTGCAAGAGATTACCATCCGAAATGTTTAATTCCAGAACGAGAAAGTTTTGGTTTGTTCCAAAATGTATAAACTCAGCTAACAATACACCGGAAAAGCTTTTTTTTCGGTTTTTTGGATGCTCCAATGAGAAAGGAATGTGTAAATTCCATAAACAGATTGGATCCGTTATGAGCGAAAAGAACGGTTTATTATTGCAAAAATCATTTTGGCTATCTATCAAGAATATGAATATTGTTATGATTAAAATTATGGTTTATTCCATAAACTTCATCTCAAAATTCCCTTCTTTCATTCAACAAAATACAATCTGACTCCTTGATTTTTCTTTTATAACTTTCAGGTTCCGTCATTACAATTTTTTTTCATTTTAACCCATTCTGTGATTGCCGATATCGGAACACACATGATCTGCGATGACCAATATCTCTATTTTTATGTTATTTTTATGCTCACGTTTTCTTGTTTCTGAGGGTCTTGATGTTTTCCTGTATAAATTTTGCCACAAATACAGGGAATTTTGTGAACACAATTTTTTGACCTTTGTTTCTCATTCAAATCCTCAGTTTTTTTTTTAAGTAAAGGGTGATTGTTTATAATTTACTTAATAGCTATCTCACTTAATATTGGTCGTACAGAAACGTTTGATAGGCAAATTTGAAGTGTTTTTTATGGGCATTCGGAATTCAGTACTGAGAAATTCATAAAGGCATCGAAAATCTGAAGATTTTTAATGAACTAATGTTTTTTAAATGGTACACCCTGTATTTTATTTTTTTAATCGGTAGAGTTCTTTCTTCTGATTTCAAATATACTTCATTGAGGTTAAATATAGATAGTTTCTATTAAATCTAAAGCAGCTGTGGTATGCCACACGATAAGGATGAGATTTCTTTATAGGAAACGTGGATAAAGAAACAACTGATATTTATTTCATTTATATATTAACCAAAAGTTGAATTTAGTGTTCAATTGACCCTATTATAAGTCTACTCACAGTCAATATATTTTGATTTATTTTTTAAGGGTTTTCCTTACCATTTATGGAATATATATTGAGGTTTTCAATAATTTCTTCCCCTATTCTGAAATTAACCTCTTTAATATTTTGCGGGGGCCATACACACTTCATATCTCGAATATCTCCATAAAAAAGGGTCCAAGGAGGTTAAGTAGGGACTATCAGGAGGCCATAGAATAGAACTTCGATATAAAGAAATCACAACATTTTCGAGTGGCCTTACATAGCTGCCTTAAATTAAGACGAAAAAACCTATATTTTTCAAACACTGCCGGATTTAACCTGAATAAAGTATATATATTTGAAATAAGAGAAATAATTCTACCGATTTGAAAAAATAAAATACAGGGTGTTCCTTTCAAGAAACAATAGTTCATAACAAATTTTCAGGTTTCCGATGTCTTTATGAATTTCTTAGTACTGAATTCTGAATGCTCATGAAAAATACTTCAAATTTGCCCATTCAAATGTTTTTGTACGACTAATATTAACTGAGATAGCTATTGAGTAAAATATAAACAATCACCCTGTACAGCTCTTGAATCATTTTGTGTTTTGAAAACGCTTTTTTTTTTGTTGAATTTAGAATTATTTTTATTATTTCTGAAAGTCCATGAACATAAGGAATACAATTTAATGAATTTTTTGTTTTTGAAAATTTCTTGTTTGTCCCTGATTATCATTGTGATTTTGTCGCAAAATTTTCCTCCCTTAAGTTGAAATGTTTTTTCTATGAAATTCGCTGGATATTGATTATCCTCAAAAATATTTTCAATTAAATTAATTTCATTGTTTCTTATTTCAGGTGTAGATGAAATTAAATGAGCTCTACTTATTTTTGAAAGATAAATGCATTCGAAATAGTCATCATTCAATTCTTAGGCTTAGATTTTGTCACTGAGATGAGAAATATACCGGTTTCAGCGTTATTTGGCATCATCAGTTTCCTATACACCTCACGGACAAAATCTTTATAAAAAACTTCGATATTTTAACCAATTAGTTGTGACGTACTGAGTAGAATATTACGAAGTAGTGACATCTAATAGCGTCAAAAGGAAGTTTCACATCACCAATCACATTCTACAAACAACTGTGTATGTTTGTATTTATATAACTGTGTATATATGTTTCAAAATTGTTTCGATTTATTCTTTTTATTAATAGCTCTACTTATCACATTATAAATTATACTATAATTTCATTCTGTGAGTTACTCGGACTTTGAATTCGTTTTTCTGCCACGTGAGGATGTTTCACATTAGCTACATCGTCTCTTAAGCTGTTATTGTAATACAGGCCATCATCTGATAAATTTTCGTGACTGTGGAATTTTTTTTTCACGATAAAATGTCTGTTTTTTCCCTGCCTAAATCTATTCATGTTTGCTGACGAAAATAAGTACCGAAAATCATCACTGCCTTCTTGACTATGTGGTACATCGTTCAGAATTTCTGATTTTGATTAGGAGTTTCTTGCGGAAATTCAAATCTGCAGACTACTCCCTATCTTTATGGGAGCGAATCAGGATAAAATACGCAGTATAATGAAATTTTACGATCTCAACAAACCGAGTCATTCGAGGTTTTATTGGTCATCAGTATCATGATATTGCAATTCTATTCCGAAGCGATCCATTCAACTCGACCCAGAGCAGGTAGAGTTGCAGCGCCATCTCGCGTCTCGTTAGGCGCATTAGCGCCATAAAGACGTTTTTATAGGGCTTCAATTCATCCGCCGCCTATCTCTCATATTTGATACTGATTCGAGATATAAAGAATGTACGAATTCGCCGCTTCCTTTGATCGCATTCAATTAGACTGGCAGTTCCTTTTCGGTGACATTTCGGACGGTATTTTGTAGGTTTGATGTTAAATTGATGGTGCCTCTTTGTGGAGGTATAAGGGATCGTTAAACTTTTACGATTTTAATTTATGTCTTTAATTGACCATTGTTGGGGGGAGTGTGGGTTATCATTATGTATGTACATTATAAAAGTCGCAGAGGTCGTTATTAATATGTCATGAGCTTCCGATGGTACTCGAGCAGTAGAGCATGGTCTTCTTGTTTTTATTCCCATTGTTTTGGTTCTTCGTTCACACGAAAAATCAAGAAAGATTGTTGACAAACCCAGACATAAGAAACTCAAATGATACAATTACCATCTGCGACCAGATAATCTTTCTCCACTTCGTTTTTTTTTGGTCAGATTTCGATGTTTCAGTACTACATCTCCTAAATTAAGCGAGATGGAAACAAGGTAATGTACATGGCAAGTGCTCTTTTTTCGAGAAACATAAATTTCTGAAAACCGCTAAAGTGTCTAGTTTCCATGCTACAGGCTGATTTTTGTGGAATTTGGCCAATTGTTATAATTTCCGATAACTTCCACAGTGTTGCAACAACGCTCTCGAAATAAAAACTATTTCAGGGCAGTTCTTCAGTACTTTTTGCCGGTGCAATTGAAATTTCAGTGGTAATTCAAATTTCAGAGAAATAAGAAATATTTTTCGAGCATAAAAATATAGAAAATTCCGAAAAAAATGTTAGATCTACAAAATCAAAGATTTTGATTCTGATACATATCTTTTCAAGTGAGGAAGTCATAGAGTTTGATATTCCACTATTGTGAGCTGTCAAATTGATTGAGAAAACATCAGTTATAGTTATACTATAGTATACAGGGTTATTCACGAATATGGCGCAATAGAATATTTTTAGTAAAGACACATTGTCTATATTCAGGATAGAATTTCTAAAGGTGAGCTTCACGTAAGAAGACGACTTCGCGTATATTTGAAGGTTTTAGGACTTCCGGATTTTCCGGAAGTGACATCAACTTTCGTTTTCCAAATGATCCATTTCTTATTGCATAAATAGATTCTCCATTGAATTCTGAGTCTTTTTTATTCCCAAAGTCCCCTAGAAAATACGAAAAGAAATCTCTAAATTGAACCCTGTTGAAATACGGACAACTTCGAGGTTTTTTCATCAAAAATTCTCATTTTTAAGAATCTCCAAGAAGAGAGACTGATGCGTGATTTTCAGAATATGATACAGATGGTCACAAATTCTTTGTCGAAGTTACAAGTGACGAAACATCAAAAAATGTTTTTTTCAGATTTGAACCCCATCTTTTCGAAGAATTTTCGAAATCTTCGTCAAAAAATAATAGGAGCATACGTCCAAGACTTTTATCCCAAAATGAACATTTTTCGAGATATTCGGGAAAAACGATTTTGTCTTCAATTTTCAATCTCATTCCGAATGTGTTTTTTTACTCGAAAATAATTAGTGGTCAAGTGGAATTTTTGGAATCTCTGTAATCGAGAAAGTATTTTCTTTAGTTCAGACGAGTTAAGTTCTTGAATTATCATCTGTAATGCGAGATTAACAATTGTTTCAAATTTAAATGCTGAAAAAAATTGGTAATAATTTTTAATGCTTTTGAATCTTTAATCACAGTTTCCACGAAAGTTAATGAGAGCCTGCTCAAATTATGTTGACCGACAAGTATTTTCTTTTGGAGGTTTCGACATTTATACTGAGAATTATATCATGATATATTTTCTAAATTGTCTGAGAAAAGTCTATTGAAAAACATCATGGGTTCCATTCGAAAAAAATAATTTTTTTAATATCTCTAGAATATGAAGCGGCACTGAAATTTCAATAGCAGTGATGAAAGAACTGAAAACACTGTCCTCAACTGCGGAAGTTATAGGCAATTATAATAATTGGCCAAATTCCAAAATCACCCTGTAGTATGGAAACTAGACACCTTAGCGACTTGCGGTTTTCAGCAATTCATGTTTCGCGAAAAAAAAGACAGGTATATAACTTTTTTCTATATCGCTTGAAGCAGGAGATGTAGTACTGAAACATCGAAATCTGACCACCCTATAAATACTTCAAAATAAAGGATATTGTTATTGTTATTTTCGCACGATTTTGTTCTACAAGAAGTCAGTGATGATGTATTTTCCTCTCCATCGCAGAACCACGCAAAATATCATTTTTATCAACTATTACGATAACACGAAATTTATCACCGGCAAGACTCACGTAGGCAAATAATCATCTAACCGAGCATTGAATAGAAATCAATAGAACAACCGAATCGAATTAGGTCCGATTGTGTCCACCTGGAATTCAATCAGCGGCATTATCAGGCCGATTGATTCGCTTTAATGCCAGAAATGCGATCTGGTACAAGGGTGTGTGTGTGTCTGCCTTTAATTGGCATATTTAAGATTTTGTGTACCATCATGTTTTTCGAAAATTAAGTCTGGAAGTTTTTGAATAGAACGAATAGATCAGAATGCTTAATGTCTTGGTAACAAAAAGAAAAATCGATAATAACAAATTTATAAAAATAATGAGAAAATATATATTCCATTGGTGAACAGAGATTAAGTACAGTCATGAAACATTCCTAACGAATTTTTTTTTCATATTCCTTCAAGAATATTCCTCTAAAAAAATTTTGAAAATCTTCACTTGAAATGTTTTGTACTCGCATCAATCTTTGTTTTGTCCGTTTTTTGCGCACTTCACTCTTATCTGGATGTCATTACAGTGAAATTAACTGTCGTAATTTATTAATTCAGATTTAATTAAAAAAATTTTATTATTACTCTGAAATTATTATCTACGGGAACATATTTGAGACAGTTTAGAGTTTCTAGAGAAATTTGAGGGGTTTTTCGATGTGGACAAGTTTTTCATCGACATACAAAATTTTCTAGACAAAAAAAACTTTCTAGGTTACTTTGGCACCGTCTATATCTTGTACTTCTCATATCGGCAAGTAGAATCTATGAGAAAAGATGTAGAAAATAATGTCAGCAACAATTTTCGTCCTCACAATTTTTTCCAAAAACCTACCATTCTGGGGATAAATGAAATCCAAAATTACTTTTGAGTGCTTTCACAAATTTGGTACCGTGGCTGATACCCTTTCACTTCACATGTACTTATTGCACCAGTAGATTCCTAAGATAAGAAACATTTTTTCCCTATTTTCATCTATTTCGACTCGACCTGCTTGAAGAAATTCTGAAATTCTGTAAATCCATACAAAAATTTCATTTCTCTAATTCTGCGTCAAATCCCTTCATTCTGCCTCATCTTATAAAACAAAACAATGCTAGAATATTTCATTCTAACTCAGTTTTCATGGTAATATTTATTGATGACATGTTGGCATGCTGTCACGGATTTATATATTATCTGTCAAATTTATGAGAGAGAAAACAGTTCTGCCAATCAATATTTTCCAACGCGAAAATCACTCAACCATATTTACGGCCAAATTTCATTAATTTCGATAAAAATTCAACGAATTAGAGAAAATAATGTATGATACTCGTATAGAAGGCCCATTCTAACACTCGTTCATTTAAACTCGTGTAAGAATATCAATGCCTTCTGCAAATTGCCGGAAAATGTTGAATTATTGTTCTTCTTTTTTGTCTGAAAAAAGGTCCAGAAACGATATCAGAAGCAGGAAAACCAAGAAGATACGCTAACAATTACCATCCAATGAAATTAATGTAAAGTAAAATAGTTATAATCAAGAGAGCGAATGAAATAATATAAGAGAAAAAAATTATTCAGCAGGAACAGTACGGAAACAAGAGAAAGTCACGATATATCTACCACGAGACTCACACTTTTCTCAGATATTAACGAGAGATCTGCAGCGATGTGCAAACAACTGATGAAATAAAAAAGATTCTGTCCTTAGTTAAAAAATTATCAAAAAAAACCCTGACTTTTGAATTCAATTGTGCAGATTTTTTCATAGAGAAATCGAGAACTGTTTAGAACTCGATTTTGTACAACTAATTATATTTTTAATAATCTCATAGATAAATTAGCATTAAAAGAGGCGATCTGGAATAACCTTGCTCCAATCACCCTGTATGAATTTCTGCTCAGGAAGCTCTCCATTGAATTCGAAGTTTGCATTTCAAAATGTTTTCAGATCAGGACACAAAGAATTTTATTCCTTTGAAGGAACCTGATTTGCACGTCGATAATCGATATATCTCCGACACCCTTTATATAACCGTCGTGTTTTTCTGGAGCCCCACCCTCAAGGAAGCCGAACCTAAAACTGGGCAACAAGGCTGCCTTAACCCCAAAACAGGATTCCCGACAACAACGATCAAGACGTATAATTCAGACATAAATGTCACGGAGTTGTATTGACCCTGTACATGATGATATTACACGTCTGTATATATTCATCTCCCCGATGAAAAACTTTTCCCTGCCGTAGTCGACCTCGTATTCAGAGAGCCGAACGCTGCTGCAAGAAGCCTAGCGTAACATTTTCCTTGACCTTACCACAGTGTGCTCTTCCAAGGTCGTCGGTTATTCACTAGCAAAGGAGGAAAGAGAGAGACGGACGCTGTCTCAGCGTACACTCCGGTGATTTCTTCCCAACAATAGAATGGAACAGTCCGCGGTGTCATTATCAGTCATCGACATTTAGTCCACGTACACCATAGATGTTCTGTTGGCGTACATGCGAGTCTGTGATCGGACCTTTTTCATGCCTTTTTTGGCTAGACTGCCTTCTGACAACTTTATTTCTTGATCAGGATCTCATGCAAAATATTGATTTCAATTCTGAAGTAAAACATTTATTTCCTTATTTTTATTCATATTTGAAAAGTCATTCACTCCATAAGCTTACAAAATGTGATTTTTGCCCATTTAAATTGAAGACAAATCGAATACAAGATCCTTTAGGATCGATCGAAACAATAAATTACTGACATCTACCGATAATCCCGCTAAATGGCAACGTTGCGCGAAGGGTTCGAACATGCCAAATCGGCGAACGAGGGCGTAAAAAATGTCGATACCATTTTTATAGCCGATTTCATCCAACAGGAGTTCAGAATAACACACTGTCACTGTTTGAGAAGTTGCTGAACTATTTCGGAGATATTGATTTTCATTCTGAACCAAAAAATTTTTTCGTGATTCTCGTTCATATTTGAATATCCCTCCACATGAGGGATATTGACTTGAATTGCAAAAAATACAGTTTAAATGAGATTTTGTGATTAAAATTCATATTAATATGATTTCAAGTTGTAGAAAATATAATTAATTTCAGCCTGTAGATCTACAGCGTATACAGGGTCGCTGAGAAACATCTGGTAAAACAACAAAATTTTATTTCCAATTTCTTGCGGAATTTGGTTCCATAAACGGGGCAGAAGCTCTCTCAGATCATTTAAGGATTCTGGGGTAGGTTGATGATTATCTAATATTCTTTGGGACATATCCCATGCATGTTCTATGCAATTCAAATCTGGTGAGTGCGGAGGTATTGGTAAATGTGGAATACCAAGCTCCTCACGCGCATTCTCAACTATGGCTGCATGGTGCGGTCTAGCGTTATCGTCTAGAAAATGAAAATTTGGCAAAACATTGTCAATGACATGCTCCCTATAGTGTAAGGCGGTCATTTTCCCAGGACAAATGTGTAGATCTGTGCGCCCGTTGAAACATATCTCGGCCCATACCATAACACTACCCCCTCGGAATGGATGGACTTCTTGGATATAGCGACGATTACGAATTATGCGTGGGATTGTCCATACCCTTATTCTTCGAGAGTCTGAAAATCGTCCATATCTAGATTCATCAGTGAAAAGGACACTACGCCATTGATCGTTGGAATGTTCACGTGTTAATAGACGTCTAGAACCTAGATTCACCCCTCTCAATTTTCTTCTGATGGATTCGATGGAAACATGGACCCCATTTGCAGAGTATACCGTAGCATTTTACAAGTAGATGTAGGCTTTCTTCTCGCCGAAACGGTGATGAAACGATCCTGGGCAAGTGTTGTTTTTCGTCGCCCCCCAAGCCTTGGTCTTTCCAACACGGAACCTGTCTTCCAGAACCTATTCCAAAGTCGAGATATCACACTTTCGCTGACTTGGAGTCTTACCGCTTAAACAACCTGAGTTAGGCCACTCTGTATCATTCCGATAGCCATATTAGCCTCAGCGTTTGTTGATTTACGTCTTGGCATTCTCAGAAAACTCGTTTCAAATCGAAGCCGTTGATAAACATCTCCATTTCAAAATAAGAACATTCATGAGGCATATGCAAAGAACCAAACTTCAGAAAAAAGACGAACAGATTGACGAAATGTCTCATAATGCCTTTCATTGGATCGATTCAAGTTGTTTTTGAGTTTTAAATGATTTTACAGCGATTTTCTCGAAGATTACATACTTTTCAAAACGATTGAATCAGGGTTGGCCGATATATATCGAGTGATTTATATCATGATATATATCTGATATTTATTGACTTGATATATATGATATATATCTGATATTTATTGACTTGATATATATCATTCACTTTTTTTACGAAATGAATACCGCAGAAAAAATCTTTGATAATTTGGTTGAAATTGAAACGTGACAACAGTGCGTTCTGTGGTTAGATCTCCCTCCTCGGGTATTTTTTTTTTTTGTTATATTTATTGAAGTTATTTATTTTATTTTTATTTGGAAAAAATTTTCTGATTTTTGTCTTGTTTCTTCTGTTTTGTTACTTGTTTTAATTAAAATTTTATGAATAATGGTCTTTCAATACATATCAGCACCTCAGTGGTAAAGTGTGTCAAGTCACAAAATCAAAATCAGCCAAAAGAGAGATTCTTTAGTTAAATTATTGTTTCAAAGAATGTTTATCACTATTTTTCAGGGAATTGATGTAATTAGGGAGTGAAATCTGTTTTCCACTAGGTAGAATTTAATAATGTAAATCCAATATTGTAGAAAAATCGTGCCTGAGAAAAATGTGACTTAACACACTTTACCTCTGAGGTGCTGATATGTATGTTTAATGAACGGTTTTTTCGCAGATTAGCTAGAGAACAAAATTTTGGATATATCTCAGATATATATCTGATATATATCCGATATTATGATATTTTGATATTTATATAAATATCATGATATTAGCTAACCCTGGATTGAATACGATATCCCTCACTTTTGTGGAGCAGTATAATTTCTCCATTAATTTTTGCGCATTCAAATTGAAGATGAACCGAATACAAAATCTTCAGCAACACATAATTACTAACATCTACGGATAATCCCGCTAAATGGCAACGTCGCGCGTCGCGTTCGAACATCCCGCATCGGCGAACAAAGGCGTAAAAAATGACGATCCCATTTTTATAGCCGATTTCATCGCGTTAGGAGTTCTGCATAACACACACACAAGACTCTCCAATTCGGTGCTCCCGCCCAGACAAAGGAGAGATCGGATAACCGCCTCGTGCAATCTGATCAGGTCGCCATTTTATTGCCGTTTCCGAGGCGACCGAGCGCCCAGGCCAGACGTTAAAAAACCGAATCCTTCCGAGAAATAATTCGAAGAATTCTCGCGGACGAGAAGAAATCCTGCACGCCGCTATCCTGAAGATGCCCATTACAGAGACTGTCTGAGACGTCGGTTTATTCGGCATAAATGATGATTTGACCAGACTCCGGGTTCTCTGCATTCGTCACGAAAAAGAAATCATGAAAATTCGGATAGCGGTGGATGGCGCGATGTCACGACGGGTATTCCCCAGGGGTCGGTTCGAGTCAGCATATTATACTTTTTAAGGACAAACTTCCTATCAACCATTAATATCCAAGTTAAACCCTGGAAAAGGAGTGTGAAAATCAACCTCACTAAAACAAATTTGATGACATACTATTTAGGGATATCCTTTGAAATACACTGCGCAATAAAATTAACGCACCTTCTGAAAATCTCAATTTTAATGAAAGTTAACTCAACATTGACTTAATAACTTATTTTTTATGTCCTCTCGGGAAGGTTTTGAACGGAACAAGACACATTAAATGGAGGAAAAATTCAGGATTTCACCGAATCTTATGTGAAATAAACTATTTTTAAAATACTGGAATGCTGATTTAATACGTCGATCACAATGGTAGAGGCAGAATCTAGACTCATCTGTGAAGAGAACTCTTTCTGAATCGGCCTCTCTTCCCAATGGATATGCTCTCTCGCAAAATCCAAATGCGCCCTCCGATGGGCTGGGGTAAGAGCTGGGCCTCTTGCCGCGACACGAGGCCTTAAATCATATTCTCTGAGGCGATTTCTTATTGTCTGAGTGCTAATTTGCACCCCATGAGTTTGCTCAAGCTGATTTTGAAGGAGGCAAGCGTTTGCAAACCGTTGTCTCAACGAAGAAACTCTCAAGTAACGTTCTTGAATGGCAGTTGTTACCCGTGGTCTACCATGTCCTGGTCTTCGGACATTCATACCTGTCTCCCTGAATCGCTGCAACATTCTGGACACACTTGTTTGGGAAACTCCAAACCTTTCTGCAATTCTTGTGTATGTCCACCCTTCTTCTCGCAAAACTACCGCTTGGGCACATTCTTCTTGGGTCAAATTGCGTGTTTCGCTTTGCATAGCGATCGAGTGTAGAAAATCAAACGAAAGATAAACTATTGGCCACTAGAATTGATCGAGAACTACTGATTTTAGAATGGAGCCAATACATTCAAAATCTGATAATAACATCTTTTTCTATTCCTGCTGAGAAAAAAACATCTGCATTGAAGAAAAACGTTGAAAGTGGATAACATATGCATGCATAATTTTGGTAAAAATAATTATCATTGAGAACACCTTCAGTTGTAGAATAAATTTGAGATTTGCATAATGTGCGTTCATTTTTTTGCGCAGTGTATATTTCTGTCAATGGAAAAAAATTAATACTTGCATCTAGATGTATTGATCTCCGCTGGTACATTGTTATTTTTTCACATAACCCTTTTGTTTTTGAACAATTTGACAATGAACCCTTTCGACTATGTTAACAAGCTAGCTTGCGCTACATGGTTCTTACAATCATTGTTATTATTACTTCCATATTACTTAAAAACGCTAACAATCCTGGTTCCTAATTGCAGCGTCATAAAACAAAGTAAATTTACATTAAATACTGAAAGCGACATTTCAGGAATTTTTCCAATTATATTGGTCAATTGACACAAATTTCACAAATCTTCATAAGTTGTAGCGTATGTATTATTCTGATCTTAATTTGTTCAGTAGTTTTTACTTGAAAGACTAACAAACATCTGTATATTCATTCTCAAAATCTCTTGCATTTATGATATTGGTAAGATTTAAATTAATGAAAAAGTTGTACAGATGAAGGCTTCGAGAAAATAATAGAAAATAATATTGAATTTTACTGTGTTGTATATTCTCGTGCAATTTCATCAGCAAGTAAGGACGGTTGAAAACTACCCTAGTGTAGGGTGGGGATTGTTGATGAATTCTTAGTGTTAACAACCCCAGAACTAGCCCTATTCATGATTCATAGGCAACTATTGGGGGGATGATATGAATCATCATATGAACAAACATCAAGCGAAAAAGTCTTAGGCTAAGGGTTGCCACAGACGATCGGATCAGGAAGAAAATCGAGTTATGACATGTCAGGAAATCATGCCTTTTGCACAACAAATCCTAATTCCTTTCCTCAACAGAAAAAATTACTTCAAATATCTTGTGGGTGCTTTGCAAAGTTCTCAATTGGAAATATCAAATGTGCGATTCCAAGAAATGAAATCGAATATTATGAATTGGTTAATTAATACTTGTATTCAAGAAAGACAATCTTCAGGGTTTTAATTTTTGTATCTTCCCAAAGACTACGAACGTAGAACAAAACACTGACATGTCGAAATGGTTTTTGTTTTATGCTTCAGATTCTCATCATTAACATAAATTTGGTTTCGACAATGAAATGTCCAGTCATCTGCAACAAGGTTACATACATCAAACAGACATGAATCACTCGCTACGCGAATTACAATATTTACAATATTTAGAAGGAGATTCGTTTCGACATTGGGAAAGTCTCAAAAGGAATTGGAGAAATTTATTTATTTATTTATTATTAATACATCCAGCCCATTGACAGGTGTACAAAATGCTATTAGTGACATAAAGAGAAAAAAAATAAACCGAACACAAATTAATTTCGGATGGAGTATTGTCCTCCTAAACTGTTCAAAATTACGAAAAAATATATCAACATTAGGAACACTATTTATACTTCTATACTATAATCTAATATTGGAACACAAATTTTCTGGGTTGAAATTTTCACTGTGTTTGATATGAAGGTTTTTAAATGACATATTGAATTGGAATTCTTTACAATTGTCTTCTTGAAATGTTTGGCATCTTTTCTGTAGATATGAATTGAATTTCTATCAGAAATTTTCTTTGACTACTCTGTAGCAAGTCACTGTTTTTTATTATTGATAACTGTAAGTTGACTGATATTAGATATTAATATTTGTTTTTGTTTCAGGTATGTTAGATGCAATATTCTTCAATTTACTCAACTAAATTCAACGTAAGTAAGACCTTCGAATTAGATTTCTCCGTAATCAACGACTCTTTTTAATCAAATATGTAAATGTGCGGTACAGCTCATAACGATTCGCGTTATTAATTAAAGCTAACGAAGATAACGAGTCCCACTGACCGATAAGTTGCAGTTTCTACGCAAAATTGTCGATTAAAATCTCATTTCCACCGATCTGAAAGCCAATGAAACCATAAAATTCTCGCTGCTCCCATTAGGAAAATCAATCTCGTAAAGATTGTATTATCATTGTTTCAGACACATTTATTGTTGAAAAAGGAAAAGAATAATATTCAGTTTCTGTTAGTACTTGTGAAACAACGAATTTTAACACTTTTTAGGAGATAACCTTGAAGGAGACAAAATTTTTAAATCTCACAAAAGTTAAAAATAGTTTACTTGAGTCTAGATAGTTCACTAGATCTCAAATTTGATTATTAAGAAATAAAATCCAGATATTTTTTCTGAGAAAGCAACGAATATGTTTCTTTTTGTTCCATTTATATTTTTATGACAGACGTGCATTTTTCCCCTATACCTGTTATGATATCGAGCTGATAATAATATAAAACCCATTTTATAATAAATTTCGTATATCCGAAAAATCCTGGACATGTTTCATACTTGAGGTCCAGTATAAAATTTTCTTACCATCTTTATGTTGCGAAATTTCATGAAAAATCAGTTTTCAAAAAATAATTAAAAATATTCTGTCCAGGATTTCTTGAGGCAACCTATTTCCAATATATTTTCGGATATAGGAATTTTATTATGAAATAGGTTTTATTCTATTATCATGTTGGTGAGGTTAGATTTAGGTCCGGATCTTCTACTATAAAATCTTCTAATGTGAGAGAGAAACTTGATATCTGAATAAGCAGAAATTTAAGACACTTCATATGAAACGATTAATAGTTATTTATGATATGAGTGTTGAAAGTGACGTTTTATTTTGTGAGTGAAAAAGTTTGTGAAATGAGCGGAGCGAATTGAACAATTTCACGAACAAAATAAAATCACTTTTAACACAAAAACCATACAATGTTTTTTGTACAACGGCCCTATTTTGATAATGAAATGAGCGAATTTGCAATGACAATAAACTTCAAAATGCATTTTAATATTCAAATAATCAAAAGGTTGATATGAATGGCAAACGTTGCCAACGTTATGATTACTAACAAATGAGAAAAGACGTTGTCATTTGAATTTTGTTCCTATTCAATTTTCGTCTTGGGTTTTTAACTGTTTAATATATTTGTCGAGAGTACAATTATTAATAAAAGTGACGATTTCGTTGTTCCTCTGGATATTGAAGAGATACCTGGAACTCCTACCTAAAAAATCTGTTCAGCAATACGATATTGCATATAACAATTTCCTGGCCTGGTGTAAATTGAAAAATGCAGAGGGGAACTTCAGCGAAACTGTTTTCCTGGCATACTTAGAAGAAAAATCCAAAATATGGAGTTCATCAACTTTGTGGAGCAAATTTTCAATGATAAAGTCAAGCGCCCTTGTTAAAAATGGTGTGGATGTTAGTAAATATTTTAAGGTGATAGCAAATTTTAAACGGAAAGGTGAAGGATATTTTAACAAAATCGAAAATTCTCACTCGTGAACAAGTTGAAAATTTTATAAAGGGGGCACCAGATGGGAAATACTTGATGGTTAAGGTTGCAACTATTTTCGGATTATTTGGAGCCTGCAAAATTGTGTAATTCATCAGTGGAAGACATTGAAACAATAAATGAATCATTGGTTATACAACATCCAAATACAAAAACGAAAGTCAGTCGTTCTTTCAGTATTATTGGGAAGTATGTAGACTATTTTCTTATGTACTTAAAACTGCGCCCTTCTGTCATCAAACATCGTCGTTTTTTCCCGACAAAAATGAATGATAAATGCACTGCCAATCCAGTTGGTATTAATACAGTTGGGAAAATTCCATCTATTGTTGCCGAATTCCTCAAATTGCCAGAATCAACGCAATATACAGGACACTGTTTTCGAAGATCCTCCGCTTCATTGCTAGCAGAATCAGGAGCAAATATTACGGATCTAAAAAAACATGGAGGATGGAAGTCTACGACGGTAGCCGAGGTATATGTTGATCATTCCATTGCATATAGAAATGTCATTGCTGAAAAAATTCTCCCAACCTCAACAGATTTTGGATCATCATCATCCAATATTGTACTTCCGGTTTTTACAAGTACTGATGGTGCTGAGGATTCTTATAATGTGTTGCGAAGCTCCCTTACGTCACAGGGCATTAATGTTAGTAATTCTTTTAGTTTTACGATTAATATTAATATTCACAAGTAATGATTGTTAAATATTGATAATAAAAATTTGCAATTGCTGAATTTTTCTCAACACTAATGTTAAAAATATGTTTAACACGCTTCCACGTAAACAATCAATTTTAACATTGTTTGCTGTCATTAAAAGTGTCACTTTCAATGGCAGAATAATGTTCCGTTTCCATCAATCATTGGTGTCCCACGGTGGACTAAGTTCAAGTGGAAAAATGTTGCACAAACGCAATATTCCTAGAATCGATATGGCAGTAAATCTCGTATCTGCTCTAGATATTCAAAACTTATGAAACTCAGTCCGATTTTTCCTAAAAACAGGGGAGTGGGCGTCAATTCTAAAAATCGCATCTGGGACATTAAGAACAACGCCTCGCTAGTGTATCTGACGCAACACTCTGCTCAAACAATAAATCGAACATTTTTTCCCCAAAGACAAATAAACAGACACACTGTTGTGTGCATGGCGAAAGTACATTTCAATTAACTATTATCTAATATCTTGGCGAGTGTGTTATCAGTCAATGTTGCACTTGAGGCAGCGCAAACACAGAGATTACAAAGTTGCACCGAACATGAAGAGATAATCTACTGAAATTCCCATAAAACCGATTTTTAAACCTGCTGGCATTTCAGGCAGTACTCAACATTTTTCTAACTGGTCGATATTTTCATCACTGAATGACTCTCCTATTTTAATTCGTTGCTTCGAATGACAATGTTTGGAAAAGGATATTTCATAACGAGACAATGGAATTTTGAATCTGTCGGGTTTTTTGTTATCTTTTTTATGTGCTATTCCGAATTTACACATCTTCTCATTAAATCTCAAAATTTCAGTAGGCAATCGTAATAACTCTAGAAAAGCTGATGAATTTGTTGAATTTTTTTATAGTATATTCTGAAACAAGTTGCAGATTTGCTCCTATTCCAATATGAATGCGAAATTCGAAAACAAGCTACGTAGGAGCGAGTTTTCGAAAGCATGAGTGTTGGAATTGCCTTCTGCAACGAGTATTAGGCGATTTTTTCTCTATTTCAGTCAAGTTTTGTGAAATACTCTCGAAATTTAGTGAAAAATTCAGATTTGTGACTTTTTTATTGTTTCTTGGCAGTGTGACATTCGAAATTTGACAGATTGCGGAATCTGAATTGATTTGCGAATTGATGGGATCGGAGGTCAGTATTTACAACCACAAAACGAAAAATATAACTGAAAAGAATGCTGTAATGAGTTCATTACAGCACTACTTTCAGTACTGAAATGAAATCATTACGATACTGAAATAAAGAAAAATTATATTTTTAGTTTTCCAGTATATATATTCTTATGAAAAAGAGAGCTTAAATAATACAATAAATTTTGAAACAAAAAGTACCTAAGCTGAGGTAAAAAACACAGGGAATCATTACATTCTTCATATGATACCATAGAATCATACGATTATTATTATTATCCTGAACAGAGAATCATACGATACTATCTTTTTTTTTTCACGGGGAGACAGGTTTTTTCGGCTGAGATTTTTTTCCACTGGCTCTATAGTATCGTATGATACTATCATCACTAGTATCATACGATACTATAGAGCCAGGGGAAACAACTCCAGCCGAAAAAACCTGTCTCCCGTAAAAAAAATAACATAAAATATTAAATATCAGGAAAATCTTGAAAGACATCAGTGTGATCATCTTCATGTTATCCGTTGACGGGCTCGGATAAACAGATTCTTCCTAAAACGGCTCGCAATTCCTAATCTGAAATGAAAAAAGACAAAAGCAGAAAAGAAACCGATTATTCAGCATAAATTAAATTATTTTGAAATTAACCACCTAGTATACTGCATACAGTCCTTTTGATTTCTTGGGAATACAGATCCAAACAAGAAGGCATCTTAATTTGTCGATATATTCAGATTTCGGTGAATTTTCCACAGAATTCAACAACTATTCAAACAATAGAGCGATTCAGGAGTCTTTTTCCCCCAATTAAGAGTTGACAAAAAACGACAATCAATAGAAGGTACATTCATTTCTGGATCACAAAGTTAGGATTGCCATAAAATAGACTCATTACTTTTTTCTCACTCCTTGTATATATTACTACAGAATGTTTTTCCTCAAATTCATGAAATTTTGATTTTACTGATGGAATATGTAAATATTTATCGAGAGCATGTTTGGTGACACATGAGTTCAGTTTTTTTTTCCGCCAGTGTCTAAAACAGTATCATAATATGGTAATTTTGTTAACCGTATGTTCTTTAACTTACGGAAGAAAATTTTCATAACAAACTTGGCCCAGAAATCTTTTCTAAATGTGTGTGTGTCATCTCCATATTTTGAAGAACCAAATCGTGCGGGAATATTTCAGAATATCAAGAATATCTGCATCGTCATCATTTGTAAACTCGTTTGTCCACACTCTGTATATCCTGTACCTATTTTATTCGATGTGTGGTATGTCGAAGAAACTCTCAGTTCGCTCCTAAGTTTTTTTATGGGATCATTGGCCGTTATTTGAAATTGAGTAACACAAAGTGGAGTGGCAAAATCTCGGTTGAAAAGTACATCTGTCAGCCAGATAACGAACGAAAATATTGATACAGATAAAAATAATCTCACGAAAATTCGGCAGTCGTAGCTCCCTTTCCTCGTAGTGGCACAGCATGGTTAATAAACTCTTAAATGCCGTAATTGGTCGAGTGAAAAAAGGAAACATCGTCACCGCATAGGAGGCAAAGTCATCAACAACAATTTTATTGAAATAAATTAAGTATGTACCTTCTACTTCCGTCGAAACGTCGACCTCATTTCGTTCAGATAAGATAACAATACTCGAGAATATTGGAATTGACATTGGCTGCTCGATTTCTTACCATTAAACCGATGTTTGAAGCGGGAACTTCGTATGTACAGGATGTTCGTTCTCAGACGGTCTACGCCGTATATTTCTTATGCCAAAAAGATTAGGAAAATTTCCCAAAACACGTAGTATGATTTTGTTCGAAGGAATTATTGAAACGCAGATTTAATTTTTTTTGATTGTATATACAGGGTGGGCCGTCCATAACTTTCCACCCCGAATTTTGAGCTTTGGGATGGAATAACGAAAAAACACTTGGACGATTAAAATTTTGTTGAAAGAGGGAAAAATAAGGGTGTTCAAATGAGTTTGATATCACTACTCCTCTAGCTAAAATCCTTAACAGCTCTGATTTTCGTGGCAATTGGCTTATCTAAATACGCTAGCTGACCCGGCAAACTTTGTTTCGCCTTAGAGATGAATAAACTTGTTTTTTTTTAAGGAATTATATTAGATGAAATACAAAAAAAATACAAAAGTACAAAATATGTATACAACAAATTTAATTGCACTGAAATGGGGGTACACAGGGTTATTGTTCATATTTTACTCAGTTAACATTTATCTCAGTTGATACTAGTCGTACACAAAAGTTCAAATGGGCAAAATAGTAGTATTTTTATAGGCATTCAAAATTCAGTATTTGCATTAAGTTATCGTCAACCTAAAAATTCTATGTGAAGTGTTGTTTTTTTAATGGCACACCCTGTATTTTATTTTCCTACTCCGTTGAGCTCTGTCTTCTGATTTCAAATATATATACTTTTTTGAGGTTTTCTCAGCAGTTTCTGAAAATTATAGGTTTTTTTGTCTAAATCTAAGGCAGCTGTAGAACGCCACTCGAGAATGCTGTGATTTCTTTATATAGAAGTTCCATTCTATGGCCTTCTGATAACCACTACTTAACATCATTGGACACTTTTTCATGGGGATATTTGAAATATAAGATGTATATGACTCGTCCGTAAAATATTGAAGACATTAAATTCAGAATAGAAGAAGAAATGGACAACTTCAATATATTCCATAAATGTAGAGGAAAATCCTCAAAAACTTGAAAAAAAGATTTCGACTATGTCTAGAAGTTAATGGAGGTCTTTCGAATCCCTAATTGAACTTTTAGTTAATAAATAAATAATATAAATATCAGGTGTTTCATTATCCACGGTTCCTTTGATACGAAAAAATCGCATCGTTCTCGTGTTGCATTCCACAGCTGCCTTAGATTTAGTAGAAAATATCTTTATTCTCAGAAAACTGCCAGAGATAATCTCAATAAGGTTTATATATATTTGAAATCAAAAGAAAGAGCTCTACCGCTATTAACCGTAGCGACACTTACTGGCGTTATTCGCAAGAAAGAAAATTATTTCCTATTTTTTTTCCATTTCATCAAATTTTTCAGAAGAATCCAACAATACATCTTTCATAACAAACAGTTCATCTAATCTTGAGTTATAAATCGTATAACAAACAAAATGGCATACTCAGTTTTATATATTAAGATTTCTACAGGGATATCAGAAGAGTGTATGGAGATCACATGAAGTGGATTCTGATTTTTTTATGTTCCCCAACCTGATAAAACTTGCAGTATATTGAATACTTTATTGAAACGAAAATTGAATAAATTGTTGAACCTGCCAGTTGCAGAATGCAACATCAGGATTATCCAATCCCGAAATACAAAAGGCAACCTCTCGTAAAAGAGTTCGACAAAAAGAAAATCATCCAGTTTGACTTTCAGACGAAATTAAAATTTTTCTCTCGAGAATTCAAGATGGCAAACAAAGAAATCCATGAAAGATTCAATTACAAACGCCGAAAGAAGGGATCGCGAACAAAGTTTCCCCCACCGGAACAGAAATGTCTACAATATTAAATTCCCCATCATCGCGATCTGTTTTCTTTAGTTTTTCCCGCGAGACGAGAGCGATTAAAAAATGTTCAGCTTGCCCAGCGGGTAGCGGCTTTGTTCTCGGAATTGATATTCATCAGCCCTGGAGGTCGGAAAATTCATCATCCCGGATATCAATTCGACCCCCCACCATTTTCCCATCAAGGCGGTCTGTTACTGAACTAACCCGAGGAATGCAAATTGGCGGGGCAGTTTTTCGATACGGTATCTTGACTCGGGGGCCTATTTCGATTGGATTTTAATCCTAGGGCGAATACCCGGCTTAGTAGCTTGGATTTACATCCCCAATATTCAAATTTAAAGCCGCCGAAGCCGCAAACTTCACCGTGCCATATTGTTTTTTTATTCATGGAATCCTCATCAACCATGAAGATTATTATTGGAGGTACAGTATTATACAGGGTGGCATACTCCTAACATATACGGGAAATTTGTTCTTTAATAAATCACTGCCGAAAAACCAAGAATTACACTGCGCACATTATGGAAATCTCAAATTTATTCTACAACTGAAAGTGTTCCTAATGATAATTATTTTTATCAGAATTATGCATGCATGTGTTATCCACTTTCAACGTTTTCCTTCAATACAGTTGTTTTTTCCCTGCAGGGAAAAAAAAGATGATATTGTCAGATTTTGAATGTATTAGTTTCATTCTAAAATCAGTTGTTCTCGATCAATTATAGTGATCACTAGTTTTTCTTTCGTCTGATTTTCTACACTCGATCGCTATGCAACGCGAAACACGCAATTTGACCCAAGAGGAATGTGCCCAAGCGAGAGGAAGGGTGGACATACACAAGAATTGCAGAAAGGTTTGGAGTTTCCCATACAAGTGTGTCCAGAATGTTGCAGCGATTCAGGTAGACAGGTATGAATGTCCGAAGACCAGGACAGGGTAGACCACGGGTAACAACTGCCACTCAAGAACGTTACTTGAGAGTTTCTTCGTTGAGACAACGGTTTGCAACCGCTCGCCTCCTTCAAAATCAGCTTGAGCAGACTCATGGGGTGCAAATTAGCACTCAGACAATAAGAAATCGCCTCAGAGAATATGATTGAGGCCTCGTGTCGCGGCAAGAGGCCCAGCCCATCGAAGGGCGCGTTTGGATTTTGCGAGAGAGCATATCCATTGGGAAGAGGCCGATAGGGAAAGAGTTCTGTTCACAGATGAGTCTAGATTCTGCCTCTTCCATTGTGATCGACGTTCCCTTGTATACAGACGTCCACATGAAAGATATGCTCAGTGCAATTTCCTGAATACTACTGGTTTCGGGGGAAGATCGATTATGGTATGGGGTGGAATACCTTCGACTGCTCGCACAGACCTAGTGGTCGTTGATAATGAAGCTATGAATGCTGATAAGTATATAAGGAACATTCTTGAAGAGCATGTAGTGCCATTTGCCCCATACATTGGCGAAAATTTCATTTTTATGGACGATAATGCCAAACCCCATCGTGTGCGCATCGTTCAGGAGTACCTTGAAGAGGTTGAAGTCTCTCGAATGGAATGGCCAGCAAGAAGTTCAGATCTCAATCCGATTGAGCAGGTTTGGGACAACCTCAATAGAAGGCTGAGAAGTTCAGAAAATCATCCAGCTACTCTTAATGACTTAGGAATCCAACTCGGAGAAATCTGGGAAGGATTAGATCAGAACATTTTAAGATCACTCATTTTGAGTATGAAGCGTCGTTGCCGAGCTGTAATTGACGCCATGGGTGGAAATACCAAGTATTAAATCACTTATCAGCATTTCAGTATTTTGAAAATTGTTCATTTCTCTTCTTTCACGTAAGATTTTGTGAAATCCTGAATTTTTCTTCCATTTAGAGTGTCTTGTTTCGTTCAAAACCTTCCCGAGAGAACATAAAAAATAAATTATAAATTCAATGTAGAGTTAACTTTAATTGAAATTGAGATTTTCAGAATGTGCGTTAATTTTTTTGCGCAGTGTATTAATTGTTCCACTGATCCTCGATGAGGATGATTCAGGGAATCTTTAAGAGTTCGTTTACACGTTGGAAGTCAATCTCTCGAAGATCAGCGGACCGTGAAAGGTTCCCCGAGAATTGCCATGTAATCCGCAACAAAGTTACACAATACAAATTTTTACAAGATAATCATCGACCGAGCGAAGGCAATAAACTCCGAAAGTGAACTTGAAATTATTAATACGGAATTTCGTCATGAAAGATTAAATAAACCATTATGGCATCGCTCACCTTCAATTTATGCTAATCGGGAAATTAGAATAATGCGAGAATCGGGCGAAAATCCTTCAATTTCAGCTGCCTGAAACGGAAGCAGAGAGATACAATAAACAAAGACAAACTAATATGTGAGAACACGATAATTTTAAATTCTAAGTATTACGATACTAAAATATGAATTTTCGTAGTGGATAAAGAAATGAGTACCAAAAAAGTGTCGATTTCTACAAAAGTAATTTTTCTGGAAACAAGTTATTCATCGATTCAGGATATTCTTCATTATTCGAAAAAATTTTAATTGCGATTTTTTCCGGTTAGTGGGAATGACGATCCATAAATGGTATTTCAGAGAATACTTGTCGTTTTTCTTATACTTTGCGATTAATCGAGTTCGGTTATAAAAAATATGATTAAGCCTCAACGTATTACTCTTTGGAGTGCGCATAAACAAACTCGTCGAGACCAATTTTTTTTTCCGACCACCGTGACATCTTTATAAATCACCGGTAGACTGGAATCCTGTATTTATATTCTGTCTGTTCCTTTCATTCGATCGATCGCTTTTTTTATCGGAATCGTCATGAAAATATCGTAAATGTCAGTCTGAGTTCTTCAATCTTTTCTTGGATACCTGATGTGTGGGAGGAACAAACCTCATTTGCGAGAAATCCGTGGATGAAAACGTCAAAACGAAAATTCAGTTCGACAAGTATTTATTTTCATGGTACTTCTGTTGAAAAACTCATCATATTAATGGTGAATTTCACGTTCAACACAAATATCATACAATATTTTTTGTATAGTTGGCATTCTTGTCTACATAGTTAGATTAATATAAATGTTCTTAAGTAATGTATTTCAAATATTGGTAATAAAAAATTGCAATTTTTAAGAATTTTTAAATTTTGATCTGATTTTACTTAATGAAATAATAGTTTTAGAAAAGTATATTCTGAAACAAGTTGCAGAATAAGCTCTCATTCCAACACAAATGAATGTTAGAATTGCTTTCTGCTACGAGTATTAGACGATATTTTCTCTATTTCGTTCAAGTTTTGTGAAATACCCTGGAAATCAGATAACAATTCAGAATAGTAACTTTTGTGTTGTATCTTGGCAGTTGGTGTGACTTACGAAATTTGACAGTTTACGGAATTCGAATTGATTTGGTTTGAAAATTGAGAGGATCTGAGGTCGGTACTAACAACCACAAAACGGAAAATATAACTGAAAACAATGCTGTTATTATTACAGCACTACTTTCAGTACGGTAATGAACTCATTACGATACAGAAATAGAAAAAATATTTTCAACAAGCTTCCACGTAAACAATTACTTTCGACTGTGTTGGCTGTCATGAAAACTGTCACTTTTAATGCATCAAAACTCTTTTATTTCGGGAACTTGGCTGTTTTCGAAATGCAGCTTTCTCCAAGGTCACGGAAAGAAGTACTCATTCAACAATTGTTCGTAAGACTACAAACATACACACCCTTCTCGAGGAAAGATAATAACACATTACTCTCCACAGTGTACTCCTACGTTGTCTGACATACTCAAACTTTCTCTGGCTGGTTATTAATAGAGAACAGGTCAAATTACATAATGGGCAATATTTTTCTGTCTTTACCTTTCCAGCCGTCGAAATTTCCATCATTGGCTTCGTTTTGGATGATCACGTGTTGTGGTATCCTAAAATTAGAACCAGAAGAGGATATAGGGGTCTAATCTACCCGAGTAGATCTAGGGAAACACTGGTTATAAATCACGTCATAATGAAGGGTTCGAAATATCGCCAATTGTAGAAATTTAACCGTGATTTAGTATAGCTCTTGAGGATAATTCACACGGGGTGAAGTTTCTTCACCTGCCATTCAAACCCGCACTTTTTGCACCCCCATATGGCATCCCCGTACAATTTTTTCTGTGAGAAATCTTCGGGCGGAAGTGGCCTAATCTAAGGTTTACAGACCTCCATTATGAACATATGCTGGGACGAGCCAAGGAAAATGTGTGTTTACTTTCAGATTGGTTTATCAATATTTTGTGTACCTTATAAACATCTGTTCGAGGAATCTAGAAAAATTGTTAACCGTCTGCAAACATAATTTGTATCACCTCTGGAGTTTTTCATTATGAAAAGTAGCCTTGTTGTCTGCTCGTGTGGGTTGATGGTGTTCTTGAGATTCTTGATGGTGAACGTGTTGTCAGAGTTATTTTCAATTTATAATGCTGATGTTAAAAATGTTTGATTACGGAATTAAGAACTACAATAACTAATCAAACCTTTTGAATCACATCCACAATTTTCATGGTAGGATTTCCCAAGAAAAAAGGCTGGTGAATTCGAGACAACTCTGAGTTAATATTTGGTTGAGTCGCTTTCTATATTCCATTTCTGAGAAATTCCTAGGCATGTCAGGATTGGCTGTAAATCTATTCATCACCTAACACCCTGGCACCATGAGCAGGAAGTGTCACATCAGGCATAAAGCGATTTACTACGGCTATATATATCTCGAGGAGACTCAAAACCCAATTTGCATGCTTTTAAATTTTCCGTCACCGCAAGGTATGAAGGAGAATTATTAGCCTACCTGTTTTTTCTTGTCCGGTGAAATATCAGCAGTTATGGTTAAATTATTCCTTGTATTAGTAATTGAAAATTTCTTGAACATATATATACATACGTTGAAAATTTGAAATAACTTGGCCCTGCCTGATTTAGGTAATATTATTTTTAGGGTTGATAAATCAGCATATGAATTTTTTATATTACCAGATTCAGAGCAGAACGTTTCGTTCAAAAGACGCTTGTTCATATCAAATTTTCTACTTGGATCTCGCGAGAGCAGTTCGGGCCAAAAACTGATTTTAACGCCTTGATCAGATTCTTGATAAAGTGACAGCGTAGTTACATTGCTGTCGCGAGTGTAAACATCCTTAATTTATTACCGTTCTGGTGCAATATTGTGGATATTAAGGATGGTTGGTCAAATATTTGTTGTTTGTCTAAATCACATGTATCTAGTAGACGTTGTTTCCACTTTGACACTGTTCGGCGTTTTGTATTATAACAATCTCGATTTATGCATGAAATTAGGTATTATATTTATGTTTTCATTTATTAATTCGTTCAAGTTTTTGCTTGATTGTTGAGGTATTCAACACTTGATGGATGAAAAGAAATTTATTTATAGGTAAATTTTTTTGTTGAGTTTTTTAATAATTTTTTTCTTTTGTTGCAGGTATGTTAACTGGCGGAATATTTCCTGTTTGAGTAAGTTCCCCTATAACCCCCTTGGTACAACACTTTTGGATTTTCGAAAATTTTTGTCTTGTGTCGAAAATGTGCTAGATTTGTGCTACTTTGTGCCAAAGGTGAAAAAAACTCGGCTCTTTATGAAAAAGCCTAACCCGACAGTTAGAAATGTTTTATTTTGTCAATTTTAAACTTTTCCTGTACAACATTGCCCGTTTTTCAGTCGAAAACGAAAATACCGCATTTTCTTCATCAAATACTATAGTGAAAAAGATGATACTATTATTATTCGAATGTTTCAAATAAACAAGGACATTAAGATCTCGAAGAATATTCACAAAAAAATATATTATGCATGTGACGTTCGTTCAACCGAAAATTTGTTATTAAAAAAAACCAATAATAGTTGTTTTTACCAATTTGGAAATTCCAGAAAAAACTCACTAAGTTTTGTAAAATGGTAAAATTTTATTCCAACCCTGCTTTGTGCCTTTTTTCTTGATTCTATATGATGAGATATTTCAAAAAATTGGATTCCATTGACTGAAAAAAATTGTGCCACACAAATGTACTGAGTTGTGCCGTTCGAATTTCTCCAAAAGCTTGCTAGTTTCTTTAGAATTCGAAATTGAAAAAAAGCTTTTTCGTTTGTGATACATTTGAGCTGTCTTGATTGATTTTCTCGAAAATTCTTCAGTGAGAATGAAAAATCTCATCTTTTTTTCCGACGAAAATTGTTTTCTATGATTGTCAACTCAGATTTTCAGAAAAAATCAACAGATTTTCCTGCATATGGAGAAAATAAGACAAATTATTAGATTTTTGGAAAATATGCTTACCCTCGAACAGTTTGTGGCCCAGCACTACTGGATTTTCGGGAAATTTTTATTGATCTCAATAATGCTAGATTTGTGCTGCTTTGTGCCACTCAAATTTTGTTTTTATTACATACGGTTCTCAAGATATTTCACACAATGTGTTGAACGAATACGTGTTTCGTACAACATTTTGTGAAATATCTTGAGAACCGCATGTAATAAAAGGAAAATTCCAACTGTACAAATCTTGGGCTTTTCTTTAACATATAAAACATATTTAGTTGTGACATTATTCGGATTGCTTCTAATTACTTCGGTTGCCCATGACAATCATCCATTAAATGGGGTCATTAATCGTTGATATTAATCGAAGATGCGTAAAAATGGTTTGCTATTGAGAGGTCGGAGAAAAACTTCATTTTCTCATGGAAGTTGCTCGTTCTGTTGAAGGGATAAATAATTTCTCGATGAACATATCGTTCAAATTCTTCGTATGAAAGCCCAATCAGAACGAGTTGTCAGAGACCATTGTAGTCGGACATGAATAACCTCACTTTTCACCGTCTCACGATATCATTCATAAGAGCCGACGATTAACATTTCAATGGTAACATCTACCTGGTCAACAGCCAAGAAATGAAACAATCGTCTCCAACCGGATCCGAAAGAATGAATTTTTTAACGAGACCCGACTTTTCTCGTCTAAAGCAACTTATCTGCCCGTATCTGAATATAATGTGGAAACATTAAAGGCAATCTCGAGAAAACATCGTAAGAATATGAAGTAGGCATTGACACATGACCGCGACTGTCATGTCCGGTGGTCAATGAGCTCGGGACCGCCTGTGCATAACACAGGAAGAAGGCTGTGAGAATCAGCCGTGGAGAAGGACGCTAGAGCGTTGCCATTTCTCGGTACTCCTTCGCAAACATATTTGCTTGATTTAGAGCCGATCATCGCCATGTGATCGACGCGGACCGCAGCCATTTCCGAACATCGAAATGCGAGTCCGTGACGGCCAGACGAAATAGTTCTGTGACTCTCGGATGGTGGGACGGGCCAGAACTTCGCCGATTCAAATTATCCGAGATATTCCGAAGTGTTGAAACAGAAAACTAATTCGATTAGATCGCGATGAGTATCGTTTTGACAGTTAGTACGTGAAAGATGGGTTTATTTGTTTATTTTTACGTTTTTATTGCGATAAAAAGATATGCCTAAGGAAAAAACCGTGAAAAACACTATTTGTTGTGTTTATGGATGTAATTCTAAAAAATCTAGGAATTCTGGAGCCCATTTTCGTGGTAAAAATCAAAATGTTTACTTTACCAACAAACTAGAAATCCTAGAGGAAATTGCTAGACGTAAATCCTGGGAGCATGTTTTGATAATGGAAAAACCTGTATCTAAACATATTAGAGTATGCTCACATCATTTCCGACCAAAAGATTATAGAATGAAAACAGGCAAGAGTAGAAACTGATGTTAATCGAAAACAATGCTTCATATGAATTATTTCAGAAACTCTCACTATGAAAACATTTCTGCTACTAAATAAGAAAGCTATACCTTCACAAAAAACTACCAAAAAAAGCAGTTCAAGTCAAGACATTATACATTAATTTTCATTCTTATCGAAATAAATTACTTTGAGTCTACTTGATATTTTTGAATGTATAGAAGTTTTAACAATTCAAGGAGCCTATTTGAAAGTGCTGAATGCAAGTCATATGAAAATGGGCAATGAAACTAGGGACCCTGTGAGTTAAAGTGATTCTTTCGATTGTTGCAAAATTGAACTTATGTTCAGCAGTGATCAAATCTACATGTGGAATTTCAAATAAATTCTGAGAATTGGCAATTTTAAACAAAACATTATACATATATGTTTCAATTTAATATTAATATTAAAAATAGCTTGATAGTAATGACATTCATTTAGCTACAGAAAAGGTGCAATCAATCGATTGATAAGTTGAATAATTTTATTTTATTATAACTGCAGCCTAAGACACAAGTGAGATGCAATAAATGAATAATACATTAAAATCTAGCGTAATGAATTCTTTAACATGATTAATCGATGATCACGTCATGTTCTGCATACACACAATTCTCTGAAGAATGTCCATTTTTATTCAAAATTTATCACCCATTTTCTTTTCAAAGATTTTTTCCCTTCCTAAGTAGAAAAAAAATTAGTAGCTTCTACTAAATGAATATATTGTTCATGCTGATGTTCAATTACATTACAATCATGCATGTTTTCATGTTCTGTTAGGTCTCAAACTAATTTCATCCTTCTCTTAGTTTTCGTCAAATATGAATAATCCTAATGTTTTCTGTTTGTACAAAACATTCATTGTAATGGAAAACAAAATTGAATAGGGGAGAGGGGTTCTTAAGTGATTATTCATCTGGAAGGACTTGAAAGCCTCTTTACACTGATGTATGAAAAACGTTATTTTGATGAACCATTTTCACCAAATAGTATATTCTAAAACAGGTTGAAGAATGAATTCCTATTCCAACACGAATGTAAAAGCATTAATGTTGTAATTGCCTTCTGCAACGAGTATTAGACGATATTTTCTTTATTTCAGTCGAAGATCTTGCAGGGTGCGCTCAACATGCATTTTCTCCCCTGTCGAAAAAAAAATGGCGAAATACTCTCGAAATTCAATTAGAAATTCAGATTAGTGCGCCAAGGAATTGTAAATGAGTGTCGTTAAATAACTCAAATTTTGCTAAACCATATTGGTTTTCAGTAAAAATTATGTTATGGGACTCAATTAAGGAAAATTTGTCAAAAGGGCTCTGTAAAAATGAACTTATACATTGTAAAAATTACCAAAATATCAAAGTTGGCTCATTTGAGCTTTTGATAAAACGATTCATTAAAATTACGTCGTTGTAAAAAGGCTTTCAAAATCTTTAAACTGTCACAGTTTAAGTATCACTCTATGCAATTCTGAGTTTTTCAGATATCCATAAAATCGTTAGTATGAAAGCTATGCGATTCAATCTTTGTACATCATATTCTGAAAATCTGGTATATTCCAAATTCTAGTTATGAGAATTAAAAAATACGTCGTAATACTTCGAGAAAAGGTAGGGAAAAAAACGATTTTGCCGATCTCTTGTTAGTTCATGTGTACAAGTTATTGGCTTGCCCTGAAGAGGCTTCATTGTTTTCAACGATTTTTTTTGACGCAATATACCTGGTATTCCAATATCGGCTTCAGTGTTCGCTGAAATGGTTAGCGTGATGGCTAGATACCTAAATCCCCATTCACTTATGTTAACACGCCGGCGTCCCTAACCTCAAATTAAGACTAACCGCTTGGGCAGAATCCCAAATCATGTTACGGCGAAGGACCAAGAGCACCCATGAGCGCCAACCTTGTCTGGCAGCAGGTAAGCGAGCCTCCCAAGAACAAAAAGCAACCCATGTCAGCCTCTTATCTGTCCCGTATCGAAACCCATTTTTCTGCGACGTTGCCGCATGCCCTTGGCAAAATTTAGTTCATATTGAACGTTTTTCGATCGTCTAATTTTGTTTGGTTCAAGATACGATTTGTATTTTCTTTACAGGTGTCTTCATTACAAGCAAACATATCTAAGTTTTCAACATAATAGCTATTGAGCAAAGTATATACTTAATTGTATTTAGAGGATATGATATTTCTGCAACCGTTGGAAATATAAAACATTAAGACATGTTTGCACCAAGATTCCTTGAATATTTAAGTGACGTTACGATCCTTAAAGCTAACCTCAAATTTAAAGATGGGATTATAAGCTAAAATGATTTGTCAAACTGACTGAACATTTGTTGTTGTCTATCAATTATGTGGAATAATTTTTATGATTTAGGTTAGGTTAAGGAAATAACAACTGTCATCTGTATCCGGCCAGCTAATGAAAAAGCTAGTTCAAGGGTGAGGTTGAACAACATGAAAAACTGAAATATCACTAGATAGAACTACACTGCGCAAAAAAATTAACGCACATTCTGAAAATCTCAATTTTAATGAAAGTTAACTCTACAACAAACTTATTTTTATATTCTCTTGGGAAGGTTTTGAACGAAACAAGAAACATTAAATGGAAGAAAAATTCAGGACTTCACCGAATCTTATGTGAAAGAAGAGAAATGAACAATTCAAAATACTGAAATGCTGATAAGAAATTTAATACTTGGTATATCCAACTCTTGCGTTAATTACAGCTCGGCAACGACGGTTCATACTCAAGATGAGTGTTCTTAAAATGTTCTGATCAAATCCTTCCCAGATTTCTCCGAGTTAGATTCCTAAGTCATTAAGAGTAGCTGGATGATTTTCTGAACTTCTCAGTCTTCTACTGAGGTTGTCCCAAACCTGCTCAATCGGATTGAGATCTGGACTACTTGCTGGCCATTCCATTCGAAAGAGTTCAACCTCTTCCAGGTACTCCTGAACGATGCGCGCACGATGGGGTCTGGCATTATCGTCCGTAAAAATGAAATTTTCACCAATGTATGGGGCAAATGGCACTACATGCTCTTCAAGAATGTTCCTTATATACTTACCAGCATTCATAGCTCCATTATCAACGACCACTAGGTCTGTGCGAGCAGTCGAAGATATTCCACCCCATACCATAATCGATCTTAATCCCAAACTATTCAGGAAATTGCACTGAGCATATCTTTAATGTGGACGTCTGTATACAAGGGAACGTCGATCACAATGGTAGAAGCAGAATCTAGACTCATCTGTGAAGAGAACTCGCCCTTCGATGGGCTGGGGTCAGTGCTGGGCTTCTTGCCGCGACACGAGGCCTTAAATCAAATTCTCTGAGGCGATTTCTTATTGTCTGAGTGCTAATTTGCACCCCATGAGTTTGCTCAAGCTAATTTTGAAGGAGGCGAGCGGTTGCAAACGAGTAACTTTCTTGAATGGCAGTTGTTACCTGTTGTTACCCTGTCCTGGACTTCGGACATTCATACCTGTCTCCCTGAATCGCTGCAACATTCTGGACACACTTGTATGGGAAACTTCAAACCTTTCTGCAATTCTTGTGTATGTCCATCCTTCTTCTCGCAAAACTACCGCTTGGGCACATTCCTCGTGGGTCAAATTGCGTGTTTCGCGTTGCATAGCGATCGAGTGTAGAAAATCAAACGAAAGGAAAACTATTGATCACTAGAATTGATCGAGAACAACTGATTTCAGAATGCAGCCAATACATTCAAATACTGATAATATCATCTTTTTTATTACTGCTGGGAAAAAACATCTGTATTGACGAAAAACGTTGAAAGTGGATAACATAGGCATGCATCATTCTTATAAAACTAATTATCATTGAGAACACCTTCAGTTGTAGAATAAATTTGAGATTTCCATAATGTGCGTTAATTTTTTTGCGCAGTGTTCTTGAGGGTCCCTTTCCCTTACATTCTATACATGGAGGTAGAATTTAGCTTTTCACCATTAATTGGCGAGTAAGATCAGCATATGCTGTACAAGAAACCATTTCTTATATGTTTTTCCACTACATACAACTGTCAAAATCAACGAACGAATAATAAATAAGACCAAAATTGCAGAACCTACAGTTTGAAATACCTCGAAGTCCGTCATCTTGGGGTGCCAAATCCGGATTTGTTTTGGTGACACTTTTCAAACGTTATGCCCCCTCCACTTTCTTTACCTCCATGATTCTATATTCTAAGGTTCAGGGGACCTATTCTCGAAATCATTCGCAACTCCACGCATATGCATTTTCACGAATGGCGATTTGCGTTTCAAAAAAGGCATTCTTGACAACTTCGGAAGGTTTATGGCATAGATTTACGTATCGGCACTACTGTAAGCTCAAATTTCGAGCTATGCGGACAATATAGGTAAATATCGGTGAAATCCAACACCTTACTTTCGAATTCAATGTCAATGTTATCATTTGAACTGTCAAATATTTGCGAGTTCTCAAAACTACTCGCAGTGAAATACGAACGGTCCTAAGCACAGAACATAAAAATGTACGTCGTATGTCATGCGGACGGTCAAAAATACAGATTCGTCTGTCATTCTCAAAGGTAATAGATGTGAACGATCGCAAAAATTGCGAATGGTCAAGAATAGGTCCCCAGTTCACTCTTGAATATAGTGAGCGCTGTTTAGCCTAAAATCAGTGGTTCTGCAGATATTTCGGCAGATGCGGCACCGCCGCCGGTGCCCTTCATGGTTCCTTCCAAACAACCACCGACAGATTCTGGGACGGCAGCTGCGAAACAGACCGCGCTAAAGGCATCACATGGCAGCCTTCCGGCCAGCTGCCGGCTAGCCCGCCGTCGCCCGATAATGGTCCTTCGCATGCCGGATCATAAGGCCGATTGTTGCCTGAAAAAACGGCCGACCGCCGTTCTTAACCTCTATTAACTTAAGTATCGGGGTTCGAATCCACAAAAGGATATTTCATTAATGAGATTCTAATAAGGACGAATGATTGTTATTTCTGCCCCGCATTATGGGAGAGCCGGTAAAGATATGTTGGGCCAAGCCGTTTTCTGCGCTCGGCTACCGCCAATTTGGGCGATGCGCTTTTGTTTCTCGCTCGGCTCGGCATGGCCATCTGTCGTGTGAAAGAACAAGAGCGGAGAATGGCTCGCAGCGTGTTTCTTGAAACCTGGAAATTTTTTCGACGTCAACACGTCGTTGAAAGTCTTGCCCCCTTCAGGTTTTTCGAGAAAAAAAAACAATCCATGTTCTGGGAATGGGATGAGTATTTTCCTCCATTTCAACTGAAATATACAGTGGAACTTTCCTATAACGAATACGCTAATTCTGTAAAACAATTTCGTTAGACAGAAATTCCGTTATGCAGAAATTTCTTTTTTATTGTGTCAAGTGTCAAAAAAAGCAACGTTGACTTGCATTCTTTTTTAATTGAATACATTATACATAATTAACTCAAGCACTTCCTTCTAGACATTTTCGCACTACTATTTTCATTAACGATCAGAGCGAAACTGAAAACTGAACAATCTGTATAGCCAGGGGTGTATCTACAACTGTTTCAGAAGGAACTCTCCGTCCGCCGTAATTGTTTAGTTTATGATCGGGATTTATTACCTACGTCCGACAGAATCCCGGAAAAAAACATATCTAAGTATACTCTGGGAAAAACCTTCTTACCAATACGCACTTAGAGAGTGATTTTCTTGGAATAATTCGTTATAGAGAGAATTCATTTCGTTTTAGAGGGTGTTTTTAACAGGGTATTTGGATTCAAGGTGCAATGACAGATACGAAATTCGTACAGAGAAATTCGTTGTAGAGACGTTCGCTGTAGGGAAGTTCCACTGTATTTGATGAAAAATTTTTTTTGTACAACTGCCATTAAGAGTGACACTTTAAATGGCAGCACACAATGTTAAAATTGATTGTTTACGTGTTGAAAATATTTTTAGAACTTCATTTTCTGATGATGAAATCAGATGAGAAAAATTCAGCAATCGCAAATTTTTATTATCAATATTTAACAATCGTTACTTATGAACATTAATATTAATCGTAAAACTAGAACAATTACTAGCATGTGACGTTAGGGAGCTTCGCAACACATTATCAGAATCCTCAGCACCATCAGTACTTGTAGAAACAGGAAGTACAATATTGGATGATGATGATTCAAAATCTGTTGAGGTTGGGAGAATTTTGTCAGCAATGACATTTCTATATGCAATGGAATGTTCAACATAGCCCTCGGCTACCGTCGTAGACTTCCATCCACCATGTTTTTTTATATCCGTAATATTTGCTCCTGATTCTGCTAGCAATGAAGAGGAGGATCTTCGAAAACTGCGTCCTGTATATTGCTTTGGTTCTGGTAGTTTGAGGTATTCGGCAACAATAGATGGAATTTCCCAAATGTATTAATACCAACTGGATTGGCAGTGCATTTATTATTCCTGTATTTCAGGAAAAAACGACGGTGTGTGATGACAGAAGGGCGCAGTGCAAAGTACTTATGAAAATAGTCTACATACTTCCCAAGTACTGAAAGAACGACTCACTTTCGTTTTGGTATTTGGAAGTTGCATAACCAATGATTTATTTGTTATTTCGATGTCTTCCACAGATAAATTACACAATTCTTTACGCCGACAGGCTCCAAATAATCCGAAAATAGTTGCAACCTTAACCATCAAGTATTTCTCGTCTGGTGCCTCCTTTATGAACTTTTCAACTTGTTCACTTTTCCGTTTTAAATATGCTATAACCGAGGCTATAACCTTAAAATATTTACTAACATCCACACCATTTTTAACGAGGGCGCTTGACTTCACAATTAAAAATTTGCCCCACAATGTTGATGAACTCCATATTTTTGATTTTTCTTCTAACTATGCCAGGAATATAATTTCACTGAATTTCCCTTCTACCTTTTTTCAATTTACATCAGGCCCGGAAATTGTTATATGCAATTTCGTACTGCTGAACAAATTTTTTAGGTAGGAGTTCCAGTTTTGCTCTTCTTGCAGATTATTCAATATTTAGAGGAAAAACCAAATCGTCACCTTTATTAATAATTAGACTCTCGACAAACATATTGAGCAGTTAGAAACCCAAGACGAAAATTGGATAGGATCGAAATTCAAATGACAGCGTTTTTTCTCATTGGTTAGTAATCATGACGTTGGCAACGTTTGCCATTCACAACAATCTTTTGATTATTTGAATATTAAAACAAGTTCATTGTCATTGCAAATTCACCAATTTCATTATCAAAATAGGGCAGTTGTACAAAAAACATTGTATGGTTGTTCAATTCGCTCCGCTCATTTCACAAACTTTTTGACTCACAAAATAAAACGTCACTTTCAACAAACACACTTAAAATAATTATTTTTGTTACTCTTTGTTTTATGCAGCATGGTACGAAATAGGAAAAATAAAAACAAATCTCAATTTACCAATAATTTATTTTTCATTAATTATACAGGGTATTTCAAAAAAAGGTGACCCCCCCTCTGGGATAGATAGAAAACTGAAAAATATCAGGGGTTTGTTCAGGTGGAACAGATATACTGAGACATCCGGTATAATCTTTGTGTGACTCGATGAGTCAAAATAGGAAAAAATCAAAGTTCACCGATTATTCGGCAAAAAGGAAAACATCTACCCACTGAAAAACATCCTATCTTTCTTTCCAGTCGATTCATAGTCATTCGAGCATATTCTCGGAGATATTCATAACAACGAACACAAAGCACTGACAGTCACCGACTTGTCAATCCTTTCATTGAAAAATTGGAACCATTACACACTGGAAAAGTTTTAAATTGAAGCGAGCTTCATAACACCAACTCTTGCAGCCTTCGGATCAGCATCCAATTCATTCCATATAATGGATGTCATTTTTCTTCCTAGAGAATTTCGAATCATCCAGACATGCGTCAAATGCCACAGAACACACGGCTCCTAATGGGTAACACATTGGGGCTGCCGGTTTGTATTCTGTGAACGTAAGGCAGTAATAAAATGCGTGTAATGGGAATGAGGATTAAGAAACGTAACTTATTTCTGACGTTATCGGTCTGTACGATTATCTGATGCGACTTTAACGACGCGTAGATAGATGGACCAAGCGGTTATGATTCAGAAGACGTATGGGTAATCGTTAACTGTTCGTAAATGTTCAATTTCTGGTATGTTTCAGATATCTGATTGATTTCCATCTTTTCGATTCGATGAAACTTATTATTTGACCTCTAGTCATCATTCTCTGGAGGTTTTATAAGTTTCAGTGGAAGAATAACCAACACATGTTTTCTGTTTTAAATGGTCCAAATAATTTCTTCAAACTATGTATGTGGAAATACAAATTATACCGAATGGTGCTTCTATAACCTGTAATCTTTAATTATAAGCCAATTGTTCCAGCCTGAAAAATAATGTCACTTTTGCAGAACCAAATAAACTGCTGCACATGAGTTAGGGATATTGATTTCAATTGCAAAAAATATAGTTTAACTGAGATTTTGTGATGAAAATTCATATTTATATGATTTCAAGTTGCAGGAAATAAAATTAATTTCAGCCTGTAGGTCTGCAGCTTATACAGTAAAATAACAAAATTTAATCCCAGAGAATCCAAGCATTTTAAGACTAAAAATACAATGTATGGTCTCCACGGGCATCAATAACAGCTTGACATTTCTTGAGGAATTTGGTTCCATAAACGGGGCAGATGCTCTCTCTCAGATCATTCAAGGATTCTGGGGTAGGTTGATGATTACCTAATCTTCTTTGGTGCATATCCCATGCATGTTCTATGCAATTCAAATCTGGCGAGTGCGGAGGTATTGGTAAATGTGGAATACCAAGCTCCTCGTGCGCATTCTCAACTATGGCTGCACGTTATCTAGCGTTATCGCCGAGAAATTGAATAGTTTCACCAATAGCAGCATGAAAATTTGGCAACACATTGTCAATGACATGCTCCCTATAGTCTAAGCCGTTCACATTCCCAGGACAAATGAGTAAATCTGTGCGCCCGTTGGACATAGCGACGATTACGGATTATGTGTGGGATTGTCCACACCCTTATTTTTCGAGAATCTGAAAATCGTCCATATCTGGATTCATCAGTGGAAAGGACACTAAGCCATTGATCGTTCCAATTGATATGTTGCCTTGCCCATTCTAGTTTTTGACGCTTATGGTCACGTGTTAATGGAACTCCTCTTAATGGACGTCTAGAACCTAGATTCACCTCTGTCAAACGCCTGATGGTTTCGATGGAAACTTGGACCCCATCTGCATTTTGAAGAGTATTCCGTAGCATTCTACACATAGATGTAGGCTGTCTTCTCGCCGAAACGGTGATGAAACGATCCTAAGGTGTTGTTTTTCGTCACCCACCAAGCCTTGGTCTTTCCAATACCAAACCTGTCTCCTTGAACACATTCCAAAGTTGATATATCACACTTTGGCTGACTTGGAGCTATTCCGCTACAATAACCTGAGTTAGGCCACCCTGTAGCATTCTGATATGTCTTGGCAATTTCAGAAAACTCGTTTCAAATCGAAGCCGTTGATAAACTGACTCCATTTTACATGAGAACATTCATGAAGCATATGCAAAGAACCAAACTTCAGAAAAAAGGCGAAATGTCTCCTATTGATTTTCATTAGATCGATTCAAGTTGTTATTGATTTCTAAATGATTTTACGGCAATTTTCTCGAAGATTACATACTTTTCAAAACGATTGATTACGATATCCCTAACTCTTGTGGAGCAGTGTATTAATTTTGATCATTTGGTTCGGCAAAAAGTGACATAATTCTTCATACTGGAATAATTGGCTCACAATTGAAGATTACAGGATCCAGTAGCACAATTCGGGATAACATAGGGAAAATAAAATTCGAATAAAGTAAAAAATTGTAACAACAGGAGTTCGAAAATCATCAATCAGGTGGGACAGCTTGTATAAATCATCCTGTACCTCGGATTTACAGGTGATTAAACCAATTACTTATAGGTTCTTTGGTCCCGTCTAGAATAACTTCGCAGATTATTGCATTTACTAATTACTGTAGTGAATAACACTAAGTACTCGAATTCTTTGTTCAACACGTAAGTCCCCGTCAATGCCAAAGAAATCGCCGGTCTATTTTAAACAACGGAGTACGTCGACATCGCCAAGTATCGCATTAATCCGTACTTCCATTCAAAAAATCAACCGCGCAATTCGCAAGTATTCCTCGCGTTCATTCAAAAAAAAAAAGCGGCATCGCTCGCAAGTGCTGACCCTGGAGTACCGCCATAGATAGCTTCTCACGTCGATTGTTAACCTTGGATCCGCCACTGCTCGGGGTCTGTTGAACCACAGAACCAGTCGTTTACGTCTCTCAATGCTGATGTTAATTAGAAGAATCGACCTGCATACACACTCACATACTCTTTTTATCGAAAACCAGCGCCGATGATGATTTAGACATCCGGCCTCAGGCTGTCATGACAGGGGTATCCTGTGTCTTATGCAGGTTCATGGGACACCGGCCGAAGAACTGTGAAATCCTCCGGTGGTTGGGTACGCCACCATGAGGTGCACGTTGCTGTAGGTCTTGTTGAATATCAATTTTCTTAGTTGCGACCATTCGTATTATATTTCTCCTTTGTTGTCGACACGATTGGTACAGCAATCAATACTTTGGGAAGGTGTATTAGTATATTCCAAAACAAGTTGTAGATAAGCACGAGTTGTGAAATACTCTCGAAAATCAAACAAAAATTCAGATTATACTTTGATCAAATTTGAGCGAGAGCAATAAAAACAAACAGAATTGTCTGGTTTGCGCACAATGAAGCTAGTATTGGTCAAACGGTCATAACAACGCTCCCTTCGACAGCCCTAAGAGATTGCCAGGATCGTACTCGGAACTATGCTCGGGATTCTAGGAAACGTCAGAATTTTAGAGGTTTAGGTCGGAATTTTGCAAGATTCCGACAAAAAATTCCGGGAAACACCAGATCTATTGAAATATTGTCTGGGAGGTCTTAGCATTTTCCTGAAAACTTAATTTGGGTTTTCTCTCCCAGTCTCTGAAACACGGAACAATCAGAAAATATAAGAAAGGCCCCTGCGTAAAAATTTGAGCACTAATTTGTCAGGGGCCCAAACTTTACGAGGAGAAATTGTTGCCTAACAATGAACAAAAAGAAAACTCGTTGATCTCTTAAGCGTAACGTTTCGGAGTCTAAATCAGATTCCTTCGTCAGACAATTACGAGTTTTCATTCAACTTCGTAGAATCGTGACAATATTTTGTTGATTGGATTGACATTTGTCAATATATGATGAACATAGATTAATACTGATTACTAGATGTTGATATCGTTATTTTATTTCAAAATTTCCTGAAACCAGTTCTCTTTTCAATAAATCCATCCAAATTCGATCTATTCCTACTGAACAATTGGCGAGATTATTAGCCTCATCCAACAAAATACAAGCTGACTCCTTGATTTTTCTTTTATAACCATCAGGTTCCATTCCAATCCATCATGTGATTGCCGGTATTGGAACACACATGATCTGCTATCTGCGATCTACCAATATCTCTGATTTCCAATGGTCTTGATGTTTCTCCTGTATAAGATTTTCCACCGAGTTTTCCACAAATACAGGGAATATTGTAAATACAATTTCTTGATTTTTGGTTCTCATTCAAAGGTTCAGTTTTTGTTAATAAAGATCTTAAATCATTTTTTCTTCTGAAAACAGTTCTCATGTTCAATTTAGAACCAATCCTTTCAATTTTTTCTGAAAGTCCATGAACATAAGAAATCAAATTTATTAAAATTGGTTGTTCTTGACGGTTTGCTGTTGGTTCTTGATGATAATCAATTTCACAAAAAAAAAAAAATTTCAAATTTAGAGAAAACAATTTTGCGTCAAAACGATAATAACAATCAAGAACACAAACCGTTGTATATTGGGGCTTGAACGAACCACCCCCTAAGAGGGGGCGCTTCAACCCCCATAATTTAATGGCGGAGAGGGGTTTAGTGATACTTCATTCGAAAGGTCTATTCACAACGCTGTATGAAAAACGTAATTTTGATGATCCATTTTCGCCAAAAATCAATTGATTGACCCAATGAATTGTAAATGAGATTGTTTTATGGAAGTCAACGGAAAAAAATTTGAACATTTGATTTAGAAACGCAGATCAGATTTTTTTCATTGTGAGAATGATGAAACAATCAAATTTTTTTCAAAAATGTGATTTTTTGAAGGTTTTTCAAGTTTGCAAAGAGGACTCGTCGAAAAAGGACTCATACATTGTAAAAATAAACACAGTTTTCTAGGTGGCTCATTTGAGATTTTGCGAAAACGGTTCATAAAAAGTTGTAAAGTGGCCTCCAAGTTCAATAAAGTACAACTTAATCTCTATGGGAAAAGAATCATACGGGGTGCATTCAGACATTCAAGTTTCAATAATATTATATTGGATAAGGTGAAGGATCTGAGGAAGATTTCGTTTTCTTCACTATTATTTATGTTTTTTTTTCAAATGTATGTGAAATTCAAAAGACTCCTCACCAGACTTGGTGCGACTTGATATGAATACTTTCCCCACACTTTCAATACACTTCAATTAAGTTTAACGCACAGGAAATCTTCCATTAACTACCCCCAATAATGCTTGATTTCATATTTTAATGCGTAATTGGCATGGGCAACCGAACATAAAAAATTCAGAAATCTCACGAAAAATTGCATTTCTGAACCGAGTTATAATATATAGGTGAAATACGTCAATCGTTCCATTCAATTCGGTTATACTAAATTTATAAATCATGTTTTGAAAAACGAAATATGTTCTGTACTTCGATTACTCTGATTTTCATTCCATCTTTCGATTAGGTAGAGATGTTTTCAGTCTGATCTGAAACCCAAAAATCCCAAAGAACCAAGATTGTATCCTGAATTTTACTGGATGGTGAATCAATCGAATTTTCATGTTCAGTCATTAAACTAGACATTTTCAGTTTATCGCTTCAAAGTTAAATAGTTCTTTTCTAGAACTTGGTACCATGTTTCGATCTCAAAAATATTTCATTTGGATGATGCAGAATATAAATTACCTATATTATAATATAGGTAAGCCGAAAAAATCTGGCTGGCAATTTATTATCAGCTGAAAAACATCATACTAGGCTCAAAACATTCACAATTTGAAATGGCTGAATAAAGCAACAAGTAAGGAAAAAAAATCCCACTTTCAATTAGCCGATAGTAATTGCAGAAAAAAATGATAAATGAAGCTGAACTCCCGCTTAGTGTACGTATTACACATTTTGCACTAGAAATGTGATTAGTTTCTTAATTCGTGCTCGTCTGACCAATAGCATAGCTCCTATTCGCGGAAAGTGCCAAATACGGGTACGGAATGTCTGAATGCATACGGGGTGGCTCGTCTGTATGTTATTTTTGACTGAGCTATGAAAATTAAGCAAAATTCGCACTGGAACAGAATCGAGCTGTTGTTAACCGCGAACAAAGACGATATTCATCTGCAAATTTGTACAATGCGATTATTTTAACTCCGTCCCAACAATCACCATCTGCGAACAACAATCGAGCTCACCATCGCCTCTCCAGATAAACCAAATTGGGTATTTTCGGTCTATACCTTTCATCCTGCATTGCCGGTACGAAACCCTTATCGGCGAACTGAATGTCTTCTATAACGACCTCCTCTTGTGTCCCGGAGGTGCAGGCGCCCTTTTATCGGGGCTCAAGGTCGAGAAGTGTTAGAATTTCGTTCCAGATTTGGCCCTTTTTACCTGCTACTTCGTGAAGGGCAGAACCTCCCTTATCTTCAAGGTTGCCCGTTAATTGGGATAACAGAGATTGATGCATGTGAATCTATGGGTGGCTTGGCAGTTTCTAGAAACATCTGCGGTGATTTTGGTGCCCTTAATTCTTGGAAAAAGGAACCGGCTCAGCCTACCCAAGGGTAATTTCGAACAAAAAAAATTCACCCTAATTTAACACAGATTCATTAGGATCAAGAGTTTTATGGCTTTAATTTGGACAGTCTTAGTGTTTGATTGTTTCTATATTTCAACTATTGATTTATGAAGTGAAGCAAACAGTTACGATTTAGGGTAGATTAAAAAATGTAGCCATTTTAAAATTTCATGCCAACCCTGGAAGCAAGTCACAAAAGTTTATGGAAGCATTACATCTACCGCTTAAGTACTTATATTTTCCGAAGGAGTCAAATGGTCATAACTCACTTTTAAGAATTGGGACCCTTGAATTTCTGTTATAATCATTATGCAATGGTCATAATGAAAAGAAAATTAAACATTTGAGTAGAAGATTCACTACAGCAATGAAAACCCATATTACGAAAATCATTTCTTTCGATAATCATTTACGAGATGAACTCGAATTTTTTTTTTATTTTCAACAACTTTTATTGTTTGGAACCGAGTCAGATCGATTAAACGTGTTTCTCTCAATCTCAGGATTTTTTCTTCATAATATATCTTAATAAAAAGTGAGTCGGTCATATCATTTATAACTCGAGATTAGATGAACTGTTTGTTATGAAGGATTTTTTGTTGGATTCTTCTACGATGGGGTTAACATACAATACATTAAAACTCTGAAAATTTGATAAAATGGAAAAACATAGGAAATTGATATCCTTCTTGCGAATAACACCAGTAGATGTCGCTACGGTTAACAGCGGTAGAGCTCTTTCCTCTGATTTCAAATATATATACCTCAATGAGATTATCTCTGGTAGTTTTCTAAAACGGCTGCCTTAGATTTAGACAAAAAAAGCCTATAACTGCCGAAAAAACCTCAATAAAGTATATATAAATATTTAAAATCAGAATAAAGAGCTCTACCGATTAGGAAAATAAAATACAGAGTGATTTGGAAAACAACAATTCACATAGCATTTTTAGGTCAACGATGCCTTAATGCAATTCTTAGTACTGCATTCTGAATGCCCATAAAAAATACTGGTAATTTGCCCATTCGAACTTTTTTGTACTACCAATATTAACTGAGATACCTATTTCACTGCAATTAAATCTTTTGTATATTATGTACTTTTGGTTTTTTTTTCACCTAAGCAAATGGTCTTTAAATAATATCATTCAACTTACTTTTAGGAGTTGGAACCCTGGAATTTCTGTTATAGTTTTGTAATGGTCATAAAAAAAATTTAATTTGAGTAGAATTTTTATACCTACAAGATTCACTACAGCAATGAAAATTCATATTCCGGAAATCATTTCATCCGATGAGATCATTTACGAGATGAATTCGAATTTTTTTTCAACAACTTTAAATTTTTTAACAGAGTCAAATCGGAAAAATGTGTTTCTTTCGAAACCAGGAATTTTTCTTCACAATATATGTATGTATAATTCATAGACTGATCCTTTATTTCAATTTAAAACGGTTCTGATAGGTCCGCATCCCCACATTCATAACCTCGTATAGAAGGAGGACAGGCACGTGACTACGTGACAAAGCTATCTCGCGTAGATTCAATAATTTCTTGCTTTAATTCGCATTCTTTCAACCTGCGGTATTTTTTTAAGTATCCATCAGAAAACTATGTATAAAAGCCATTTCTCATCAGGAATAAATGCCGCAGATAACAATCACATTCATTCTTATATGAATTCATTTCATGCCAGTCGGGAGCCCTCTTCAAATTGAACATTATTTTGAATTGAACTGACTGAAAATGTAAAAAATTGTTATAGTGGGTTGTCCTCAGCAGTTAAACATATGCCGTCCTGGACTATTTTATAGAATTTTTTTAGCACAACAAAATTGTTTATGGCCATGTTTCTTTATCTCTTTTGGTTTACCCTTTATCGGCCGTAAAAGCCTGAAAAAATTGGGTTCACAACCGACTTTTTCATGAAAACTCGATATTTTTATCCATTTCTACGTGATATAGGAATGAACCCTACATGAAAACCTCCCAAAATAAATTCTCTACATTATAGTGAAAGTTTCATCAACATTCACATTCATAATATTAGTATAGATTTTGAGTTCTTGGGAATCCCTGTAAAACAAATTAAAGATCTCGAGTTCCATAAATGATCTGGTGCCGATGAATCCAAATTGTATTGTTCCAAAAAAAAAAACAATAAGCCGACACTTCATCGTACCTAATTACCCGTAGAAGGTCAGGATAATTACTAGAGATAGCGAGTTTATAAATTATTCAGCTTTTTTTTTGGGGATCAGTTACGCAACAAACAAACGACGTTCGATAAATTTCGATGATGAATACTCAATTAAATATTCACCATCTCGTTTGGTACTCGAGGAATGGGTCATTTTTAAGCTTCTCCGCATGAGCAGGACCATTACTTGCAACATATTAAGAAAATTGTTTTGTTTTTTTTTTATATCTTTGTTCGCACTATGGGGAAAATATAAGAGACCACTAGAAAATTGGCATGTTTTGTATGATACTGTTCTCTCAGTAATTTTCGTAATTTCATGAATGTATCTGGATATAAATAGAATAGAATTCATGTTTTTCATTTATTCAACCAACAGAGATAGACATAACGAAATTTCAAGATTTACTGAATTGAAAAAATTAAAGATAACACAGCAAAAGTATGATGAAAAATATATAAAACCTACACATACAGTCTCTTTCTCTTAAAATCAGGTGGTCAAGTGTTCAAATTAAAAATATACCAATTGTAAAAAGGTAGAGTAAGAACATGACACCGAATTTTTTCGATTTAATTAGTTGTTGCCACGTATTCGTCTAGCCGAAAATTCAATTTTCACTTCGCGTACATGCTTGATATTGCGCATTTAATCGTCGAAATTATTCAATCTGTGACCAAATAGCGCTATCAGTCATTAGAATTCTACTGAATTTTTTAAGTTACGAATCTGTCCGCATCCTGAATTTAAATATGCCCAGATGAATAACAATCACGTCTCTTATCCGGTGATTTAGGTCAGTAGAGATCTTATGTTTATTCTATTTTCCTGAGGATGAATCTCATGTTTAACGTTGCATTAATTTTCTTTCGTGTATCCTGTGTATTGTCGTTACTTTCGATATTGTATTCTTTTGCCTAACACTCATAAAGTTGGATACTAATGTTGTTTTTTTTTTACAGGTACGTTAAATGACGGAACACTTTTGTCCTTGATGAATTGAGCGTAAGTTGTTCTTGATTATTATTGTAAGTCTCTTTCTAAAACTTCATCTAGATTGAAAAGTTATCGGACAAATTCAAATAAGTCAAGTCTGCATACGATAAAACTTATTGAGCACTCGATTTGTCACTGTAATAGAATGAAATTGCGTAAAGATACCTTGAAATTTTAATACAAAGTCTTCATTATTGCAAAACGGTAATATATTAATTCATTTAGGAGTTGTGTCGCATGTAAAAATAACCTTCCCGATAAGTTGTAATTAAAGTTGCGTAAAAAATAATAGAGTGGACAGGGACTGAAAGAAATTGCAATATGATGGGCCAAGATAATCATTATCAACTCGTTTATTGTTTAATAATACCAACTTTGCAGATTTCGGCTGTTATAGCCACCGTTGAACCATATCTTGTTGAATGGATATTTGATACGAGTACTTTGTGATAATAAAAAAAAATTGGTTGGCCCAGTAATTTTGGATTTTCGAAATTTTTTGTTGTTGTGCTGAATGGTGCTAGGTTTCTGTTACTTTGTGAACCTGAATTTTTTCCTTTTTCTATGTGGTTCTAGAGATATTTCAAGAACCAAAAAATGGTCAGCCCAGTACTTTTTGAAAAATTTTATTTCAATGACTGAAACGAATTTTGCTAAACATATTCTGAGTTCGATTTGTGTCTGAAGTCTGTTTAATTTGCCGAAAAATCGAAATAAAAAAAAGATTACCGAGCACATTCATTTGTTTTCTCACAAATTGATGAGCAAATTTGTGGTGTCTTGTGACGAAAAGAAGTATTTCTGTAAACGTACGAAAATGAAAAAGGCAGCACAAAGGTAGCACAAATTCTCTCATTAATCTGTGAGAAGAAAAAAATGCTGGACTATCTTTTTTTCAATTACGATTTTTCGGGAAACTTTCGGAAATATTCTAATTCAGTATATGTGCAGCACAATTCTTTGAGTTATTGGAATTTAATTTTTCGAAAATTGCTGGGCTGGCACATTTTTGAAATATCACGAAAACTACATGAAGTTGAGAAGAAAAATCAACAGCACAAATCTAACACAATAACAACTCCTTGGAAAGCAGAAGCAATTTCACACACATTACATGATGTACTATTCTATTAAATAGGACACATAGTAGGTGAAATCTGAATTGTTTGAATATCTTCAAGAATCAAAAACCTTCATTCTATTCATACATGATTAACATGAATCTGCAAAATACTCAAAACAATGCAACTAATTCAACTTGAATTTATTTATCTGGTACATTGTCATCCCATTGAATTTTACAGGGTTATTCACTATAAAACCTACGTTATCGTCGTTATAATTGCCTATAGAGGCCAGGTTGATTAAAAAAGTTCTATGGTTACAACACACAATTTTGATGGGACATTATTCGACGAAATATAGTCGCTCGTATTTCAGGAGATTTTTGTTTGTCTGCTTGTTTTGAATTTACTAAATATTCGATGATAATAATAGTTGTTTCTGTAGGTAGGTATGAAATTTAGAAATCTTGGTTGGTAGATGATTCACTAAATAATATTGTTTCCTAGACATAACTGAAATTTTTTTTTTTGTGAGTACTTTCAACAACTTGTATCTTTCCAACTGTGTATTGAAATTCATGTACAAGTCAAAGAGTCATCCTGTAGATAGATATTCACAGTAACAACTCATCGTTTAATAACCCAAAAGCATAATTATGGATGAAGGTAACATTTTGTTATTTAGGAAAACGTCCAAAACAAGCGTTCTTCGAATTCAGACTGCCCAGCAGCTAAAACCATCGGAACCTCTTTGTTCTCCGCTATAACCTCGAATAACATTTACTAAACAGGGTCAAGCAGAGAAAAAAAGACCTTCATTCCTTCATTAGAGGAGCAGAGAAAAAAAATTCGAGAATGCCTAGGAGAACGAACTGCATAGCTCGATTTGCAATGCAAATTTCGCCGCTGCTATGACTGATCTTGCTTTTGCAGTCGTAAAAAACGGCGGACAGTCACGTGATGCAAGCGCCACAAAGGTCCACCGATATTCGGAGTCTGTTGATCCCCATTTCGCCTCTGGCGAAATCGGCTTCTTCAAATAACTTATAGAGAGTTACGGTTTTGTCTTTTTGCCGGGCCGAAGTAGGTTCTTTTACCTGACCACCCGAAGATCCCAGGTAAATATAGGAAAATCTCACGTTTTTGGGCCCAGATAAGATAGCGCTAATCTTCTGTTACCTTCTCACGTCCTAATCGCCAATTTACATTTCTGAACAAAGAATCAGATCGGGCAACCATGCAATTTTCGGTCTTTCGGTGAAACAAGCGATAATCATCATATTCAGCACGTTTTGAAAGGAGAAATGAATCTTATACGAACAACTAAGCCATCTCCAAAAGATACAGAAAGTGCCTGTGACAAATCTGGCCTCCATAGATTGCTTTAGAATTGATTATATTCCTAAATGCTATTTGTAAAATATGAAGTTACAAAGGAACACAAAATCAGCAATTAGAAATTAATATCCGAGAAGGTGTGCCTCAAGAATCGGTCCTTGGTCCAACACTATTCAATATAAAGGTATTTAAACCCATGAGCTGGAATTGGGAGAGATTTGAAAGCATCACACTAATCAACCCAGGAGGCATACTTCTCGTGGAAATTAAAATTCGAACAATAAAACCATCCATGCCCATAGCTTATGGTGACCCTGTGTACATCATAACATGAAGAGATATGAGATGAAGCATTTGAAAGTCCTGAAAAAATTTTCTTCCCCTCAACTTAAGTGCTTCTTAAGAATTATGTCCTCAAACTACTTCAGTGAAAACGAAGAGTTCTCGCACATTCTTATTGTTGATCATGTAAGTCTCCGAGGACCCTGAAGGAGAATCTGAACTCCCCTGAAAGATCTTACTGTCGAGACAAACATGAACATCTACCACAAAAAAGCCCGAAACAGAATAACTTGAGAAGTTTGCACTTCTAAAAAGTTTCTTCGATCCTAACAAACTTTTCCAGAAGGAGTGTACACAGCTCTGTTCACACAAACCCGTTTTCGTCGTATTTCTCCGGAGTATAGGACATTTTATATACGGAAAACTTCATGAAGGCACGAAATATAACGTCGTCTGAGTCACTCATTTGATTTGCTTTCGCTCGTATATTGCGTTGTTAACTTGGGTACTTAGGGATCTCATAAAACTTCTATTAAATAATAATACCAAGGATACCTACTTTGGCTTATCTTGTATTTTACGGATTTGAATCCAAATGATGATCCCGAATACTAATTGGTGAAGGCTTCCAATGATGACATTTCCCATCAAGCTTTTTCCACTGATTGAAAAACTGAATGATTACTCGAAAAGCATGACCAAAAACAGACTATTCCGGCAAATTGCAGACCAAAGATTCAGATTAAGGTTATTCTTAATAACAAAATCATCGGTTACGTTGAAAATGATAGACGCTGCATTGTAATTTAGCAGAAGAACGAAATAACTGGGTTTCTGTACCACAGAAATGATGATGATAAGGCGTTTGCAACAATTTTTGAATATCTTGAAAAATGGCAGGCTTCAAAGCTGTGATTCGGGTTTTCTATTTCTTCGGAGGTTGACCACAACGTTGTTGCAGTTACTTGTGAATTACGATTTCCAGGTTTAGGTTTTCAAATTTTGGCAAATTCCTGTTGAGGACTGTATCCAGATAATTGAGTTGAAGATGGTAGTGTGAAAACATTTATTGTACATCATTCACAATCATAAAATGAATAGGTCACTCGCTTGAAGCTAATACAGTAAAAATACAAATATAAAAATCATCTATAAACTCACAGTGATATTATCCAACTAAAACAAGAGGTACTCTAGAGCAGTTCAAATGAGAGGTCATATGAAGTCAGACTTAGACGTTCAACTAACTCGAAATTAAAATCAACGTTTTTAGAGAGCCTCTTTATGCCATCAGAAAAACAATAAAGAATTCTAAGGGAAGATCAAGTTATAATAACGAGATGGGCCAAGAGAAAAGTACAGAGTTTAAATATGTTCTTCATTGAGATCAATACAATAAAAATGAGTAGAGAGTAATATTATAATCAATATCTATAACATTGGTTTGTATGAGAATGCAAAATTCATCAATCGATACAACATTTACAGGGACAAACTGCTTGCCACCAGAAAAATATAGGATACAATTGAAAAATTATGGGAAATATAAAAAGGGAGTTTTATGAGGAACAAAATCACTAATCTTCTGGTTTTGAGAAGAGCAGAGGGCTTGAGATCTTACTTATAAGTTGAATCAGATGAATGAACTTGAGAATTCAGTTTTATAGTGATTAGATCATACCAATTAATTGATTTTAACATTATTAGATCAGACCGTCCAAGGTGAAACAATTCCAAGAGGCGTCAACCAGTTTCATGTATATTATAATTGACCGTTGAAACATTTCAGAGAAATTCAGATCATTCAGTTTTTTGACATTATGAGTCTATTGACAAGGGGGACTCTTTCATATAATCATGTTGAATAAACTATCTCTTAATTTCATGGTGAGTTATGTTGATCATTCAGTCAGAATTTCCACTGAACTGCTTGTTGTATGTGATGCCTACTCGAAACAATATCAAATACATGTCCCACCTTGAAAAACGCCCATTTATATACCTCGTAAACAACAAAACGACTCGACCAATATTTGCATCCAAAAAAACTTTCCAACTCCATAATTTTCACGTTATAGATTTATTTTTAACTTGTGCGTATGTGACTTCGTGCAGTATCGACACGTCGTCAATGAGGAGCCTACCAGACGGTTAACATCTACTATTTCCTTCGAGTGTGCCTTGTAAACATATGAATGCGTGGGTGCATCATAGTAGTCATTGAACAGTACCGTAGGTCATGGCTGAAGATACGGCCCAAGCAACGACCTACGTCGTCTGCGGGTACGGCTACAGCAGAGTGCATGAGAAGGAGGCGATGCTATGCAATTGTTACAAATTATGGGTCACTGAAGGCTAGATGGCAGGGTTGGACTCAGGGATTGTTTGTTAGGAAGTCAGATCCGATTTGATGAGTTTGTGATGGTTAGAATGGAAAAGGGTAGTTATCCTATTTTCGGAAAAATTCTCGACTAATTCAATAATCTTTGAAGTAAAAAAAAGGGATAGTTTTGCTGGTTGCAACTCTGTTGAAGAAATTCACAGAATAATTCTCAAGGTTCAAATGGAGAAACTGTAGTTGAAGGTTTCAGGGCGTGACAGCTTATTATTAAAATCTTGTCTATACAGGGTGTTTGTTCTCAGACGAGCCAACTCGTATTTTCCTTATCCCATAGAAATTGGAAAAATTTCACGAAACACGTCCAATGTTATTGTTTGAGGGTCATTTTAAATGGTGTATGAAAAACGAAGTTTTAATGAACCATTTACTCAAAAGATCAAATGAGGCGCTTTGGAGATTTCGGGTTATTTCTACAATTTATAAGCCAGTTTTTACTGAGTTCTTCCTACAAATTTGAAAAATCTTGAAAAATCAAATTTTTGAAAAAAAGTAATTGTTTCATCTTTTTTACAATAGAAAGATTACACCAGCGTTTTGATATCAAATGTTCGTAATTTTCCTCCATTGACTTCTATAAAATATTCTTGACTTAAACCGTCTTTAACATGGTTCAGCATAATTGGAGATTTTTGACGACACTTATTTACCGTATTTCGTCAAAATTTTCAGGCTGAGTCACAAAATTTAAGTTAATTAATTGATTTTTGTTATGTTTTTTATACATCGTTGTGAAGAGGTTTCCAAAAGCTTTCAAATGAAGTATCACTATTAGATTTTGAGGGGTTGAAGCACCCCCTCTTAGGGTTTGCTTGTTCAACCTTCAAACGTCTAAAGATCCCCCGAACAAAATGAAATGTTTCCCGATCACTATGGGATAAGAAATATGTATGTTTGAATATAAGCTGAATTTGTGGGCCAGGAAAAAGTTTATTTTGACACTCGAGCATCTGTTGAAAAATATTCACAAGTCGAAGAATTACCTTGTATAATGTCTTTGTTGCTCAGGTTCCAACTGTGCTTATGCAGACTTCTTAAGAAAGTTTGTGTGTAGTTTTAGCAGGTTGCAGAACTCATCAAATTAAAATATTTCACTAGATGTCGCTTATTTGGTTCTTTAAATTTGTGTTGGGTCCATTCATTCTGCCACATCTTGTATACCAAAAACGTGCGAGAATACTTCATTCAAGCACAGTTTTAACGGTAATATTTATTGATAACATGTTGGTCCCTGCCACGGATTTATTTATTATCTGTCAAAGTTATGAGAGGAAACAGTTTTGGCAATCTGTTTTTTGCAATACAAAAATCAGTGAACGATAATTATGGAAATATCCTATTAATTTCAATAAAAATTCAATAAATTAGAAGAAATATCGTAGACTTATTCTATCACTGGTTGAATTTCCAAGTTGTGGATGAATATCAGTGCCTTCGGCACTTGTATTATAAATAACTATTACTCTGAGAGTTTATTTCACTATGTGTGTCTTTGAGAAGTGTTTCGTTTATTTCGTGTATTTTCAATGTCACAAACGAACTAAAAAGCAATGCTCTAACGAGTTCATTACAACACTGCTTTCGGAACAAGAATGAGAAAAAAGTATATTCTAAAAAAAGTTGCAAAATAAGCTCCTATTCCAACATGAATGCGAAATCATGAGTGTTGGAATTGCCTTCTGCAACGAGTATTAGACGATATTTTCTCTATTTCAGTCGAGTTTTTTGAAATAACCTCGAAATTCAAATAAAAATTCAGATAAGTGACTTTTGTTTTGTATCTTGGTAGTTGGTGTGACTCACGAAATTTTACAGATTTCGGAATTTTAATTGATTTGATTCGAAAATTGAGAGGATCTGAGGTCAGTACTGACAACCACAAAACGAAAAATATAACTGAAAACAATGCTGTAATGAGTTTCATTACAGCACTACTTTTAGTACTGTAATGAACTCATTACGATACTGAAATAGAGAATAGTAAATTCTAAAACAAGTTGCAGAATGGGCCACTATTCCAAGCATGAGTGTTGAGATTGCCTTCTGCCACCAGCATTAGACGATATTTTCTCTATTGCAGTTTTGTGAAATATTCTCGAAAATCAATGAAAATTCAGATTAGTATCTTTTGTATTGTATCTTGACAGTTGGTGTCTTACAAAAATTGACAGATTACGGAATTCGAATTGACGTATGTTGAAAAGTGATATAATCGGAGTCAGAGTTCACAACCAAAAAACGAAAAACAACTGAAAACAATGCTAAAATGAGTTCATTACAGCACTACTTTTGGTGGTGTCATGAACTCATCACGATACTGAAATAGCGAAAAAACGAATTCGTTTCAGATATCCCACATTAGCGTAGATTGTTTTCACTCGAATTTCGAACCTGAGAGGCCGATTCCCGCCGAGGTCAATCAATAAACCCGGTACAAAACTAAATATCAACATTTTGATGTAAACAATTCGAAAATATCTCCAATTACGATAACACGTTGTGGGAGTGTCTCCCTAGACCTGTCACCCACGCGGACCGGCCCGGTACGTCACTGGACTAGAGAGAAATGACTAGATAGTCCTTTGTCGCGGCCAGACAATGACGGCAAGAGCGGAATGCAGTCAACCTGCAACCTGCCTCTTTATCTTACGCTCGACGGCGTAATATTGAACGACTCTGTGACCATTAATGGAAGTTGTTTGGATTGCTATTCAAAGCGATTATCATAAGAAGCAAGTACGCTCAATTATTCCCTGGCAGTCTGACGAAGGACCTGCGAAATAACAAAAGAGTCGGAGGTTCTTCAACGGCGCGAAGAGAAGCCTTGAGACGTTGTTGGCTTCTGCAGAGCACGCGCTGAAATTGTAGATTTGCGAGATCTCTGGATTCTTGCTCAGGTCTGCTGTGGAGGGCTGAAGTTCATCTAGCCAAACGAGGAATTTTGTTCAGAAACTGTTGTTGTATTTGACGGATACTCGGAGTACACAAAAAACATAACAGCAATGGGACAATTGAGAAAAACTGCTGGCCTTTCAAAGTCTCATGAAGTTTGTTTCGATGAAGCAATGATTGTGCCAATCAGCCAACACAGATTCTTGTCAAATAATTGTAATAAAAAAAAATCATTGATAAAGAAACTTGAGCCATTTCGTCAACATTAGAAAGTTTTTGCGGTGATTTTATAAAAAGTATTTTCCCTTTTTTCAACAGCTCAGAAGTTGTATCACAACCACTAGATACATGCAGAAATAAAATATATATCTCACATAGGGGATATTTGCCTTAACTTTTCGAAGAATAGATTTTTGTACAACTGCCATTGAAAGTGACACTTTTAATGTCAGCAAACAATGTTAAAATCGATTGTTCACGTGGGAGCGTGTTAAATATTCTTAGCACTCCAATTTCTTATGATGAAATCAGATGAGAAAAATTCAGAAATTGCAAATTTTCATCATCAATATCTAACAGTCATTACTTATGAACATTAATATTAATCGTAAAACTAGAACAATTACTAACATTTATGCCCTGTGACGTAAAGGAGCTTTGCAACACACTATTAGAATCCTCAGCACCATCAGTACTTGTAGAAACCGGAAGTACAATATTGAATGATGATGATCCAAAATCTGTTGAGGTTGGGGAAATTTCTTCAGCAATGACATTTCTATATGCGATGGAATGATCGACATAGCCCTCGGCTACCGTCGTTGACTTCCATCCACCATTTCTTTTCATATCCGTATTATTTGCTCCTGATTCTGCTAGCAATGAAGCCTAGGATCTTCGAAAACAGTGTCCTGTATATTGCTTTGGTTCCGGCAGTTTGAGGAATTCGACAACAATAGATGGAATTTTCCCAAATATATTGATACCAACTGGATTGGCAGTGCATTTATTATTCATGTATTTCAGGAAAAAACAACGATGTGTGATGACAGAATGGCGCAGTGCAAAGTACTTATGAAAATAGTCTACATACGTCCCAATAATACTGAAAGAACGCCTGACTTTCGTTTTTGTATTTGGAAGTTGTATAACCAATGATTTATTTGTTATTTCGATGTCTTCCACTGATAAATTACACAATTCTTCACGCCAACAAGCTCCAAATAATGCGAAAATAGTTGGAACTTTAACCATCAAGTATTTCTCATCTGGTGCCTCCTTTATAAACTTTTCAACTTGTTCACGACTGAGAATTCTCAAATTTTTGGGACGAAACCTTCACTTTTCCATTTGAAATATGCTATTATCTCAAAATATTTACTCACATTCATTTAAAATTTGCTCCACAAAGTTGATAAACTCCATTTTTTTATTTTTCTTCTAAGTATGCCAGGAAAATAGTTTCACTGAAGTTCCCTTCTACATTTTTCAATTCACACCAGGCCCAGGAAATTGTTATATGCAATATCGTGAGTGCTAGGTGCACTTCGCCCTCTATCTCGAAAAGGGTTGAGCGTATAGAAAAAACGTTTATACAAAAGTTGTGACAAATTTTTTCATCTTCAATTTTCATAATAGGCGTTTAAGTGATGGGAACCATAGAAACGCAGATAATTGCGAAAAACTTCTTCATCAGGAACTCAGGACTGTAACCTCTACATTGGCAAGAAGGTGAATGTTAGAGATCTTTCCTGGGAACCTTACGGCCATGTTTAGGAGTTGAAGGATTTCTGCATCTTCTGAATTCCAACAACTGATCGTTATAGAGGATGAGTCACCGTCTGAAAACTTGTATACATGTGCGGGACATCCTGTCTTTGCCGTTGCTCATTGAAATTTTAACCGAATATGTTTCCTGTCGATCCGCGCTCAATTCTGTCAACAGGCGTCCAGATGGGGCCTCAGATGCCTCAACGGTTAGTTAGCAACCCCGATGGGGCGACGAAAAGGACCCGTCGAACCTGAATGACCGAGAGCCAATCAGAAACCGACGAACGGTGTAGATATGCGGCGAAATAGAAAAACTTTTTAATTGGTCCTTCGAGCCGGATTCGCGGTTGCGTCCAGTCTGGACCGATGCGATTGATGAAGGGACGGAGGAGTTTCGCTCAGAGTTTTGGATCTTTTAATTGGATTATGAGTAGTCGAATTGCATAGGCAAACTGTGGGATTGTACTCAGGAGTAAATCTTCAGTCTTTGTCGAAGTGTAGTTCTGCCAGGATTGGATCAGAATTATGTTGGTCAGATTTCCTGAATTAGAAGGGATAACAAAATTTAATCTACATGTTGTGTATGTTCTTTCCTCTATTTCAGTATCGTAATGAGTTCATTACAGTACTAAAAGTAGTGCTGTAATGAAACTCATTACAGCATTGTTTTCAGTTATATTTTTCGTTTTATGGTTGTCAGTACTGACCTCTGGTCGAATCAAGTTTCGAATCAAATCAATTCAAATTCCGTGATCTGTCAAATTTCGTATGTCACACCAACTGCCAAGATACAATACAAAAGTAACTAATCTGAATTTTCATTTGAATTTCGAGAGTATTTCACAAAAGTTGACTGAAATAGAGAAAATACCGTCTAATACTCGTTGCAGAAGGCAATTCCAACACTCATGCTATCGAAACTTTCATTTGAATTTCGAGAGTATTTCACAAAAATTGACTGAAATAGAGAAAATACCGTCTAATACTCGTTGCAGAAGGCAATTCCAACACTCATGCTATCGAAAACTCGCTCCTTCGTCGCTCGTTTTCGAACTTCGCATTCGTGTTGGAATAGGAGCTCATTCTGCAACTTGTTTTAGAAAATACTATTTTTTCGAGAAATATAAATTGCTTAATACCGCAAGATTTTTGATTTCAAAAGCAATGCATCGGATGCATTTCTGAATTTGATATTTCTCACCCCCAATGCCTAGCACTTGATTTTTTCAAATGGGGATTTATGGATTCTGATGCATCCAATGAAAGGTAATTATATAACGTATTCAGTGATGTGGCTAAAAGTAGAATTGATAGGGCGTTTTTTATTAAAAAATTAGGAAATAATTCAAAACATGTGATTGGAGACTACTGCAATCAGACCATTATTCTTTTACTTATTTTTATTGAGCGAAATCCACGAATCCATGGATTTGTAATGTCGAAAGCTGGTCTCCCTATGTTTTTTTTCAATTTTAATTTTTTTTTTAATAGGAATATATGGATTGTTGTTTCATTTGCGATCTTATACATGAAATCGCAGCTGTTTTTAACTTTTGTATACATTTTTTTTCATCGCAACATTTCTATTGCAACATTTTTAAGGTGAAATTTTATTTTCGTTCACATAACTAAATTCATTATCGAATGACCTTGATGCGGTATATCCCAAACACTATTTTTTCAATGGAGAAAAATTGTTGAGGGTTAAGGAAAAATTTACAACTTCAAAATTGCATTTATCGAACTTCGAAAATAGAAATTGGCGGGCAGCAGAATATTCCTCGATATTTATTAAACTTCTCCTCATGAGTTAGGGATATTGACTTAAATTGCAAGAAAATATAGTTTAAATGAGGTTTTCTTATGAAAATTATATTAATATGATCTCGAGTGGCAGGAAATGAAATTAATTCAAGGGTGTAGGTCTGCAGCATATACAGGGTGGTTGAGAAAAATCGAGAAAATTAAGGAAATTTTATTCCCAGAAATTCAAGCATTTTTAGACTGTTGTAAATACAATGTGTGGCCTCCACGGGCATCAATAACAGCTTGACATCTTCTTTGCATTCTATTCTCCGAGAATCTGAAAATCATCTATATCTGGATTCATGAGCCAAAAAGACACTACGCCATTGATCGTTTCAATTGATATGTTGCCTTGTCTTTGACTATCTTTGTGTCAATCGTTTGTGTAGTATCTCGAGTTTGGAATAGGTTCAGGGAGACAGGTTTCGTGCTTTTAAGACCAAGGCTTGGTGGGCGACGAAAAACAACACCTGCTCAGGATCGTTTCATCACCGTTTCGGAAGAAAGCCTACATCTACGTGTAGTATGCTACGGAATACACTTCAAAATGCAGATGGGATACAAGTTTCCATCGAAACCATCAACTGATGAATCCAGATATGGACGTTTTTCAGATTCTCGGAGAATAAGGGTATGGACAATCCCACGCATACTCTGTAACTCTAATTTCCGCCGATATTTCAGTCTGAAGACTCAATATTCCTCGTAGTCTCGAATCTAGGCTCAGATTTTGAACTCAAAATTGTAGATAACTCAGGAAAGGAACTCAGCACCCCAGACGTAAAGCGTGTTAAGTCACAATATCAAAATTGGACTGGAGAGAGAATTTTCAGTTCGATTATTGTTTCAAAGAATGTCTACTGCTATTATTTGGCGACTTGATATACCTAGGAAGTCAAAAATGTGTTCCACTAGCTGGAATTCACTAATGTGAATCCAATATTGTTGATAGTTCGAGTCTGAAAAAATGTGACTTAACACACTTTACTTCTGAGGTGCTGAACTGAACTATTGTCTGATTCATTCTGAAGGGTATCATAGGCCGATAGTTGAACAAAATTCAATGGGACCATCAATAATTACGGATTCAATAGCCATAAACTCTCAACCTATAGTTGCGTGTCCGATATCATGGTCAATAACTCAGCATTCTTCCGAACCGATGAAAGAACACGCACCAAAGAACCATACTCCCAAAAAATTCGTGTTTTTTTCACGGCATCATCAAAATCGGCCCCCGCAGATGCGCCCAGCCGAAGAAGTGTCCCAAATAGCTCCGGCCCGCCCGTACTAACCTGATGAGCGCGATAAAAAGCGAACGAAACGAAAGTGAAATGGCCGTCCGTTGCAGTAGACGCACCGGAGCACAGAAAAAAACGTGAGAGAAGGCTGCCTGCTCTTTCTTGCGGCAGAGACCGCGAGTGCGGATGTTGAACGTCTCAAGGCCTGCCGAGATGTGAAGGGGGCAGAGGGGGAAAGGAGCAGAGAGGAGGCAACGGGTGCGAGGAGGATAGCAGATCGGCGACTATTATTAAGTTGTATATTAATAAATTTGTATCATTGTGACCTTAATGCCTATCTGTTTGGTCGTGTTTACTACCCTGTGCGGTACGCGTTTATTAATTCGATCAATATGCAACGTGGGAGATAGCACTGATCGATTTTTGATGAATTCCAGCTACCAAAACTCGAAATTTTTAAAAATCCGGCCCGAAGGACCACTTGTTTAATTGAGGGCTGGTATATTCACTTAATTTTGTAATTTCGAGTCTGGAAGAAATGAAATCACTAGTTTTCCTAATGTCGTTCGTTCTCTTAGCAGACTGTTTTCCATCTGTTACATTTTTCCTCTCTGACCGAGGGGACTTGTAGGTACATGTGTTGATTTGATATAAAATATGCTACAGATTTCTCTGTGCAAAATATTAAAACCTGTATCAGAGATGTCATTACCATACTGAAAATGGCAATTAGCTAATATTAATTCTAACAGTCCTCATTGTAGTTCATATTTTCATAAACCATCCACACAAATATACCGCTCCACAAGAGTTTGGGATATCGTCTTCGATCGTTTTGAAAAGTAGGTAATCTTCGAGAAAATCGCTGTGAAATCATTTAAAACTCAATAACAACTTGAATCGGTCCAATAAAAATCAGTATGAGACATTTCGTCAAACCGGGCGCCTTTTTTCTGAAGTTTGGTTCTTTGCATATGCTTCCCGAATGTTCCTCTTTTGAAATGGAATCGTTTATCAATGACTTCGATTTGAAACGAATTTTCTGAAAATGCCTAGACGTTAATTAACAAACGCCGAGGCTAATAGGGCTATATTAATGTTACAGATGGCCTAACTCAGGTTGTTGTAGCGAATAGGCTCCAAGTCAGCCAGGGAGACAGGTTCCGTGTTGTAAAGACCAAAGCTTGGTGGGCGACAAAAAACAACACCGGCCTACATCTACGTGTAAAATGCTACGGAATACTCAGGATTCGATCGATATACAGGGTGTTTCCTTAACATGCGGCAAAAATTCAGGGGGCTGTTCCTTGGACTATTCTAAGAATATTTTGTCCTTTGATGATTTTTGAAAAACCTCTTTGTTTCGAAGATACAGGGCAAACAAAATTTTAGATAATAACATTTTATTATGAAAAATTACATGAAAATTTAACTTAACCTACAAAAACTGTTGAAAATGACCACCTCCAGCCAGCATACAAGCATCCAATCTTCTCCTTATAGCGATTCATAATAGTGAAAGATAAAATGTTAATTGCTAATACATCACAAAACGAATTCAAATGAAAACCGTGTTTAATCTGTATTCCTTTACCATCTGAACTTATCAATTTTAAGTCAGAAAACTGGCCGTTTTTTATAGTTGTCAAACACATTTAAAAATAAATTGTACCTACTTAGTAAACACAGTGCGGTACGCATTTTTATTTATACTATTATCAATTTTAAAAATATGAAAAATGTTGTTCGCCCTGTATCTTCGAAACAAAGAGGTTTTTCCAAAAACATCAAAGGACAAAATATTCTTAGAATAGTCCAAGTAACAGCTCCCTGAATTTTTGCCGCATGTTTAGGAAACACACTGTATATGACCGATATTTATCCTGATATATATCATGATATATCGATATTTATAAGGATTGTTATATATCAAGGATATTTATAAATTTACTGAAATTTGAGACTGTGCGTAAAAATTTCATAATCAATCGCGATATAAGAACACACCAATGTCACCAATGCCTATAGACATATCGACCGTTTGTACGATGGAAGAAGCAACGTATTTTCGGGGAATCCCATACTTCGTTTCATAGTTCGAAGTTGAGAATGCGCGCGAGGAACTTGGTATTCCACAACTACCAATACCTCCGCACTCACCAGATTTGAATTGTATAGAACATACATGGGATGGGATATGCTCCAAAGAATATCATATAATCATCAACCAACCCCAGAATCCTTAATAATCTGAGAGAGCTTCTACCCCCTTTATGGAACCAAATTCCACAAGAAATGTTCAACAACCTCGTGTGTAGTATGCAAAGAAAATGTCAAGCAGTTATTGATGCCCGTGGAGTCCATACATTTATTGATAGTCTTAAAATACTCCAATTCTCTGGGAATAAAATTTCGTTATTTTACTCGATTTTTCTTAACCACCCTGTATACGCTGCAGACCCACAGGTTAAAATTAATTTTATTTCCTGTAACTTGAAATCATATTAATATGAATTTTCATCACAAAATCTCATTCAAACTATATTTTTTTGCAATTTAAGTCGATATCCCTAACTCATGTAGAGCAGTTTATTTCAATCTTTTTTCTGAACTATCAGCCCACGCATCGGCTTTTATCTCGGTAGCTGTCTTCAGTCTGTAACAGAAGTCGGTTTTCTACAGAAATTTCTGAAGAAACAGTTGAAAATTTCCGATGTTGAATCCTTTTCTCTCCCACAATCCAATCTGCACGCGTATCTCAGCCACGGACAACAAAAACTTGATAACAAACTGAAGAGTTCCGAAAAGTCGATAAGAGCGAAAACGGAACTACACATTCGCCTTTGACACTTCCTGACGGAAGTCGATATGAATATTCCACGAAAGGACAAACAACGTGGACGTTGACGCGTTTCACAACATTCCTCTAGCTCCTCTTGTACCCTTTTCGGTTCATCTGAGCCGATAATATTTCTGTTTGTTTTTTGCGTCCGGGACCACACACACTCTCACAATGCGATTTACGAGCTCATTCTCGAGTGAATCATAACTACAGGGTTGGGACGAAGTGGCTGTATATTCTTTGAAATAATGAAATAACACAAACAATTTGAATTCAGTTCATTTAATTTTAAAAGTGAAGGTACAATTTTTAGAATTGCTGATGGAAATACCACTGGATTGAGTAGTAGCTGAATTTAAGGAAACTCTGCTGAATTGAACATTTCATGTTGCAACTCGCTACGTTCCGTAGTATGCAAAATTTTTTCAGCAAAGTCTAGTTTATTTTCCAGGGAATCCTCAACGTAACTTTCGGCCACAGTCGAAGACCGCCATCCACCGTGTCGTTTTAATCCTAATACATCTACTCTCTTATTACCTAAAAATGTGGCCGAAGTGCGTCTAAAAGAGTGGCCAGTACAGGCATTAGGATTTTCTAAATTCAAAAAGGTTTCAATTTTTGACGGCCAACTTCCAATTGTCCCTTTGCCTATTACTTGATTACTGCATTTTTCGTTTTGATATCCCAAAAATAAATGCTCGCTCTTCGCATTTTGTGGACGCAGACGGAAATATTTTCTATATATTTCCAGGTAATTGATATCATTATCTCGATCGATGACTGTGGATGTTCTCTGAATGTTGGTTTTTATGTTGGGAATTTTCACGATTAAAATTGATTCCCGATTTTCTATGTCCCTGACGCTCATGTTGTACAACTTTTCTCTTCTACACGCCCCTGATATACCTCAAATCATTCCTACCTGAAAGGACATAATTAGTTTATAAAGCACTATTATATTAATAAAAGCGCACCTTAATAATTAAAAACATATCATCTGGTGCTTCTTTTGAGAATATATTCATTTCTGCTCTTGTAAAAGCAGCAGATTTTTTGGGTTTGTAACCAAAAGATTTTCTTTTGAGAAATGCTATAAGCGTTGCAAACTTGGATATGTTAATACCGTCGTTCAAAAATATGGTGCTCTTCAGCATTGCATATTCCGCCCAAAGACTTCCAGGCGATCTCAGCTTTTCCATTCTTCGAACAAAATATTCCAGTAACACTTTTTCATTAATTTGGCTGCCTTCAGGCTAAATCCATTCCTTGAAATTATTGTATGTACTCTCGTAGCCGATTTTAGATTTCTCAGGTATAACTGGAGAACAGCCGTTTTCCCAGGCTGTTTGAATTTTATTATCTTCCGAAGATTCTATATCGCTTATTTTTCAACGCTAGTATATTCAATTGATTATTGTCACTTTGACAATCGACTAAGTTTTCATCAGCAAGACAACGCCTTATATTATATTCATACACAGCATTGATAAAGCCAATGATTTTGTCAGATAATTATTTTGTACATTGAGTAAAAATTGTGTCTATCGTGCAAAAAACGCTATAAGTATCTCGAACGTCAAGGACTACCGATCTCAGACAATAATTGTCTATTGTCTTCGATCGGTAAAATGCCCTTATCGTTCTCTATACTTAATACACTATTGAACGAAATGGACGGTATAAGACAAAATGCTATTCCTAGAAAGCCTCCTAGCTCAAGATTTGATGTCATGAACCCTGATAATTCTTACCACGAACTCTCTACGGCTAGAATATTCCTGAAAAACTTACTCTTATCTGAGATGATCAAGCATGGAAATTAAACAAGCTTATCTTGTTCAGCTTCGCTAAACAAATCTGAAGTGGTGATCCAAAAATTTTTCAATCAAAATCGGTTGGTGGTTTAAGGATCAAATAAGCAGGAGAATGATACTCTGTCAGTTCTCCGACGTTTCGGAAATATATTTTTTCATCTTCAGGGCTCTACAAAGGTTATGAAAAGATAATATTTGAACATAAAATAAAGCATGTATTCAAAAAGAATGAGCTACATTATAACTTGTTGACTAGAAAAGTATCACAGGAAGAAGATGATATGGTATAATCTATAAAATAATTTGAACATATAAGAAACCTGTATACAAATTAATACGCTTCGCTAAAGGTAGGTGATCGTTCAAAGTTCATAATGCTCGATACGCCGAGTCATATTCAACATCTGCAACTCCTCATCGTATTCCCTGCCTCCAAAACTTAGACAAATCCGATGAAAACCATCCCCTATTACATCGACATCGCATTCACAGCCCTGAAAAAAACCACGAAACCATGGCGATAGCTAGACCACGTCTAAATCCAATACTTGTAAGAGATGAAAAGGCTGCACTGAAAGTTTTCGCGCAATTGAAAATGAATGCGTCTAATTGGAGAGGAGGACGAGATTTGAAAAGCATGGAAACTGGGTCAATTTTCCACTTCACCTTCCGACGGGAAAAATCGTTAAGGGGCCGAGATGGAAGATTACAAGCGAGGCAAATACGAGGGTGGGAAGCGAGATCATTAAAATTTTCCAGCGGTAAAAGGTTTATGCAGTTATTTCAACAATGGATTTGTTGAAAGGTTGCTGGATCTGAGACGCAGGACGAAAAACAAAGGTGCCCATTCTAAACGACGTCTTCAGATGGTAAAAGTAAAGACCTATGATCAACCGAAGAACTGAGTTTCGGAGAGAACTCAACGAAAGAAGTAAGAAAACGATAGTAGAAGATCCTAACCTTAATCGTTTACTTACCTCGGATCTCTCTGTCATCATTTCCAAACGCGTCGAAATTTCAATCTTTAAAATTCGTAAAACCTTCACTATGAACGTATTTTTTCATCAACGTTTTCCCAATAAAACTGCGCTTTTGCTGATATGATTTTTTGTCAGTTACCACATAAGTAAAAATAAGTGGTATCGACATACTGTTCATACCTGGCAACCCAGTAGTTCGTCCAGGTGAATAATAGGCAACGTTATGTCTGCACATTCTATTTGTTTCATACTTCAGGTGCAGTAATGAAATTTTTATAATTTTGATGTTCCAAAATTTTATGAAAAATCATTTTTCGAAAAATGATTCGAAATATTCTGTCCGTAACTTTTTTGAAAACCTGATTTTAATATATTTTCTCTATTTCAGTATCGTAATGAGTTCATTACAATTCTGAAAGTAGTGCTGTAATGAAACTCATTACAGCATTGTTTTCAGTTATATTTTTCGTTTTGTGGTTGACAGTACTGACCTCCGATCAACTCAATTTTCGAATCAAATCAATTCAAATTCCGCAATCTGTCAAATTTCGTTAGTGACACCAACTGCCAAGATACAATACAAAAGTCACTAATCTGAATTTTTATTTGAATTTCGAGAGTTTTCCACAAAACTTTACAGAAATAGAGAAAATATCGTCTAATACTCGTTGCAGAAGGCAATTCCAACACTCATGCTTTCGAAAACTCGCTCCTTCGTCGCTCGTTTTCGAATTTCGCATTCGTGTTGGAATAGGAGCTCATTCTGCAACTTGTTTTAGAATATACTATTCTGTATTTGAGTATCGTAATGAGTTCATTACAGTACCAAAAGTAGTGCTGTAATGAAACTCATTACAGCATTGTTTTCAGTTATATTTTTCGTTTTGTGGTTGTCAGTACTGACCTCCGATCCACTCAATTTTCGAATCAAATCAATTCAAATTCCGCAATCTGTCAAATTTCGTTAGTGACACCAACTACCAAGATGCAATAAAGAAGTCACTAATCTGAATTTTTATTTGAATTTCGAGAGTTTTCCACAAAACTTTACAGAAATAGAGAAAATATCGTCTAATACTCGTTGCAGAAGGCAATTGTTGGAATAGGAGCTCATTCTGCAACTTGTTTTAGAATATACTATTCTCTATTTCAGTATCGTAATGAGTTTATTACAGTCCTAAAAGTAGTGCTGTAATGAAACTCATTACAGCATTGTTTTCAGTTATATTTTCCGTTTTATGGTTGTCAGTACTGACCTCCGATCGAAATGAAATAATGACTATAAGAATATATCAGTTCTTCACCTGTGTGGGGAGTTCTTTGTCAGTTTTTTGATCTTCCATTAATCTATAATTGGTTTTCAACTGAAAATGAATTACTTTCAATTGGAAAGAACACAAAGCAAATACAAATTATTACAATTGGCTGTGCAGGCTCAAATTTGATCATAGTCAGTCTAGTTTTGGTTTTAGGAACTGCATTTTTTTCAGCCTCTAACATGGTTCTTATTGAAACGACTTTTATATCTATAAACACAATAATAAACTCTGACTTCCGGCACATTGTTTTTCATATCACTAATTTTAAAACACAAATAAATCAACGAGAAGTTAAAGTATCATGCAAAACTACCTGCAAAACCGGGCCTAAAGCGACGCTTAGCAACTAAGCAAAACCGATGCAAACGGCCCTAAGTAATTTCAGTTCAGACGCCAATACGGTCCTGTTCGATATCGTATTGGGTGTTTGTCGCCTCACACACTGGCGTGAAAATAGACGGTTGATGTTATATCAGGAGGAAAACATAGCTCATTAAAATGGAAGTAGCGTTTGGCATTGAAGTAGCTACTTCCCGTTACGTGGAATCGTTGATTAAAAGAATAAACTGACTGATTGATTATTGTTGTTTTCGGTGTTAGACCCATCCATTTTTTCTCTTCTTCTACGGGAACAAAAACAAAGGTTGAGGGAATGTCAGTTGCAGAAGAATATCAGTTCATTCAAGACACATTTTGACTATGAAGCATACGTATCGCCTGTACCTACAACAAAGCTTTATATGGGGTTGGGATGAGAATAGAACCAAGTAACGAAAAGCACAATACAGGGTGGCCATTTGAAAACGAAACAGACGAGATTACAGACGAAATGAATTTTTTCGATAGAAATGCTCGGACAGGTCGATTTCTGTTTCGAAGGGGACAACCTAAGATGTAGGTTACGGACGCATAGCGCTTCGACCCTTGCTACTACAACCCTCACCCCAATTTTTGAATAGGGAAGATGGGGTGAGTGATACCTCATTTGAAAGGTATTTTTATACTGATTTCAGCACAGTAATTGTTTTTTCATTTTATGCATTAGTTCTCGAAATATTCTTGACTAAGCATTTGAAAATGAAGAGGTGTTTTCATGGCACTTGTAGTGTTTTTTTGTGAAAAAAGGTATCATTTTGTGAAATGAGGTATCACTCACCCCATCTTCCCTATTCAAAAATTGGGGGTGAGGGTTGTAGTAGCCAGGGTTGAAGCGCTATGCGTCCGTAACCTACATCTTAAGTTGTCCCCCTCGAAACAGAAATCGACCTGTCCGAGCATTTCTATCGAAAAAATTGATTTCGTCTGTAATCTCGTCTGTTTCGTTTTCAAATGGCCACCTTGTATGTACTTATGAAATTTTGCTTTTAAGTGTAAGTTTTTTGTACACTCTACAGTTCGGCGAGTAAATTAGAACATGTTAAACAAAACTGTGGCCCATTGATTCTTATAAGGATTACACAATTAGAAAGATTGGAAACGAAGCTACTACAGTTATGAACGCCATCTAGTCTGTCGGATGTCTACTAGAATGGAGAAATATAACGTTCAAGGCATTCTTTTGAAATCTGAGGAATGAGTGGGGTAGTTTATGGTGGAAGTTGAATAAAGCTTTGCCACGCAAGTATCCGATAAGGTCAAACCTTGCCAAAACTCGCAATATCGTGTCGAAAACGTTAAAGGTGCCGGCGAATCAGTTTCGATCAAGACATCCATTTTTTTTAATCTCGAAATGCAGTCGGACCCATTGTCGTTCGCGCGTTCATAATTCACTTTTTATTAGCATAAGTATCGAGTAAAACTGTCACGTAACAGCGTGTGGGTTCTTGTCGCGACCTACCTCTCCTCTTTGTCCGACAATGCTCACTTACGTAAGTCGGTTTCGACCGGATCGTGCCTCGGTCGCTTCTTCTAGAACTCGGTCAGGGGTGCCAAACAGCGGACGGCCCGAAAAACTGTTATGAATTTCATCCTTGTAACACTAAACTATGCAGATCAACGATCTGTCGCCTTCGGATTTTCGCCGGATCGGTTTTGTAGGGAGTGGGTAGATGAGATCGCTGTCGAATGTCAACAGGAAGGAGTACAGGGTGGGCATATTTCGATGTTTTAGCACTAAAACTCTTGAACCAGAGGAGATAGACAAAATCTGATACCCCATTCTCGATCTCTTTTTCGGAGAAACTAACAAGAGCAGTATTCATTTTTGGCTACCTTCTTTTGTTTTCGAGTTATAAGCGAAAATTGGAAGAATGCTGATATCGGAAAAAATTTATATCTCCGCAAATACTGATGAAAGAGCTCTGAAATTAAAACATTATACAGGCACTTTTCTACGTAGAATCCAGTGGCATGCTCGCCTTTTTTGTAGCATTTTTAATTACGAAGCTATGACACAAAGTTATGTTTTTTTGAAGAGGAACACTAGATTTCTTTGCCATTTTCTGAAAGCTTAATTTTTTCTGATTTCAAAAATATGTAACATCATATGGTTCGTATCAAAAAATCAATATGAGTATAGAAATTGGTCAAGAACCAATATTCATCTGAGTCTCAATACTTTCTATGGTTTCAGTTGTCGATAAGCACGAAAAATTTAGTATCGTATAATTACCACAATTTTTTTCTAGTAGTCTTTTCATTTCTATGCTCTTGTTATAGGAAGCTACATTTTTCTGTGCAGTTGAAACCATAGAAAGTATTGAGACTCACATGAAAATAGGTTTTTTGACCAATTTCTATACTTATATTGATACAAACTCTACGATGTTATATATTTTTGAAATCAGAAAAAATAAGCTTTCAGAAAATGTCACAGAAATATAGTGTTTCCATTTGAAAAAACATAACTTTGGATCGTAGCTTCGTAATTGAAAATGGTGCAGAAAAGACGAGCATGCCGCTAGATTCTAGGTAAAAAAGTGCCTGTATAATGTTTTAATTTTAGAGCTCTATCATCAGTATTAGATATACATTAGAAGGTAGCCAAAAATCAATAAAACTCTTGTTAGTTTCTCCGAAAAAGAGATCGAGAATGGGGTATCAGATTTTGTCTATCTCCTCTGGTTCAAAAGTTGTAGTGCTAAAACATCGAAATATGCCCACCCTGTACTGTCGGGACTTTCCGATTCTGAACGATTTTTTCGGTTTTCATAGAGGTTTCGGTCGTTAAATGCACGTTTAGGAGGTATTTTATGGGCGTGTTGTTGTTTTCTGGATTGTTAGGTGGCTGGACTTGCCTCGTTTGATTCGATTCCGTCGTATGATTCCCAGGGAAACGCGGTTATGGAAAATAAGGATGCAATGTAGATTGTATTCCAAATTGCTTGATTTTGGCTGTTTCTGGTACTTCTAGACTAGATAGGTAAAAACGTTCGAAGGAGGGCTTGATTTCCTCGAAAACACCAGTAGTGAAAACCGTTTCACGATATCTTCATTTGTTTTGACGATATAACAAAATTTTGATATTTTTTTTTTTCATTTCGAAGAAGGGCCATAACTTTTTCAATATCGAAAATATCTGAAAAAGATAATAACTTTCAACAAGCAGTTCTTCACTGGGAATAAGACATTATTTAATTTTTTTTATCTTAAAATTTATTTTATGAAAAAGGATTAAACAATGGCGTTCGTATTTGAAATGAAAGAAAGGTCTTCCATAAGAAAAAAAATTGATATAGTTTCTTATTTCCGGTAAAAAAAGCGTTTCTAGAAAGTTTCAATAGTTTTCAGATATTTTCGTAAATGAAAAGGTTATGGCACATTTCCGAAATCGATAATACACTGCGCAAAAAAATTAACCCATATTCTGAAAATCTCAATTTTAATGAAAGTTAACTCTACATTGACTTTATAACTTATTTTTTATGTTCTCTCGGGAAGGTTTTGAACGAAACGAGGCACATTAAATGGAAGAAAAATTCAGGATTTCACCGAATCTCATGTGAAAGAAGAGGAATGAACAATTTTCAAAATACTGAAATGCTGATAAGTCATTTAATACTTGGTATTTCCACACATTGCGTTAATTACAGCTCGGCAACGACGGTTCGTACTCAAAATGAGTGATCTTGAAATGTTCTGATCTAATCCTTCCCAGATTTCTCCGAGTTGGATTCCTAAGTCATTAAGAGTAGCTGGATGATTTTTTGAACTTCTCAGCCTTCTATTGAGGTTGTCCTAAACCTGCTCAATCGGATTGAGATCTGGACTTCTTGCTGGCCATTCCATTTGAGAGACTTCACCCTCTTCAAGGTACTCCTGAACGATGCGCACACGATGGGGTCTGGCATTATCGTCCATAAAAATGAAATAAAGGAAAATTAAGATATTGTGAAACGGTTTTCACTAATGGTGTTTTCACGAAAATGGAGCCCAGCTATTATTGAAGATTATTGAAGAACTTTTAAATACTGATGTTTTCGAGTGTTTACAATATTCCTGTATTTGTGGAAAAACTCATACAGAAAAAACATCAAGACCTTGAGAAAAATAAATACGAAACATGAAAATAACATCATAAATAGCTTTTATTTGAAGAAAATTTTCTTGTTGATTTTTATTCCAGACAGGAGACCCTGAAAAAATTTGAATTCATAATCTATTTCAATCATAATAATATTGTTCAACGTAATATCATCATCTGTTCAACTCGCCATAATATTTCACTTCCTGTATACGAAACTAATATTCGTCTTTTGTTTCAGGTTGGTACTCGAAGTTCTTGCGTGTGCAATTACGTAAGTCAGAAATGATTCAGAAAGACCTTATCAGTCTAGGAGCGAGTTGCTGATGTTAGTTCTGCGAAAAATCAGACGAGTTGTTAATTATGCATTTTACTGAATTACATCAGCGGTATCAGGTATAGTTACTAGTTCTAGATAAACGTGCTTGTTTATTCAGAAAGATAAAATACTGGGAATATTTTCGGTTTCATTTCACGTCAACATCTTTGTTGCACATCTTGGTCATCTTACCGATTTTCAATTGTTTGGTTGGTGGACATGTGTTCCTTTATTATCGATATTTTGATTAACTTTTTTTAAACATCAATTGAAATATTCATATAAACACGTTAGGTTTCAAGTGTACATATATCAGACCGTTTGATGGGACAAAATATTAATATATTCAATTTTTAAAAGAATGAATTAATTCGAATACCAATTATTCTCCAATTGAATAATTGCCCAGATAATTATATTTTCATTCAACATACTTCATTATTATTACGTTATATTTTTTTTGTCTGTAAAATTCCTTTGGATGAATCAGAGGAACCGAACGTGCTTGACTGATCTGTAACCTTTTTTTCGTCTTGCGATTTTTTTTGCCTCGTCGACCTTGACAAAACAAAGCCATCCTAGATCTTTGCCGCTCGATATCAACCGAAATGTTTCATTATCTCACATGATGACCATAAAAATTTATTAAGGAAGTCCCCCAGCATTGAATACCTGTTTGAGAGTGTGAAACACACAATCTGAATTGATATTGTATCGATTATGGTCGATCGAGGTGTGTTAGATTGAGGCATCGACAATACGGATTTGTTATACAGGGTGTTTTCAAAGTTTAATAGAACTCGTCTAGATAAATGAGTTTATACAAAAAATATATTTATTTGTTTCTCATTTGTAAACTTCAGTTTCCAAAAACACAATATTAATCAAGAAAGTTTATTTCATCAAGTCACTAACTTGTAAAACTGACAGTTAACTTGCAGAATTTTTACAAGTTAGTAGTATTATTTACATTAGGAAATTTTGTTTCATCGTCATATATGTTGAAAATCATGGTTCAATTGTTATTTCCAGTAACACAGATTTTTGATGATGAAAGAGTTGATACTGATGATGATGAACCATCTGTTGACTCAGAAACTGATGAACTCGAGGACTGCAAAACATTTATACTCTTCTTACTAACAAATAATTTGCTAGACATTTCGATTTTTTTGTTGACATAACTCATCGCAATTTCGGTGCTCTTCCACCCTCCTGCACGCTTTAGTGCTAAAATATCTCCACCCGAATCCGCAACCATAGTGGCTCCAGTTCTGCGAAAAGAGTGGCCGGTTTATAACTCTGGGTCTTTGAAACCTAAATATTTCGCTATTTGCTTTGGGACACCACCAATAGTGTGCTGGCCAGCATTAAGGGAAATGCACTTTCTATGTCGGTATGTCAAAAAAATCTTAGGCTTTCTTTTCCAGGAGGCCGAAGATTTACATATTTTCTGTATAACATGCAGGGCTTGAAGCTGCAGCCATCATCGGTTATGGTGAATCTTCTTGTTGTTAAATTTTTTGTTTGCCGCAATGTCAAAATAACGTATTTTTTCATATCTTCTACATCATTCATGTTTAAGAAGAGAATTTCGTCACATCGACAACATCCAAAGATTCCAAATATTGTTACAATTTTCTCCAGCAACCACTGGTCATCAGGAGCATGTAGAAGAAATTGTTCAGCCTCCTCTTTACTTAATACCTTGGCCTTTTTTGGCGTATAACGCTCATTTTTTCGTTTCAGAAACGCTTTTACCTTTTGAAATCTGCAAATGACAACTATACGTCATATTTTCCAATAAATTTCTTAAGGAAAACAAACCTGCGCACAGGGGCATTTTCTTTCATTTCCAAGCAGCTTTTCAGCATAGACCACTTTGCCCATAAAGTATTAGGGCTGAATCTAGCCGATAGTTGATTCAAGTAGACCAACAAAACATCTCCAGTTATCCCAATCACACTATTTTTGTTTTGCTACTTTTTGAAGTCGTCAACAAAATTGAAAAGGGAATTTTTGTACAATAAAAAAAATTTCAAGAAGGAAGAAGATAGATACAATGTATCTATCGCTTAAATGGGACACCCTGTATCGTACCACGGAAAACGAACCCGCGAATTCGAACGATCGAAATCATTAGCTGCCAATTAGGTAAAAGGCCGACATTGTTAGCATTTTATGTAATTCCTAGTCCAGTTTCAACGCGGAATTTTTGGCAGTGGAAGCAGGAATCCTTGGTTCAAGGATGTACATTATTATTAGATCGCCTTCGAGTTTTGCCGACAAAATAAGAATTACAATTCTCCGGTGTGTGCGTGTGTCGACGAACGGAGTGGTCCTTCGACAGCGGATTTGTAATGGTCGGTAATTGGTAATTTATTCGGTACTAGGAGTGATTTTGCGCCGGTCCTTTTCTATTTCGGTCGTGGATTCGCGAAGGTGATGCGGCTCATTAATAATGGATAAAATCGCTTGTTTATGAACCTGTTCGAGTTTAATTCGGATCGTTGAATGTTACAACTTTGTCCCCCAAGATTGATTGGGACGGAATTACCCATTCGCGAATTTTTATTTTTTATGTAGGGGGTCCCGAAATTAAGCTGAATTCGGTGATTTACTATACAGGGTTATTCACGAATATGGCTCTTTAGAATATTTTTAGTGAAGACGCAAGATTCAGGATTGAAATTCTGAAAAAACTTCCGGTTTTCTCGGAAGTGACATTAACTTTCGTTTTTCGAATGCGAAGACCCATTTTTGTTGCATACATAGATTCTCCATTGGATTCTGAGTATTTTTGATTCCAAAAGTTTGAATTTTCCCGAGAAAATTCTCTTCAAATGAGGAAACACGTAACACAATCTCAAAATTCAACTATGTTGAAATGCAGACAACGTCGAGGTTTTTTCATTAAAAATTCTCATTTTTGAGAATCTCCGAGAAGAAAGGCTGATGCTTCTTTTTCGATAGCGTGATTTTTAGGATATGATACAGGAGGTCACAAATTCTTTATCGAAGTTAGAGGTGACGAAAGATCAAAAAATCGGGTTTTTAAATTGAAACCTCATTTTTTCGAAGTATTTTCGAAATCTTCGTCAAAGAATAATAGGAGCATACGTCCTAACTCTTATTCCATTTGATATTTTTCGAGATATACAGGAAAAGCAATTTTGTCTTCAATTCTCAATCTCATTCCGAATGTGTTTTTTACTGGAAAATAATTAGCGTTCATGTGAAATTATTGGAAATCTCTGTTATCGAGAAAATATTTTCTATAGTTCAGACGAGTTAAGTTCTTGAATTATCATCTGTAATGCAACAATTGGTTTGAAGTTCTCAATGTGAGTATTGGAGAAGTCAACGTAAAAAATTCTCAGGAATGCAGAAAAATATAATTTGTAATAATTTTTAATGCTTTCGAAAGAATAATTTACAGAACATGTAACAATTTTATTACTGAAAATTCAAATTTCCCTACCATGACAAAAAAGAAATACTCCAGAATTAAGAATTTGCAGAAATTAACCTAAGCTTTAAAAAATGAAGAAAAACTGAACTCGTCTGAACTATAAGAAAATTATTTCTCGATAACAGAGATTTCCAAAAATTTCACTTGACCGCTAATTATTTTCCAGTGAAAAAACACATTCGGAATGAGATTGAGAATTGAAGACAAAATCGTTTTTTCTGAATATCTCGAAAACTATTCATTTTGGGATAAAAGTCTCGGACGTATGCTCCTATTATTTTTTACGAAGATTTCGAGAATGCTTCGGCAAAATGGGGTTCCAATTTGATAAAAACGATTTTTTGATGTTTCTTCACTTCTAACTTTGACAAAGAATTTGTGGCCTCCTGTATCATATTCTGAAAATCACGCTATCGGCAAAGACGCATCAGCCTTTCTTCTCGGAGATTCTCAAAAATGAGAATTTTGAATTGAAAAACCTCGACGTTGTCTGATTTTCAATAGAGTTCAATTTTGAGATTTTTTTTCGTATTTCCTCATTTAAAGAGAATTTTCTCGGGAAAATTCAAAATTTTGGAATCAAAAGACTCAGAATTCAATGAAGAATCTACTTAGGCAATAAAAAATGGGTCTGCCCATTGAAAAACGAAAGTTGATGTCACTTTCGGACAAACCGCAAGTCCTAGAACCTCAGAAAAATATACAAGAAGTCGTCTTCTTACTTGAAGATCAACTGTAGAATTTCAATCCTGAATCTACTGTCTTTCCTAAAAATATTCTATAGAGTCATATTCGTGAATATGTCGAAAAAATTTTATGAAAATTACGGAATTTTACGAATACAATAAAAGGAAGATGGCATGGTTGGTGTGAACCAAACTCAATGATTCATCAATGAATTTTCCACATTTTCAATAATACAGGGGATGAAAAAAAATTTCTCGAAAATTTTTACTTTTCTTACATGATCCAGTAATCAATTCTGAATATTGTTACGGTATAGAATTTCAAGTTGTTAATTCGAAATATTTCCAAAATCATTCAAAATTATTTTCCTGTAAGTGTGAACCGATGTACATGGTCATGCTGTTCTGAGTGAAAATTATATAGAACTGTAATTGATGATATCAACTTGAATTATAGTAGACTCAATTAAAATTGTGGTTTTTTTTATCAGATACAATTGGTCAAAAGACCATACACAACTAACGTGCTTAAACAACGTAGCATAATTTTGGCGCCCAACGTGGGGCCAAAAAAAAAAATCAAACGATCAACATTACATGATTGAAATTTTTCTATCTCCTTCTCGTTCATTCAATTCATGCTTAACGAAAATTCGCGAAAAAGATCTGTGCATTCTTTTCAAAGCAGAAAATTCACCACACAAAATGAGTATTCCACCCCCGATAAAAACCACCGTGTCGGGGGTAGACGAAATAACATCCGCTATCGCCGAAACCGCCCGATAAGTCGAAACGGAAATTCGTCGGTCCGCCGCCCCCGATCGGGGGTTGATACGACGCGTCCCGACGCTGCGGTTCCAGATCGAAAAAGCCCTTGCAGAAGGGGGGCGAGCGCCCTTGGAGTCGTTCTCCCGGTGACTCCGCAGCTGGGGAACTAGTTTGCGATGGCAATGACTCTTATCGAACTACCGGGGTCGACGGCTGCGACGCCACCGACGCCTGGCGTCCCTCTAACTCGGGCGCCTCCCGCATCCACGGCCAGGGACGTTTTGGAGCAGCTAAAACTGGTGATCTTCACCGCATAGCTTACTTTTCAGTTTTTATCATTTTTTTTAATCGATACATTTTCAGGGATCCCAAGATTTTTTTACCAGATTAGATCTATTTTTAACAGCTAAGGCTCCTAAGGATGTCGTTGGATCAATCAATGCCATTGTTGGCCTCCTTGGGATTTAAATGAACGAGTTGGGTGAAGAACAAAAGGTCCTTGCGGTCGAAGTTCCCGGAAGGCTGAACTAAGCCACAACGACCTCTGTTCAGGATAATAATAATAGATCTATTTTCATCTTTAAAAAAAAATAGATCGCTACATATTCGGTTTACATTAATTATTAACCATTAATAATATCTGGTCAAGGATGAGAGAGTCACAATTGGTAACAGAAACTTTTCTGGGTTTCAATTTCCAGTCCTTGAAACGAATTCAATTAAAAACTTGTTAAATTATAGAAATGCTCCATGTGAATCATTGCACTAATTTTTTGGAAGTAAATCAGTTTTACAACGATAAACGAGCAAGAAAACTTGGAACTATTGAAACAGGTATCGTTTCAAAGTCTACATCTGACTTCTCCGGACTTGTAGATTTATTCAATCTACGGACAAATCTATTTTATTGTATTTCAAAGTCTACATCGAACTAAATCTGGAAGTATTTCCCTTTCTGGTGGATTTTGTCAATCTACGAAAAATTATTCTATTCTTTTTTGGAATCTTTCCCGGAATCGTAGATTTCTTCAATCTACCAGGAAATCTATTCCATTTCTACATCAGACCAAATTTTGAAAGGGTCTTCGCAATCTATTCTATTTTGAAGACTTTATACATCAGACTGAATCTGAAAATATTTTCTTTTCTAGAGGAAAATTCTATTCTTTTCTAGTTCGAAATCGTAGACTTCTTCAATCTACCAGGAAATCTATTCTATTCTATTTCAAAGTCTACATAAGACTTCATAGATTCTCTTCAATCTACGAAAAAATCTATTTTATTTAATTTCAAAGTCTACATCAGACCAAATTTTGAAAGGGTCTTCGGAATCTATTCTTTTTTGAAGTCTACATCAGACTGAATCTGAAAATATTTTCTATTCTTGTGGATTTTGTGAATCTAAGAAAAACTTTATTCTATTCTTTTTCGGAATCTTTCTCGAAATCGTAGATTTCTTCGATCTACCAGGAAATCTATTATTTTCTATTTCAAATTCTACATCAGACTTTTTTTCAATCTACGAAAAAATCTATTCTATTTCATTTCAAAGCCTACAACAGAACAAATTTTGAGAGGGTCTTCGGAATCTATTTCATTTTGAAGTCTACATTAGACTGAATCTGAAAATATTTTCTTTTCTGGTGGATTTTGTGAATCTACGAAAAACTCCATTCTATTCTATTTCGGAATCGTAGATTTCTTCAATCTACCAGGAAATCTATTCTATTTTATTTCAAAGTCTACATCAGACCTCATAGATTTCTTTCAATCTACGGAAAAATCTATTCTTTTTCATTTCAAAGTCTACATCAGACCAAATTTTGAAAGGATCTTCGGAATCTATTCTATTTTGAAGACTAAATCTGAAAATATTTTCTATTCTGGTGGATTTTGTGAATCTACGAAAAACTCTATTCTATTCTTTTTCAGAATCGTAGACTTCTTTAATCTACCAGGAATTCAATTCTATTCTATTTGAAAGTCTACATCAGACTTCATAGATTTTCTCAATCTACGAAAAAATTTTATTCTATTTCATTTCAACCATCATCAAACCAAATTTCGAAACGGTCTTTAGAATCTATTCTATTTTGAAGTCTACATCAGACTAAATCTGAAAATAATTTCTTTTCTGCTGGACTTTGTGAATTTACGAAAAACTATTCTATTCTATTTTATTTTTTTTAGGGTCTGCATCTAAAAAAATTTTCAAAAGTTCACTAGAATCGTAGACTTCATCAGACCAAATTTATCCTTCCACTCAGGTTTCTTCAATCCATGGAAAAATATTCTATTTCAAAGTTTACGTCATACGTATATTTTCTATATTTCAGTATTGTATTGCATTGTTTTCAGTCAGATTTTTCGTTTTGTGGTTGTCAGTACTGACCTCAGATCCCCCCAATTTTCAAATAGAATCAATTCAAATTCTGTAATGTCTTAAATTTCGTACGTCACAACAATTGCTAAGGTACTATACAAAAGTCACTTATCTGAATTTTAATTTAATTTTCGAGAGTATTTCATAAAACTTGACTGAAATAGAGAAAATATCGTCTAATACTCGTTACAGAAGGCAATTCCAATTCGTGTTGGAATAGGAGCTCATTTTGCAACTTGTTTTAGAATTTACTATTTCTGAATGGTAGATTTTTTCAATCTACGAAAAAATTCATTCTGTTCTATTTCGAAGAAAACATCAGACTTCATCAATCCGAATCTTGAAAACTTTACCGGAATCGTTAATTTCTTCAATCTACTAAAAAATCTATGTTATTCTATTTCAAAGTCTAAATCAGACGTCATCACATTAAATCCTGAAAATGGCGATTGAACTCAGAAATATTCTGTTGAAACTGAAACACTCACGAGTCGAAGGCTCACCCTGTATAGAGCTATGATGAAAGGCTTCAAAATGTCCACCCACACCGATCTCAACGCTAGCCAGTTATATGGATTTAAAGCAGGATTAGAATGTTAACACTACGTGTGAACAATACGGATTCATATAGCTGTCAATTGATTTTCTGACGTGAAGAAAATATTACGTAGGATCGATTCACACCTACGTCACAATGAGTCCAGAGATAATTGAGTAATTGATATCGTTCGTTACAAAACGTACAGTTCCTTCTGAATTTGATGAAAGATCAATATAAACTGTTTATTTGCGAAAAAAAGTCTGGTGGAAACTTCTCTGAAAAGGGTAGCAATGAAAGAATTACTTCTGGTTTTTATTTGATAACCCGACGCCTCCACCATTTTGCAACTTTTTTCCCAATAGACAACATTGAAAGATTTCTGGATGAAACTAATTTGTTTTATGAAACTTTTTCGAATTCCAACCCTTGCTGAGTTGTGCAGCTCGCTAAAGAATTAACTTGTGAGAGCCAGGCTGAAGTAGTTCAATAGCTAATCATCAGTTCAAATTTCAAAAAGAATATTTAATCCTACTTGAAAGTTGTATTGGCCCCGTTGAAAAAGAACCCCATATTATCGAGTTATATCGAGTCTGCAATAAGCAAGGCATCCCGAGCAATAAGTTACCGTTCAGCCCGAGGAGTAAATTAAATTCCTCCAAAACGTGGGGAACCCCATTACAATTTCGTTCTCATCCCCCAATTTATATTTATCACAACGCTATACCCCCACATGAAATATCCATTGTTCGGCTGGATATCGAGTTGCGGCATACCGCTTTCCCCCACCTTTCTCCGCAGTGGCGGCTCGTCAAGGACAATTTTTTCCATGAATGTTGGGAAACAAAATGATCTAATTCTACAGAGAGCATATATGAGTCAGTAACAAAATAGTTACTTGTAATACGAGTGCAGAAGGAATTGATATTCTTCCATGAGCCTTTTGTACGAATGTTATATTTGTATATTCTGAAACATGTTTCAGAATGATATCTGATTCCAACACGAATGTGAAATTCGAGTTTAATTACAGCAGTACTGTTAGTACTGTAATCAACTCATTACAATAGTGAAATAGAGAATCTCTAATTCATTGAGTTTTCATTGAAACGGATCAAATAGTTTCATAAATATTGTTCAGCGTTTTTAGTATTGGAAAATATTGTTTGGCAGAAATGCTTTTCGTATCATGAATTCGACAAATAAATAAAAAAATTGTGACAGGAGACCAACATCAAATGATTACATATAATCATGAAAACTTTGAGAAACTCAGTTATTCTCTCACGATTGTGGTAGAATGAATATATTTGGCACAGATCTAGAGAAAGGAACAACTACTTCTTCACGAAGTTTCAGCCTTTTACCAACTAAGCCGTCTTCAAGTGTTGAAAGAATAAAATACATTTTCGTCTATAGAAAATAGTTTTTCAAACAATGAAAACAGGAAATTATGAGATATATTTAATTTTAGCAAGGATGTTTGTTTCGCAATATCTATTTCATGTCCGATTTATCATGATTGCAATAACAAAACGAATAAATTGAGTTACTATCATAATTGTTTACGAAAACATTGAAAAGCTTGCCTCTGGAGACATTTCACATCGGCGAATACAAATCAAAATAGATTTCTTCGTGTTAAGAAATATTTCATCATTTTTAATCCCATAAAGATTAGAAAAATTTCCCAAAACAACACGAATGATTTCATTTGACGGACATCTTTTGAGGTATATTTTAGGTTTTAACGAGCAACCCCCCAACAGGGGTGCTTCAACCCCTCAAAATTGAATAGTGAAGAGGGTTTGAGTGATACTTCATTTCAAAAATCTTGGAAGCCTCTTGAAGCATAAAAAAGGTAATTTTGATGAACCGTTTTCGTGAAAGCTAAAGTCACTTGAATATTTTGGTCATTATAACAATGTGTGAGCCCATTTTTACCGAGCCCTTTTCACCAACTTGAAAATATTGAAAAACTCACATTTTTGGGAAAATATAATCGTTTCATGATGCTCACAATCAAAAAAATTAGATCTGCGTTTTTAAATTTTCCTTCATCGACTTCCATAAGGTAACATCCTGTAAATGAAAGACAAATAACTTTTTCGATTTCATAATAATTCAAAAATATTTGTCATTAAAGAAACTGTTGGAAAAAAAGATATTCCTAGATTTCGTTAAAATTCTCCTTAAATAGTAAATTCTAAAACAAGTTGCAAAATGGGCTCCTATTCCAACACGAATACGACGTGTTGAAATTGACTTCTGCCACGAGTTTTAGACAATATTTTCTCTTTTTCAGTCAAGTTATGTGAAATACTCTCCATTTTCAAAAAAAAATCAGATCAGTGACTTACGAAATTTGACAGATTACGGAATTTGAATTAATTTGATTTGAGAATTGATGAGATCGGAAGTTAGTACTGACAACCAAAAAACGAGAAATATAACTGAAAACAATGCTGTAATAAATTCATAACAGCACTTCTTTCTGTACGGTAATGAACTCATTACGATACTGAAATAGAGAATAGTATATTCTAAAACAAGTTGCAGAATGGGCTCCTATTTCAACACGAATGCGAAATTCGAAAACGAGCGACGAAGGAGCGAGTTTTCGAAAGCATGAGTGTTGGAATTGCCTTCTGCCACGAGTTTTTGACGATATTTTCACTATTTTAGTCAAGTTTTGTGAAATACTCTCGATTTTCAAATAAAAATTCAGATTAGTGACTTGTGTATTGTATCTTGGCAGTTGGTGTGACTTACGAAATTTGACAGATTACGGAATTTGAATTAGTTTGATTTGAGAATTAATAAGATCGGAAGTCAGTACTGACAACCAAAAAACGAGAAATATAACTGAAAACAATGATGTAATAAATTCATTACAGCACTACTTTCTGTACGGTAATGAACTCATTACGATACTGAAAAAGAGAAAATGTTTCTAACTCACATTAATCATTGTTTTTTTAGCTCAGTTGAACATGTTTTTATCAAACTTTGAATTATCCATCTTGTAGTATTTGGTTAGATTGAATAAAATTTTTCAATTTTCTATTGAAGATATGTAAATATCCGGTGCCCCTCCAAAAAAATCTGTGACCAGATTACAAGAGGAATTTTATTGGAACGTTTTAAGATGAATTTTGAAGGTTTTTTCGAGACGAAGAATCTTTTCTCTGACACTGCTGCTGTAGAAAATTCTAGCGTTACTCTGGCGGCATACTTATTGTACCTCTTATTGTCTCAATAGGGAAAATGGTAGAAGAAGTTCTCAACAATTTTGATTTCTAAAATTTTTTTTTTTATTCACCATTCGATGAAATTCTAGAATAGTTTTTTCGAAGATTATTTATTCTTCGACACCAAATTCTTCATCTCAGGCTTTTTGAATCCTCTTCTAACGATATCCTCAGAAAAAATTTTCAGATCTGATTTTTCTTCCCAAATTTTCCGATGTTTGTCATCACGAGCCGCCACTGTCTCCCACCCCATCATCCGCATCCGCTCTTCCGTTTCCGCGTTCGGGCTAGAAGCGCTGCAACGGTTCACGTGACGTCTGCAACCCTCGGCGCGCATTGCAGCAGTTACTATGGCTACGTTCCGGCAACGTGTACACCGGCGATTGATTCCGCTTTATGGTGTGTACTAGCGGGGTAATTTTTCATCGATCTCCGCTTTTTCTTCGGTGTTGATTTGATGGAACGCTGTGCAGACTCGAGTCTCGGTCCGATTAATATTCAAATTGGGGTTTGGTTGCTCGGAGGTTTTTGCAGACGTCTTAAAAATCGATCTGTTTGATGTCGAACGAGCTTCGAGCTTTGTCGACGTAATTTACGCTTGGTGAACACGGAGATCGAACTTGTGGTTAGATTCTGTAAGGTTCGCTTTCGGAGCGAATGCGGGCGAAGAGCTTAATAGTCTAGCCACTGGCATCAATCAGTTTTTGAAGGGGTCAGCAAATGTTGAACTTGAACCTACACAAAAACAATGCTCAGCTGCTTGGCTGGACCCCAAGGTTCCATGCAGACAACCAGTGACGGCTCGTGCCCTGTAGATGTGGAAGGGCCAGATTCGTATCACTAGACTTTGTACTGCCTCAATCGATAAAATATGAAAAACAAAGTTCCCTCTTTACCTCTTGAATAAAGAGAATTCTTTTGATGTATGAATAACAATGTACATATCTATTTCAATGCAGTTAAATTTTCTGTATGTTTTGTACTTTTTTGTATTCCACCTAATATATTTCCTTCTTAAAAAAAACCAATGGTTAGTACAACTTTATTCATCTCTAAGACGAAACAAATTTCGCTGGGTCAGCTACCTTATCTAATTGCCAATTGCTACAATTGGTCCCACCACCAGATCCCCTACGCTCTTTAGTTTCTGGGATGGGAAATGATTCTAAACACTTCTTGGCCAACATTATTCCATATAAAAGTTTATTATAATATTGAAGGTGCTTTTTTATTTATCGATTGAGGCAGTACGAAGTCTGCCGGGTCAGCTAGTTTCACAATACATGTCCATACAATACTGCTGCAACAATCGAAGAAATCTCAGCAAATACTTATCCGCATTTCAACGAACCATTAAACGAAATGAATAATAATTCATCGAGCTCACTTTCTTAGTGGTTTCTTGGCCTGAAATCAAATAATTCAAATTTGTATTGAGTAGACATTTTGAATTTTAATAAAGGTGTTCACCATTCAATGGATTTGTCATCTTGATCTTGAAGTAATATCCATCATCACCTCTTCAAAACATTAGCGTGTATTGTAGTTGCTGCAGATCTTGAAGAATTATTCTTCTTACATCTGCATTAATTGATTAACGTTTCAATGTATTTCATGTTAACCCCGCCGTAGAACAATCCAACAAAAAAAATTTCATAACAAACTGTTCATCCAATCTTGAGTTTTAAAGGGTGTAACCAACAAAATGGCCGACTTAGTTTTAACACTGCGCAAAAAAATTTACGCACATTATGGATATCTCAAATTTATTCTACAACTGAAGGTGTTCTCAATGATAATATTTTTATCAGAATTATGCATGCATATGTTATCCACTTTCAACGTTTTTCTTCAATACAGATGCTTTTTCCCAGCAGGAATAAAACAAGATGATATTATCAGATTTTGAATGTATTGGCTCCATTCTAAATTCAGTTGTTCTCGATTAATTCTAGTGATCAATAGTTTTTCTTTCGTTTGATTTTCTACACTCGATCGCTATGCAACGCGAAACACGCAATCTGACCCAAGAGGAATGTGCCCAAGCGGTAGTTTTGCGAGAAGAAGGGTGGAAATACACAAGAATTGCAGAAAGGTTTGGAGTTTCCCATACAAGTGTGTCCAGAATGTTGCAGCGATCCAGGGAGACAGGTATGAATGTCCGAAGACCAGGACAGAGAGTTTTTTCTTTGAAACAACGGTTTGTAACCGCTCGCCTCCTTCAAAATCAACTTGAGCAAACTCATGGAGTGCAAATTAGCACTCGGACAATAAGAAATCGCGTCAGAGAATATGATTTAAGGCCTCGTGTCGCGGCAAGAGGCCCAGCTCTTACCCTAGCTCATCGAAGGGCGCGTTTGGATTTTGCAAGAGAGCATATCCATTGGGAAGAGGCCGATTGGGAAAAAGTTCTCTTCACAGATGAGTCTAGATTCTGCCCCTACCATTGTGATCGACGTTCCCTTGTATACAGACGTCCACATGATATGCTCAGTGCAATTTCCTGAATACTACTGGTTTCGGGGGAGGATCGATTATGGTATGGGGTGGAATATCTTTGACTGCTCGCAAAGACCTAGTGGTCTTTGATAATGGAGCTATGAACGCTGATAAGTGTATAAGGAACATTCTTGAAGAGCATGTAGTGCCATTTGCCCCATACATTGGTGAAAATTTCATTTCTATGGACGATAATGCCAGACCCCTTCGTGCGCGCATCGTTCAGGAGTACCTTGAAGAGGTTGAAGTCTCTTGAATGGAAAGACCAGCAAGAAGTCCAGATCTCAATCCGATTGAGCAGGTTTGGGACAACCTCAATAGAAGGCTGAGAATTTTAAGATCACTCATTTTGAGTATGAACCGTCGTTGCCGAGCTGTAATTAACGCAAGGGGTGAAAATACCAAGTATCAAATCACTAATCAGCATTTCAGTATTTTGAAAATTGTACATTTCTCTTCTTTCACATAAGATTCGGTGAAATCTTGAATACTTCTTCCATTTAATGTGTCTTGTTTCGTTCAAAACCTTCCCGAGAGAACATAAAAAATAAGTTATAAAGTCAATGTAGAGTTAACTTTCATTCAAATTGAGATTTTCGGAATGTGCGTTAATTTTTTTTTTGCGTATATTTGAAAGATGGGGGAATCGAACTTATAGGATCGAGGAAGGATTCTCTTCATCGTACAGCCGTACAAAGTTGGAACACACCGCATCGATACCAAGCTAACACAGCCAGTTCACAGCAAGTGCTGTCGGAAAGTTCGTTTGGAAAAATCAGGTTTTGGCCACCCCAATAACGCAACCCATTCTTTATCGGCGGAGGATCGATTCTGAACGCAACCTTGGTCCGATATTGCAACAGAAGAAGGGGTGAATAAGTAAGGAGTTTTTTCACAACATGCGAGATTAGCATAAACGTTAGCGGCACGTATGGGAAACTGTGATAGGATCGGGGACCGCTCGGCAACCGACGAACGGGCACGCGTTGCCCTCGTTATTTCGCGGTCGTTGCTTTTCAAACGATTGAGCGATTGACCACCCGAAAAGCCAGAACATCCACACAACGATCGAAAAATTATCTAAAGGATTCACACATTTTCGGTTTGTAAGAACGGACTTGTCTGGAATGTAGACCTGGAGGTGTGTGGTACGCTTTAGGATCCCAATCCAATCGGGCGAGTTGCATCGCTCAACTTCAGGTTCGATTCTTTCATGTATTTTTAAGTTGTTGGTATTCAATGTCAGAAGCCTCATTTCATGTATTTTTGTCGATATCTGAAAATATGTCTCTTTTGTGCTGAAAACTCATTAACCGCTGTATTTTTAGATCTCGTTCTATTTTATATTTTCTTCATTTTATGTTTTATTGTGAATTAATATTAAACACTTAATTTGAGTCAATTGTATGCCTTTTCAGAACTTCAATTATTTGTAGTTTTATCAGATAAACCATACAATACTGAGAATAGATCATCGCATATTTGCAAATGCTCAAAGACTAAAACATAGGTATTCTAAAATAAGTTGCACGAATACGAAATTCGAAAACAAGCGACGAAGGAGTGAGCTGTCGACTGCATGAGTGTTGGAATTGCCTTCTGCAACTAGTATTAGACGATATTTTCTCTATTCCAGTCAAGTTTTTTTTTATACTTTCGAAATTCGAATAAAAATTCAGATCAGTGACTTATGTATTCTATCTTGGCAGTTGGCATGACTTACGAAATTTGACAGATTATGGAATTTGAATTGATTTGATTTGAGAATTGATAACATCGGAGGTCAGTACTGACAACCACAAAACGAAAAATATAACTGGAAACAATGCTGTAATGAGTTTCATCACAGCACTACTTTTAGTACTGTAATGAACTCATTACGATACTGAAATAGAAAATAGTATATTCTGCAACGAGTATTAGACGGTATTTTCTCTATTTCAGTCAATTTTCGTGAAATACTCTCGAAATTCAAATGAAAATTCAGATTAGTGACTTTTGTATTGTATCTTGGCAGTTGGTGTGACATACGAAATTTGACAGATCACGGAATTTGAATTGATTTAATTCGAAACTTGATCCGATCAAAGGTCAGTACTGACAACCATGAAACGAAAAAAATAACTGAATGCAATGCTGTAATGGGTTTCATAACAGCACTACTTTTAGTACTGTAATGAATTCGTTACGATACTGAAATAGAGAAAATATCTTTCTACATCTATCATCTAATGGATAATTAACATATTTCTCAAATGGAATTTTTTGTCTTTTTCTAGAATATGTCCGAACATGAAATTCTTGCTACTAAAAAACAAATACATGTACACCTTATGTCTATTGAAATATTCGTTTTGAGATCTTAATATTTTTGTGGAAATCTTCAGGGTTTTCTCTCTCAGTTTCTGAAACAAGAAATAATCAGCGTAAAAACTTCAGCATTGAATGTCAGAAGCCTAATCTTTTCAAAAAATTGTTTTCCAACCGAGTGTCCATCAATGAAAAGGAAGAAAACATTTCGAACTGTAAAGCTGCGTGAAAAAAAGCATACATCTTCTTTGTAAAATCTTGAAGAAAATGTTTTTTTTTTTGTTCTTTATAGAGTGTTATGAAAAAACTGCTGCGCTTTTTGGGCATAAATTCAAATATACAGGGTGATTGGCGACAATTCAGCACCATTTCTTTCCTGCCCATTTTAAATTCAACACCCTATATAGCGTCTCCAGATAATTTATACGCTCCACTCAATACCACGCGAAAGATTGCAAGTGTAAAGGTACTCAATACCGGCGCAGTACCGATGACATCATACGTAATGCTGGTATTTGATTCCAGGACAAACGCAATATTTCCCTTACAAATATTTCACTTTGAAGTAACATAATTGGGATCATTAAGATCGTAGATCATTCAAGCAGTTAAAATCATTGTTCGAGTTGAGTTACGGCGTAGCTGACTGTAATACTGCCATTTCCCTCAAAGATCCAATATCGCCGATATTTTTCCCATTTCGCATCGCAGTAAAATAATTTCTCCACCATGTCAATAAATCATTTTATCCTTATTGTCGACTGCGTTACATAAAGCCGAATAGAAATCATGGTGTGCCTTGGTGCACTACGACCATAAATCCGATGGGCGATACGGTTGTTTCGTAAGAGGTCTTAAGCCGCCTCTGCAACTAGGAAATAACAATATTGACAATTAAGTTTAACGTTAGCCGGGGCGGTAGTGATATAATTGTGTCGGTCGTATTAATATCTTGGAGTGAATCAGAGGTTGCCGGATTTTTAAATAGTTCGAATGTGACAACTGTTAAAATAGATGCCGGAAGAGCTTCTGAGATGCATTGAGGAAAGCTAAGCGAGTTCTTTGGGTTACTTAGTATCTAAACTGCGCCACAAGAGTTAGAAATATCGTATTCAATCGTTTTGAAAAGTGTGTAATCTTCGAGAAAATCGCTGTGAAATCTTTTAAAACTCAATAACAACTTGAATAAAAACATTATAGAGAAGCTCTTTTCGTAGCAATCCATTGTGTTTTTCCCTGAGAGGTTTCCTTGTTTAGCTATAACATAAAGTTGTGGTTTTTTCTTTCGGAAACAATAGTTGATTATGACTCGGAAAGAATTCTTATTTTTTTTCTTTTCACAAATATACATCATCTAGGGTGGCCCACGTGAAAAAGTACCTACTGACCAATATATCCGTACGTATGTTATATATATATATATATATATATATTTATTTATTTATTTATTTTTTTTTTAATAAGAGAGCTAAAATAATACAATAAATGTTGAAACAAAAAGAACCTAAGCTGAGGTAAAAAAAGGAACGGGGTACCATAACATTCTTCGTATGATACTATAGTATCATACGATACTATAGAGCCAGGGGAAAAAATCTCAGCCGAAAAAACCTGTCTCCCCGTAAAAAAAATAAAATAAAATTGTTGTATCTGAATATTCTATATGGAAGGACATCACGATCAGCAGGACGGCTCTTCGGAGGAAGGATTTCCAAACACAAACTCCAACCTGAAAATAAAAAAAGACAGAACAGCAAGATAATTCAATTTATACTTCATCAAATTGATCTGAAATTTTCAACCCATTGCAAAAATGAGTTTGATATATTGTGTATGGCTCTAATGCCATCTTGGAATTTATAAATCGAACAATTATTAATTAGGTGTTCAACTGTTTCCTCTGATTCACCACATTCACAATTAGGACTATCAACCGAATTCCTCTTGAAAAGCATGCTATTGGTACGACCATGACCTGTTCTTATTCGATTAAGAAGGGACCATATTCTCCTGGGAAGGTTTGAAACCAGGAACCTTATTCGATGGATTAGATATTAGATCTTTATTATATAGAAAACATACATCCCATTCGGATTTCCAGATTTCATTGTAGCTGAAGTTCGAATTCTGAAAGTTATTCGACCAAATAGGTTTACGAGATTTCAGTCTTGGAGTTCTATTTTCTGGAACGTAGGAAAGTATCGGAAAAGAATCCGGAAATGAATTGAATTTATTTCAAGAATTCCAAGTTACAGACTGTCTTCGAATATGGGGAGGAACTATATTTGATAGCACTAGTAGCCATTGGATAGGTGTAGATCGGATGGTTCCAGTAATTATTCTCATTGAAAAATTGAGCTGTGCATCGATTTTCTGAACGTGAACACTATTGAGCCAAACAGGGCAACAATATTCAGCGGTGGAAAAAACCAGGGCAAGGGCTGCTGTGCGAAGAGTAGTCGGGTCAGCACCCCATGACGTACCAGCAAGTTTCTGTAGAATGTTATTGAAAATTCTCAGGAGAGATAGCCCCTTCAAGATTCAAAACTCTATTGGGTTCGAGTGCCACATCATTGCAAAGATTTTGCAAATCTAGCACAAACAGAAACGGAGATAATGTCCAAAGTTGAAGTCGCCCAAATTTCAATTTTGGCCTACAACTCAAAAACCGAGTCGAAAACAAACGAAGATAGAGGAATGCAGTGGATGGCATTATTAATTTTCCTCTATCTCCTGTAATTTGTTTTTCCTATCATTTTTGTTATATTCTCTTTCTTTTTCAATGGGTTTCATCTTACTATATTTTTTTTCTTTAGTACACATTTTCGTTAGTTATAACGTCAGTGGAGTGTCTGAAGTTCTCCAATGACGTCGTCTGACACACAGAAAGCCTAGATTCACGCTTGCCTCTAATTAGTTTCGAATATATCGAATTTTGCCCGGCGATTTGACACTCTTTACCTTTTGCCTTTTTGCGCAAGAACGTAGGTAAGGTTTATGAAAGGCGAGGTTGCGTAATCTCCAATGTGTGTCAACCGATACAACAATATTCAATGCGCGGAAAGTAATTGATATTTTAAATTCGTCGTGCCTACTTGTCTGCATGTAACAGGGGGGTTATGGTGAATATACCGAAGAACAATTCGAATAACCGAAGAAGCGACGCTATTTGTAACGCCGACACCTCAGCGGAATGTTGAAATGTATTGATGTAACGTTTTAGGTCGATAGAGATGAAACTGACCCTATTTTGTATCCAAACGAATAGGTAAAAGGTACTGGAAACAAATTCAAAATGTACCCTGACAAAAAAAAAAATCAAACATAAACAGACTTCGACAAAATCGCATTCAAATATAAAACGAAAATAAAAATTTCATCAAAAAAAAATACCCAAATAAGAAAGAAGTGTAAACGGTATTCATCACACTAGGATCAGACCAAACCGGACATTAGCATAATGCACGTTGCCAGATTCTCCCGATATTCATGGATTTCTATGAACTGGCATTGAAGAATTAAGTTAGGTCATCTAAATGGTTGTATTTTTCCGTTTTGGGAACTTTGCGCGTTTGTTTTTCCAAGGATCTAGTGAATTTTATGTATCATTCGATATATTGACAACTTCATATCATTCTGACAATATTATCTGTTCGATTACAATCGAATAACTTCAGTTCAGAGGCGCTTTTTTCGCTCTGATCTCTCATCTGTCAAACAGTAAACAGCCTTGTTAATTGCCAATGCTCTTAAAATTATCATTCCCATTATCTGTGGTAATGAATTCAGATATTTCATAGTTTTTGGCAAGAATGAAAAAGCCTCGTGTCAAATTATTTATCTCTATTAATAACAAATAATAATAGATTTACGAATCTGAGTTATTATCACTGTCACTAGTGTCAGTTTAATATCAACGTATAATCTGTTACGTGATGATTTAAGTTTGGCAACAGGGTACGATTTGAGGCAAATGAAGTCGAAAGAACTTCATATTATTTTTTTTTATGGTTTTCTTGGATGAAGTAGAGTTATGTCTCTGATTATTATTACACTAGCTCAATCGGCAAACTTCGTACTGCCTCTATCGATAAATAAAAAAGCAACTTTAATACTATAATAAACTATTATGGTAAGATACCTTGAAAGTGGAGATAAAATTGTCCTCCGAATTCTACCAAGATGCTTCCGTTTGGATAAAATTTTGGATTTAAGCTATAATTGTCCCCTACTCCTACCATATGCCGATTTCTGCCAATTTTTTTAAGGGGTGAAAACAACCCCTTTATCCGAAATTGAAAGAAATTTGTTCCAACGTAAATCAAAGTCATTTTTGGGCCTCAGTAGCGTTTAATGAAGGTCTTCATATACTTCAAGACCGTATAAACCACCCTCTTTCAGCATAAAATGTGTAAAAATGGGTCTCTATTAATGTCATTAATTAATTTCAATCAATTTTATAACAGTATTTGAGATCAATGTTTTTATTTTTCAACCCTTAAAAGCAACCCCTATCTGTTCAAAATAACAATCATTTAAACATTTCATTTATTCATCACTTTATTCGCGTGAAATTAATACTTTTTGTGTGAAAAAATTTATCTGATACCTATATCTTTTGTCTATCTCGTTGGGTTAAACAGTTTAAGTTGATGTATCACCAATTTTGCCCACCCTGTATACCTATTTTTCATGCAGAAATAATGGATTTTTATCTTCTACACTTCATATCATGTATCTCTCAGGCTATTCCCATTATTTTTTTACCTACTTCGATTTAAGGAATGAAAAACAACCTCTAATTTCCTTCATGATCGTTCGGTTATTTTTAAAATAAAACCCTTTTTAACTCGCTCCTGGATTGATGGCTGGTGATCATTTCCTCGTTTCGAAGATATAATTTCCAAGTACTGAAGCATTCTAGATTCGGATCTCTCTTCATTTGTCAATTTCCCTCCATAATGATAATTATGTTTCGAAGTGAACGAACGACAAAAACCAACATGCGATGTGGTCGTTTGGGGTGGATAATAACCGTCCGATAGGAAAACATACAAAAAATATTAATCAATAAGTTGCGCTGGTGGTTTCCCTAGGAAATTTCCAATCTGGGGGATTATAATAATAATCGACACGATTTGTACTCTGTCACTTGAGGTAAAGTGCTAGGCATTTTCACATCACTTCGAGGACTACACTCATTAATTCGTCCTTCACTCTTTCAGATTTCAACGTAGAGCCTTGAATTTTCATTTCGAACGAATTTGAAAAAAGTAGCAATGTGCCCATAGTGGATGAACCTTAAACTTAATATATAAAACTAAGTCGGCCATTTTGTTGCTTACACCATTTATAACTCAAGATTGAATGAACTGTTTGTAATGAAAGAATTTTTCTTCTACAACGGAGTTAACATAAAATACATTGAAACTGTGAACAGTTTGATGAAATGGAAAAAAAATAGGAAATAGTTTTTCTTCTTGCGGATAACGCCAGTGGGTAATTTATTTGATATTAATTCGGTGAACTACATGTTCTAATAATATTAACGCATATGAGTCCATGTGTTATTACACCTATCTTTCATCTGAACACTACGGAAAATTTTATGACGAAATGTTCTGAACAAATCTCCATTCTACTATTATATATGTAAATAATTACAGTGTATTTCGAGTTGCCTAAACGGATGTTTTGGGGGCGAACTGATTGTTTTGTCTGGTGACTTCCGACAACCATTACCGGTATTTCCAAAATCGACATCTGCCGATTAAATAAATGCCTGCCTAAAATCATCAACTTCAAATTTGGCTAGGTCTCAAAATGCCCTTAAAAATGCAAGAAACACCTGCACCACAAAAGTTGTTGAAAATGATTTTTTGTAACTGCAAAAAAGGATGAAATGCGTCATGCACCTGCAGAAAACTGAGTTTTTTTTTGTAACCTGTGGGGAATGTGCAGGTGTTAACTGCTAAAAACAGTTGTCCAATCTTTGGCAAAGATGAAGAAATAATTGACAGTGCCGACAGCCACTCAGAATCACATTATTTTTTTGACAAAAAAAGTATTAATTTCTCGTGAATGAAGTGATGCATAAATGAAATGTTTAAATGATAATTCATTTTAATTTTGAACAGATGAGGGTTGCTTTTAGAGGTTGAAAAATAAAATTAACTAAAACTAACATTGATCATAAATACTTTTGAATTGATTAATTATATTAATAAAGACCCATTTTTGCTGAAAGCGGGGGTTTACACGGTCTTGAAGTATATGAAAACCTTCATTAAACATCATAAAACGCTATTGAGGCTCATAGATGACTCTGATTTACTTTAGAACAAGCTTCTCTTAATTTTGGATAAACGGGTTGTTTTCACCCCTTAAAAATAATAAGCATAAATCGGCATAAGGTATAAGTAGGAGACAAGTATAGCTTATATCCAAAATTTTATCATTGACTGGAATAATTGTACAGGACAATTTTATCCTTCACTTTCAAGGTATTATACCATAATAGTTTATTTTGATATTGAAGTTGCATTTTCAATTATAGATTGAGGCAGTACAAAGTCTGCCGATACAGGTAATTTTTCATGTAGTGAGCATGTCATAAACTGCTCCAAATGAGTTAGGGATATTGACTTAAATTGCAGAAAAATATAGTTTAAATGAGATTATGTGATGAAAATTCATATTAATTTGACTTCAAGTTGTAAGAAATAAAATTAATTTTAGCCTGTAGGTTTGCAGCGTATACAGGGTGGTTGAGAAAAATCGAGTCGAATAACGGAATTTTATACGCAGAAAAAATACATATGTTGCATTGACGTACACTCAGAATTTTTCTGGGTTATCTTTTTCAAGTTATAACGCAAATTATAGTTCATTCAAAGAGACATTTTCTAATTGAAATAATATGTAACACTTGAGGTCTAAAAATAATAAATTAATCAACATCTGAATTGAAATTTTTATTTTCAGTATTTTTTCTAGGCGTCAAGTAATTATAATATCATTTCAGTCGGAATGGAATATGAAATTAAATATGGGAGTACCATTCGAAAAACAATATCTTTGATTTATAACTAGAAAACGATAACCCATTTAAAATTTTAGTGCACACCTACGTAAAAACATATATCAAACACAGTTTTCACGTTGATAATATCATAAAAGGTTATCGATGGACATAATATCCCTGAAAACGCAATAATCTCAAAATCACCCTGTAACTTCCGAGTTTAACAAATATCAAAAAATTGAAAGCACCTTTAAATTTGTCATAAAAAATCTAGCCCGTAAATAAATCCTTAAAATTTTATGTCTTCAACGATTGCAGTGATATTTTACCTCTAATTAGGTGTCAAACCGTTCATTCTGCCACATCTTGTAGAACAAAATCGTGTGCGAATATCTCTGTTTCGTACAGTTCTGCCAATCAATATTTCTCAATCACATATTTTTGGAAATATTCCATTAATATCTCTAAAAATTCAATGAGTTAGAGGAAATAACGTATAAAACTCCTACAGGAGACTCACTCTAGCACTAGTTCATTCAAAAAATTTCCACTTCGTGGCAGGTTTTTGAATTTTGAATTCATGATAAGTGCCTTCTGCATTTGTATCATGAATGATTATGAGAAGACATCGAATTCGTGATGTCACAACACATTCTCGAATCAGAAACATGAAGACTTAAAAAAATATCTGGAAGTTTCACAGTTGTTTTCAAATATTCGACAAAAAAAGCCTGGACATTTTGAAATTCACCTTTTCCTAATATTCGTCTCAAAATTTAACGAATTTCTTCAACAATTTTTATTCGCCCCTCGAACTAACTGAATTATCTACCATCCAAATTATATCCAATATCCAAGCAACAAATTATTCATCACATTCTCCAACGCACGGAAAACCTTCCCTTGCTGGAAAATCCTCCACCCAGAGCACGTACTCGTTTCCCTTGCGAAAACACAAGATCAGCTTCAGATAGCAATCGGGAAATTCCACGTGTGGGGAAACGTCGCTCGCAGCGGTAAATATCGTGGAAAGCCGGGTGCCTGGGGGGTGAACGGGGCCTAACGCACGGGGGATTTTCGTTCAATAACCCCGGATTCGTCGCAACGCCTAAATAGGCTATGGGAAAACCAAACCTGCGCCGCTTGCCGAATTGTAGCGCGCGTACAGCTAATGTCAACGTGAATGGACCGCTTTATGCCCTGCTTGGAGAGAAATGTCACGGAACTGGCGTCAGGCCAGCCATCTTGTATGTCGCGCACCAGCTTATGCCTTGTCACAGGTCCGGCATGTGGAAAATAGTTTCTAGTTCGAGGCAGATACGCACAATTTTTTTCACGAGAATCTTCGTTTGAATGGAAGAAATGTAAGGCAGACAAGCGTTGACATGGGGTCTGACCTTTAGATTTTTCAAATTCTCTGCCAGAGCGATTAGTCTTGAGGTAAATCTGCCAATTATCGACACAGTGGTGAAAGTTTTTCTTGTGCGAAGTTTGTCCCTTTTTGTAGCATTGAAATTTTTCTTTTAAATCATACGGTTCTCACGATTTTTTTAAAAATGTAACACATGCTACGTACAAGGAATTTTGTGAAATATCGTGAGAACCTATGTAATAAGAGGAAAATTCCAACGGCAAACAGCAGCACAAATCTAGAACAATTCAGCAAAACAATAGTATATTCTGAAACAACTTGCAGAATGAGCTCCTATTTCAACACAAATACGAAAGCATGAGTGTTGGAATTTCCTTCTGCAACGAGTATTAGACCATATTTTCTCCATTTCAGTCAATTTTTGTGAAATACTCTCGAAATTCAAGTAAAAATTCAGATCAGTGACTTTTGTATTGAATCTTGACAGTTGGTGTAACTCACGAAATTTGACAGATTACGGAATTTGAATTGATTTGATTTGAAAAGTGGTAAAATCGGAGGTCAGTACTGACAATCACAAAACGTAAATTATAACCGAAAACAATGCTTTAATGAATTCATTACAGCACTATATTCAGTACTGTAATAAACTCATTAGGATACTGAAATGGAGAATAGTATATTCTGAAACAAAATGCAGAATGGGCTCCTATTCCAACACGATTGCATGCGTCGTTCGTTTTCGAAAGCATGAGTGTTGGAATTGACTTCTGCCACGAGTATTAGACGATATTTTCTCTATTTCAGTCCAATTTTGTGAAATACTCTCGAAAATCACAGAAAAATTCAGATTAGTGACTTTTGTATTGTATCTTGGCAGTTGGTGTGACTTACGAAATTTGACAGATTCCGAAATTTGAATTAATTTGATTTGGAAATTGAGAGGATCTGAAGTCAGTACTGACAACCACAAAACGAAAAATAAAACTGAAAACACTGCTGTAATGAGTTTCATTACAGCACTACTTTCAGTACTGTAATGAACTCCTTACGAAACTGAAATAGAGAAAAAAAATTTCTCTATTTCAGAGAATTCAGAAGTTCTGGGCGAACTAATAAAACACCATGTTGACAGTCATGCTGATTTTCCTACAATTTTTACTTATTTTTTTTTTTATTTTCTTCATACTTCTGAGGGAATAGCTGTTGATTTTTCCTGTAAATCTGGGTATTACATAATTAGTCAAATTTCGTACATGTACACAAATCACCTTATAGTCAAGTGAAAATATATTTGTTGCATAAAAATTGTAACAAGATCATTTTTTTTTTCTTATTATGCGAAAAATATCCCAGAATGATCGTTAACTTTGACACTGTCGATAACTGGGACATTTACCTTATAAGATATAGCAAAAATTCAATCTCTGCAATATTGGAGCAACAAATAAAATCTCACAGAATTTCAAATATTCTCAACAAGTGGTTTCTGAATTCTGTACTGGAATTTATGAAATAGAAGGAAAATTTTCGAAACAAAATCCCATTCAATTCTCTAGGATAAACGTCTGAAAATAATGTTCCATCCTAATTCGAAAGAAAAAAAAAGGTATGAAAACTGGTCTTTCGCTTCAATTCATAGACACCCTGTATATTTTCCAATGTTTCCATAAGGTATTTTCAATTTTTCAGACATCTGAGATGTTTGTGAAAATTTTGTTATGTGATATCTGAAGTACCGAGTTTTTGAAATACAGATTCTTGCCTGGGATTCCCTGAAGATTTTTCGAACAATTAATTCGTGACGTTTCTCACCCAGTCTCTAGAACGAACTCAATTAAAAAAAAATTTGAAATGAACTTTCAGGAAATGCAGAACTATTACAGAATGAACTTGCATCCATATCTTCACCCAATATTTATTCAGTGGATTTTTGATCAATTTGAATGAACGATTTTATCGTAAATTAATCTGACGTTTCGCTGTTACACTGTGTAACCAAATCGAAAAAATCTACATTCTCTGAAACTATAACTAGTAAACTAAGAACACAAATCGTATTATTATTTGTCTGCTAATCGTAATAGAATAGCGAACGCCTCGTATAATAAACACCGTAGCAAATTTCATTTGTAATAATGTTTTATTTCCTCTCGTACGACATTAACTAATGTTTTCTTTCTCTTTCAGGTTTGTATTAGAGCCCATATTCGTCCAAAGCCGTCAGTCGAATAGGTCGATCTTAGATAAAAGCAGCAGTGGTAAATATAATCGAATACGTCCCTGTTTGTTTGTAGACGTCTACAGAAGTGTCTAGAAATATCTTTAGGGTAAATGCCACCTCGTAATAATAGCACATAGGTTTTTCCATGGGCGTCCGAGATGTCAAGAAAAGGTTTAAAATACGTGGAAAACTTACGATTTCATGACTGTAACTCAGCTATTTTATGCCGTTTATACAGTGTGGAAAAGTCAAGTTTATGCTTCGAGTAAAATTTTAATCATTTTCTTCTAGCACGAAATATTATAGATTTATCGACCCATCGAGCTCTACTGACTCACTCTGTATATGTCCGGAGTGCTGTACAATCGAACGCATCCATAATTAATGATAACTGGCGGATGCTGCCATACCAACATACCAAATATAATTTCAATGTACCAATTAGAACGGATGAAGGTACAATTATGCCCGTTTCTAGGCATGTTAGGAAGAAATAGGTATAACCGATAGATTTTTGAGCATTACCTTATGAAACATTCAATTACTAATGAACCTCCGGTAATTTCGCGAAAATTTACAGCTCGAATCCTCAGTTTTTTCAGCTCAAGTTCATCGATCTTTTCGCAGCAAATTCGATATGTGTTAAACCGATCGAAAAAATTCAAATGACATGTATGAGGTACTGATGACGGGAGTGCAAGAAATGGGAGATCATTTATATTTTTATCTGCAACTGTACCACGTAACCTTGTCATTAAAACGGCCGTCAGTGCAATCACGCGAGATTATTTACCGGTTATACCGTGTCTTCATTTCAACTTCGGAGAATAGGGTTCCCGAAATAATAACAATTAGGTAATGTTCTTTCGCTCTTGACTTGGATTTTCTTGTATTAATTGTTTTTTTACTCCAAATTCGGTGTTCCTCTTAAGGATTCATATACAGGGTGATCCACGGTCGATGGTACGTTAGACTCATTGAAAATTTGGTTTCTTGAACAAGAACAGATGCTCTATCGATCTGAAATATTTACAGTGTTGCGATGTTGCCCCTTATGTCAAAAAGTAGTAACTAATTTGTTATTTCAAATGGCACACCCTGTATATTATTGCACTTTACTATTCATCGTAGTAACAGGATTATTTTGGTGTCACTTTCTCATACTTACCCTAAGCGGTTTCTGAGTAATCAAAAGGTTTTCTCTGTTTTTGTGCAAATCATAGCTTTGATTAAACATCCATACCTTCCATACTATAAATGTAATGAAGCTGAAATTTTGTATGCAGAATGCCAATATCCTATGCATCATGCACGTGTTACAAAATACGCTTCTCATTATACAGAGTCATTTAAAATTCGATGGTTTTTCGAGACATACAAAAACGGTTGAAAATGTATTTTTTAAATGGGATGCCCTGTTTATTTTAAAAATTACTGAAAGAAAATTGAATTTCCTTCAAATGATATATCCTATACCAAAATTGTAAGGTTCTGCGTCGAACTGAGATTTTATAGTTTTATTGTTACGAACCTTCTGAAACTGCTAACCAAAATAAGATTAAAATGGGCGGTTTATACATACTAACTTCAGCGGATTGCTATGATGTTCTGGTAATGACTATGAGCTAGAAACTACTAGATAATAAATGAATTCTAATAATGTTCATTCTTAGAACGATTTGGCAGTTCTAGCGAAAAAAATTTTAATCTCTAATGCACGTACATCTCAAAACGTCTAAACAGTGATTCAAGCAATAAAATACCATAACACGATGAAAATTGACATTATGCAGATATTCAAAAACGGCTAGCAAGGTATCTGAGAGAATATTGAAACAAATCAAACATCTCAAAGGAGCCCCAGTTTTTGTCATGAAAATTTCAAGGCTTACTAAAATGTTCATCTTCTGGAAAAAGAACCTGAGTGGTTGTATAATTTATTTTTAAATCCGTTTTTGATTAAAGCCTCGAAAGATTCTGAAAATTTCCTTATGTTTCTCTATTTTACTATAGCAATGGAAATTTCGAAACTTCTCAAATAGCTTTCTTGTTGTATTTGAATAATCAATTTTCCTGGAATCAACATCTGATTTTGTTTTCATCAGAAATACAAGATCAAGGCTATGGTTCCTCTTCATATCGATATTCATAGTATACGAACTGACAAATAGGACCTGAAAGAGATTTATTTACAGACAAACCCGTTGCCTGCAATATATTTCTAGTCCAAAACACAACAATGACGATCACATCGCTGCCTAATATTAGAAGCATCTGCACCAGTAGTTTTCCTGACAGAACCAGAATATTTATGTTCATTTAATAATAATTTGCGTCTGCTCGTTTCAACCACGAATAAAAGTGTATGAACTCGGTGTTTCATGCTGAAATAAACACATCTGATCTCTTTCATAAAAAAATCGGTTTTGCTGGAATTCATTCCAGAATTCACCAGACATTAGGACAGAAGAGCCGAAGAATTTTTCTGATCCTAGTAGCGTCACCGACCCTTTATATCACTGAATATTCTCAAAATTCAAGAAATTGTCTAGCAACACAACAGTTGAAAAACCACTGTTTGTAGGCTTTCTCTTCAGAAAATTTTCTTTAGTTGAAATTAAGAGTTATAAATACACTGCGCAAAAAAATTAACGCACATTCTTAAAATCTCAATTTTAACGAAAGTTAACTCTACATTGACTTCATAACTTATTTTTTATGTTCTCTCGGGAAGGTTTTGAACGAAACAAGACACATTGAATGGAAGAAAAATTCAGGATTTCACCGAATCTTATGTGAAAGAAGAGAAATGAACAATTTTCAAAATACTGAAATGCTGATAAGTGATTGAATACTTGGTATTTCCAACCCTTGCGTTAATTTCAGCTCGGCAACGACTGTTCATTCTCAAAATGAGTGATCTTAGAATGTTCTAATCTAATCCTTCCCAGATTTCTCCGAGTCATTAAGAGTAGCTGAATGATTTTCTGAACTTCTCAGCCTTCTATTGAGGTTGTCCCAAACCTGCTCAATCGGTTTGAGATCTGGACTTCTTGCTGGCCATTCTATTCCAGAGACTTCAACCTCTTCATGGTACTCCTGAACGATGCGCGCACGATGGAGTCTGGCATTATCGTCCATAAAAATGAAATTTTCAGCAATGTATGGGTAAATGGCACTACATGCTCTTCAAGAATGTTCCTTATATACTTATCAGCATTCATAGCTCCATTATCAACGAGCACTAGGTCTGTTCGAGCAGTCAAAGATATTCCACCCCATACCATAATCGATCCTCCCCCGAAACCAGTAGTATTCAGGAAATTGCACTGAGCATATCTTTCATGTGGACGTCTGTATATAATGGAACCTCGATTACAATGGTAGAGGCAGAATCTAGACTCATCTGTGAAGAGAACTCTTTCCCAATCGGCCTCTTCCCAATGGATATGCTCTCTCGCAAAATCCAAACGCGCCCTTCGATGAGCTGGGGTAAGAGCTCTTGCGGATTGCAGACGAGCGGATGCAAACCGTTGTCTCAACGAAGAAACTCTCAAGTAACGTTCTTGAATGGCAGTTTTTACCCGTGGTCTATCCTGTCCTGGTCTTCGGACATTCATTCATAGTTGTCTCCCTGAATCGCTGCAACATTCTGGACACACTTGTATGGGAAACTCCAAACCTTTCTGCAATTCTTGTGTATATCCACCTTGAGCACATTCCTCTTGGGTCAAATTGCGTGTTTCGCATTGCATATCGATCGAGTGTAGAAAATCAAACGAGAGAAAAACTATTAATCACTAGAATTGATCGAGAACAACTGATTTTAGAATGGAGCCAATACATTCAAAATCTGATAATACCATCTTTTTTTATTCCTGCTGGAAAAAAACATCTGTATTGAAGAAAAACGTTGAAAGTGGATAACATATGCATGCATAATTCTGATAAAAATAATTATCATTGAGAACACGTTCAGTTGTAGAATAAATTCGAGATTTCCATAATGTGCGTTAATTTTTTTGCGCAGTGTATTTGATATCTGAGGAAAACTCCTCATCACTCTAGAATAATGCAATTTTAATTATTTTCTCATCTTTTTAGTATAATTTAGGTAAACAGCATATAAGATTCCGAGTCTAATACCGTCAGCTTTCACAGTCATTAGAGTTCCAGAAAATTGAAAATTGGAAATATTGTTGTTGGTACTTCTTTTTCGATGTTTGTCATGAATAGTTTAACACAAACTTAGAAACGTCATGAATTTGTTTTTTTTTTCCAACACTTAAGTCAAATTGAATTTAGCAACTGGCAAATTGCAAGATAATTTCGCTTATTCGTTATTATGGTTGGGAGTTTTTCTATTGTTTCTTGAACCCTAGCTCAGGTCGCTTATCCCCATTGCCTTATCGTCTTAAACAGTCTGTATTTACGTAAAAAGAGAGCCATAACCTTTCCCGATATCCTCCGCATCGATACCATTCACCTTTTTTGCCCACCCCATCAACAGTGTCGAAAAAGACCTTTCGGTCTTTTTCCTACCGTCAATACGTCGCGAATAAGTCAATGGTATCGTTACGCCGCATCGGAGTAGTTTAAGTTGCAATTAAAACGCAATCGAAGTTTTACGCCGTCACGTGTTTGAGGTCGTATTGCAGCCAATGACACAAACAACACGGAGAAGACAAGAATGCGACTCTCTTGGTTCTTAATATAGCCCGGTCGACCTCCGTGACGCCGTCTTCTTCAGATCGCTGATTTTCTCACCAGGAGCAGCTCATTACGAGTTGGAGGCCTCCTGGGTACTCAAACAGGCCCGCCGACTGGCTGGCTGTCAACCCACTTAGACGATCTAAGACGGTTATTAGCATAACTCCCGATTACACTCGCTTAATAAAAGTGTACGTAACTGTCGCGGTTAATAGCGATCGGCTATATTTCACGAACTGTGATTTTATCACTGAAATCACCGTCACGGGTAGTACCGGCTAAATTTCTGGTACTAAGGGCCAGTTTCATAATAAACCCCTAAAGTACACTTTAGTTGAGGTGCACTTTCAGCTTAAGCCCACTTTAAAAGTCCACCCGATTTCATAATGAAATTAAATGGGACTTTACGTAAAGGAGACTTTATGTGAAATGTTTTATGTTGGCATAACTGAAATCGTTTCATTTGTCCTTAAATGGACAGTTGCAGTTGTATTTAACCACAGCCATCTTGAAATTGAAGGAGGTTATGTTATTTTCATGTCATGTGGATATAACGTTCAGGTTCAAATTTAAAATTTGGGGGAAAATGCCAATCCCAAACTGAATATTACAAAAAATAAATGGAATTGATGATTGCGGCTGACAAAAGGGAGCGTTGCCTCAGATTGACATCATTAGATTTAGAAATCGAAATAGGAAAAAAAATTGAATAAACATAATCTTTGAATAAGCATTTATTTTCACCAATTACGTCAGCTTAATAAAGCAAAATGACCTGTTATGAATTTTTAACATGTTTCCCATTGACTGCATCTGCAAAAATTTTTTTAATTATCACCTTATTCCTTTTCAAAATTATTGATAGGAAACATGTCATTGATATCAATTGCAACACTGCAGTTGAAACCACAATGAGCCGTATGGTGTCTAATTGTAGTCTCATTTCGAAATTGGAAATCTAAGGTTCCATACTCTCATTTTCGTATTCTCATTCCACTTGTGAAAGTTGATTTCAAAATAAAACACAACAGAACTAACCTCAGATAAGTTGACAGTTTGAACACGAGAGGTCAAAAATTCAGGGCTAAAGGATACTTTAGCTGCTTAAGTCCCGAAATTGGGCCTTTAAATATAAAGTGGCTTTAAGAAAGTTAAATGTGTTATGAAACCGAAATATTGAACTTAAAGAAGTTTTAAAATTAAAGGGACTTTAAAACTGATTATGAAACTGGCCCTAAGGGAAAGTTTCATAATCAGCCCCTTTAATTTTAAAGCTCTTTCAAGTTCAATATTTCGGTTTCATAACACATTTAAATTTCTTGAAGACACTTTATATTTAAAGGCCCAATTTCGGGACTCAAGCAGCTAAAGTATCCTTTAGCCCTGAATTCCTAACCTCTCGTGTTCAAACTGTCAACTCATTTGAGGTTAGTTATGTTATGTTTTATTTCGAAATAAAATCAACCTTCACAAGTGGAATGAGAATACGAAAATGAGAGTATGAAAACGTAGATTTCTAATTTCGAAATGAGACTACAATTTGAGACCTTACTGCTCATTGTGGTTGCAACTGCAGTGTTGCATTGATATCAATGACATGTTTCCTATCAATAATTTTGAAAAGAAATTAGGTGATGATTAAAAAATTTTTGCAGATGCAGTCAATGGGAAACATGTTAAAAATTCATAACAGGTCATTTTGCTTTATTAAGCTGACGTAATTGGTGAAAATAAATGCTTATTCAAAGATTATGTTTATTCAATTTTTTTTCCTATTTCGATTTCTAAATCTACTGACGTTAATCTGAGGCAATGCTCCCTTTTGTCAGCCGCAATCATCAATTCCATTTATTTGTAATATTCAGTTTATGATTGGTATTTTCCCCCAAATTTCCAGGTGTATATTTTAAATTTGAACCTGAATGTTATATCCACATGACATGAAAATACCATAACCTCCTTCAATTTCAAGATGGCAGTGGTTAAATACAACTGCAACTGTCCATTTTAAGTCAAATGAAACGATTTCAGTTATGCCAACATACAACATTTCACCTAAAGTCTTCTTTACGTGAAGTAGTCATTATGAAATCGGTCGGACCTTTAGAGTGGGCTTTAGCTGAAAGTGCACTCTAACTAAAGTGTACTTTAGGGGTTTATTATGAAACTGGCCCCAAGAGTTAATGATATCGCATTCAATCGTTTTGAAAAGTACTATAATACACGTTTTTGGTTTTCCACACAAAAGCATGAAGTCATGTTGATATAGGTATATGTATTATCACAAGATAACTTGTTTTGTATTCGTTCAGTGTGTTCCTTTTTTTCCCTATCATTTCCCTTATAAATTTTTCGTGCCCTGTAATTTGAGTTTTTCATGTCTTGAGGTTTTTTGTCATAATTTACTTTGCATTTCTTTCCAACTGTGTTTTTTGTTGTGAAAATTTTTTCATTACTATCAGGTGCATGAGAGAACGGTCTTTATTGGGGATAAGGAAGAAGAAGAAGATCGGTGTTCTAGGAAGCAGCCACGAGCACTCATAAAATTTATATCGTTTCCATTTTAGCTACACCTCCAAGCAAAAGCTTTAGGACAGGTAGTTCATAGATATTTTTTTCCAGAACTGCACCTGTTAATCTGAATCCGAACCGATAAACAATAGTAATTGGCAGTAAAACTATGAAATACGGTTATTTCTTCTTGAATGATCATGACAGAACGCGTTCAGGCAGGAATCCATTGTATTGGCTGATAATGTTCAACTGTAATAATCTGAAAACAGCGATTATTTGGCTAGAGCTACTTACCAATTGACATTATCGATTGGTTTGAATTGCCAACAGCGATTTTATTATTCTTTCAACAAATTAAGTTTATTTAACACTAATTTCAATTACTAATGGGTCCCTCAATAAGAATTACTGGGTTTTGAATGGAAATATAGGGCGTTACTATGAACGAGATCGTAAACCGATTCAAGATCTACTGCCAATTAAGATTTCCGCTGTAAATCAACATTACCAATAAAACAAGCATCACAAAATTTCTTGAGGAATTTTCAAGAAGGTACGATTCAATATCACCTACGATTTTCGAAAAATTGACACGTATATTCGAAATCTCAACCCAATTTTTTCATACTTGTCCCGCATTGAAGCAAAAACTGCATTTCGATAGTTAGAAATAGTTGTAGAGAAGTTTCCGGCTCCCACATATATCAGGCTTTAATGCGCATCCTGTACAGTCGGCCAATTAACAGCGTATGTTATCCCTAATATACCTAGTAGTTAAATCATTCCAGTATATTCTTCTTGCAAAGCCTTCGGATAACAGTTACCAAGAATTTCCTATTGGTAACTAATCCGAACAAGGCTTTTGCTAATTGGCCAAATCGCTTCAGATACAGTCGACTGTTTGCCGATAATTCATTTAACGAAAATGGGATATAACATTGTTAATTGAAAAGTGGGAGATATTACCTCCAGATACCATTAAAGATGTAGCTTATTATTATTTTTCTACATTGGAGTATTTTTTTTTCGCAGAAGGAAACTAGAATGCCTAAATTCTGGACAACTTCATTGAAACAAAGATTCAATGATTTCGAGCTAACAGTTTTTTTTTTTGGGGTAAATCAATGAATTCTCGTCGTTTATAAGTATTGAAAATTATGTGTACGTATCACAGAATAGTTCACAATTTTAACATTCATTTGACATGTTCAGGATTTCAAGTTACAAAAAGATCATTTTATTCAGCAATTACTTATATCGGCTAATTGAAAGTGGGATTTTTTCAATTGATGGATGAATCTTTACTGGTTGCTTTATTCAGCCATTTCAAAATGTGAATGTTTTGAGTCTAGCATGATGTTTTTGAGTAGATATAGTTGCCAGGCAGAGTTTTTTGGCTTACTTATACTATAATATAGATATTTTATATTCTGCAGTATTCGAGTGAAGTATTTTTGGGACCGAACCATGGTTCCAAGTTCTAGAAAAGAACTATTTAATTTTGAAGCAATGAACTGAAATTGTATAGTTTCATGACTGAACTTACAGTCATTTCGTGCGTTCTCTGAACATGAAAACGGAATGCAAAATTTCTCTGTTGGTCAAAAATAATCAAATAAAGAACATAAGAATTATTTCATTCTTCAAAACATGATTTATGAATTGAGTATAACCAAATTAAATCTCACCTAGATGTTATAACTTAGTTCGGAAATGCAATTATTCGTAGGATTCCTGAATTTTCCTTTTTCAATTGCCCATGGCAATTACGCATTAAAATGCGTAATCAAGCATTAATAGGGATTATTAATGGGAAATTTCGTGTGCGTTAACTACTATTGAACTATTGAAGTGTATTGAAAGTGTCATATCAAATCGCACCAAGTCGGGTGAGGAGAATCTTTTGAATTTAACATATATTCGAAAAGAAACATGAATAATACTGAAGAAAACGAAATCTTCCACATATCCCTTACCTTTTCCAATATAATTTCATCGAAATTTTTCGAGAGATTTCTTTGATTTTGCTTACGACATTATTGTTATTCTAGCACAACATAACTTCGAATTTCAATGGGAACATATGTTTTCTATTCTGTCTTTGTTGTTCTTATGTGTAGGTTCAAACGTCTGTTATCAAAAAGGTGAATTCTCAAATGATGAGTTCAGTTAATAAAGGCAAAAACTACGACTTGGGTTTGGTTCACTCGCGCTAGTACAGAGATAGTTTCGAGTCAACCAATGTCGTAGCTCTATTCGCGCTAGGTGCCGAATGCGGGTACGGAATGTCTAAATGCATACGTCAGTGAGGGTTCTATGGTTTAAAATCCTACAAATCTGCTAATACTGATCAGGTGTTTCTAGAGAAGGCCTCTCCTTTCTCTGGAAACCATAGCTACCAACAAAACATTCCTAGATCCGCAAATACAACACCGTTTCGTGGTGCGTCTGCTCCCGCTGACTGTCAGGAAATATACAACACCCAGGGCACTCAGAAAAGTTATAAACTCATTAAGCCGAGAATTATCTTCCTCCGCTTTATCCACAATCCGTCCAATTACCCGAGTGCATAGAGGAATGAAAAGAATAAATCATTCCCGTGAAGAGAATTATTATAATAAAGAATGAGCTTCTTTTTTCGTGTTGCTGATAGTCGCAGTGCGATGGCCAGGTATACTCGAGACCTTGGGTAGCGACTATGGTAAAACGGCTACAGATTTATTGCGGTGCATTGTTCAATGGCGTAGATCGCAAGAAGATAAACGCATCTAACTCATTAGGCCTATTTTGTTCCGACTGGGTTGTGATATTTGCGCTCGTTTATACAGGGTGTTTAACGAGTCGTTGGCCATAGCCCAATGGTGAATGCAGGACATTAAGGTTGTTTCATGAGCCTATACTTAAGCTATCTATGTTGTTTACAGCACCTAAATGATTTATCTCGGCCAAAATAAACCGAGAGATCACATTTTTCGACACCTGAAAAAACGGTTAATGCGTTCAGAATGATTGTTTTGGAACATTTCAATCAATATGAATAATATTCTTGTTCTCAAATTTTCTTGTCCTTCTACGCCACTGGTTTCTCCCCCGGCGTTACGGACTGCGATCGAACCGTAGCGTACGGTCATTTCCTTCAAGATCTTAATTGTAGCAATGAGAGAATGATACCTTGTTCAGTTGTATATTGCGGAGATCCAAGATCGATTGGATCGTTTAGGTAATTAATAGAGTTTTAGCTGAAAGTGTCCACGCCCAATTGGTGAGCCTCAGGGTTCGAATTCCGGTGCCTCATATTACCATGAACGGTTTAAAGCATGGAGCCCAAACAGATACAATTTCGTCACGAAAAATTATTTTTCGAGGCTGTTCCTTTTAACCCTAGATGAGCTTTCTTATGACAACGATACTGTGAAGCAATACAATTTCATTATTTGAAGTAAACTGCTGCGCATGAGTTAGGGATATTGACTTAAATTCCAAAAAAAAAGTATAGCTCAAATGAGATTTTGTGATGAAAATTCATATTAATACGATTTCAAGTTGCAAGAAATGAAATTTATTTCAGGGTTTTTGAGAGAAATCGAATAAAATAACGAAATTTTATTCCAAGATAATTCAAGCATTTTAAGACTACCAATACAATATATGGCCTCCACGGGCTTCAATAACAGCATACTGCACAGGAGGTTGTTGAACATTTCTTGAGGAATTTGGTTCCATAAACGGGGCAGAACTTCTTTCAGATCATTTAAGGATTCTTGGATAGGTGAGTGCAGAGGTATTTGTGAATGTGGAATACCAAGCTCCTCGCGCACATTCTCAATTATGACTGCACAGTCTAGCGTTATCGTCTAGAAATTGAAAAGTTTCACCAAAAGCAGAGTGAAAATTTGGCAAAACATTGTCAATGGCATGCTCCCTATAGTGTAAGGCGATCATATTCCCAGGACAAATGTGTAGATCTGTGCGTCCGTTGAAACATATCTCGGCCCATACCATAACACTACCCCCTTGGAATGGCTGGACTTCTTGGACATAGCGATGATTACGGGGTATACGTGGGGTTGTCCACTCCCTTATTCTTCGAGAATCTGAAAATCGTCGATATCTGGATTCATCAGTGAAAAGGACACTACGCTATTGATCGTTCCAATTGATATGTTGCCTCGCCCATTCCAGTCTTTGACGCTTATGGTCAAGTGTTAATGGAACTCCTTTTAATGAATGCCTAGAACCTAAATTCATCTCTCTCAAATGTCGTCTGATGGTTTCGATCGAAACTTGGTCCCCATGTGCATTTTGAAGAGTATTCCGAAGCATTCTTCTCGTCGAAACGGTGATAAAACGATCCTGACCAGGTGTTGTTTTTCGTCGCCCACCAAGCCTTGGTCTTTCCAACTCGAAACCTGAACCTATTCCACAGTGGAAATATCCCAATTTGGACCCTTTACGCTTCAACAACCTGAGTTAGGCCACCCTGTAGCATTCCGATAGCCCTATTAGCCTTAGCGTCTGTTAATTTAATTTACGTCTTGGCATTTTCAGAGAACTCGTTTCAAATCGAGACCGTTGATAAACTGGCTCCATTTCAAAATGAGATCATTCATGCAGTAATGCAAAGAACCATAAACTTCAGAAAAAAGGCGACCAGATTGACGAAATGTCTCATACTGATTTTTAATAGCTCGATTCAAGTTGTTATTGAGTTTCAAATGATTTTATAGCGATTTTCTCGAAGATTACATACTTTCAAAACGATTGAATAAGATATCCCTAACTCTTGTGGAGCACAAAGCACAAACAAAACTTTTTAGAAAATCTTAAAATACTTGGCCAAACCCACACACATCAATTCAGGATAGATTAAACAGAATATGAAAATACAGTAGAATCCGCTTATAATGACATCGAGGGGAAATGAAAAAATACGTCATAATAACCGGAAGTCACATAAGGCAGAATTTCATCAGAATTGATGGTATTTTTCTTGGATTCAGTTTAAGAAAAGAACGACAAAATCAGATTTTGCTTTATTGAAAAAATAAAAAATAGCTTCTCTTACAAAAAATTAAATATGAAGAACTTTTTCATTTTTTAGAAAAATAATGTGAAATTTTAGTTTGCGTTTGTTTTTTTTTTCGACTTGAAATAAAAGCTTCTTACACCATTGAACAACTCAGAAATGGCTTCAATGGATGTCATTTTGTCCACAAAACATCAATAATCTCTTCAAGGAACTGGATTATACTAAAAAGCATGTCGGCACGCGTATGTCTCGTATCGTATCAAACAATAACCGGAAAAATTTTCGAAAAATCATGTTGTTGTATCTGAAATCATGCCATTCTAAGCGAAGTCCTTAAATCTGGACCCTATAGTAAGGAGTTTCAAATGAAACCAAACTTAACACTGCATTTGCGTCATAATGAGCGGATTCTACTGTAGATATTTGAGAATATTTTTGTTGTTTCATGGAATTTCTGATTAACAAAAATCATCTTTGTTGACCGCATTCAGGGGATATCATGAAAATTGACCTCATTTCCTCAAGAATTTTGGCTGGCCCATTTTTTCGGTCTTTGAATTATCTAGAGAACCATATGCAATTCAGGAAAAAATTCAACTGCCCAAAGCAGCCCAAACCTTGCACAATTCAGCACAAACAAAACACTTTCAAAATCCAAAAAATTGCTGGGCCAATTTTTTATACATGGCAAAAAATGATGTGTGAAAAATTGGCCCAGCAATTTTTTTTTTTATTTGGAAAGAGTTTAGTTTAGGCTGCTCTGTGCAGTTGAATGCAGTTGACTGGGCCAATTTCGCACACATCATTTTTTGCCACGTATAAAAAATTGGCCCAGTGGGGTTCGAGTCGCATAAAATCGCTCAAGCCCGGTTCACGCCGCGCATTCCGTCCGAGATCGATCGCGCGATCGATTCCCATCGGAATCCGCCGGTCGGCGAGAAAAATCCGCAGGAGTGAATGGCCCAGTGAGCGGATCTTCGCGGTACGTCTCGGGCTTTCGCATGCAGTCTGGGCGGTTGAGCGCCCGCGCGCAAGGTGAACGTCGCTGACCCGTCTGCGGCCGGTTGAAGGGCGCCTCCTTCAGACGTGCCGACACCTAGGCGGCCATGTTAATTGTCTGCGACTTTCCTGGGCGAAAAACGGCCCAGAGTGCATCTCGTCATGCGGTGCGTTTTGACGCGAGATCCCGAGATCTACATTCTTCTGGCGCGGCGACCTTGTCTGGTAGGAAACGCCGTTTCGGAAAACGTTGCACGTCTGTTTTTTTATGGCGCACCCTGTATATCATTGAATTCTCGGATTGCCAAACTGATAATGAGCGATTTCTTTAGAATAACTCAAAAATTCAATTATTTTCTGGTTGAAACGATATTGAGCTTTATCATCTCAAATATCATATAGAGGGTGTTTGTTCTCAGACGAACCCATATGCGCCCGCAGAATTTTTTCTCAGGGGGGCCAAATAATGATTTGATTAGGCGCAGGCGAAATCAGTATTCAGTTTTGCTCAAAAACAAGTAGGGGATCAATATCTCAGGGGAGGCGTCCATGGATGAGCCACCCCGTATATTTCCTATCGCATAGGGATTGGAAAAATTTACCGAGACTCGTCGAATGATTTTGTTTGGGGGACATTCGAGGTATTTTTGAGGCTTGAACCAGCAACCTCCTAAAAGGGGCGCTTCAACCCCTCAAATTTGAAGAGGGGTTGAGTTATACTTCATTTCAAAGATCTTGGAATTTTAATGAACCGCTTTCGCAAAAGCTCAAATATTCTGGTTTTTCTTACAATGTATAAGCTCATTTTTACTGAGCCCTCTTCACCAATCTTGAAAAAGTTTGAAAAAATTTTGTTGTATTAAAATTCCTACAATCGGAAAATTAGATCTACGTTTTCAAATCAAATTTTCCCCAATCAACTTCCATAAAATAATCTCGACTAAAAGCTGTCTCTAACACGGTTCAGCATAATTGGAGTTATTTGACGATACTCATTCACAATCCTTTGGCGTAGTTCGTTGAAATATTCAGACTAACTCAGAAAAGTTGAGTTAATAAATTGATTTGTGGCGAAAATGGTTCGTCAACATTATGTTTTTCATACACTGTTGTGATGGGGCTTTCAAGATCTTTCAAATGGGGTTTCACTCAAGCATTTTCACCTATTCCATTTTAGGGGTTGAAGAACCTCCTCTTAGGGAATTGCTCGTTCAAGCCTCAAATATACGCCAAAAGATGTCGACGCCGTACAGGAATTTTTCCAATTACTTTGGGATAAGATATATTCAGGGTATATGCAATAAATTATTCATCTCGGGGCAATATGAAATCATATTAATATTTCACTAAAGAAATGCTTTATTTCTTTTTGAAGCAACTATATGAAAATGGTAAATCTGTGAATCAAACCAGTTAATTATGATTCTCACAAACACGGCCCATAGCAATGTTAAAAATCCAATAAATACAGAAATTTACATTGGCTCATTCAAGCCAATTGCTTTGGTTGCAGATTCAGTCAAAATGATCCAGCCAAAAACATTTTCATGTAAAATATTGCCGAGACATTGTCAAACATTGTCAAAAAGTTATCAGATCTCATGTACAGCCAAGCTTATAACTCTGCACTCTTCAACTTCACAAGTCCTTATTTCACAAACTCTATGCTTTGGTCAAAATGAGTTTTTTTTTTGCGCTACGTGAGCGTAAGGTGAAAAATTCATTCGCTGTTCATAACTTTATAAAGTTCTTATAGTTACGAAACGGCCAAGTCATTTGTTTTGACCAAGGCATAGAGTTTGTGGAAAAAGGATTTGTAAAGTTGAAGAGTGTAGAGTTAGCAGCTTGACTCTACGTGAGATCTGATAACTTTTTGACAATGTGGGAAATACGGCATCGTCTTGGCAATATTTTACATGAAAATGTTTTTGGTTGGATTTCAGTTCTTCTTGCTTATGACAAAATCTCTGTATTGTGCTTTTTTCCTTAATAATAATTCAATAAAAAATAATTTTTGCTAGATCTATTTCAAGTCAACCTAAATCACAATCCATGTTCAAAATCAACAATCTAGGAAGTGGAGAAATATACCTTTCTCTATTTCAGTATCGTAATGAGTTCATTAGAGTACTAAAAGTAGTGCTGTAATGAAATTCATTACAGCATTGTTTTCAGTTATATTTTTCGTTTCATGATTGTCAGTACTGACCTCGGATCGAATCAAGTTTCGAATCAAATCAATTCAAATTCCGTGATCTGTCAAATTCCGTATGTCACACCAACTGCCAAGATACAAAACAAAAGTCACTAATCTGAATTTTCATTTGAATTTCGAGAGGTTTTCACAAAAATGGACTGAAATAGAGAAACAATTCAGAAACGCAAATACCTTTTGAAATCTGCAAATGACAACTAAACGTAATATTTTTCAATAAATTTTTTAAGGAAAACAAACCTGCGAACAGGGGCATTTTCTTTCATTTCCAAGCAGCTTTTCAGCATAGACCATTTTGCCCATAAAGTATTAGTGCTGAATCTAGCTGATAGTTGATTCAAGTAGACCAACAAAACATCTTCAGTTACCCTTATCACACTATTTTTGTTTTGTCACTTTTTTAAATCGTCGTATACTCGTACCTTGAAGTTTATTTTGCAGGTAATAAACTTGATGCTACACTGCTGGCTGCCTCAATAATTTCTTTTGGTACATTCATTTTCGTTTTCGCCAAAACAAATGTAAAGGAAAATAAACAGACATGTTCATGGCAACGCTTCAATAGCTTACGACATTAGCGACGAAATATTGAGATTTTTTTGGAATTCATCTAACCTTTTCACAAATGAGAAACAAATAAAATATAAAACGATACACGCATGGTAACTTTACTGGCTCAAGGAGGTAAAAACCCTCTTACCTTGCTAGTAATGTTATATACTATATCTGTCGAATTGAAGCACCCGGAAGTCTTTGAATGTGCAACCTCCAGAAGTGTTTAAACATAATCGAATCCACATTTGAAAATTAAGGCTTCAACAATTTCCCCAAACCGACAAAATTCGACTGACGGCCAACCCAACCCAATCAATCCACCCCGACATCGAGATCACAGAAACCCAACTAACGACTCCCTTTGTTTCAGGCTGCAAGATCAAAGCGCTCCGCGCCAAAACCAACACATACATCAAGACCCCGGTCAGAGGCGAGGAGCCAGTTTTCGTCGTGACAGGCCGCAAAGAAGACGTCGCCAAAGCCAAACGAGAGATCCTCTCTGCCGCCGAACACTTCTCGCAAATCAGGGCTTCCAGAAAGAACAACCTGGCCGGCATCGGCTCGGGCGCCAGCACCCCCCCAGGCCCCCCCGCCAACGTCCCTGGCCACGTCACCATTCAGGTCAGAGTCCCATACAGGGTTGTAGGTTTGGTAGTCGGCCCCAAAGGAGCCACCATCAAGCGCATCCAGCACCAGACACACACCTACATCGTCACCCCAAGTCGCGATAAGGACCCTGTGTTTGAGGTCACAGGGTTGCCTGAGAACGTGGAAGCCGCCAAGAGGGAGATAGAGGCTCATATCGCTATGAGAACGGGGAGTGGGAACTCCCTGAATGGTCTTGGGAACTTAGCCGGTTTGGAAGACAACGAATTGATCAATTCCCTTTACAAATCCGGACTGAATTCCATCATGAACTACATAGATTCAGCAGCTGACCCGTTCCCAACTATGACGTCTTCGACTGGAAGCACTGGAGCCTTCTCCAGCTCAGGGTCTTGCTCGAGCAGCTCTTCGAGTACAGGAGGACGTGGAGACCTCGGTGCTATCTGGAGTTCCAACGACCGCGACGAGGGCCTTGGGGAATCCCCAAGTTTCGACAGCTCTACGGCCATCTCCAGCATCTGGTCTTATCCAACGGCGTCAGTGACTTCGAGGCCTTCACCGCCGAACAGCGCTAGTCCTTCAGACTCCCTCTTGAGCTCCTCTAAGTGCTTGGTGTGCTCGGAGGGTAAAGTGACCCACGCTTTGGTCCCATGCGGTCACAATTTCTTCTGCATGGATTGCGCCAAGAGGGTTTGCGATGGCAGCGACTCCTCTTGCCCGGTTTGCTCGATAAGGGCTATCCAGGCTATCCGCATCTACTCGCCCAACCCTTAAGTTGGCAACGTCGCTCATCCCCCCCACCACTCCCGCGCATCCCACATTCCCCGCGCGTCCCGCGCCCTGTGTTCAACTGCGCCGCGACCAGCAATCTTCGATCCGCACCTGTATACAACGAATGCTAAAGTCTTAGAGAAAAGTTTCTTTATTGTGTTGAATTTATATTTGTTTTTATTTTAAATTTTATGGGTTAAGATCTTGATGTGCGCTTCGAAGGATGCAAACGCGACGGAGGTAGTCATCATAATATGCCAGTTCTTGAATATATCACCGTTTTTAGTGTAAGAATTTAATATTGGTTTATTTTTCCTTTTTTTTTTGTATTTTTATATGTATTGAGAAATCGATTGAATCCGCCACCGTTTCCTCTAAAACAAAAAGACATCTTGACGCGACACTATATTAACGTAAAGTAATGTAAATTTTATACATATTCGATAAGTGTTTCGTTATTTTTTAAATATATTTTTTTAAGTTTTGCCATGTGAAGTGTCACATTATTAAAGTCTGAATCAGCAATTCTCAAAATATTATTTAAGTATATATTATATATATTAATATTTAAAGTTGAAAAATAATATATGAATAAAAATATAGCAAAACCTTAAAATTAAAAAATATACGTGAATATGGCAGTGAGCATATTTAGGTTGAGAAGAGAGAAAAGGTGGATTTTGCATAAATGTGCGATGAGCAGAGAAAAAAGAGTATGCAGCGGCAGGTCTGGGGGCCCAATCGGCTGTGATCTGAACTGCCAAACGCGAATCTCCGACTGTCTGGGACCACCCCCTAATAACTACATACATATCCCTTATTGTTAGTTGATCGCTATTGTTGCTATTGTTCTGTTATGTCATGTGATGTGATACATATATATTAATATATTAAGTAAACTATATTTCTTATAGCCTATAAGTTGTGAGAGATACTCTATTTGGTGGTCATGAGTCGGAGCCTAGCGCAACGCTGCTGATACAAGTTTCCCTTCTGCCGCCGCCACTGTCCCCCTCCATCTCGACGGGCCGAGCGGCAGAAATCGAACCCCCACTCGGAAGTTGGCATCTTTCGGCGCATTTTTTCACCCCTCCTTCTTTGAGTTATCAAAAGTAACGACAATGTCTTTCGAGTGGTTGCCGCAACATTCTCATCTTAGGTTAGCATGGCCCCCGCCTGCGTACTCGTGCTCTTCTTGATTCTCCAGTATTCACCCATTGCTAATTCGATCACCAAGTTTTTTTTCCTTTTTTTTTTGTTTCATTTCTTGCGGACAACATTTACTTATATCCATTCGCGTTTTTCGTTTTTCTAACTCCTTTGCACGCCACTGGTAACGCTGACTGATCGGCTGCCTGCGACAGACGTCCTGCTTAGATTATATAATTAATATATCTTATTATATCAACTAGGGTAACATATAATTGTTTTTATTTATTTTTTTATTCAGCCGATTAAAATTGTCGTTATTAGATAAATTTTATATATTTTATATTATTATTATTAATATTATCTGCGTGTCAGTCACGGCATCCGAAGGGCAGTGTTACCTCGAACTTCGTTTGTTTATACTTAGGACTGTATATAAGTTGTTGTTTTATAGCTATTAATACCATATTTTTTCTGGATTACCCCAGATGAACCTTATTAATTATTATTATTTTATTTTTTTACATATTTTTGTGAAGATATTTAACTATTAATGTTAGTACAAGTACATGTTCACATACGTGTGCAGAGTGACTGTTTGAAATAGTTTAATTGAATTTTTGATTGATAATTATATTTATATTGATATTTTAATGATGAAACAATCCAAAAGGTGATTTTTTTTTGTCTTTTTCTATTGATTTTTTGAAGATTAAATGTATAAGTGTGTTTTCTATTTAGAAATTTATAAATTAGTACGAATTTTTTATGATACGACTGACCCTTACGCTTAAGAAATTTTCGCTTACGGTCGTCGTCTAAAGAATGTCAAAAGGCAAAGCTGGTATTTATTTTTATTTATCCTATGAAAAACCATAAGACTAAACCAAACTTTGCCCTTGGACCATATCTTAGATAACTAGCGAATATTTAAGATATTGACTTTTTAATAAAATGCTACCAAATATTGTAATAAAATTCGTGATTTATATTTTTGTTTTTTTTTTTTTTTCATTTGATCCACACTTTCGTTTTTCCCATCCTGCATGTTCCATGTTGAGTTGTTGTGTTTGGTGTTGTTCATCATTCCATTGTATGCTTTGTGGGTACTGTAGTGTTAGAAGTAGCTCATGAGGCACATTCGAAAAGACATCTCTAATAGTAAAGTCGCGTTTTATATTTTAATACCCCGTATTCGCATATGAAGATATTTTATTAAAAGTGTAAACATAGACTATAAACACTGAAATGATTGTAAGTGACTAAACTGCTCAAAGGTTTGAAGCTAGGCATTTTATATTTTCGGGAAGATGTGACGTCGATTAGGAATTTTGAGGTTAGGAAATAAGCATAGAAGCATGATTAGTTTACTGACGTCGCTCGGTTTTGATTTGAACGAAAGTCTTCCCACCCGAAAAACATCAACGCTCTGTATGTTCAGAGCAATTTTTGTTTTAATGGATCGCAAATACGTAGAATTCTCATTGAATTTGGATAGTCTAATCGGCCCTTTCATTGCTGTATTTTGATGTTTTATGTAATATTGTATTCATAATTATAGCGCGGAGGCTTTAACTAAAGAATTGATGGTTGGTAACACTCTTCATTTCAACAGTTACTAAACGGTTTAGCTGTTGGTACCATTGAAGTGGAGCACTAGGTGAATCCAAGGTCAGAAGTGTTGCCAACGGAATGTTAGGAAATGCTGTAGAACAAAAAGGCGCTGCAATAATTATTATTATTAGGAAGTATCTAATCGCGTATTCATTGATTCGCTGCTACAAGTAGTGGCGCCATCTTCACAATTTGACTGCGAAAACATTAAATTGCAAATCACACTGTATATTAGCATATTTTTGAAACTTAATATACAGGCCTAACTACGACGTTTAAGTAATAATATCTATATTTCATAATTATATATGAAGGTAATTTTTGAAATAGATAAACAAATTACATATAGATGTTTTTAGATGAAACTGTATTTATATTGTAACGATGAATTACATGAAAAATATTTATATTACTAAAGTATATCTTTTTGTAGCCTCCTGTAAAAGACAAAAGCTTAGGGTCGCAGGTTTGACTGTATTCTGATCTCAACAAGGCCAATGTTCGAATGGTATCTTCACGCGAGTTTAAACTCTTAAATCCGTCATCAAACCTCGTCCCAAAACTCCAAGGCCAAAAAAAGCAATCAAGACGGAAGTATCTATTCAAATATCACCAAATTCATCTGAAGATACACTCAAAGCATTACAGGACGCGGTAAAACATCCGAATGAATCAATAAATGCGAAGAACTCAAAGACATTATATAGATTTTTCTTTATCAATTTCCCTCACAAGTAATTTTAATTTTTTTACCCTTTCTAAAACACTTCTTGAAACTCTCATAATAGGAACCACTGAGTAGATTGCTTTTATCCATCTCATAACTTAATTATTAAGGGTTGAAACCTACATCCCCTTATGATTGTCTTTCGATAACTGTTTTCGTGGGTAAGAATTTCGAAAAAAAAATTTCCATTCACTCAAACACATGAAACCAATCATTAAAGAAATATGTTAGGGGTTATTGTTTTCAACCCCTATGAATATATCTTCGCATTCATTCACAGGCGCCTTTATTAAACAGAAATGAAGAATCGTGTATTTATTCTTTAGAACTGTATAATTCAATCAATCTAAAGATGTAAAATCATTTTAAGTTACAATATGAACTCCAATTCAAAGAAAGGTTATTTTTTCGCGTCCTGTATCAACTTGGACCTGAGTTTTATCTTTTGGTATTTAATTCAAAGCGAGCTTGCAGAAGCTAGGAAATTGAAAACGTTGGAATTGTGTTGCGTGTTTTTGGACCATCCAGGGTATCGTTTTCAAAATTGCTCCGGTAAAGAATGAAAGTTTGTCGGATTTTTTTTGCATAAGTGCTACCAATCTTTTGCAGTCAGCGTTCTGTATGTTATATCAAAATTTTGTCTTCTAATTGTAACCCAAAGCAATAAAGTAACGAAAATAACTATAGTTGACATACTATAAATTTAACTTTAATATTCAAATTTATACTAAAACAAGGTAGATTAGATCAATAATCATAACCAGGAGCAACTTACGACCCGAGCTGTCAACCGCTCAGCATTTATAAGAATATAATACTATACTAAAATTATATAATATAGCTGCAAGAAAATGTTGAAAATATTTCTATATATTGTGTGTATGGTTATTCCTTTCAACGTAATTTTATGGATAAATTCACATTTTAACGTTTACGTTGGAAAAGGCTTTACAGCTGTTGATTTTTCAATCAACCTCTTTTCGTTTGAAATTTGTCAATTTTCTGACGACACAAGATAGGACATGAGGTCTGCGCCAGTTAGACTAGGGTCGACATTTTTCGAAGAAAAAAAATGATAGGATGAAACCCATTCTGAAATAAAATAAAATAAATAAAATATGAATAAGTTTGAAAAAATTTTAATTTGAATACTATGAAATTCAAAATTAGTTAATATTTAAAATTATTGATGACCAGATTTCCAATAAAAACTAAAAATAGTGCAAAAATTGTCATAAATTCTGAGTGAAATTTCAAGTTCTTTTACTTTCATATATGAGTTTTCTTTCTAATCAATTCTAGCATTTAGGGGTAAACAACGGTTAATACTATTCCTCCTATGGAAAAAAGTTGGACTGCAAAGTTTTAGAAAATAAAAAAGCTACAAATTTTGTTTTACACTTTTTTCACATAACCTCAAGATTTATGTGAAAAATTCAAATAAACTAGATATTGGTTTTTTCATCTATTATAATCATTCCTCATTCGTTTTTCAAAAAATTTTGTCAAAACATTCATTTATTTTTTCATCTTATTTTCTCAATAAAGAAAAACAGCATTAATTTCAATATTGAATCTAACGTCAATTCAACTGGTTAATACCAGTTGGCAGAGTTTTCTATAATTAGAAAACTCTGCCAGTTGACACTTGGTCAGGATAGAGCGAAAAAATAAAATTTTGAATAAAAAAAAACTGGGACAAAAAAATTTATGGAAAATAAGTTTTAATTTTCCCGGTATCGAGAAATCTTTTTAGCCCTAAAAGCTCGGCCTCTTTTTTTTTCCTATCTCTGATAGTCTGTAATTTTTTTCCTTTCTAGTTAATCATATTCTCATCCTTTCCCCATGGGTTTCATCTTACTATTATGTTTTTTTTCCAAAGCCAAAAAGTTTTATAAGTCTCTTCAAGATCTATCAAAACGGAACAATCTGTTTTATCGAAATCTTGGAATTCAATAATTTTTACCACTTTATCGCTTCAAGAATACAGATGAAAAATTGTGGAAATAATCGTCTCATGATTCAGATTGAACTTTGATATACTTAATTTAAATTTTCGGTTCATAAGCTTTTTTCATATCCCATTCAAAGTGTCTGAAATTGCTTTCAAACATGTTTTGAAATATCAATTCATGTTGTGTACACCCAGTTATAATAAATTAAATTCCTCGTTGCTCTATAATATGAATGAAGCACCAGAACACTGAAATAAAGATAAGATAAATAAATATATTTTCAATTCTTCAAAAGTATTCTTGGAGTAGAATCAATGCAAAAAAAGAATATATTTCATTCGTGGCTTTTAAAATCGACGCCATAATCCAAATCTCGTGTCGGCCAGAACAGAAAGACCAATCGATAATTTATATTCGAGCTGAATAATAGAAATCTTGACAGAGTAAAGAGGAAATCTGCTTCATTAAGAACCAGGAGAACGGTGAATATTGAAGCGAGCTGAACAAACTGAGCACAATAATTTGATCATATCAAAGCTTCACTGTGATTCGAAAGACTGACTTAAAGTTATTCCGGAACAAAAAGAACGAAGTCTCCAAGAAAAAATTACCTTTATTTCCATTGGAAGAAAATCAACGGCAGTAAAGCAATGCTGAAAATGAGATTTGAGTGTGATTGTGCATATTTTTCCAGTTACTGAAATTTAAAAAAATCATAGAAGATATTTAGATACGGTTTCTAACACGATATATTGATAAGTATACTATTGAAATTTAAAATTAATAATTATATGAAATATCTAAATGCTTTATGTAAGTTGTATCATCACTGTTGCTTTTAATCAGATCAAATAGTTACAAATTTTTTACTTACATGGCCACACACTTTAACCAAAGTTTTAAAATTGGGGAACAGTATAAAACATCGACAAAAATAAGTATTCAAATTTAAAACCTGATATTATTGTAATTTTGGTGCCAAAGTGAAAAGTTACTAAACATTTGCTATGTAGCGATAATTTTATGTATATTCAAAGCAATAATCAAGAATTAGATTCAAAAACTGGTATTATTATATTAAGTGTAAAACAGCAATATACCTAACTTTATTACACATAGCAAAGTGATTGATATATTTAGAACCTTCAGGTGACCAATTGATCAGTAAAATACTTAGCTTTAATCTCTTATTTTCCTACAATTACTCCATCCTCATAGCTTCTTTTTATTTTGATTGGCATCAACTGTAACACATTCTTCTGGTAGTGAAAGCTAAATACAATCAAATGAATTTTAATATCCGAGAAAATATAGCTTTTATCATCCTTTATTCTTCTTATCCCTATTCTTATTTATATTTAGTTATGATGAAGCGAGTATGTAGAGAAATATCAGGGTTACCTACATATAGTTTTGCATGATGTACTTAAAATATATATACCAAGTATCCAAATAGGTTGTGTCTAAACCCTTAACGCGCACTATGCAAATCACATTAGTAATTTTATAGAACCCGTAAAAAAACAGTTAAATCGTTATATTTTCATATTTGATCGAGACTTTTAAAGGTGCGTCAGATAATCTCGAAATAAAATTAATAATATAAAAATTCATCTGATATATTACATTACAAGTATATCGTGAGTTATTTTGGTAGTTTATTTGAGCTCGCTTACTTGATCTTAGCTTTCCCTGATTTCCGAAAATTTGGCTGAATGTAATTATATTAGAGTATATTTTTGAATAAATTTATTTTGGTTATTACGATTGTTTAGATCATGAATAAGAGTTCCACTGAACGTGTTCTCGATGTGAAATATTAAATTGTGAATGTTTATGGTGTGTAATATGTAATATTATGTATTTCCACAAAGTACTACGTGAAACGAACTTTCCCAAACCTTCAGAAAATTATCTATCGGAAAAAAAATTATAAAAATAAAAAAAATTAAACTGTAATTAATAATTCAATCATCAAGCGTACCAGATTTGAACTTTGTGAAGTTTTAGGAGGGTTCTTCATTCTAATGACCTACTTATATAATTGTGAGGATGTTAATCAGAATTGAAAAACCGAAATAAAATGCCCTCTCATGGTGTTATACCCGAAACATATTTTAATATCGACGATTAAGTATTCTCGTAGCATAATCTTAATGTTATGCATATGGTATTTTGTACGAGTACACGTTTTGGGAAGTACTATTAATAATCTCTTCTCAATATTATCTTTCTACATACTAAATACATATATTGAATGTTGCTAAAACCATTATATTACCTAATTTATTTTATCATACACCAGTGAATATACATCATAGGTATATTATATATTTAGTGAATTATATTATGATAATAAAATGTATTTGTATGCAAAATTGGGTTTTAATTGTCATTCATTCTCAGAATTCGAACCACTAGGATTAAATATTTCAAGACTCAACGGGACTATAATATTGTAATTGAATACTATTCTACTGCTGAAATTCTATTTTCAACCACAAGTTTTTAGAATAGTTTGAGTTTGAAAGATTCTAACTTGTGAAAATTTATGAAGCGACAGAATTAAACCTTTCAGTATATTACTCATTCTACTAAAATTTACTCTCAAAACATTGCTGACAACATTGAATTTTAAAAGTACAGAATTGGTAAAATATGAATCAAAGTGTAATAATTTGTGAAGATGATATAATAATGATAATGCCTTTATTTCACATAGTACAATACAATTACTGTGAAAGTGCAATATTGTTATACAAGAAAAAAAAATATAAGATACTGGAAATAAAAAGAAGCCAAAAGAAACCATCGATCAAAGATATACTAAATTCAGTTGTTCTGACTCTTTAGGTGAGTATATTTTCAACTACCATAGAGATGAAGATTCTCAAACATTGAGAGACCACTTATTATAAAATTTGAGAACTCTGTAAACAAATGAGGTATTCTGGGATATTCAAATATATTTCTGTTCTCTCAGAATAAGTGTCCTACTTCATCTCAAAAAGAAAAAAACCGGTGAGAAAAAGGCGTGTGTAAAAGAGAAAATATTACATTAAACTTTCTTAGGGGCGATTTCAGTCTTAGCTATCCTAAATTTATCAAGTCATCATTGTTCTTGTACGATGGTTCATGAAATAGCTTATTGCAGCACCCCTAAAAAAACAGAAGTTTACAGTTATATAAAACTAGTAGGAAGTCATAAAGATCACTGTTGAGAATACTTTGGACAAGAAACTTGTAGGAGTGAGGAACTAGAGTCGTTGAAGTTCTTTCAGATGTTGGATGTCATTAGATCTCTAGAGATGGGGGTGAGTAAAGGTGGTAAAAAAGAGATCTATAAAGGTAGTAAAAACATATTTTTCAGTAGGCACAATAGACCTCAAGGTCGCAGTGGACTCTGACCTCTTTGCTTGCATTCACCGAACGTAACAGTTGTGGAACTGTTGCGGAATCGTCCGGTGGCACATACGCTACAAACTCAACACGTTCCGGAGAAGCGGGCATTTTGGGAGCGCTTTCTGTTTATGCTAGGTAGCGGTAGCGGAGCGGTGGCAACATTCTTCGTTCGGTGAATGCAAGCTTTCTAACTACAGCATTGCGTCCTAGAGCTCTTTTCTAAAGAAGATGTCTCCCAGAATGAAAGGCCATAAACTTTACCATCCTAAACTCGAAATGAGTACTGCAATAAACCATAAATATTCGTATATTATGGATTTTAACCTATAAAAAGAATATCAAACAGAAGATGATTGCCTAATACGGATACCAGAAAGTTATGTCGCAGACAGTCTTTCTTACAAAAATAAGATAACATAACAACAATCGTCAAACAGCGGACATCTAGTATTTCGAATGATTTTCCAATTTTAATTCAAGAATTATTTGATACCATTTTTATATCTGTGGATTTCATAGCAGATTTCTGTTGTAAGGGATCCATAAACGCCCTAGTTTTCATGAGGAAACTTTCAAGAATATGAAATCGAAATTACTTGATTCAATAATATATTCTTTTGATTGAGGAGGCTAAAATTATACAATACATATTGAAAAAAAGTACCTAACTGAGATCAGTGTAAAACAGGAAAACCGTACAGGTCAGTGGTATACCTGCTTTATTAAAAATCAGAGAAATCTTGAAAGATATCAGAGTCTAAGAGAACATCTTCATGTTATCCGTCTTTAGATTCGGATAAAAGGATTCTTCATTAAGAACAGAAAAGAAACCAAATACATATTTAGAATAAATTAAATTATTCTGAAATTAACCACCCATTTCAGAAATGCATTTGAAACTATATGTATAGCTTCGAAACCATCTTGAAATTTATAAAAAGGACTATTCATGTTCTACAGTCTCCCCATTTTCCCCACACTCATAACTAGAGCTCTCAACCCAGCAAACACGGCGATGCAAATGTAACTCTTATGCGATGTACTGTTTACCTCCCCAAGCGCTCGCATTTGCATCCAAATGTCCGCCACATCAAGTACGCATTTCGGAAAAATGAGTAGTTGAATATGCGATCGTAAAACTGGTCACAAATGATACTCCATTTCTTGTCGCATTTGTGACGCTCATGTGAGTTAATTTTGAGACCACTTTTCTTTGTCTCCTTCCGACGTCGCATAGGAATTTTGATGTGATACTAAAAGATATCATCAAATAGGAAGCCATTTTTCATCGCATTCGAGACATATTTTGTAATGCTCATTGCGTACATGAATATTATACCATTTTTGATGGGTAATTAATTCAATGATGGGAGGAGGATACTAAAAAATTTATTCGAACAAAAAATATAATAATTAGTAAAGTCAAGATACATTAGAATACAAAAAAAGGGGAAAAACGAAATAGAAAAATGTACAATATAAGTGTGAGAATTAGTTATGTAGTTGGGTTTTCAATCTACCTTTCCTTCCTCTGTCTGGCATGTCGAAACTATTCCTTCACATAGATTACGAAGTCCTTCTCGGAAATTCCACATCTGAAAAGAATGAAAGTAAAGGTTAAAATGATTCTTTTTTTTATTATTTGAGAAATAATATTAGATTAAAGGTGTATTGTACATTTCTCTCCTCCATCCTTGAATGAGTGATTAAGGAACAGTAATTTCTAATTTTAGCAAGTTTATCAATGTTGTTCAACAATTCAATTTATTAGTTCAACTTATTTCAATTGATGAGAAGATAACGATGTAACGGCGATTACTGCGAACGATTACTACGTTCTTGTAGGTGTCAAAATCATTGAAAAATTTCTGGACAACAAATTTACAAGAAATATTCGAATAACTGCAAAGGTTGTGTTTGACAGTATCGCGACTACACCTCGAATCAAATACTCACTGAATGAAATCTTCATAACGGGACATTCAGCTGTTTTGTAATTAGACCCTTGTCATGTCCGTGAACAAAGTTCAGGCGTTTCATCGGTGAGGGTTCTTTTGAGACATCTCACCAACTCACCACGAAATCCTTGCTGCTGTTACCCCAACGGCTTCTTATGGTTTTTACTGAGAAAGTATATTTCGTATAAGGTTAGAAATTCAGTTTTTGAAATTATAAGACATGAAAATTCCGAATGAGATCGGATTTGAATGCAGTTTCACTAAAGAAATATGTAATTAGTTCAAATATAAGCTTTCCAAATATGGTGATATGAATTTCTAAGAAATCTATATTTTATAATTTCTCAAAAATTAGACCGAAGGAACACTAGAAGGAGTAGTTTCTTTCAATTATACTCACTCTCCAAATAACAAAACTTGAATTTCATTCGAATGCTCCAACTGTGTTATTGTGAATTTCGCAGAAAACATCACCAATTTTGCCAACCCTGTACAGCACAAACTATTTCAGACACGTTAATCAAAACTCAATAATTTGAAACGTGCTGGGATTGCCTATTCCACGGATTTTTGAAATATTTCTAGAAATGAAATAAAAAAATCTTCAACTGCGAAAATCAAGACAAATCTCAGAACAAAACTTTTTTTTAAATCAAAAAGTTTCTACGCCAACATACATATTGAGACTTCATTTACGATTATTATTTGTAGCTAAAATGAAATATTTGATTTACAACAATAACTAAAAGAATTTACTTACCAATGAATACACTCAAATTGCAGAAAACCAAAAAATTTAAATATCGGATCAAACGAACAGCGAACTTCTCGAAGCGAACACTAGTCACAAAATGATGATGGATCATGGATCCGAAAGAAAAAACTCAAGTGTAAAAATTGTTCTCGTTGAATTTGTCAGACGCAAAACTACCCCCCTTTCTTCTCACCACTGCGAATTCCATAGTCCAAACCCGGTTCTCGAGAGAAAAATATCCCGGCCGAATGTAATTAGGGGCAATAAAACCCAGATGCCGTAGTTTCTCTACAGTTGAAGATCGAAGAAATCATTATATCATATTACTCAACACTCTTTGGCTATGAGTCACAATATGAACGAATATTTGCATCGCTTGGGAATCACATTTGAGATATCTTTATTCATCGTCAAAATGTTGAAAATTTTTCTTCCACATTTCGTTAACAAAGCGATATCACAAAATTAATAGGTTTTGGACGCATATGCGACATCACAATGAAGATTTTATTTCATGTTGAAAATGTAACTCCATAAAAGTGTCAGGCGATGTAACGTGTTTGCTGGGTACTTGAAAAAGTACGAGTTTTGTTGATACAACTTCATGAATCTCTGAGGCGAAACAAAGTTCGCCGGGCCAGCTAGTTTTCTATATTCGTGATGAAGGAGAACACGAAACCTCGGTTTTATTTTCATTCGGGCAGAAACGCCACTTTAAAAAATTATTTTTCCTGATATCTAAATCTGCGAAAAGGGTACTTTCTATATTGTTTGAAAATTGGAATGATGGAAAGCCAGAGCAATATCATCAACATGAATAAATTTTTCCGAAGAAGCAGTTGGAATGTCACAAAAATATAAATTGAATAGAAGAGGCTCTTAAACTGAACCTTTTGGAAGACCATTATTCAAAGTTTCGACACTACTACTATTTTTCCACATTTCGAGTGATTATAGTTTTTATAAATCAATCCATCTCTCCATTCTGCATTGTATGCTGCGCATATATCAATTATGTACTTGATGATATTCGATAATCAATAGTTATTCATAATCCAAGTGCAGAAGGCAAGACATTGATATTCTTCCACCAGTTCGAAATTTGAATGAACGAGTGTTGGAATAAGTCTCCTGTACTACTAATATACGTTATTTTCTAAAATTCGTTAAATTTTTATTGAAATTGATATAATATTTCAATTTCACTGCGCAGAAAAATTAACGCACATTCCGAAAATCTCAATTTTAATGAGAGTTAACTTTACATTGACTTTATAACTTATTTTTTAAGTTCTCTCGGGAAGGTTTTGAACGAAGCAAGATACATTAAATGGAAGAAAAATTCACGATTTCACTGAATTTTATGTGAAAGAAGAGAAATGAACAATTTTCAAAATACTGAAATGATGATAAGTGATTTAATACTTGGCATTTCCATCCCTTGCTTTAATTACAGTTCGGCAACGACGGTTCATACTGAAAATGAGTGATCTTAAAATGTTCTGATCTAATCTAAGTCATTGAGAGTAGCTGGATGATTTTCTGAACTTCTCAGGCTTCTATTGAGGTTGTCCCAAACCTGCTCAATCGGATTGAGATCTGGACTTCTTGCTGGCCATTCCATTCGAGAGACTTCAACCTCTTCAAGTACTCCTGAACGATGCGTGCACGATGGGGTCTGGCATTATCGTCCATAAAAATGAAATTTTCACCAATGTATGAGGCAAATGGCACTACATGCTCTTCAAGAATGTTCTTCATATACTTATCAGCATTCATACCATAATCGATCCTCCCTCGAAACCAGTAGTATTCAGAAAATTGCACTGAGCATATCTTTCATGTGGACGTCTGTAAACAAGGGAACGTCGATCACAATGGTAGAGGCAGAATCTAGACTCATCTGTGAAGAGAACACTTTCTCAATCGTCCTCTTCCCAATGGATATGCTCTCTCGCAAAATTCAAACGCGCCCTTCGATGGGCTGGGGCAAGAGCTGGGCCTCTTGCCGCGACACGAGTGCTAATTTGCACTCCATGAGTTTGCTAAAGCTGATTTTGAAGGAAGCGAGCGGTTGCAAACCGTTGTTTCAACGAAGAAACTGTCAAGTAACGTTCTTGAATGGCAGTTGTTACACGTAATATACCCTGTCCTGGTCTTCGGACATTCATACCTGTCTCCCTAAATCGCTGCAACATTCTGAACACACTTGTATGGGAAAGTCCAAACCTTTCTGCAATTATTGTGTATGTCCACCCTTCTTCTCGAAAAACTACCGCTTGGTCTCATTCCTCTTGGGTTGAATTGCGTGTTTGGCGTTGCATAGCTATCGAGTGTAAAAAATCAAACGAAAGAAAAACTATTGATCAATAGAATTGATCGAGAACAACTGATTCTAGAATGGAACCAATACATTCGAAATCTGATAATATCATCTTTTTTAATTCCTGCTGGGAAAAAACATCTGTATTGAAGAGAAACGTTGAAAGTGTATAACATTTGCATGGATAATTCATTGAGAACACCTTCAGTTGTAGAATAAATTTGAGATTTCCACAATGTTCGTTTTGCGCAGTTATTATAGTTTTTTTTGGATTGAAAAATATCGATTGCAGACCTGACAGAAAACGAATAAATCCATGACAGGAGGTCCACATGTAATCAATAAATATAACCATAAAAAATGTGCAAAACTGAGTGAATCCCGCACGATTTTATTCCCCAAGCGGTCCAGAATGAACGAATCTGACACAAAATCATTGAACTAATATAAAGTTTCCTGCACCTGCACATAGACCTCAATAATAAGAAATTCAAGTTCTCCAGAAGTTTTTCATCCTTTGTCGAAAGCCCTCGAAATGAAACTGGACTCTATTGTGAAATAACCATACAATGAAGGAAACCGCTCGCAATCTCTACCCGGGCAAAAGTGCCTACGGACGCGTGGAATACCTTTGAATCGGAGAATATCATTCTATTTTCCTCCCGACAGAATTTCTCTTTCTAAAGGGGATTATTGCTGCAATAATCCGGACCGTTTCGTTCCTCTAATTCCGAGGGATTCATTGTGTGGCTCCCTGAAGAATGAGAGAAAGTCGAAAAGAAACCTTGCTAAAGGCCTTTTTGTTGGTTTGGATGTCATCATAAGAAAACCGTTCCTGAATGATGAACGAATCCTTTCAGTCAAATTAGTGGATTATGTCGGAATTACATTCAATGGAGGTTCGGAAAACAAAAAAAATTTGCTGACAACTGAAGTGGCGGAAAAGTTATTTATGATATGAGTGTTAAAAGTGACGTTTTATTTTGTGAGTGAAAATGTTTGTGAAATGAGCGGAGCGAATTGAACAATTTCACAAACAATATGAAATCACTTTTAACACAAATACCATACAATGTTTTTTTGTACAACTGCCCTATTTTATAATGAAATGGGTGAATCTGCATTGACAATAAACTTCAAAAGCATTTTAATATACAAATAATCAAGAGGTTGTTGTGAATGGCAAACGTTGCCAACGTTATGAAGACTAACAAATGAGAAAAGACGCTGTCATTTGAATTTCGCTCTTGTCCAATTTTCTTCTTGGGTTTTAAACTGCTTAATATGTTTGTCGAGATTCCAATTATTAATAAAAGTGTTGATTTGGTTCTTCCTCTGGATATTGAAAAGTGTGCAAGAAGAGTAAATCTGAACTCCTACTTAAAATATCGGTTCAGCAGTACGATATTGCATATAACAATTTCCTGGCCTGGTGTAAATTGGAAAATGTAGAAGGGAACTTCAGTGAAACTGTGTTCCCAGCATACTTAGAAGAAGAATGAAAAATATGGAGTTCATCAACTTTGTGGAGCAAATTTTCAATGATAAAGTCAAGGGCCCTTATTAAAATGGTGTGGATTTTGGTAGATTTAAAACAGAAAAGGGAAGAATATCGTCCCAGAAAATCGAAAAATCTCACTCGTGAACAAGTTGAAAAGTTTATAAAGGAGGCACCAGATGAGAAATACTTGATGGTTAAGGTTGCAACTATTTTCGGATTATTTGGAGCCTGTCGGACTGAAGAATTGTGGAATTTATAAGTGGAAGACATCGAATTAACAAATAAATCATTGGTCATACAACTTCCATTTGCAAACACTAAAGTCAGTCGTTATTTCAGTATTATTGGGAAGTATGTAGACTGTTTTCATAAGTACTTTGCGTTGCGCTCTTCTGTCATAACACATCGTCTTTTTTCCTGAAAAACATGAATAATAAATGCACTGCCAATCCAGATGGTATTAATACATTTGGAAAAATTCCATCTATTGTTGCCAAATCCCTCAAACTGCCAGAACCAAAGCAATATACAGGACACTGTTTTCGAAGATCCTCCGCTTCATTGCTAGCAGAATCAGGAGCAAATATTACGGATATAAAAAACATGGTGGATGGAAGTCTACGACGGTAGCCGAGGGCTATGTTGATCATTCCATTGCATATAGAAATGTCATTGCAGAAAAAATTCTCCCAACCTCAACAGATTTTGAGTCATCATAATCTAATCTAATATTGTACAAGTACTGATGGTGCTGAAGATTCTAATAATGTGTGGCGAAGCTCCCTAACGTCACAGGGCATTAATGTTAGTAATGGTTCTAGTTTTACTATTAATATTAATGTTCATAAGTAATGATTGTTAAATATTGATGAATTTGCAATTGCTGAATTCTTCTCATCTGATTTCATCATAGAAAAATGGAGTGCTGAAAATATTTTTAACACTAATGTTAAAAATATTTTCAAAGTGTCACTTTTAATGGCAGTTGTACAGAAACTATTTTAATCATTCATTTAGGCCTCTAATATGGGTAGTTTGAGTTTTGCCCCAATTTAATAGTGGAGCATATGTCGGGACGTTCTGAATATTACGTTTTTCTCGAATAGCTCTTAACCTTAACACTTCATCAAAAACTTTGCATTATTCAGAAGTGTTTAGCATTCAATTCTTCTTTAAAAAATTACGACATCATATTTCGAACAAGTAGTTTTATGGAAATCATACGTCGAAATATGGCAGTTCTACAAAAATTTCATTATGTTAACATGGGACGGGTTATAATTAATTGACTTTTATTTAAACTTATAGACATTATACAGTGTTGTAATTCATTTGTTCAGGCTGACATATTCTTCTCGCTCTGTCGACTAGTGTTTTGATTATTCCCTTATGTTGGCATGGACGATGATTTGGGGTATAATGTCTGTGTGTGTGGGTTTTCGGTATACAGTGTGTCCTAGTGTAGTATATCAAGGAAAGCAAGAAGTCAGATTTCTATTTTCATCTTCTAATTCCATTGCTTGTTATTTATGTGTGCGAGAAACTCAATTTGCATTTGTAGTGATCGAATGATGACTCTCAGGAAACCAAACCAAAGTTGAAAATCTGGATAAAACAGGTTATTTCGCAGAACCTCTAAGATCCACTGTTATCTTACCCATCATTTGATTAAAACGCAGAAAAAATGTTAAATATTCCTACCATAAATTCCGATGAGTCTTTCTCTAGGGACGTATACATCCTAAAAAATCCACCCTAGCTAATAAAGGCAAGATCAGAATTTAGTTATGAGCTGGATAGAAAGAAGACCGGGGAAGGCCTGTGAAATATTTCAGCCATTATGGAAGGGGTTCGGGCACGTGCCCCGCCGCCCCTGGCTTTTCAACCGCCCTAATTTATTAGCATTTTATTCGGAATCATGATAATCCAGGCAAGGACAAACGCACCAGGTGACTCCGGTAAAAGGAGCGTGACCGATGAACGTTGTCGGCAGTGGTTTGGTCCTGTTACTGGCTGATACCCACGATATGCTTACATCAGGTTATCGCTCGTTTGTGTTTACTTCGAATTTCTTCCCTCCACATCTGGACTGTGGACTGAAAAGGTGAAGGGAGAATCTAAAATGTTTTTTTTAACGAGGTCTTTCTACCATAGAAGTTGTGTATTGAACAAGGAGCCTAATTTTGTACTTAAACATTAGTATCTGGTTTGACCGATCTTCGGTCAGTTTAGTTTTTGACAGAACTAGTTTTTGAAAAATGTTATCTAGTGTATGAATAGCATTGTTCAAAATCGGGGTTGTTCTGATTTTAGAAAATTACTGTTTAGGACTGTATCCAGATAATTGAGTTAGAGATGGTATTGTAAAAACATTTATTGATATCATTCACAATCATAAATGAATAAGTCACCCGCATGAAGTTAATACAGTAAAAAATACAATATTAAAGTCATCTATAAAACTCAGAGTGATTATTCAACTGAAAACAGAGGTAATCTAGAGAAGTTCAAGATGTCAGATGAAGTCACACTTAGAATTTGAGAGAGTTCCAATAGATTATAATTAAACACAGCGTTTACAGTGATGATGCAAATGAAATTGATTGCGAGAACCTCTTTATTTTATCAGAAAAACAAAAGGTTGAATAATGAATTGTTAGAGTAGACTGAGTTGTAATAAAATTGAGATCAGGCCTCAGAGGAGTACGTGTATTGAAAGCTTAGTAGTCTGAAGTCTGGTCTTCATTGAGATCATTACAATGTTAGAAATCAATAATTATGATCTATAACGTTGTTCTGTAAAGAGGAGGCTAATAAATCAATTGAGACGACATTTACAGTAACACTCTACTTTTAGTAAGCAGGGTTAGTGTTCGTCAGAAGAATAAAAGCTACAATTGAGAATTATGAGAATTACGATATGAAAGTACGTTGTTTGAGTAGTAGAATCGCTAACCCAATTGATTTGTTTGAAGCTGAAGGCTTGAGATCTTACTTGCTGAGTGCTTCCGATGAATGAACTTGAGAATTTCTTATTTATAATGAGAAGATCATACCAGTTCAATCGTTTGATCAATATTTGAGGAGACCGCTCAAGGTGAAGCAGGGATTGAGACTATCAATCAGGTTCAATGTTTGAGTTACTTGATCGTTCAAATACTTCAGAGAAGTTCACCTGGTTTTATTGAGAGAGAAGACTGATTCCATGATTTACCTTTGTGTTTGAGGATTTTCAATCATTTGAAACTCGAGAACAATAATCAGCAAGTGTTACGAGAAGTGAATAGTTGAGAAATGAGATGAATACATTAAGATAATGAGGTAAACATGAGAATATAATGAATCAGGAATTATTACCACAAGTGATGTTAATTTTTGGAGCAACCAATTACTTCCATGTGAGGAGTCTAAAGATATCTGAAAAATCTATGAGAACTGCAACAATATATCAAAATGTGTATCTTAGAGGAGTCAAATACATTTGTTTAATGCAATAGAGATTTTATGAGAATAAAGTGAGAGAGAATTACCAATATTTTTATAGATTTTCATGATCTGAAACGTGGACATATATAATGAAATTCCAACTCAACTATCCGTCTCGAAGGACCAAATGTTCAATTTTTAACAAGCATACCAATGAAAAAAAAATAATGATCTTTTCTACATATTAATAAAATAACTATAATTTGTTTATTCAAATGAAAATTTCGAGTGTAAGTAATAGGTTTTTACTTACATACTCTTGTCATTGAAATAATGATGCATTAGGGCCTGCTTGAGCCGACACATCTTTCTTTACTATATTCCGGGTATGATGAGGATTTTCATTAGAAAAATTGAATTTTCACGAAGTTGGTCGCTTGACTCTCGAAAAGGCGACGTAAAATATGCCATGCATAAAGACCTAACTGGACTTTAAGTCAACTTCAACAGATTGAAAAGTTTTCCTTTGGAAAATAAATGCAGATGCAATGGGAAATTGGTAACGCTGCATGATGCATCCCTTGTTGTGTGGTCAAGTCAAGTCAAGAATTTTCCTTGGGATATAATATATTCTTTGCAACTGACAACTTCGAGGTTTTTTCATTAAAAATTCTCATTTTTGGGAAGAAAGGCTGATTCTTCTTTTCCGATAGCGTGTTTTTCAGAATATGATACAGGAGGTCACAAATTCTTTGTCAAAGTTAGAAGTGACGAAACATCAAAAAATCGTTTGTTTGTTTCAAATTGAAACCCCATTTTTTCGAAGCATTTTCAAAATCTTCGTCAAAAAATAATAGGAGCATACGGCGAAGACTTTTATCCCGAAATGAACATTTTTCGAGATATTCAGGAAAAACGATTTTGTCTTCAATTTTCAATCTGTGTTTTTTTACTGGAAAATAATTAGCGGTCAAGTGAAATTTTTGGAAATCTCTGTTATCGAGAAAATATTTTCTATAGTTCAGATTAGTTAAGTTCTTAAATTATCATCTGTAATGCAGGAGCAACAATTGGTTTGATTTAAAGTTCTCAATGTGAGTATTAGTGAAGTCAACGTAAAAAATTCTTAGGAATGCAGAAAAAAATTATTTGTAATAATTTTTAATGCTTCTGAAGGAATAGTTAACAGAACATGTATCCATTTCATTACTGAAAATTCGAATATTCCTACCATGACAAAAAAGAAATTCTCCAGGATTAAGAATTTGCGACAATTCTCCTAAGGAAAACTGAACTCGTCTGAACTATAAGAAAAAACACTTGACCGCTAATTATTTTCTGATAAAAGAATACATTCGGAATGAGATTGAAAATTGAAGACAAAATTGTTTTTCCTGAATATCTCGAAAAATATCATTTTTGGATAAAAGACTTGGACGTATGCTAATTTTATTTTTTGACTAAGATTTGGAAAATGCTTCGAAAAAATGGGGCTCCAATTTGAAAAAAACGATTTTGGGATGTTCTATCACTTCTTACTTCGACAAAGAATTTGTGATCTCCTGTTTCATAATCTGAAAATCACGCTTTCGGAAAAGAAGCATCAGCCTTTCTTCTCGGCATTTCTCAAAAACGAGAATTTTCAATGAAGAAACCTCGAAGTTGTGTGTATTTCAACAGAGTTCAATTTTGAGATTTTTTTTCATATTTCCCCATTTAAAGAGAATTTTCTATGAAAAATTCAAACTTTTGGTATCAAAAAGACTCAGATTTCAATGGAAAATCTATTTATGCAATAAAAAATGGGTTATCCCATTTGAAAAACGAAAGTCCTAAAACCTTCAAAAAATATACGAGAAGTCGCCTTCTTACTTGAAGCTCACCTTTAAAAGTTCAATCTTGAATTTCGTGTCTTTCCTAAAAATATTCTATAGGGCCATATTCGTGAATAACCCTGTACATAAATATACAGGGTGTTTCAGAATACGGTTCCGTATATTCGGGATCTTAATACTCAGATAATTTCATGATATAAAGTTCCCATGAACTATGGGTCTCTGACGCACTGTTTCTGAGATACAGGGTGTTGAAATTAAAAAAAAAATTGGTTATATAAAATTATTTTCTACACCGTACACGATCTCATTTGATTTGATGAAAAAATTGGTACGCCAATGATTTTTTAAAAATTTTCAATTATTTTCGTAATCACCACATAATTAACAGTAAGATTGGTCTCTTGAGTTTTTTACCTGCGACGAATACTTTCTGAGAAAAAAAAATGCAATTTCATCTAGGAAAATTACGAAATTTTTTGATTACTTCCAAAATGCAATTCCATCTAGGAAAGTTACGAAATTTTTTGAAGAGTTCATGAAACGCACTGATAACCTACCAAAACGCAAAAAAAATGTGTACCGTGCCGAAAATAAATTCGAAGAATATTTTTTTTTAATTTCAACACCCTGTTTCTCAGACTCAATGCGTCAAAGACACATGGTCCATAGGAAGTTTATATCATAAAATCATGTGAGGATTAAGATTCCGAATTCACGGAACCTTAGTATGAAAATTAGTCGGTATTGAAGAAGCACATGCTGAATTTGCATTTTATTTTTTTTTTCTGAGAAAATATTCGTCGAAGGTGAAAAACCTCAAGACACCGTTCTTACGGTGAATTATATGGTTATTACGGAAATAATTCAAAATTTGAAAAAAATTATTGGCTTACAAATTTTTTCACTGAATTTGTTTGGACAGAAGTCTGTACGGACGTCACTGGTGAAAATTAAACATCGTTTGGTATCGAGAAAAATGTGTCTTAATGAGTACTCGTAACGTTCCAAAACGCAAAAAGAAATCGTGTACGGTGTAAAAAATAATTGCATAAAATCTATTTTTTTCAAATTTCTACACCATGTATCTCAGAAACAGTGCGTCAGAAACCCATAGTTCATAGGAACTTCATATTATAAAATCATCTGAGGATTGAGATCACGAATTTACGGAACCTTATTCTGAAACACCCTGTATAGAAAAATTGCTCGTTCAAATAGATTAGATTCCTGGTACTTTTCTGACAGAAGGTATCAAAATTTTTGACAATGTCTCGTTCAGGCAACATTTCACATGAAAATATTTTTGGTTAAATACAGCTTTCCACGTACCTACTATGTAAAGCATTACTGAAAACTTCATTGAACAGCAAATATTCAGTTTTCTCACAAGCATCCACTTCAATTTTCGAGCAGTGTATAGTCGTAGGATTCACAGTCCCATAAAAAATACAACCCATTTCCACATTATCGCAGATAACTCCAGGAAATGTTCTCGCCCCGGCGAAACTACCCTTTTTTCCCAGGATGTGCTCTCTTATGGGACAAATAGATTATAAACGAGCTGTGATTCCACGGACGTCCCAGGAACCGGGATAGAGAATGTGATATTTCAACAATAAAGGCGTCTGCAAGGGCCAGGTTATTCCGGTTCGAGGCTCCTACGACTCTTCTTCCATGAGAAATTGCCATCGACGTTTTTTCACTACTCCTAGCGATATTCTGCATTCAATCGATTTCAATCTCGGAGCTTTGACATATTTATATTTCTTTTCTGGATACGACGAAGCTGAAAGGGCATGCTGACTGTTACTTATCCTCACTTCGTCACCCTGGAATGGATTTGGAAGTCAGTGCGTTTGTTAGTGACATTCGACACAGATATGCCAAAAAAAATTTGAAAACAGAATGAGTGTTTGACGAAATGTTTGCAATACCATGGAACTTTTTTCTTGGAAAAACTTGAGGAATCTCCCCTCTCGTTTGTTCCTTCAATTTAAAGAAAGATTCCTCAGATAAAAAAAAAATACTTTTTGTTCATCACCCACAACACAAACGACGAGTTATCAAAACATTTGCAGAGAGAGCGAATTTTGTCCAAGAATAACTTTTGTCGCACACACAATATCGATGGGGACTTTCAAAATAGTTATTTATGGTATGAGTGTTGAAAGTAACGTTTTATTTTGTAAGTGAAAAAGTTTGTGAAATGAGCGGAGCGAATCGAACAATTTCACGAAAAAAATAAAATCACTTTTAACACAAATACCATACAATGTTTTTTGTACAACTGCCCTATTTCGATAATGAAATGGGTGAATTTGCAATGACAATAAACTTCAATATGCATTTTAATATTCAAATAATCAAAAGGTTGAGAAAAGACGCTGTCATTTGAATTTCGTTTTTGTCCAATTTTCGTCTTGGGTTTTTAACTGCCTGATATGTTTGTCGAGAGTTCAATTATTAATAAAAGTGACGATTTGGTTGTTCCTCTGGATATTGAAGAGTCTGCAAGAAGAGCAAATCTGGAACTCCTACCTAAAAAAATCTGTTCAGCAGTATGATATTGCATATAACAATTTCCTAGCCTGGTGTAAATTCAAAAATGTAGAAGGGAATTTTAGGAACTGTTTTCCTGATACACTTAGAAAAAAATCAAAAATATGGGGTTCATCTACTTTGAAGCAAATGGTGTGGATGTTAGTGAATATTTAAAGGTAATAGCATATTAAAAACGGAAAAGTGACGGATATCGTCCCAAAAAATGGAAAATTTTCACTTGGGAACAAGTTAAGGTTGCAACTATTCTCGCATTATTTGGAGCCTGTCGGCGTGAAGAATTGCGTAATTGATCAATGGAAGACATCGAAATAACAAATAAATAATTGATTTCACAACTTCTAAATACAAAAACGAAAGTCAGTCCTTCTGTTGAAGACATTTCTTAGAAAATATATTAGATAGCTTTGATATTTTGATAGATTGATTGAATTGAATTAATTGTAATTGTCAATGTAAAAACTGTACCAATTTAACAGTTTTTGAAGCAAAATATCAATGAATTAGTTTTCTATAAACCTTCAATTGCCTCATCAGGATATCGACGTTGCTGAATTGCTCAAAAAGTATCCGTATTTAGATCATGAAGTCTTGAATTCTTTGAACAATGCAAAACCTCAAATCTTATTAGGACAAGACAATTGTGGGTTGATTATTCCTCGACAAATAATACAACCCCGTTTATATATGCCAATATTATCGAAATCGAAGTTGGGATGGACGATTCATGGAAAAATTACTAACAAATCCCCTTCGAGTTCTTCAAATTCCTCTTTTAATATCAATTTTTGTTGTTGTTCGAATGAAGAACTAGATATTTTAGTGAGAAGTAGTTTTAAATGTGAGGATTTTGGAAGTAAATCAGACAATTGTATCCTTTCTTTAGACGATAAGAAGGCTTTAGAAATTATGGAAAGCACTTTGCGATATAATGGAACACGTTATGAAATAGGTCACCTATATAAATCTAAAGACATAACCTTTCCCGATAGTAAAATCATGGCTTTAAAACGCCTAGCATGTATGGAAAGAAAAATGGATAGAGATGAAAATTTTGCTTTACAATATATAAGCAAAATCGAAGAGTACGAACGTAAAGGGTATGCAAAGAGATTAAAGAATGATGAAATTACAGAAAACCCCAGAGATTGGTATCTTCCACATTTTGCAGTTTGGAATATCAATAAACCTGGTAAAATAAGATTTGTTCTTGATGCTGCGGCGAAAAGTTTCGACAATAGTCTCAATGATTTCCTTTTACAAGGACCAGATTTCGTCCCGTCTGTCATTTCAGTTTTGTGGCGATTTCGACAGGGAAAAATAGCGTTTAGCGCTGATATCACAGAGATGTTCCATCAGGTCGTTATTCGCGAAGAGGACAGATGCAGTCAACGGTTCTTCTGGCGAGGAAGGGACAGAGTAAGCAGGCCAGCAGTTTATCAAATGAATGTTATGATTTTTGGTGCGGTTTCCTCTCCATCTATGGCTCAATTCGTGAAAAATAAAAATGCAGATTTATGGGAGAAGGAGTTTCCAGGTATAGGAAGAGCTATCAAACGCCAACACTATGTTGACGACTATCTGGATTCTTGTGACTCGGAAGACGAAGCAATTAAGTTGGTAAGGAATGTCATTCTTGTTCATAAGAGAGGTGGTTTCGAAATAACGAAATGGATTAGCACTTCTCAAAAAGTAATGGAAACAATATCAACAAATTTGAAAACTAATTCATTTTCTAAAGAAATTGATACTGAAAATACAGAACGGGTTTAAGGACTAAATTGGTCTCCCAAACAGATGAGTTCGTTTTCAATTTTAACTTTAAAAAAAAAAAAAAAAAGGAGCGTACCTAGAGAAAGTTCCCTGAGCAAGAGGCGATGTATTAGCAGTGAAAGAAGCAACTCTAGAAGACGTAGTATTTCACGATCTAAGAGAAGCCGGAGCAAAAGACGAAGGAGTACCCCAAGATGTCCGATTCTGCGCAGAGGTGGCCGCAGTCAGAGAGGCCATAGATGTAATCCTAGTAATAGAAGCCGTCATGAGGAAAGAGGTTCGGCCTTAAGAAGAAGTCCTAGACCAAGAAGAAGGAGCACATCTCCACCATGGCAAGAAGGTGTGACAGTCCATCTAGGTGGCAAGACAGATGCGGTAGTTCCAGGGAAAGTAACGACTTCTCAAAACTAGCCTATCCTCGATCAGTGAGCAAACTGTGTATTTTAACTACGAAACAAATTTCAAAGGGACACCCTGGAGAAAATGTTGAAGACATTTCTTAGAAAATATATTAGATGGCTTTGATATTTTGATAGATTGATTGAATTGAATTAATTGTAATTGTCAAGTAAAAACTGATAGAAAACTAATTCATTGATATTTTGCTTCAAAAACTGTTAAATTGGTACAGTTTTTACACCTTCTCTCAGTATTATTGGGAAGTATGTAGACTATTTTCATAAGTACTTTGCATTGCGCCATTCTGTCATCAAATATCGTCGTTTTTTCCTGAAATACATGAATAATAAATGCACTGCCAATCAAGTTGGTATTAATACATTTAAGAAAATTCCATCTATTGTTGCCGAATTCCTCAAACTGCCAGAACCAAAACAATATACAGGACACTGTTTTCGAAGATCCTCCGCTTCATTGCTAGCAGAATCAGGAGCAAATATTACGGATATAAAAAAAAACATGGTGGATGGAAGTCTACGACGGTAGCCGAGGGCTATGTTAATTATTTCATTGCATATAGAAAAAATTCTCCCAACCTCAACAGATTTTGGATCATCATCATCCAATATCGTACTTCCTGTTCCTACAAGTACTGATGGTGCTGAGGATTCTCATAATGTGTTACGAAGCTCCCTCACGTCATAAGGCATTAATATTAGTAATTGTTCTAGTTTAACTATTAATGTTCATAAGTATTGATTGTTAAATATTGATAATAAAAATTTACAATTGCTGAATTTTTTCTCATCTGATTTCATCATAAGAAAATGGAGTGCTAAGAATATTTAACACTCTCTCACGTAAACAATCGATTTTAATACTGTTTGCTGTCATTAAAAGTGTCACTTTCAATGGCAGTTGTACAAAAATCTAGTATTCGAAAAGTTAAGGCAAATATCCTCTATGTGAGATATATATTTTATTTCTGTATGTATCTAGTGGTTGTGATACAACTTCTGAGCTGTTGAAAAAATAGTCCTAAAAATATTTTCAACACTAATATTAAAAATATTTTTAACACGCTTCCACGAAAACAATCAATTTTAACATTGTTTGCTGTCATTAAAAGTGTCACTCCACCAAAATTTGGATCTTCGGTAATTTTTGTTATTTCAAATGTATGTATATTGACCGGACTTCAGCCCCTTTAGGGAAAATAACTTATTATTGCATCGATATTCTATCTTGTTTGTCTTTGAATACGCGTATTCCTCTTATTTGTCATATAACATCTTCATGACAAAACAAACAGATTCACCGAATTATGCACTGTTGTCAAATTCAGCATTGCTTGGAAGGTGCTTAACAAAAGCCCTTTCTATTAGATACTCAAGTAAGTTTGTCTTAATCTGAACACGGTATAAGTGGGCCTAAAAAACCTGAATTGCTCTAAGCGCCGAACTCATAAAACTGCATTATTTCTATCGAAGATTCGCTTCTCTATTTCCGTTGAATTAATCGGAAAACTCGTGCTGAAAGTTCGACTTGCTTCGTCAAATCCAACAGACTGATACGAGAAAGGAGGATCCGACTCGTATCTTATGCAGCATCGAAATCCACCAGACTGGTAAATACCATGCGTTTGTATTCCGTTTATAATAGGCTGGATGCATCACTGCACCCGAATAGAAAAGGTGCAGCTGTCGTTCAGTCAACGACCCATTCATGATCGTTTTTTGCCGATACCGATTAGGAATACGCCGGGAAATAAATCGAAATTTGTTGGGCATAAATCTGGTTATATCAGCTGTTTAGGCACCAACGACAGATATTGTCATCTACGACATAGAAAGCACAATAAATATAAACAATCATCAATAGAGGAAAAGCCAGAGGCCAATTTTCAGTTGTCATTTCAAGTCTTGGAAATATACTTATTCAGTGTTTCATATCTGCTCAGCAATAGAAACTAGTTCTGGCAGCCCGCAATGGCAGGGTTTATTCTCCCTCACATTTTAAAGAGGGTAGAAAATGATCAGTTAAACTGACAAGTCAGCAATCAGGCAGCAAAAAAAATGTCAACTCAGATTTTGAAAATTTTCACGATTCCGAGAAATTTCACGAAGTTGAGAATTTTACTGACGAAGGAGTCTAGAATAGAATCCGAAACGTTACGAAGCGCAGAATTCGTGTTGGATCATTTTTCAATGTTTCGAAGGTATTTTTCCCCTGCCGAATTAGTGCACAAGTTTTATGCATGGGATTTGTTTTATTGTTTAAAAATTTTGATGATTTTCAGAAAAAAGTATAGACCTGCCATAAAATATTTCAATGGATAGCTAGAGATATTGATTTACTGAAATTTGATATATTATGTGAAAATGTTCTTTTTGTACAAGTTGTATAACCAATGATTTATTTGTTATTTCAATGTCTTCACGCCGACAGGCTCCAAATAATCCGAAAATAATTGCAACCTCAACCATCAAGTATTTCTCATTTGATGCCTCCTCTTCATAAACTTTTCAACTACTTCACGATGAGAATTTTCGATTTTTTGGGACGATATCCTTCACTTTTTCGTTTCAAATATGCTATTACCTTGAAATATCTACTAACATCCACACCATTTTTAACAAGGGCGCTTAACTTTGTCATTGAAAATTTGCTCCACAAAGTTGATTAACTCCATATTTTTGATTTTCCTTCTAAGTATGCCAAGAAAACAGTTTCACTGAAGTTCCTTTCTATATTTTTCAATTTACACCAGGCCAGGAAATTGTTATATGCAATATGGTACTGCTGAACAGATTTTTTAGGTAGGTGTTCCAGATTTGCTGTTCTTGCGGACACTTCAATATCCAGAGGAACAACCAAATCGTCTCTTTTATTATGGATTGGACACTCGACAAATATATTGAGCAGGTAAAAACCTGAGACGAAAATTGAACAGGAATGAAATTCAAATGGCAGCGTCTTTTCTCATTTGTTAGTAATCATAACGTTTGCTATTAACAACAACCTTTTGATTATTTTAGTATCAAGATGCATTTTGAAGTTTATTGTCATTGCAAATTTGCCCATTTCATTATTAAAATGGGGCAGTTGTATCAAAAACATTGTATGATATTTGTGTTAAAAGTGATTTTATTTTGTTCGTGAAATTGTTCAATTCGCTCCACTCATTTCACAAACTTTTTCACTCACAAAATGAAACGTCACTTTTAACACTCATATAATGAATAACTATTCTGTTTCCTATTACCGTTTTGCTCATTTATTTATATTCGTTGTAATGATATCATCATAATATGTTATTTTTATTATGGCACAATTAACCAAGTTGAATACAAAATGTTATAGGAAATGTTGAAGAAGTTGTAGAAGTTTTATTTTGATAATATATTTTTCGATTTTCAATCCTTTACAACCTATAATTCAACCTTAAATAATGTGTTTCAACTCACCTCAGGCCCTGTTTTAACCCTGCGTAGGGCGCGGCTGATCTGACAGGCTCAGGCTTCGGTTTTTATCATGTTTCTTCGGGCGGTAGGCAGGTAGCGCACCCTCCTTCCCAGTAGTCATCTAACTTTTCGAGATGATTCCAGACCCCGTGTCAGTACCTTATCGGTCATCAAGAGGACGAGCAATTCACCATCTGATCTGACAGGCTCACCGCGCCCGTATTCGTTACTAAACGGAGGTAAGTTTTTATGATTTTTTTCTGTTAAAAAACGTTTTTTGAAAGCATCATGAACCTCTCTGAATAAGGCTATTATGTCCATGTAGCATTATATAAGGAAAATATTGGCATGGGCCTATCCTTCTAGTGAGCTTATCAGGCTCACTGCGCCCAATTTTTATTTCGCGTTCTCTACCTTGTTCATTCAAAGCCATTGATGAAAATACTGGAGTACAGGCAAAACCTGAGTCCATCACTTATTACAATGCTCACAAAAGTGGTGTTGACACTGCTGACCAAATGTATGCCACATACAGCGTGCAGAGAAATACGCAACGCTGGCCGATAGTAATTTTCTACACCATCTTGAATCTTGGAGGAATCAATTCCCTTGTGATTCACCTTGTAAATAAACTTGAGTCAATGCCCAGAAGAAGTTTCGTCAAAGCATTGTCAAATGAACTGTGTCTCCAAGAACTTCAGCGAAGAAGCCAACAGTCCTCTGGATTTCACACCTCCTTGAAATTTCGTCTGAAGAGATTCTTACCTGATGATGTTGATCGTCCAAAATCACCCCCAGTTGCCCGCAAAAGATCAAGATGTTGCGACTGCACGGTGGAAACAGGTAAACGACGACTGTCGAATTACTCTTGTAAAAAATGCCACAGAAACATATGCCTCAGTCACGCAAAATCGTATTGTACATCATGCTTTTCAGCGAGCTCGTGCATACCTGCCACGGAACTAATGGACGACGATTCTGAGTGATTTGACTCAACAATCGGTCGAAATATATATCCATGCAGTTTTTTAAATTTTTTTTCTAATTTTCATGTGTTTTTTTTTCAGTTAACTGCAAAATTAAGTTTCACTTACTCACAACTGAAATACAATAAGATTTACTATTGTAATAAATAATTGAAGACGAAAATTTTGTTTTTATTATATTTCCTCACTTCTTACATCTTTCAGGAGCTCGGTGAATTACGTTTCAGTTAAATATATAGTTTCAATACATTTAAATTGAATAAATTTCATGAGAGCCTGTCAGGCTCACCGCGCCCCGATTTTGCGAATCCTAGACCGCGCCCCACGCAGGGTTAACTCACCTCAGGCCCTGTTTTTACTCACCTCGGTATGAGGGGAATTGAAACAGAATGACTTTTCAAGTTAAAATCGATTTTTCTATCATAAATTTGATACTTAAGTTTTTGTTCTTTCAGGCATATAGATGGTGTTTCAAAAAAAAGTGACCCCTATTCTAGGAAATATAGAAAACTGAAAAATTATAGGGGTTTCTTCAGCAGCCCCATAGCTGAGTTCATACAATCCTCCTACTGTGTACCAAAATTCAAAAAATGAAAATATAAAAGGAAAATGAACATACCTCAATTAATGTATAGTGTAATTTCTAGAGAAACTTGCAACAAATCTGTGAATCACTTATCATTGTTCTCTTAAGATAATTCCAACAGAATACAATAATAAAGATTACGTGCAACACATTCTTTTCCAAGTGTTGGCAACATCCGTTGGTTTTCTTCTCTATAAACTTCTGCATCCGTTTATTCATGGATTTCTGGTGCAGGAAGTCCATAACAAAGTCCACCCTGATATGATCCGACAAACTGCAGTTGTCAGCTCTGGAAACCACCCCGTAAAGGGTGTCCCTGCAAAACACCGGGTATCCCAGATAATCCCTGCAGGACTCGCCCAGCCGACTGGATTCGGGATATCTACACGAGAAGGCATCTGCGTTTTTACCATTCAATCGCCAGCATTTGTCTCCACTAATGATCGGTAAATTCAAACAGTTAAGCTGAGGATTAAGAGCATAACTTCCAATAATTGTCCGATAGGTGTAAGCCACAGTTGAGACTCTATCGCAGATTTCATGCCTTTTCCCGCTCTGCGGTAGTTTAATAGGCTTACTTCCTGCAATCGGACGTTCCAGAACTATCACAGTGATATTATTGAAGGAAAGTGTCTGGCCAAAACTTGGACGAAGAAAAATCTTCTTTCCTCTACTCCTCTCTGTGCCGTTTGGAAAATCGTTCGACACGTTGAACAGTACCTCTAGTTTTTCTGGTGAAAGTATAAATTTTTCCGTGCAGAATGACGCTGTAACCACTGTATCGTTTCTTATCAGAGCACCACCACAGGATGTCCTTGGATCATCGGTCTGAAGTAATACCAGGAATTGATAAACAGAAGCCTTGCATTCGAAACTTGCATTTTCTTGGTGAATGGTTGCCTTTGCTGAAGGTTCGAGAATGATCAGAGGAAGAATGCATGAGATTATATAAGTGAGACAACTTGTCATTAGTGACATAATTCGACACAACTAGATCTTCTTCTTTAAGAGACTTCTGAACGGGGTTTATGGACGAAACCTTTGTTTTGAGTCTAAAAATTCAAACAATTAAGCTGAGGATTAAGAGCATAACTCCCAATAATTGTCCGATAGGTGTAAGCCACAGTTGAGACTCTATCGCAGATTTCATGCCTTTTCCCGCTCTGCGGCAGTTTAATAGGCTTACTTCTTGCAATTGGACGTTTCAGAACTACAACAGTGATATTATTGAAGGAGAGCGTCTCGCCCAAACTTGGACGAAGAAAAACCTTCTTTCCTCCGCTCCTCTCTGTGCCGTTTGGAAAATCGGTTGACACGTTGAACAGTACCTCTAGTTTTTCTGGTGAAAGTATGAATTTTTCCGTGCAGAATGACGCTGTAACCACTGTATCATTTCTTATCAAAGCGCCACCACAGAATGTCCTTGGATCATCGGTCTGAAGTAGTACCAGAAATGGATAATCAGAAGCCTTGCAATCGAAACTTGCATTTTCTTGGTGAATGTCTGCTTTTGCTGGAGGTTCGAGAATGATCAGAGGAAGAATGCATGAGATTATGTAAGTGAGACAGCTTGTCATTAGTGACATAATTCGACACAACTAGATCTTCTTCTTTCAGAGACTTCTGAACGAGGTTTATGGACGAAACCTTTTTTTTTGAGTCTAAAAATTCGAACAATTAAGCTGAGGATTAAGAGCATAACTTCCAATAATTGTCCGATAGGTGTAAGCCACAGTTGCGACTCTATCGCAGATTTCATGCCTTTTTCCGCTCTGCGGCAGTTTGATAGGCTTACTGCTTGCAATCGGACGTTCCAGAACTATAACAGTGATATTATTGAAGGAAAGTGTCCGGCCAAAACTTGGACGAAGAAAAACCTTCTTTCCTCTGCTCCTCTCTGTGCCGTTTGGAAAATCGGCTGACACGTTGAACAGTACCTCTAGTTTTTCTGGTGAAAGTATGAATTTTTCCGTGCAGAATGACGCTGTAACCACTGTATCGTTTCTTATCAGAGCACCACCACAGGATGTCCTTGGATCATCGGTCTGAAGTAATACCAGGAATTGATAAACAGAAGCCTTGCATTCGAAACTTGCATTTTCTTGGTGAATGTCTGCTTTTGCTGAAGGTTCGAGAATGATCAGAGGAAGAATGCATGAGATTATGTAAGTGAGACAGCTTGTCATTAGTGACATAATTAGACACTACTAGATCTTCTTCTTTCAGATACTTCTGAACGGAGTTTATGGACGAAACATTTTTTGAGTCTAAAAATTCAAACAATTAAGCTGAGGATTAAGAGCATAACTTCCAATAATTGTCCGATAGGTGTAAGCCACAGTTGAGACTCTATCGCAGATTTCATGACTTTTCCCGCTCTGCGGCAGTTTAATAGGCTTACTGCTTGCAATCGGACGTTCCAGAACAATAACAGTTATATTATTGAAGGAGAGTGTCTGGCCAAAACTTGGACGAAGAAAAATCTTCTTTCCTCTGCTCCTCTCTGTGCCGTTTGGAAAATCGGTAGACACGTTGAACAGTACCCCTAGTTTTTCTGGAGAACGTATGAATTTTTCCGTGCAGAATGACGCTGTCACCACTGTATCGTTTCTTATCAGAGCACCACCACAGAATGTCCTTGGATCAGCGGTCTCTAGTAATACCAGAAATGGATAATCAGAAGCCTTGCATTCGAAACTTGCATTTTCTTGGTGAATGTCTGCTTTTGCTGGAGGTTCGAGAACGATCAGAGGAAGAATGCATGAGATTATATGAGTGAGACAACTTGTCATTAGTGACATAATTCGACACAACTAGATCTTCTTCTTTAAGAAAATTCTGAACGGGGTTTATGGACGAAACCTTTGTTTTGAGTCTAAAAATTCAAACAATCAAGCTGAGGATTAAGAGCATAACTCCCAATAATTGTCCGATAGGTGTAAGCCACAGTTGAGACTCTATCGCAGATTTCATGCCTTTTCCCGCTCTGCGGCAGTTTAATAGGCTTACTTCCTGCAATCGGACGTTCCAGAACTATAACAGTTATATTATTGAAGGAGAGGGTCTGGCCAAAACTTGGACGAAGAAAAACCTTCTTTCCTCTGCTCCTCTCTGTGCCGTTTGGGAAATCAGTCGACACGTTGAACATTACCTCTAGTTTTTCTGGCGAAAGTATGAAGTTTTCCGTGCAGAATGACGCTGTAACCACTGTATCTTTTCTTATCAAAGCGCCACCACAGAATGTCCTTGGATCAGCGGTCTGGAGTAATACCAGAAATGGATAATCGGAAGCCTTGCATTCGAAACTTGCATTTTCTTGGAGAATGGCTGCTTTTGCTGAAGGTTCGAGAATGATCAGAGGAAGAATACATGAGATTATATAAGTGAGACAACTTGTCATTAGTGACATAATTCGACACAACTAGATCTTCTTCTTTAAGAGACTTCTGAACGGGGTTTATGGACGAAACCTTTGTTTTGAGTCTAAAAATTCAAACAATTAAGCTGAGGATTAAGAGCATAACTTCCAGTAATTGTCCGATAGGTGTAAGCCACAGTTGAGACTCTATCGCAGATTTCATGCCTTTTCCCGCTCTGCGGCAGTTTGATAGGCTTACTTCCTGCAATCGGACGTTCCAGAACTATAACAGTGATATTATTGAAGGAGAGCGTCTGGCCAGAACTTGGACGAAGAAAAATCTTCCTTCCTCTGCTCCTCTCTGTGCCGTTTGGAAAATCGGGTGACACGTTGAACATTACCTCCAGTTTTTCTGGTGAAAGTATGAATTTTTCCGTGCAGAATGACGCTGTAACCACTGTATCGTTTCTTATCAGAGCGCCACCGCAGGATGTCCTTGGATCATCGGTCTGAAGTAATACAAGAAAAGGATAATCGGAAGCCTTGCATTCGAAACTTGCATTTTCTTGGTGAAAGGCTGCTTTTGCTGGAGGTTCGAGAATGATCAGAGGAAGAATGCATGAGATTATTTAAGTGAGACAGCTTGTCATTAGTGACATAATGCGACACAACTAGATCTTCTTCTTCAAGAGACTTCTGAACGGGGTTTATGGACGAAACTTTTTTTTTTGAGTCTAAAAATTCAAACAATTAAGCTGAGGATTAAGAGCATAACTTCCAATAATTGTCCGATAGGTGTAAGCCACCGTTGAGACTCTATCGCAGATTTCATGCCTTTTCCCGCTCTGCGGCAGCTTAATAGGCTTGCTGCTTGCAATCGGACGTTCCAGAACTATCACAGTGATATTATTGAAGGAGAGTGTCTCGCCGAAGCTTGGACGCAAAAAAATCTTCTTTCCTCTACTCTTCTCTGTGCCGTTTGGAAAATCGGTTGACACGTTGAACAGTACCTCCAGTTTTTCTGGCGAACGTATGAATTTTTCCGTGCAGAATGACGCTGTAACCACTGTATCTTTTCTTATCAAAGCGCCACCGCAGAATGTCCTTGGATCATCGGTCTGAAGTAACACCAGGAATGGATAATCAGAAGCCTTGCATTCGAAACTTGCATTTTCTTGGAGAATGGCTGCTTTTGCTGAAGGTTCGAGAATGATCAGAGGAAGAATACATGAGATTATATAAGTGAGACAACTTGTCATTAGTGACATAATTCGACACAACTAGATCTTCTTCTTTCAGAGACTTCTGAACGGGGTCTATGGACGAAACCTTTTTTTTTGAGTCTAAAAATTCAAACAATTAAGCTGAGGATTTAGAGCATAACTTCCAATGATTGTCCGATAGGTGTAAGCCACAGTTGAGACTCTATCGCAGATTTCATGCCTTTTTCCGCTCTGCGGCAGTTTGATAGGCTTACTTCCTGCAATCGGACGTTCCAGAACTATCACAGTGATATTATTGAAGGAGAGTGTCTGGCCAAAACTTGGACGAAGAAAAACCTTCTTTCCCCTGCTCCTCTCTGTGCCGTTTGGAAAATCGGTTGACACGTTGAACAGTACCTCTAGATTTTCTGGCGAACGTATGAATTTTTCCGTGCAGAATGACGCTGTAACCACTGTATCGTTTCTTATCAGAGCGCCACCACAGAATGTCCTTGGATCAGCGGTCTGGAGTAATACCAGAAATGGATAATCGGAAGCCTTGCATTCGAAACTTGCATTTTCTTGGAGAATGGCTGCTTTTGCTGAAGGTTCGAGAATGATCAGAGGAAGAATGCATGAGATTATATGAGTGAGAGAACTTGTCATTAGTGACATAATTCGACACAACTAGATTTTCTTCTTTCAAAGATTTCTAAAAGGGGTTTATGGATTAAACCTTTTCTTTGGGCCTAGAAATAGAAAAGCACTGGAAAAATTTCTTCAGCTGCTAGGTTGAAAACCCAAGTACACCAATTACTATAGAGTTCTTCGGCTTAACATACCTAGTTTTTTGTTCTGCAAGTAGAGGCCCTGAGTACGCTTTTGTTGGCGTTGCCAAATTTGAAAATATATACTGCCATTGGCTGAAAACAAATTAGCTCTATCTTCTTTCTTCTGTCGCGAAAGTGCAATTCTATCTTCATCAGTTCACTTGCATTTGAATCATTGTGACAACACGGAATATATTCCTTGTTGCTATCAAAGATTATAGAGTATAAAAATGGGAAACGAAGCGACTACAGTGATGTCAGCGACATCTGTTTTTCAAAAGTAATCGGGTTATGGTTAAAATATTTAATAAGGGTCCATTAGGCATAGATTATATAGAGATTATTAGTAGGCTGTTGTCATTTTTGAAAGAAATTTATTTATTTATTTCAACTGGGATACATACAGGTTCACAAGAACCCACTACAATATCCTCTAACTTAAAAGTTGCACAGAACGCTATATAAAGCAAAAATTCCAAGAAAAATCTACAATCATGATATACAACTAATCATAAACAAACCCAACCGAAAAGCATTAACTAGCGGCCAACAAAGTACTGCCTCAAAATATTCCTGAACTGAGGCTGCGACACCAAGAATATGTCGAACAAATCGGATAATTCGTTACAACTGCGCAGAGACCTACAGATTGGTGAATTCTGTGAACAATTGGTTTTCCTGAACTGAACAAAAAAAATATTACTATTACGAAGATGCCTCTGCGGGACATTCAGTGAGACCGAAGAAAGCAGACTCGAACAACAAATTAAACCCCTACACAATTTAAAAACAAAATGGACGTCGGAGATCACCCTTCTGTTTTCCAAACTCATCATACCAAAACGATTCAATGCCAGTGTTATATCTTCATCTGGGAAGGTTAAATTTGTTTTGAAGCATAAAAATCTGAGGAATTTCCTTTGAACTCTTTCCAGTCTATTTTTATAGATATCATACTGAGGATTCCAGATAACGCTCCCAAATGATAAACGGCTCAGAACGTATGCATTATAAAGCATCTTTAGAGGCTTCACGGTGGTAAAATTGAAACACTTCCTTTTTATGTAGCCCAACATCCTTACTTGAATAAATATTTTTGCTGAATGATGATTATATTTTCTGGCGTATTTTCCACTGTAATAACTCCAAATCTACAAGAGTAGCACCTAGCTCACTCCATAATCTTGGTTTGTGTGTTTTTCTATTATATAATCTTGAATGTGCATTCTTTTCATTACCGAGGAGAATAGAAATGTAAGTTTTGAAACTCGTATCATATAACTGTCTTGTCCATTGCTTTTTATTTTCAGTGTTGTCAAATGGATAGAGGTTTCGGGGCAAAAATATATTGTTCTGGATATTTTGTTTGCGAACCGAATTTTCTTCGGTCTCATTCATTAGATCAAAAAGTTCCACTCATAGAGGCAATGGTGGTCAGAAGAACGACTTATAGAGGTGGTGGTTCTCTTGACGACCCTTCCAGCAGTTCGACTCATCTACTAGACCTTTTAGACTCATTGAGGTTAAAATACACTGGGTAAGATATGTATGAATCGGGTCTACAACAACTGTTTGACTTATCGATGTTCGATTCATCGAGAGTTCACTGTATGAATAAGTTCTTGAAATTGTTATAATAATTCTCTAATATGTGAACAAATTTTTGAAATGTTCTCAATTTCATAATTATTGTATTGTAGTTGATTTTACACAATCATTTCAAATAATTCATTTGATTCAAAACAATGTGTAGATAGAAAATATCATCGTGATCAAAAAACGGAGCTCTGCTTTTGTTTTGTCGATCAGGATGTTTCTCTAAAAGCTCGACAAAGAATAATCAATTTAATGGAAATTTATGAAAAATATAATTCCAATTTCGCGCCTATTAAAATAGTTTTCTGTACTGAATTGTTTTCAGCTCCATCTAGGTGTCAAAAGTAAGAAACTAGCCAAAAATCGTAGTCGGATTTTAGTTCCACAGATGTAAGGGCGTTTCGTATCTTTCTAACTCTATAATATTTGGTTGCTATAGTATCACGTGCTTCGACTGAGTGATGAACAGTTTGAAATTTGAAGTTTGTGAAGTTTGTGTATTCCAAAATATTTTTCAAATATGATTAGGTAAATGCTTAATATGTGGAGCTGGAGAAGATGAAGTATCAAAAATGCATCGTTTTTCAACTAATATAAATGAGTGAGTTGGCAATATTTATATAAAGAATGGGCGTTGAATACAATCGTGTTTTTAATTTTTTCAGATCAAAAATCCGACAAGAGAAACTAGGAATGAAATTCATGGAAGAACATCTTCGAAATTATAGAATATGCGTTAACCATTTTACTCCAGAGTCATACATATAGATACAAATCATAGACTACTCACAGATGCAGTTCCAAGTTCCAATGAAGTTCTTCAATAAACAACTTCTTCGATTTCTGCAATGCCAGAAAAATGCAAAGAAAGCAGATTTATTATATCTGAAAGTAGTGATGATGTGCTAGTCCACTCAGATAGCCCAAATGTCATTGCATCAGGTGTGTTCGAAATGTTTACTATGTATAATTGATTCAGTTAACGTTCTTTCTGTTTGCATATCAAAATTGAAGTTCACTTTGTTTTTTTTTTCAGAGATATTCTCTCATAACGTACAGCTGGATCAGGCACCCAAACAAGATCGCACAATTTTCAGAAACATAGAAACTTTATCCATTTATAACACTTTCTTGCCGAGATTGTGTCCAACCTTCATTGAATGGAGATGGTACCTTGAATAGGAGAAGAAGTAGTACTTCGCCAAGAAAGAAGAAATCGGTAAAGATTATTCAGCAAAAAGAAAGACCCAAGCTCCATAAACAGTGTAGGGGTAGGGATAAATCTAGGACTTTGAGGAATGTTTTCGAGTTGTCTGATACCCCAGAGCTTCAAAGTTTCTACGAAAACATGCCCTGAAGAACCTGGAACTTTATGATGAAGCAATTGACATGTTCCAAAGTAATAGGTACAAGAGGCAGAAGATGGACCTAAGACGACAAACTCATGTCGCCATTATAATTAAAGAAAAGTCCTACATCAAATTACAACACCGATTTGAGCTTTCTCAAAAAAATGCGATTGAATCCTGGTGTAAATAGAAATATTCTTGAACGCATATATGAAAATATGAAAGAGAAAGAGAATATTGATCGCTGTTGAGTGTTAATCTTTGATGAAATGGACATAGAAGAAAACCTATATTATGATAAGGGTCAGAGATAAATTATTGGCTTTGACGATTTTGGCAAGGAGGAAAGTGGAAAAAAGTACTGTCAAGAAAGTTATAGTTTTCATGCTGGTGGGATTGAACCTTGAATGTATTAGTTGTTGTTTTATATGTAAGTTGATTGAGTTTTAACGAAAATTACAATAAATCAATCATCTATAAATCGTATTTTCGTACTTTTTTCACGAAACCATATTAATAGCGAAAATTTTTGCCAACGGCAATAATTCACATGGCAAAAATTTCAGCTTTCAGTTTATGATTGAGTGAAATCGCTCCAATACAGGAAAACAGTAACTAAACTGAAATGAATAATTCGAAATTCTCGCGCTAAAAGCTCAGAAAGTGGCCCTAGCGCCATCTCATAGGTTATATGCAGTGAGACAAGGATGCAAAACCTTCTATGAAATTAAGTGGGTAGTTGTGAGTCTCATTTGTTGTCTCTGGTGAAGGGACACTATTTTTGCCCTAAAAATCTTCTGTTCGAATGATAGATTTATCCAAGATTCACCTCTACAAATGAACGCGACACTGGTTTATTTGAACAAATAGTGGAGGTAGTTTTTTTCACTGCTTCCCAATAGCATGGAATCATATTTTGATAACAGAAACATGTCGTGTTCCCAAAAAGGATGTTTCTGTGGAAATCAAAATTTGGTATTTTTAGGAATACTCTGTTTTTTGATAAAAATTAGAGTGGAAAACGTACAGCATAGTTTCTATTATATTTTTTCTTTATTTCAGTATCATAATGAGTTCATTACAGTACTAGAAGTAGTGCTGTAATGAAACTCACTACAGCATTGTTTCCAGTTATATTTTTCGTCTTGTGTTTGTCAGTACAGGGGACCTATTCTTGACCATTCGCAATATATGCGATCGTTCGCATCTATTACCTTTGAGAATGACAGACGAATCTATATTTTTGACCGTCCGCATGACATACGACGTACATTTTTATGTTCTGTGCTTAGGACCGTTCGTATTTCACTGCGAGTGGTTTTGAGAACTCGCAAATATTTGACAGTTCAAATGAAATCATTGACATTGAATTTGAAAGTAAGGTGTTGTATTTTACCGATATTTGCCTATATTGTCCGCATAGATCGAAATTTGAGCTTAAAGTAGTGCCGATATGTAAATCTATGGCATAAACCTTCCGCAGTTGTCAATTATGCCGTTCTTGAAACGCAAATCGCCATTCGTAAAATGCGTATACGTAGAGTTGCGAATGATTTCGAGAATAGGTCCCCTGACCTCCGATCTTGATTTTCAAATCAAATCAATTTAAATTCCATAATCTGTCAAATTTCGTTAGTCGCATCAACTGCCAAGAAACAATACAAAAGTTACTAATCCGAATTTTTATTTGAATTTCTAGAGTATTTCACAGTTTAGGTCGGGTTAAGAAAGTGTGAATGGTACCTTCATCCTTTATATTATATTCTTCCTGTTAGTGCCCTGCATAAGCTTTATTCATTTCTGTATGAAATCGACGAAAGATAAGAATCGGAAGTTACCATAATATATTCCCAGATCATTATGCAGGCAACGTAAGTTGGATACCTATCTATCATGAATCAATAGCCTACTGTGATTATATTCAAGCAGATATGAGGATTTCTCGAATATATTCAACGAACCTGTGTACCTAAGCAATCCAGTGAAGGATTTCATCTTGAATGATGTCATTTTATGTATTGATGCTTGTTTACATGAGTTGTTTCCATTTCGTATTCATTCAAGACTTTTCAATTACTTGTCTACAAGCTGTTGAATAATGATGGATATTTCACTCTTTGTTGGCATTATTCATATGGGAGCATCGACAAACAGCAGTTTGATGATAGAGGTAGCCGATATAGAAATATCATAAGAATTCAGGCAACTATTAAAACGAACAACCAGAACACTATTGTGCTCGTGAAAGCACTTGAAGCCCTTTTGTGCTCCCGAGTATTCTGCTTCTAAGCCGTTTTTTAGAAGCAGTGCTTAGTAATTGAAGGACTTCTTCAAAAGGCTTAGTACAAAGTAATCCCTAATTGATAAACATCTCACGTTAATGTGTGACGTTAGTGCGCAGTTGCCAAGATCTACTGAGTTTATTGCACGTGCTTTCGAATTTTGTGAAGATCTGTCTTCAATTATCAATACAGAGTGGTTCACTGTGAAGTCCCGTAATTGCAGAGCTCATAACTATTGATATGAGAGTAAAAGAATAGTCAAACCTTGAGCATGATATTCCTTTCATCCTCAAGTCTCTACTGAGATGTTGAAGCTCAGCTTTTGAGAAATTGATAAGAAAATTAAATTTTCCACCAAATAATGTTTTTTTCTATGTGAAAGGAAAGTTAACAACAAGATAAAAAATTTTCTAGAGAATAAACCATTAAAATAAATGGTCCCAGATATTTTGATTGATATGATCGCTTCTAAGAGGAGATAATCGACTTTAAAGTTCCCATCAACCTCATATAAAAAAACCTTTTTTCTGAGATTTTTACGTAATTGTCAGATGTTGTTTCAGAATCCATACATTCAACTGTTTTGAACTCTCCTGCAAGCCTCACTTTTTATTTTTATTTCACATTCATTTTCCCTCATTTACATGTTGTCCAGTTGTCGAGTTGTCATTACCCAAAAAGTCCAATCGATTTCAATTGTACTTTCGTCACTGGAAATAATACTGAAAATATTTGTTTATGGGAATTTTTCCATGTCTATGCAAAAACGAGAGTCGATCGATCATCTGCTTTTAGGAGCAATAGAATCATGTTCCTGAGAACATTTCATGAACTGTTCCGAAAAAATCGTGATCCAGCTGTTTTTTTTGAACATTTGAAATAACCACTTTTTTGTCGAAAAAATTTATTCTTGTCAAGAATGTGTCGAAAAATTAAGCTCATATCTCAAAAAATTTTGAGGATATATGGAATATCATGCGCACTCTAGGGTTCTCCTTTCAAAAGTTATAAGCCACGGAAATACCCTATACATCCATTCTTACCTGCCAATAATCTCACATATTACAGCTTAGTTAAATACACTCCTCGTCAATAAATTCTGGACAGGCTAAATTTTCGTCAAATTCAACACCCTGTACCTTTTTTCGTGGTTCGCCGATTTTGTTGAAATTTTCACAAGGTTATAGTATTGGTTCTTGTTATATTAACTTAAATGTGCTTTGCGAAAATACCTGTAATTTATCCGTTATACAGGGTGTAACAAAACCTTGTTTTATATCCTTCATCTCTAAACACCCTGTGGTGAATTTGAGGCGGAAAATTTGATATCATTAGTTTTAATTTGAAGAGTGACCCTTTTTTAAAAAATATTTTTTGATTTACGTCAGTATCTGCTTAAAAAAAAAGATATACATTTTCAAGGAAAGTGTTACATTTTTTAAATTTTCATAACAATTTCAAACATTACAATACCTTATCGACTAGTAAACATAAACAAACATCTGAAAATTAATAGCATGTATTTCCACCTCGCTTTCTCATCACTTCTACTATACGATGTATCATACTTTCAATGCATTTCCGAATTGCTTTTGGGGGAATATTTTCCCGTTCTTCAAAAACGGCTGTTCGGAAATCGGGCAAGGTGTTGGGCTACCGATTTCGAACATGTCTACCTAGCATATTCCATTCATGTTCAATTGGATTTAAATCCGGTCTTCTGGCTGGCCACACGAATCGTTCAATATTTGCCTCTTCAAAGTATTCTGTTACAACCCTTGTAACGTGAGGCCTAGCATTGTTCTGAACTAACAGAAATTGTTGCTTCCCCCAGAATCAATTCATGAATGCATTGAAAGTATGCCACGTCGTAAGGTAAAAGTGATGAGAAAACGAGGTGGAAATACACGCTATGAATTTTCAGATGTTTGTTTATGCTTACTAGTCGATAAGGTCTTGTAATGTTTTAAATTGTTATAAAAATTGAAAAAATTCAACACTTTCTTTGAAAATGTGTATCTTATTTTAAAGCAGATACTGACATAAATCAAAAACATTTCGTTGAGAAAGAGTCACACTTCAAATCAAAACTGAATGATTTCTAATTTTTTGCCCCAAATTTACCACAGGGTTCTTAGAAATGAATTTTGTATAAAACAAGCTTTTGTTTCACCCTGTAAAACGGATGAACTACGGGTATTTTCGCAAAGCAAATTTCAGGTTAATATAACAAGAACCAATACTTCACCTGGTGAAAATTTCAACAAAATCGGAGAACCACGAAAATAGATACAGGGTGTTGAATTTGACAAAATTCTTGACAGTCCGGAATTTATTGACGGGGAGTATAGTTACAATTTTCATCCCGATTGGAAAGTACTTAGGTAGTGCTCGAAATATCGAATAACTTTCACAAAGTGCATAGTAATCTTAAGCATTAGTGCTCTCGACTCAGGAGCCCTTTTTTCTCAATGCTTAGTGCTTAGTTCTGAGGAGATTAGCTGGATCAAGAAGTCTAATATATGGCGGTATTCTGCTTTTTCTCTGTAAGCTACTTATGTGGCTGAGTTACAGATCCGTAAATTTTGACATTCTGGAAGTTTTTCTGTAACTCTCGTATTAGAAGTGTCAATTTTGAACTACTTCGTAATAAGATCGTAACTACTTCGTAATAAGATCATAGAATAGAATTTATTTTCCTATAATTTTGGCTCGTAAGTATTGATTATTGGATATATTTACGTTCAATTCGTGTTCGTTACAACGAAAAAGAGAAATTAACCACCGAAGTACGAAGATGAATTACAAAAGTATTTGAGTTAAGTAAAGTATTTTATATTCTGTGACTAAAACAAATCATTCAACATAACCTCACAATATACCTTTCGATATGTTTCCGATCACCTGTAAGATACAGATTTATAGAAAGTGTCGAGAATCGTAATTGTCCTGTAAACTTATGAAAAGTTACAGATTCGCTTACAGATGAAAGTAGAATACCGCCAATAGACTTTGAAACGTTACCGTTTTTTGTTGCTGTTACTCAACAATTTTTTCGATCAATTCCGCTGATTTTCTCCCAACAAATGAATAATGTTGTATTTAAAGGAAAGACGAAGCGTGCAGCTCAAGCAATCACGCAACCCCCACTTGCGTGAAGGGCAGATATATTCTACACAACGAAAATAATTCAGAAATTCCATTATATGAATTCAAAATCCCCATTACCTTTTGATATACAGCCAGCCTTTCCTCTTGCGTGTGGACTTACGTAGCGAAACGTTGAAGGATTGCATTAAGGAAATAAGATGGACCAGGATGGAGGGTAGCACGTCACGTGGGGGTTGTAATGGGTTTTCTGTCTGTTGCCGTGATCAGAGAGCATGAGTTCCTGTATGGGGGACGTTTATTAAAAGGGAGATGAATCGCATACTTGGTCCTCCGAGCCGGATAAGGAGAAAAACATTTTCCCCGCCATTTATTGCTCTTGAGGAGGTTTCCACAATGGGAATTTGGGAGATTGGAATGGCGTTCGCAGATGCATATCTGGGAAGTTAGAATCGCTCTATTTGCCGATTTATAAGTCGTTGAATGGCTTCGAATACTTTTCCGAGCGTTTATGATGCATTTCCGGTTGACTTGATCATGTGACTGCCGTCCAGCTGTGCGAAGGAAAGCTGAATGCCTCGAAATTGACGAGAAATGCTTACAAAAGTATGTTTTCTTCAAGAATTATGTTGGTAACGTCTCGTTAGTAACATTAAAGTTGAAGGATTTAAGGTGTTGGGAAAAAACAATGACTTATGACGTTCTTAAGATCATTTAGCGGAAAGAAAATAGTTTGGGTACAGCAAATTAGTTCTGTTTGTGTGTGTGTTCTTGAAATAATTTCCAGATTAACTCTCAATATTTGCGCAATCAAAACTGGACAGAAATGATCACCAGATGAAGAACTTTAACTCATGCTGGATCACAAATATCACGATGTTTTTGATTCAAAATCTACGTGGAATCCTGCGAAATCAAATGAAGAAGATAGGGATGCATTCAGGTTTCTTTATATCTTGAATTAGGTAAATGAACAATATATAAATACCGACAGCTTTGTCGGTTGGCCATGGAATCTATATAAATAATGGACGATGGTTATTATTGCATGAGCATCACGTCCAAATTGGATAATTTTTTTCTTGTTGTTTTCGTTACATTCCTGACAAAGTTTTTACAAAATTTAATATTTTCAAATAATAGTAGTGAAACAGAAAAAAATTATTGATTTCCTGAAATAATAAAATTCATTTTATGAGGATCAGACAAAACAGTCAGCAGAGTCTCTGACAGTGAGGTTATTACTAAAATAAGAATTGTTTTTCCAAAAATTTATACCAAATTCGAAGATAATGTGAAAGATAATCAGACCGATGTGGAAAAATATGAATAATATCCAACGATCAAAGAAAGATAAAAACTGTCCGTCCAGGAATGCTTCAACTTTTAACTTTGATGAGTAACTGTCAACAGATGATCGAAAAAATTCGTTAGCTTTTATTTACGAACGTTGGGATCTTCACGTTCAGGTCGGAAACTTATCAGACTACCTCATATCTCAAAATTTCCTGAAATAAGTACTTTTCCCAACAAATCAATCCAAATACAGAGTTATTCACGAATTAGCTCTATAGAATATTTTTAGGAAAGATAGAAGATTCAGGATTGAAATTCTAAAGGTGAGTTTCAAGTAAGAACACGACTGCTCGTATATTTATTGGAGATTCTAGGACCATTTTTTATTACATAAAAGATTATCCATTCAATTCTGAGTCTTTTTTATTCGAAAAGTGTGAATTTTCCCGAGAAAATTCTCTTAAATGAGGAAATACAAAAAAAATCTCAAAATTGAACTCTGTTGAAATACAGACAACCTTGAGGTTTTTTCATTTAAAATTCTCATTTTTGAGATTCTCCGAGAAGAAACTGATGCTTCTTTTCCGATAGCGTGATTTTCAGAATATGATACAGGAGGTCACACATTCTTTGTCGAAATCAGAAGTAACGAGATATTAAAAAATTGTTTTTTTCAAGTTGGAACCTTATTTTTCCGAAGCATTTTCGAAACCTTCTTCAAAAAATAATAGAAGCATTCCGTTCAAGACTTTTACCCAAAATGATTTTTCTTCGAGATATTCAGGAAAAACAATTTTGTCTTCAATTTTCAACCTCATTCCGTATGTGTTTTTCTACTGGAAAATAATTAGCGGTCAAGTCAAATTTTTGGATTTTTTTATAGATCAGATTATTTTCCAGTAAAAAAACACAAAATCGTTTTTCCTGAATATATCGAAAAATATTCATTTTGGAATAAAAGTCTTGGACGTATGCTCCTATTATTTTTTGAGGAATATTTCGAAACTGCTTCGAAAAAATGGGGTTCCAATCTGAAAAAACGATTTTTCAATAGTTCGTCACTTGTTGGTTTGACAAAGAATTTGTCACCTCCTGTATCCAATTCTGAAAATTACACTATCGAAATAGAAGCATCAGCCTTTCTTCTCGGAGTTTATCAAAAATGAGAATTTTTAACGGAAAAACCTGGAAGTGTTCTGAATTTCAACAGAGTTCAATTTTGAGATTTTTTTTTTCGTATTTCCTCATTTGAAGAGAATTTTCTCTGGAAAATTCAAACTTTTGGAATCAAAAAGACTCAGAATTCAATGGAGAATCTGTTTATGCTCGAAAAAAATGGGTCTTTCCATTTGAAAAACGAAAGTTGATGTCACTTCCAGAAAAACCGGAAGTCCTAGAACCTTAAAAAAATAGAGAAGTCGTCTTATTACTTGAAGCTCACCTTCAGAATTACAATCTTGAATCTTGTGTCTTTCCTAAAAAAATTCTATAGAGTCATATTCCTGAATAACCTTGTATAATTCACTTCCACCGAACAATTGGCCAAATTATTAGTTTTATCCAACAAAATACATCACGACTCCTTGATTTTCCTTTTATAACTATTACTAGCTCAAACCCGCGGCTCCGCTCGCGTAATATTTCAATTTAAAACTGTACTAATAGGTCCGTTACCCCACATTCATAACCTCGTATCGAAAAAGAGACAAGCACGTGACTATGTGATTAAGCTATCTCGAGTAGATTCAATAATTTCTTGCTCAAATTTGCATTTGTTCAACCTACGGTAACCTTTGAAGTATCCATTATAAAACTATACTGTAAAACCATTTTTCATCAGGAATAAATGCGGCAGATAACAATCACATTCATTTTTATATGAATTCATTCCAAGCCAGTCGGGAACCCTCTTCAAATTGAACATTATTTTGAATTGAACTGAAAATGTTAAAAATGGTTATCGTGGGTTGTCCTCAGCAGTTAGACATATGCCGTGGCAAACTTTTTTGAAGAACTTTTTGAGCACAACAAAATTTTGTCTGACCATGTTTCTCCATCTCTTGTAGTTTACCTAGCGTCGGCAGTAAAAGCCGACTTTTTAATGAAAACTCGATATTTTTTTCTCATTTCTTTGTGAATGGGAATGAGTCCATAGAGGACAAACAAACACACGAACATTCACATTTATAATAGTAGTATAGATATAGATGTTTCTTCATCAAAATGTTCTCTTTTCTTCTTTCATTTAAAACAAAAAATTATTCTATTATTAAAAACACGTGTGGCACTGCCGCGGTAAAGCTATTGCATAGCATCTATTTAAAACTAAGAAGATAATAATGTTGATTTAACATATTTTTTTTATTTATCCTACAATATTAGTGTTTATGTAGGTTATCGGTCTTTATCACAGTATAATAAAAGAAGAATTCTCGTTAGGAATGACCAGGATTAAATAAAATAAAAAGATTGAGATACCTAACTTCAAACAGAGGTCCCAACGGAAACGTTCCGCCTTTCCGATCTGTTACCGTATTTTCTCCTTGCTCTACACCCCCTGCCTACAATGTATATCATGTCAATTGAAAACGGTATAAAAAATAATGTGGAAAAATGGGTGTCATCCCAGCTTGGACGCCTTCTAATAAGACCTCGAATATTTTCAGTAGGTTGAAACAGGAAGAAGACATTTCCCTTACCAGCAATGTCATCTATAAGATAAAATGCCAAAACTGTATACCTGCCGCATATTACATAGGTCAAACATCCCAATACCTCAAGAAAAGAATATACCAACATGAATATAATACAAAAAAACTAAACGACGCACATTCCGGAATATGCAAACATTCGATAGAGACTTCACACACCTTCGATTTCAAATCGCTGAACATCTTAGACAGGGAAACACACTTTTGGAAACGGTTATACCTAGAATCTCTCTATATTACCTGCTCTGATAATAACTTAAATTTAAAAACCGACTTTACCGCAATTTCAGGCCAGTATAAAGTCCTCATAAATCCTGAATAGACAGAGACCTCTCACCTATTGTTCTGATCGCATTTTCGCGGAAGATCCCTGTACTTTACTTTGCATTTTTCTGTTAGTCACCTGATACATTTTGTTTTCGGGTTCAACAACTCCCCGCAGATGTCGCGAATACCATTGTCACACCATAAATATGAATTTGGGGTCATACCTTCAAAAGATCGAACACTTACATACCAGCTATATTGTTTTTATTATTTTTTATTATTTTTTGTACCCTTGTCATCAGGAATGCAAGGTAATGTTTGTGAAAAATGTTCTTATGTCCCATTGTCTTATTCTTATTGTGTTTTTCAGCATTATAAGTTATTCATAATTTTTATACCTTGGATAACTATTGTCTTGAGAATGCCCCATATATGTGGGCGAAACGTCGACAAATAATAAACAAATGTACCAAACATTTTATTTAATCCTGGTCATTCCTAACGAGAATTCTTCTTTTATTATCCTACAATAATAAGGGTTATTCAGGAATGTTTATCATTGAAACTATAGGTTTATGGTAACTGAAATAAAAAAAACATAAGATTCAGACTTAATGTCTCCTGAATATCTGGAAAATACCGCGTCAATAGTAGTCCCATATTTTGTTGTGGATTCTTGTGGAGCATTATTCATTGTCAAAATCAATTTTTCCGAAAGGAAAGTTGTCAACCGCTCTGATTTTTTAACAGCGAAGTTTATGTTGAAATCGCCAGCCAAGATAAGTGGAATTTATTACCATTTCTACCAAGTATTTTCGACCCTTCCTCAGAGTACTCCAGTAAAGTGCGATGAATAAAATGCTCTACCTCGTCCAATTTTGGATTCGGAGAAATGTAAATTGCTACCATGACTATGTGTAGGCCATTTCCAAGTTTGCATAAGCATGCACAAATATCTCCAACAAATGAGCGTCCAACATTAACATTGCTAACGTCTTCAATATTTATTTCAACATTCATAGTCATAATATAAGTAACATTATTACTATTTTGGTAAATAGCTACCCCACCTTCTGGAACAGTATCTCGTTTGAATTGAACAATACAATTGAAATTAGGTATTTCAATCGGATTATCACGCGTCATACATATTTCGGTAAGAAGTAACACATTGGTTTGTCTCTTAACTAAATCTTTGTGACTATGTAGACTTTGGCAATTGAAAGTCATTATTGAAATGCCATTTCTATTACTAATGAAATGTGAGACTCTTTTAGCTTTCGTCTGAACACTATTTGAAGACAGTCTTTTGAATTCTTGCAACAAAGATGCAGTCGAAGCAGCTTGCATTCAATTATGATAAAACTTAAATGCAGAATTATCATTTATTGTCGTAATATACAATTTTTCAATATTATAATATCGGGTGACTATAGTCACCCGAGAGAGTGCAACATAGACGAGTTCCTGAGAATGTGATTTACTATTATACTCATATACTATTTCGTCAAAAGTTCCACCTTGCGACTTATGTATAGTTGGAGCAAAAGCTGAAGTTAATGGAAAATGTTTGCGTTTGGCAATACATCTTCTATCCGATGTTAATGAAATATTTGCCGTTCGTAATTCAATGGGAACAGCGAGATTGCCGACTCCATTTTGCACTGCTAGAGTGGCTGCACGCATCCGTATAGCACTCAAACACTGTGCCGACGTCTGCCGAACTGAACCGATGATACACGTCTGTGTTAGGTCTTTTTGTTACGGAATTTCTACATTCGGTCGCCGCGCTCAAAGCCTGAGATAAAAGCTATGCAATAGCTTAAGAAAATTGTTGTAATCGATTCTTATTTCAGAGACTCCCCAGAGAAAACTCTAAAAATCTCCCAGAAAAATGCAAGGACCTCCCATAAAATATTTCAACAGACATCCGGATTAAATATCAGTTTGGCCACCTGTGGGTCAGCCTTGGAACTTCAAGACCGATCCGATATAATGCGGAGAAAGTATCTCTCCACCTCCTTATGAGTTTAACGAATGGAGCAACTCTCCCCCAAAGGCTCTCCAGGATTTCGCAGATTCACCCAGCTAGAGCCAGTAAGCAAATATTGGCGTTCGATGAAGTATGCTCGAACTTGTTATACTTTCCGGACACGTTGAGAATCCTCCCTCTTTTAAGGTGCGTACAGCCTCGTGAATTCTCAGCTTCCATTTTGGAGAACCGGACCGGGAAAAGTTGCGAGCGGGTTGTTTGGTTAGAATGGGAATGGGTGATTGGAGGGTGGCGACAACGTAGTTTGTTGGAATACACGAGACGCAGGGTCGTATCGCGATTTTTTTTTGTTTAAAGTCGACGTGGGATCCTTCGAAATCGAATGGAGAAGATGTGGTTATGTTCAGGTGGTCTCGTATCCTGAATTTATAACAAAAATACCTGGTTTGAACGATCTTCGGTCGGTTTTTTTTGTTAGAAAACGTTTTTGTTTTTCAAATTGAATTTACACTGCGCAAAAAAATTAACGCACATTCTGAAAATCTCAATTTTAATGAAAGTTAACTGTACAATGACTTTATAACTTATTTGTCATGTTCTCTCGGGCAGCTTTTGAACGAAACAAGACACATTAAATGGAAGAAAAATTCAAGATTTCACCGAATTTTATGTGAAAGAAGAGAAATGAACAATTTTCGAAATAATGAAATGCTGATACTTGGTATTTCCACCCCTTGCGTTAATTACAGCTCGGCAACGACGGTTCATACTTAAAATGAGTGATCTTAAAATGTTCTGATCTAATCCTTCCCAGATTTCTCCGAGTTGGATTCCTAAGTCATTAGGAATATCTTTATTAATTTTTCAGTCGTTCCATAAAAGAGATTTCTCTTAGCAATTGTGTAATCGTTTTGGCTCGTTTAGATTCACCTGTTGTTTTGTTTTAGTGCCCTGAGGAGGTTTATATAATAAACGAAACGTCGGCTTTGTACACAAGTGGTTTTTCTTGTTTGAGACTGTGACGTTAAAAATTATGAATTCCAGGCGGTAATTGAATGCCCCTGTAGTCTTCGAAACTAGGCAATTAATGAATCATCTTCAATCTAACAAAAAAAAGTTGTCCTCAAGTCCTCACTTCCGTGCGCCAGATGAATTCGAGACTTTTCAATTGTATTCACGTCTTCTTCTGAACCAAGTGTTTGAAATTTGACATTCGAATTTGTGAGATTACCTATATTCACACGATTCTTTCGGATATTTCGAATTGTTGAATTCATTGAATTCTGTTGATTTATTTTGGATTTTTTGGGAATCAAACAGAATTTCCGTTTCATACGGGATAGATATTCACTTACTGAAGAACATTCTAGAAAGCCGACCACCATCTTAGGTAACGTTATGAAAGTTATCGATTATATTCAAAATCGTTCAACAACTGACTCGATTTTAGGCTTTTATTAATATAGATCTTCAACATTTGGGCGTTTGGTATATGCAACGGGAACAATTAACGGAAAACAAGGACACGAACAACAACCACTCTTCATCGTCTTCGAAAATCCAGTGACTTCAAGAAATTGAACAACCCTTGCCTTCGTTTGGGAGACCACCCCTTGGAATTGACCTTGAGGCCTCTTCAGGGCGGGAATTGACACTGGATGAGTACAAATTTGTTTTCATTCTCTCCAGACATTTTTTTTGTTTTTTTCTTAAATTACGGTTACCAAATTTCAAGAACACTTATAATTGATATATTAAGAACTGGACCACATATTAGTAAAATCTATCAAATTCACTATTTTCAATTCAAGGAGCAATTATTGAATTATTATCACCTTGAGACAATTTCACCTGATTATTTTCATTCATTGTACTCAACACCTGTAAATAAAAGCCGGCCTTCATCGCTTCAGCTGACATTGTCAGATTTACTAATTTGACTTGATTATGAAATTCGTTTCTTGGTAAATATTATTTTGATCATATACTTTTGAATAAATACCGAAGATCTAATTTAGGACTTTCATTGAACAGCTTTTTCTATTTTGTTAGTTTTGATCTTAAGTGAAAGTAGCCAATTCGAAAGTAAATTTTAAAACTATCTGGCGCCCTCTATTTTTCAAGAATCCCACCCCCTTCTCCACTCAGGGCTAAGTCGCGAGCCTAGCCGAATTAATTTGTGTTACTGTTCTCGATAAAATTATCCGTAAATCAAAATCTACACGTAACAAGACCTTCAAACCTATCCAAACTAATTCATCAATTTTTTTTTATATTTATTGACGTCGACTTCTGGGACACCCCGTATAATGAATATAACCGCGAAAAATGTGCGAAACGGAGATATTCTCCCGCGATTTTGTTCTACAAGATGTGGCAGAATGAACGGATTCGACACAGAATCAGAAAAAAATCATTCGAAATGAGAAGAAATCAGGAACACCGCATTCCTGCAATTTTCCTCCGATCGGCGGCAAACAGCACGAGCGCTGGATGCTGCCGCCGCCACCCTCTTGCAGAGCAGCCCCTCGCCGGAGCTACCCCAGCACAGCCTCGCTGCAGCGTCGCCATGGCAACCCATCCCTTGCTTGCAACACGGCGAGACTTTTCATTAGAATTTCGTATGAAAGGAGCTGTATCCATTTAGTGGCTCTAAGAGCCCGGATACACCTGCAAATTCAAATTAGAAACTTTTTTACCTTTTTCCTGAATAAAGTTCGAAATATCGATATGACGAGACGGTCTAGACTGCACCCTACATCGGGATAATTTCCGCATCATATGACAGTTAATTAAGGGAGGTTGCTGATATTAATTTTCTTCTTCTTTGAGGAACAATGCACAGGTGCTCAGTATTCAGGGAAAATGTACAAACACATTGCTTAATTTATAGAAAAATACAGTTTAATATTTAAATAATCTTTTCATTATTTGTTCAAAATCGAGGTTGTTCTGATTTTGGAAAATACTGTTTAGGACTGTATCCAGATAATTGAGTTAGAGATGGTATTGTAAAAACATTTATTGACATCATTCACAATCATAAAATGAATAAGTCACCCGCATGAAGTTGATACAGTAAAAGATACAATATTAAAGTCATCTATAAACTCAGAGTGATTATTCAACTAAAAACAGAGGTAATCTAGAGATCAAAATGAGAGGTCAGATGAAGTCAGACTTAGACTTTGAGAGAGTTCCATTAATTAAAAATTAAACACAGAGTTTACAGTGAGGATGCAAATGAAATTTATTGCGAGAGCCTCTTTATTTCATCAGAAAAACAAAAGGTTGAATAATGAATTGTTAGAAAAGACTGAGTTTTAATAAGAGTGAGATCAGGCCTTAGAGGAGATACGTGGTTCGAGAGCTTAGTAGTCTAAGTCTGGTCCTCATTGAGATCATTACAATGTGAGAATATCATGATTGAAAAATCAATAATTATGATCTATAACGTGGTTCTGTAAAGAAAAGGCTAATTAATCAATTGAGACAACATTTACAGTGATAAACTACTTTTAGTAAGCAGGGTTAGTGTTCATCAGAAAAATAAAAGCTACAATTGATAATTATGAGAATTACGATATGAGAGTACATTGTATGAGTGCAGGAATCACTAACCCCATTGATTCGGTTGAAGCTGAAGGCTTGAGATCTTCCTTGCTAAGTGCTTCTGATGAAGGAACTTGAGAATTTCTTAGTTATAATGAGAAGATCATACCAGTTGAATCATTTGACCAATATTTGGGGAGACCGCTCAAGGTGAAGCAGGGACTGAGACTGTCAATCAGGTTTAATATTTGAGTTACTTGATCATCCAAATATTTTAGAGAAGTTCACTTGGATTTATTGAGAGAGAAGACTGATTCCATGATTCATCTTTGCGTTTGAGGACTTTCATTCATCTGAAACTTGAAAACAATAATTAGCAAGTGTTATGAGAAGTGAATAATTAAGAAATGAGATGAATACAGTGAGATAATGAGGTGCACATGAGAATATAATAAATCAGGATTCATTACCCCAAATAATGTTCATTTTCTGGAGCAACCAGTAATCACTTCCTATTTGAGAAGGCTAGAGAAATCTGAAAAAATCTATGAGAACTGCAAAAATATATTAAAATATATATCTTGGACGAGTCAAATACATTGGCTAAATGCAATAGAGATTTTAGGAGAATAAAGGGAGAGAGGATTACCATTATTTTTATAGATTCTCATGATTTGAAACTTGGACACATTTTCAAACTTTATAAAAAGCAGGAAAATAACATGAAACATGCAATAATGAGGGATTTTGAGCAGTACTCACCCATTTAACTGATTGCTTCAAAAAATGAACGATATGATCAATTAATTTGCGAGGTGACTTTCAGAAAATTCTAATTTTACAAGAGGAGCACGAGAGAAGGTCGTCTTTCAGTCAGAGCTGAATACAGAAAAGAGGTTGATTAATTGATACAAATAATCAGTATGAGTTAATCTGTCAGCAGGTTAGTTCATAGAGGTAGGTCAGTTTTGACGTCAATCAGCTGTTCATAGAGTTGCGAGATCCAGTTGACGTTTCGGTGCTTTCGAACCATAGGCGTAGTTGAGGATGACGTCTGAGGGGCTCAATTTCTAACATTATTTGAATATTGAAACCTTTTGGTTGCTGTGAATTGCAAACGTTGCTAACGTTATGATTACTAACAAATGAGGAAAAGATTCTGTCATTTGAATTTCTTTCCTGTCCAATTTTCGTCTTGGGTTTTTAACTGCTTAATATGTTTGTCGATAGTCCAATTATTAATAAAAGTGACGATTTGATTGTTCCTCTGGATATTGAAGAGTCTGCAAGAGGAACAAATCTGGAATTGCATATAACAATTTCCTGGCCTGGTGTTATCTCGAATAGTCCTTCTGTCACCTGTAATCTTCAATTCTAAGAAAATTGTTCCAGCTTGAAAAATAATGTCACTTTTTGCTGAACCAAATATTCAAGATTAATATTTTGACCAACTTCAACTGACTCTACTGAAAAACATTTGTACTACATCAAATTGGCAAGTTGCTTCAAAAGTTAGAACATTTAATAAGGTTTTCAAAATGCCAACTACATTATTTCTCAGATCAGTAAAAAAAACTATCTCTCTCGAACACAGTTTCGAACAATTTCTTCGAAATTTTTGAAATATAGATAAATTCAAAATAGTAATCATCGAAATGAATACCATTTCCAATTCCCAGGCTCAGAGATCTTTTAGCATGAGGTTGGAGAATTGATAAAATATATTAGATTTTGTCACTGAGATGAGAGATACACCGGTTTCAGTCTTATTTGGTATTTTTTTTGACTGACCTAAGGAATAATGAAGTGTCATAATATTTTAGATGCCTTATTGAATGTGCTAACTTTTGGAGCAACTTGCCAATTTGATGTAGTAACGGTATGGTCTTCGTAAGCAATGCATTTTCTCCAGATATCGATTGGAATATTTCATGATTTTTCTTAGGGTCCTCTTCAAGTATATCGAAAAAAATCAATTTGAAATTTTCGAGTTTTCACGATTTTGAAGAATTTCATGAAATTGATGAATGAGTCTGATATCGGGGGCAGATCCAGGACCAACTTTTGGGGGAGGGGAACTTTCAGATCTTCAAAGGCTAAAAAGTACTGTACTGGCTGTACCGTGCCTGTCTGATATAGACTCCGAAACGTTACAAAGTTTGAAATTTCGAAATACAATTTTTAAATCTATGTTGGGCAATGTTTTCTGATAGGAAAGGACTTCGAACAATTTAGTGCGCAAGTACCACTATCATTAAAAATATTTCTAGTTGATTTTGGCCCCCAAAAAAATTTCAGACAATGAATTTATTTCATTATTTGTATTTTCCTTTTTTTTTCTATTTATTTTTCATTAATTCGTCATCTGAGATTTTTATTCCAATTTCATTTCGAAACACGAAAAATCTTTGGAATCCCTCGATAACGTTTGCAAACTGCATATAAGATTCAAATATACTTCCTAATTTTCTTAATCTATACGTAAAACATACCTTCTTCTTCTTCTTCCACATGATACACCAACAACAATCATATAATCAAATAAACAAACAAAAATCAATTCATATGCGATTGAAATCCAAATGAAAAGTAATTTATACTTTTTCCTCAATAAAATTCACTGAAATAATATAAACGGGTACTTTTCTAAGCTTCGAGGATTCAATTATTTATAAGATATAAGTCGAAATGAACACAATCTTCAATCAATATCTCTTATACTTGATAGTTTACTTACCCAGTGTCTACGTCTACGGACCGTTGAATTTTAACACTCAAAAGTGGCGAGAGACCTTTTTTATTTTAAACTGAAAGAGAATTCCGAAAATGAATTTTATTTTGGAAAAAACTACTGGCGATCTTTATTTTTGTTCGAAATATGAAAGTCACTGCCCGTACGCACGCCACTGTAGTTGCTGGAGATGTGGTATTCAACGTAAAATTATTACCCAAATAAGATGTCCACAAAATTTTTTTCAAATATCTTCAGCTTTTTCAGAATTATCGAATACTTTATTATTGTCTACTTGGGTCCATGACCTTAAATACAGTTATTTATTTTTTCTTATTATTTTCTAGTAACATTGGAAACGAAGCATTTCCGAACCATAAGGAGTTATCTTGTTGTCCTATTAACGCTTATTGTTTCTAGATCAGGATAAAAACTGGAATTTGAAACGGAATATCATCGAATATCCCAGGTTTTCGACCACTCCAGAATTTGTATCCCGGATAATCCACATGCTTTGTAGTCAGCGAGACAGCGAATCCTTTGTCCCGGTAGATTGCTCATTATTCAGAGGAAATGCTGCGATCAGATAATTCCGATATTTTCTCTTATTCGGTTTTTCCGTTGTTCACGTGAATTTATAGCAGCTTCTGTTTGTACCGCGCTATTTATTGCCCCCTAAATGAATTATCGTTCACCCCTTCATTATTAATTATTCGGTTTGCAGCGGCTCTGGAATTAATCAATTACTGGCCATTGCCCGTTTTCGATACAACGTTTTCTGTTTATTCAATAAGGGACAATTAATTGTTGACTCTGCGTCCCTTTGATCTGATATTTCGGAATCGGTGGTATGTGAAAATTGGCATACACCATTTTCCATATTTCCTCCCATGCGGAAATGTGCAACTCGTTCATGACTGGAGAAGACACATGTCAGTAGGAGCTGCCATTTTGTGAATCAAATTCAATTAGATGAGGAGATGGACACAAACAAAATATTAAGAATTTATATTCCCTTAGCGATCGATTTTGGCTAGCGAAATATGAATCGGTCGAATATAGTCAATCGATAATTTGAAGAAGGAGATGCTCAGTCTAACATAATTCATTCAAAATTCATTAAAAACTTCTCCACACGATTGAAACCTAGATGAATTCAAAATAGTTATCATCGAGATGAATACCATTTTCAAATCCCAGGCTCAGAGTTCTTTTATCATAGGGAATTGAAAATGGGATTCATTTCGATTATTACTATTTTGAATTCATCTATGTTTCAAAAATGTTCTCGGTGTGGCCTCCGTAAAGGCAAAGATTTTTTCTTTTTCTTAAAACACTTGGCTTCACAGTCGCAAAAAGAATTGGGCCTTTTCCATCACTTTGAGAAACTAGCAAGCGGACCCTGAATATAGCCACTGCTCAAATCTCATTCGGTGAAAGAGGAAGTACAGATTTCTTTTTTGGTATTTGATTGGAGATGTGAAACTTCATTTTGACGCAATTGAATGTCACTACTTAAGTACTTTACTCAGTACGTCACAACTAATTTTTAATGTTACATGTTCTTTCGAGCATTCAGGCCGTCGTCGTAGATTAGTTCTCGACGTTTCGCCAGTTCGAGTGTCTGGCATCTTCAGGAGTTATATTTCAGGAGATGCCAGACACTCGAACTGGCGAAACGTCGAGAACTAATCTACGACGACGGCCTAAATGCTCGAAAGAACATGTACCATTGAACGATGGCCGCGAAAGCCTCAACAAATTAACTAATTTTTAATTTTTTATGAAGATTTTGTCCCTGAGATGTATGGGATACTGATGAGGCCAAACAAAACCCAAACCGGTATATCTCTCATCACAGAGACAAAATCTAATATCATTTCTCCAACCTCATGATAAATGATATCTGAGCCTGGAAATTGAAAATGGTATTCCTTTCGATGATTACTATTTTGAATTCATCTATGTTTCAAAAATGTTCTCGGTGTGGCCTCCGTAAAGGCAAATAATTCTTCTATTTCTTGCTCCACATGAGTTAGGAGAAATGACTCAAATTGCAAAAAATATAGTTTGAATGCGATTTTGTGATGAAAATATACAGGATGACGCAGATATATGGTACACCCCCATTTTCTCCCTTGATTCTGTAGCTATATTTCTGAAATTTGGAACATTGAATGTACTCACTATAGGGCAATTTTTGACAAATTAAGAAAAAATTCAATTTCCGGTTTTTCCAGAAATGACATCAACTTTGGATTGAACCGAGAAGGTACTTAAACTTGTCTAAACTCCATTATCGTGTTCGTATTGGTTATACAGAAAAATAGTAGATATGGATGGATACCCTACCGATGGTACTTTCGAATGACGTCAGAGTACCATTATGCTACCATTTCACAAAACGGAGTTTCGAGTGAAAAAAGGTTTTGGTTTACTTTTTTGGCATCTATTTCGAACCACGATACTTTTTAAATCGAAATTACTTTAGTGTAGCATTATTTTGATTATTTGGAATAATTTTAGGGAGTTCATGGCTCTCTAGATAAAGAAATAAAATGGGCGTTCTGACGAATGAAATATCAACTATGAGGTATCATTAGATTGAGAAAATTATAGAGATTTCAAAAATGTAATAATATACCGGGTATCCCAGTTGAAAATCGAAAGTTGATGTCATTTCTGGAAAAACCAGAATTTTCTGAATATGTTAAAAAGTGTCCTATAGTGAGTATATTCAATGTTCTAAATTTCAAAAATATAACTACAAACCAGTCAATACAGTCAAGGGTTTTTATTCCAAATTAAAGTCGGAAACAGCCCTGGACTTGAGATCCAATGTTATCTATAGAATACCTTGTAGTCATTGTAGCAAGGTTTATATAGGTCAGACTAATAGGTTTCTTAAGACAAGAATTGCTGAGCACAAAAGAGACTGTATTAATATACACAATCCCACTAGAGCTAAAGACAACAACACAGCTTTAGCTGAGCATGCACTCATTTGATTTTGAAAATGTCACTATTTTAGACACTCAAACTAACTTGAAGAAGAGATTATTTTGTGAAATGCTAGAAATTAGGAAAGACAGGAATTCAATCAATAAGAGAAGCGATATTGACAACCTAAACACAGCCTATTTCGATCTGATACAGAGATTACGCATTTTATCATCTAAATATTCGTAGAAGTCATTGTTGGCAGGTTATACATATTGTTTCGTTTTTTCCTTCATGATATCAGATAATTAACACTGAATATAAACCGTCCAGTTCATTTCCATTCTACATATTCAAGTACACAAGTTTCAATCCGCATGATGTATGATGTTGTTTCATCCTCAGTTTTATTTTATGAGAAGACAATAGAGACCAATTGGCAATGTGAGTAGCTTGATTGAAAAGTATATAGAAAAAATGAGAAAAAAATTTTCGTTGTAAAAATAGTTAAAATAAGATGATCATATATGCCTTTCTCTTTTGAATGTCCAAGTATTTTTTTGTGTTCCTATTTCTTGTTTTAGTGTATAGCCATCATATATACTTTATATGTTCTGAGAGAATTTCCACACTTATATGTATCGTTTATTGTAGAGCCCTGATGAAGATTTAAAATAAAACGAAACGTCTCTGTAATCGAGACCTAAAAGAACCCTCTCATTACTAAACCAAATTATCACAAAGGTCGTTACATTATTCCAAAATATATCTACAGAAACAAAGGAGAAAATGGGGGTGTACCATGAGTCTGTGTCACACTGTATATCCATATGATTTCAAGTTGCAGGAAATGAAGTTAATTTTATCTTGTAGGTCTGCAGCGTATACAGGGTAGTTAAGAAAACTCGAGCAGAATAATTTTATTCCCAGAGAATTCAAGCATTTTAAGACTATCAATACAATGTATCAATAACAGCTTGACATCTTCTTTGCATACTACACACGAAGATGTTGAACATTTCTTGAGGAATTTGGTTCCATAAAAGAGGCAGAAGCTCTCTCAGATCATTCAAGGAATCTGGAGTACGTTTGATGATTATTTCATCTTCTTCGGAGCATGTCGCATGCATGATCTATGCAATTTAAATTTGGTGAGTTCGGAGGTATTGGTAAATGTGGAATACCCAGCTCCTCGCGCTCATTCTCAACTATAGCTGCACGGTGCGGTTCAGCGTGATAGTCTAGAAATTGAAAAGTTTCACTAATAGCAGCTTGAAAATTTTGTAAAACATGGTCAATGACATGCTCCGTATAGTGTAATTCGGTCATATTCCCAGGACAAATGTGTAGATCCATGAAGCATATATGAAAAGAACCAAAAAAAAAATGAAACATCTCTTTCTGGGTGCTGCCATTTATTTGTCAGTATATTTAAATCGTTTTCTGGTAGCTTTGAGACAGGATCTGAGTTTGATGCGGTATTGGAAGAATAATCACCGTTAAGAAGCTGCTCAGTGATTACTTTTTGTTCAAGAAAATAATCAATAGATGGCAAGATGCCTCTAGAGGAAAAACCACAACAGCTCAATGAATTTCCATTGGTCGTCTCGACTTCAAAGAGAAATGAATTTCTCTCATCTCCGCCATCATGAATCTTCATTCTAATCAAATATTCAGGTCCATCGAGAATCGGAGAGATGTTTTTTGGTATACAGCATCCCCCTATACAACGTTCGGACGTTTGCATCTGGGAAATTATTTAGATATTCCATTTCTTAATGATTTCCTCGAAAATTAAGTAACTTCCTTCGAGTTGTTTGAGAGATGTTCATTATTTCGTGTGCCTCGACAGCCATTTGTTTCAGCGATGCTCACTAAGGGATGCAGCTTCAGTTTGTAATAAGAAAACAACAAATTATGACAAAGGGCTGAGAATGAGAGAGTCTGAACGTTGTTTCGAAGAAGTTCGAATGGATCGCGTAAGTTTCAGTTGAGTGATTATAACGACAACAATAATTAATTGGAATATTTTCCAGTAGTACCTGCAAGGTATCTCAAAGAGTTGGAGTATTTTTTTTAAACAGCAGACGAAAAACTTAGTTCTAATTTTAGATCAACTTGAAAAAAAGGCGTTGGTTATCCATTCATCTGTGCCTACGTTTTTTATGTCTGCTATTACGTCAGAACATGAGTTTTTTTTTTTTTTTTTTTAATCAAGAACCGATTGTAACTCCCAGATCAATCTGACGCGTAACTGAGTCAAGCTCACGACCATCGATCTAATAGGTATTATATCGCCAGTTAATTGAATTTGAAAGAGGTCGAAATATTGGTCTACGGGAAGCTGGGTTGTCATTTCGAGAAATCGCTAACTGTACTAACAGAAATCCAACTACTGTTATGAGATGTAGTCAAGCGTGGTTTGGTATTCACAGAAATCGAGGATTAGTAGGCACCGGACGTCGAAGGGGTGACAACTTTGGCTGATGAGTGATTAGGAGAACGGGGCCTTCGTGTAACTGTCCCAACGGTTTAGAGCCGTATAAGGTCTTTTGGAGTGCAGCATTATCGACCCCATCTTATGTTACCTCTTACGGTTGAGCATCGCCAGCAGTGATCACAATGGTGCAGAGAATGACAACTTGGAATGTGGAATGAAATCAGGTTGGTTTTTTTTATGAATCTCTATTTTTCTTAGGTACACATGATGACCGAAGAATGGGAGAATGACTTGAACCTCATTTTCATGTGGAGTGTCAGGTTCACTGAACAGTAGCTGTTATGGAATGGGGTGTAACTGCACTTGCAAGTCACTTTTACTCTTCATTCCAGATAATATGACAGGGCTTCAAGAAAATATGGAGCCATATGTTCTCCCTTACTTCAACCAGCTCGAGAATCCAATATTTCAGCAAGATAATGCTCGACCTCAAATTGTCTGAGTTAGTTTAACATTTTTTGAAGAAACCCATTTGAATTTTTTGTCATTCCTCATAGAGCATGTTTGGTACATCATCGGTAGAAGGATTGGCAGGCCCACTGCTAGCTGTTTGAGCGCCCGTGTGCAATTGCTGCTATGCCGCCTCATAAATATTTACGAGTTTTGTCCTCATCATTGTTGAAAAAAAAATGAAGAAAAACCTATTGAAGAAAAAAACATTCATTTGAGTACGTTAGTAATTTTTTTCAGCAAAGTGTAAAATATTATACATAATCAAGAAATAATATATATTTGAAACATAGATGAATTCAAAATAGTTATCATCGAAATGAATACCATTTACAATTCCCAGGGTCAGAGATCTTTTATCATGGGGTTGGAGAAATGATATTACATTTTGCCACTGAGTTTAGAGATATACCGGTTTCGGCCTTGTTGGGCCTCATCAGTATCCCGCACATCTCAGGACAAAATCTTCATAAAAAACTTCAGAATTTGAAGCAATTGGTTGTGAAGTAATGAGTAAAATATTACAAAGTACTAAGGTGGTGACATCCAATTGCGTCAAAATGAAGTTTCACATCTCCAATCAGATGCAAAAAAAGAAATCTGTACTTCCTCTTTCACTGAATGAGATTTTAGCAGTGGCTCTATTCAGGGCCCGCTTGCTAGTTTCTCAAAGTGATGGAAACGCCTGGAATTGAAAATGGTATTCATTTCGATGATTACTATTTTGAATTCATCTATGTTTCAAAAATGTTCTCGATGTGCCTTCGTAAAGGCAAAGAATTTTCTTTTTCTTAAAAACATCTGGCTTCACAGTCACAAAAAGAATTGGGCGTTTCCATCACTTTGAGAAACTAGCAAGCAGGCCCTGAATAGAGCCACTGCTAAAATCTCATTCAGTGAAAGAGGAAGTACAGATTTCTTTTTTTGCATTTGATTGGAGATGTGAAACTTCATTTTGACGCAATTAGATGTCACCACCTTAGTACTTTGTAATATTTTACTCATTACTTCACAACCAATTGCTATAAATTCTGAAGTTTTTTATGAAGATTTTGTCCTGAGATGTGCGGGATACTGATGAGGCCCAACAAGGCCGAAACCGGTATATCTCTCATCTCAGTGACAAAATCTAATATCATTTCTCCAACCTCATGATAAAAGATCTCTGAGCCTGGGAATTGAAAATGGTATTCATTTCGATGATTACTATTTTGAATTCATCTATGTTTCAAAAATGTTTTCGATGTGCCTTCGTAAAGGCAAAGAATTTTCTTTTTCTTAAATAATATATACTTGAATAATTATTTCGAAAAAATCATCTTTATATTAGCGAAATCTGCTATGAATTTTCATGTATCCAAGCTGTCCAGAATTTTCTGTTCAATTGAAATTATAGCTTAATTACTTAGTCTCTGCTAGTGCATTGTTGATCTCAAATAATTTTTGATGATTTTTAAATTTGAAAAAACCTTTCACCAGATGCAATCGAAAACGAAATTCTTAATAATATTCTCAGTGCTATTTCTGTATTCGGAAATGTGAAAATTAAGTCGCAGAAGAGGCACAACGTAGAGATCGTTGGCTGAATGATCAGAATTACCAGAGATAAAGTAGACCCACTTTCACAAACCAGTATTTACCGGATACCTCGAGATTGCGGCAAAGTCTACCTTGGGACAACGAAGTATCAATAAGAGAATCAAGGAGCACGAAAGATGGTGTTGACTCAATCAGTCAGGAAAATCTACACTAAAATCTCAGATCAAAAATCCGCTGAAGATGCCTACAGTTGGTGTCAGCGAAACGTAAGGTGAAACAATTTCTAATAGAACAGGAGCAGTAAGCACTGAAAGTTCCCTAAATGTAGTTATGTTATGGCCAAAATGATATTGTAATAGGGTTTGTGGAGCATTAGACTGGTCTTCTGCAAAATGTGACTTCAATGCAATAATTTCTTTTCTCTATTTCAGTATCGTAATGAGTTCATTACAGTACCAAAAGTAGTGCTGTAATGAAACTCATTACAGCATTATTTTTAGTTATATTTTTCGTTTTGTGGTTGTCAGTATTGACCTCCGATCGAATCAAGTTTCGAATCAAATCAATTCAAATTCTGTGATCTGTCAAATTTCGTATATGTCACACCAACTGCCGAGATACAATACAAAAGTCACTAATCTGAATTTTTATTTGAATTTCGAGAGTATTTCACAAAAATTGACTGAAATAGAGAAAATACCGTCTAATACTCGTTACAGAAGGCAATTCCAACACTCATGCTATCGAAAACTCGCTCCTTTGTCGCTCGTTTTCGAACTTCGCATTCGTGTTGGAATAGGAGCTCATTCTGCAACTTGTATTAGAATATACTATTCTCTATTTCAGTATCGTAATGAGTTCATTACAGTACTAAAAGTAGTGCTGTAATGAAACTCATTACAGCATTGTTTTCAGTTATATTTTTCGTTTTGTGGTTGTCAGTACTGACCTCGGATCCACTCAATTTTCGAATCAAATCAATTCAAATTCCGCAATCTGTCAAATTTCCTTAGTGACACCAACTGCCAAGATACAATACAAAAGTCACTAATCTGAATTTTTATTTGAATTTCGAGAGTTTCCCACAAAACTCTACTGAAATAGAGAAAATATCGTCTAATACTCGTTGCAGAAGGCAACTTGTTTTAGAATATACTATTAACAAATCAAAAATGATTCACTAGTTACATGATGATCAGCTTCAGATTCAAATCGTTGCAATTCTTCATTAAATCATCATTGAAGGAGATAAATAGGTTGTCGCTAAAAAGTCATAGACGTCGGTAAATGTTTTCAACTTCTCGAATTCATTTTTTGTCGAAGTAATTGTTTGATCTAGGGTGCTTTAACAAAATTGCACTCTTCATTTGGTTTCTGGGTCTATTTAAACTTTATCATTGTGTTCATATTGAAATAAATAATTATATTATAATAAAAAAACTTGAAATTACTCTGAACGGAGCAATGTGGACTGCATTTGGTGTCAGATGGTATATCAGCAATAAACAAATAAGGAAAGAATTGAAAATTAAAACTTTAGAGGAAATAGTATTTCAGCAGACAGAGAAAATGGTGCAGAGAATGAAATAATATAGCAACGATCAAATAAAAAGGATACTCAAAAAAATTTCTGTCAGAATGACTGACAAAAGAGCGTATATAGCTCAATATACACACTGAAACTGGAAAGCAGACTAGCAGACAAGGAGAAGTAATTATCTGAAATCGAGTAGAAAAAACTGGAAAAATGAGATGAGTGGCGTATGGAAAAATTTCTGGTCCTCATATAAAGAAATATCGTCGCTGCATAAAGCCAAAAGAGCATGTTTAGGACATCATGGGACGAAGGCTTGGAAATTTACCCATGGACTTTGGCGATTCTGAAACGAAGTACAGATAGCTTGGGATAGTATCCCTCAACAAGAAATAGACCATCTTCTTGCATCCATGCTAAGACCTGCTTTGAGTTAACCCCGGTGGACAACCACATCATTAACAAATTCAATAAAAAAAATTGTAAACCCTTTGTTTTTTTTTCTACAAATTTGAATCATTTACCCCTTACTCAACTATCTATATTTAATCAAAAAAATTCAGAATTTAAACAGATCATTCTGGGTGCTGCAGTTCCTCTGTCAGTAAGTATATTCCATTGAACACTTCTATAGAAACCACAGACGACACAAAACTCTTTCAACCTCTCATCCCCATCCAAACCACCCTCCCTCAACCCCCAGATCTCCAGCACCCCTCGACCACCGCAATCCTTTTCGTACAACCCCCGTCTCTCGACCCCAAAACAACAAACATCCGTCTTCGGCAATCGCATGCAAGTGAAGGACCAGGACGCCACCCTGCGTCCCCAGCGTCGACGTGGGGTCCCGCTAAACGACGTCTACGTTAGCGGACGCCAAAGCTCGGGGACGGTTTCCATGGACACCGCATTTCCATTGTTATCCGAGCCATTCGTCTGGCCCGAAATATCCCAATGTATACGGCGGAGGTTCCACCTTGTATGGAAAGTTTACGGCCTGGATGGCACTTTTGGGGAGCTGTTGGACTGCTGAATTACAGTCTCAGATAGGATGCACCTGAAGTCGGCTGTAAATCTGGGGATCCTGAGTTCGGACGTCCAATTCCACCCCCGGCTGGGCCCGTATTCTCGACAAGTGAACTTTCTATGCGTATACGAACTTTCAGAATATCACACGCTTTGGTATTCTCGACTCGTGACCAGGTCGCATACGTTCTGAAAGCGAGTGTTTACAGCGAGCGCTTTGTATCATTCGTTTTCGTGATATAGGTTGATTTTCTGTGTTTGTGTAGACGTTTGACAAGAAGGTACTTCAGAATATTTGTACAATAAATATCGCAAAACAATCAGAAGTTTTATTGGCATATACAATGAGGTCCTCAAGATGAGATTGCGTTGTCTGCTTGCACACAGAGTTCTTCACTGCTCAAGAGACGGCAAGTAAAATCACAATGCTTGTGTCGGTCTACATAATCTTTGTATTGGAGATAATGTTCCTGAACCAGATAATGATGGTGAGGACATAGCACTGGATGTTTTAGGAAAATATGGGTCTCCCATTGACAATGAAGAAAACATAACGAGAATCAACCAAAAATTGGAAGCAAAAGAGGCTCGAAAAAGCTGGAGGAAGGAGATAGAAAAAGAAATGAGAGAACTTTTATTGGAGGAGAATTTCTAGAAGGAAAGAGATCAACAGAGACTGGGTATCAATGACGTCGGAGAACGTATTAAAACCGATCATATTGTATATAGAAAATTACAAGCAACAATTATTCTAACCAATCTCCAAGATACCTGAGTGATAAGTCCGCTCACCTATGTGAAACACTTCATGAATATATGATTCATGAATTTATTGATATTTCATTTCTTCCAATTAACATATACACACTCTCATTATGGATTTATTCCAAAGAAATAATATATTTTCCAACAAATAATAAGAACATCCCTCAATTACAATAAACAAAACAAAACTCCCCATGAGGCCCATCGCCTGTTCCTCTAGAAGGCCTTTTCGCATTGCTAACCTTCGTTTTCGTGTTTGACTTAAGGTCTTGCAACGGCTATAAATATATATTATGATTAAACAGAATGGGTTTTTGAATCATAATCTTACGTTTCTCAAATTCTTTCAATCTCTGATTGCACCTAGCATGCTATTAGGTATGTTACCTATTCCTGACCATTTCTATTGGGCATCTTCTTATGCGAATTGGTTGGAAACTTTACCAGATTGAATATCCGTGGTGGTTTTTCAATAAGAATTCATAATCCTCAACGAATAATTTATGTCATTCTTGAAATGTGTCAGTGTTGCCGGCTTTTTCGATCACACGTTTTCATAGAACGAATGGTCGTCAAGAATACCGATCCGGAAAAGTTCTCGCACGTGAACCGTTCGTTTTGAGACGTATTCGTTTAAAAGCTCACTTGTCGAGAATACGGGATCTGGCCCGAAATATCCCAATATATTCGGTGGCGGTCCCACCTTGCACGGAAAGTTTACGGCCTGTGTGGCACTTTTGGGGAGCTGTTGGACTGCTGAATTACACTCTCAGATAGGATGCACCTGAAGTCGGCTGTAAATCTGGGGATCCTGGGTTCGGACGTCCAATTCCACCCCCGGCTGGTCGTTTGTTTATCGAATGGCGCGTCTGCGAGAGCAGGGTCTTGTTGAGTTGTCGCTTTGATTAGTTTTTGGGAGGTTGCGAAGAATATCTGGGTGTCTGATCGATTTGTTTCAGCAGGTGTTCGGAGATGAAGTTTCGACGTTTTGGGAGCTAATTCTTGAGCTCTAAATACGTAAAATGTTTCATGTGAACATGGATCCATCCAGAAACATTTTCATGTAAAATATTGCCAAGACGAAGCTGTGTTTCTCACATTGTCAAAAAGTTATCAGATGTCATGTAGAGTCCTTATTTCACATACTCTATGCCTTGGTCGAAATAAAAGACTTGGCCGTTTCTCTTTCTCCACATGAGCGTAAGGTGAAAAATTCATTCGCTGTTCATGACTTTTCTGTTATAAAATAGTTCTTGTAGTAACAAGATAAATTAAAGTTAGAGTTAGATTAACTAAAATTTAGGATAATTCACTATAAGTAATATTAATATTAAATGTGTTTTTTGTGGTAAAATAACTTTGCAGAAAACAATTGAATTCGTCGGAGTAAATCGGTTCATCGAAAATTAAGGTCAAAATACGATGATCTTGTACTTTCTGTGAAATCTTCATTAAATGATGTGTATCACGCACAGTGGTGATTCGAAATTGTTAGATTAAGCGAATCCCTCAAGGTAATCGTCAGATTAAAATACGCACATCTAGGACATGAAGCTGAATCATACCTATATATCTTAATCTGACGCTCCCGAGTATGTCAAAATGTCGAATTTTTTTTTGCAACTTTTGAATATGTCCCTGAGTGTGCATCACATTCCGATCGTGAGATACTGAGAGTAAGAGAAATGCCGTCGAGGACTTTTTTATATAAATCACGCTTTTGTAGGTTACACAACGTCGACTGTGAAAGCCAGAAATCAAATGGTTTATTAAGACTTAGACTTAGACTTAGACTTAGAGAGTCTTGTAGGGGTAAGTTCAGAAGCCTTGGAAGTTTGACGGTTTACGGCTTTCATCTCCATGAATGCCTCTTGTACTTGCTTCGAAATAAGATAGAATTTCTTCAAAATAATACAAATGTGAGTTATAACAGTAGAAATTTCAACATCAACTACCCAAAGCATACATTATCACTAACTGTGAAAACTCCTTCCTAGATGTGTATAAAAATATTCAAAAAATTACCTCAGAATATAAAAATCATATGAAATCACGAGCAATTCAAACTAAAACAAAAAAACTGTTTATTAATCTGGTGCGTTATGGACTGGCTGAGTATTTATATTAATATATAGTGCAGTCTTTTTGTCTTTTTTTGATTGTTTCTAATTTTTCATGTTTTTTCTTGATTTATCTCATAACAAGTTTAGAGTTTATTTGACAATTTAGTATTAGCCTAGACCTACAAATAGTAGCTGAATGTGTGGCAAGAAGACCAGGTCATCGCAAAAATATGGCAACTTTCCAAAGGCGTCACTGTTTCATTTTAAAGTTGTTCTGTATATTCATTTTAAATAAAGCTGCCTAGCTATCTATTCATCCATTTTCAACTAACAATAAATCCATACTTTATATTAATATTAGAAAGGTGAATGTCCGTGTGTTTGTTTGTCCTCTATGGACTCAGGAATCAGATGATCTATTGTGATGAAACTTTAATGTAGAGGATTTATTTTGGAAGCTTTTCATGTAGGGTTCATTTTTATATCACAAAGTAATGAGAAGAAATATAGTTTTATGACGAAGTCGGTAATTAACCCGGTTTCTTCAGGCTTTTACAGCCGACATTGGGTAAACTATAAGAGATAGGGAAACATGGTCAGAGACAATTTTGTAGTGCTCAAAAAGTTCTATGAAAAAGTTCGCGACGGCATATGTCTAACTGCTGTGGAAAACCCACGGTAACCATTTCTGACATTTCCAGTTCCAGTTCCACCTATCAGTACCTACCGTTTCGAATTAAATAAAAAAATAATAATCTTAATGAATGTTGATGACACCTATGAATGCAAATTCATAGATTTTTGACAGGTTTTTAGGCAATTTCAAATCCACAAAAACAACGATTCGGAAGAAAGGCCGACTAGTTTCGATTGTATTTCAAAATCTTCATCAGGGCTCTGAAATGGAACACAACTTCATAATTTCAGATATTCGAAACTTACAACATTTAAAAACTTATAACTTATTTTTAAAAAACATATACACACATTATACATGTGAAGAAACGGGCTCCGAAATGGTCAGAATTATCAACTCACATCTTCACCTTTTGTGGTTCCGATGTCAATTTCGTTGTCATAAATTTTCTCGAAACTAGTCGGCCTTTATTCCGAAACGTTGGTTTTGGGAATTCAAAATTGAAGTAAAAACCTGTCAAAAATCTTCCGAATAAACTTAATGATCACCCTTTCGGGTGCAAACGACAACATCCTCACACCACCACCGCAGAGTGTCCAAAGAACAACCAGATCCTCGTATATTTTTTGCGACATCTCCTCACTCACTTCTCGGCATTATCGCTTGTAATCAGGCCCATCCACTCCATCTACTCGAGGCCGAATTGAAATGGAGGAAATCCAAAGTGAATCATTCCGAACTTACTCCATCCAGGCGGCGTGTAAACTACTGGGGGAAAACGACCCAAGAAGACGTTCACCTTCCTAATTATGATGCTCGACGACCGATTCCGGGGGAGGTTAAGCTCCGAGAGGCATTATTCCGGGGCATAAGATGCCATTACTGGCAACTGCTGCAGCCCCTGTCTTTGGTGCAGAAGGCGCGCTCCCCCACGTCTAGGCTATTAATTACAAAGGGGGTGTTTTTGAATTTCGGGCGAAATCGTTGCTTTCACTGCGACTTATCCAATTATATCGGAATGCGGCTCGATGAGGGGGTGCATTTTTGTTTGAGTTTCGTGTTGTGCATCCGCCATTTTGTTAACGTCGCTTAAGCTGTAATTTACTACTATTCAATGGAATTATTATAGAATATATTGAATTATGGGGGTTCCTTTCAATTTCTAGATCCCAATTATGGGTTTCTCTCCCAGTTTCTGAAAAAAATATCAATCCAACCAAAAAAAATTCCATGTTAGACATTGCCAAGACTAGGCCGGCTTTCTAACATTGTCAAAAATGTACCAGATTTTATGTAAAGCCAAGTCCAGGGTGATTCACTTATCTTGGTAACCCCAATTTTATCGAATACGTCCGAATATTTTTTCATTCTGTGAATGGCGCTTTGAACAAGTCAATGTCGACTTGAGATGCGCATAAAAATCTGCTGAATAAATAAAGACGCCAGGCGTCGCGGCGCTATCAAAAATTTTTCTCCAGAGACATACCTTTTTTGTCTTGTCATTCGAAAGATAATTTCATTCTGAACTTTTTTTTCGAATACAATCTCAATTCATTTCTAGCCGTCAGCGATCTGCAGCGTGTTTTATGTTAATTCTATTCCCTTTTTTTATTTTTTTCTGTATTATGGTAGTATACCTTTATTATCAGACACAGATATGATGTCTTGATTCGAGAAGGCTATTTTTCTAAACAATCTGCCTCCTCGAATGAGATTAAATTTGTGGATACAGCAAGATGGGGCTCCATATCACAACGCTGCCATTGTGAAGATATATTGAGATCAAGAATTCTAAAATAAATGGAGCCTTATATTTTGACCAAAGTAACCTATAATGATATAGGAAAATGATATAACTTATGTATTGATGATAATGGCTAGATAACCTAGATATGATTTTGTTTCGTAAAATGATGGATGTTCTGTCACAAACTATTTTTTTTATTATATTCATTAAATATTATATTTTATGACAATAAAAATTTTTTTTAATAACAAACGAAACATTTCATTTGTTCTATATACCGGCCATTATGATCCATACATAAGTCATGTCATTCCCCTATTTAATTATGAGTTACTTCGCTCAAAATATAAGGGTTTACTTAGGCACATGCGTTTCTTATCTTTATTTTCAAATGGTCCAAGTTACAAGAATCAGTTTGGTATACCATATTTTGTGAGGGTACTCCTCAGAAAGTTCTCCATGAGCTTTAGGTGTGGCGATACCTGGTGGGTCCATTGTTTCCTATCTATTTATTTTAGAATTCTTGATCTCAATATCTCTTCACAATGGCAGCGTTGTGACATGGAGCCCCATCTTGCTGTAGCCACATATTTCATCTTATTTGAAGAGGTACATTGACTAGAAAACTAGCTTTCTTGATTTCAAGGCACAAAATCATATCTATGTCTCCAAATGAAGGCATACTACCACAATACAGAAAAAAAAATAAATGGAATAGAATTAACATAAAACACGCTGCAGATAGCTGACGGTTAGAAATGAATGAAAATTTTATTAGAAGAAAAAGTTCAGAATGAAATTACTTTTCGAATGACATGATGAAAAAGGTATATCCCTGGAGAAAAAATTTTTGAAAGCGCCGTGACGCCTGGCGTCTAAATTTATTCCGCAGATTCTTATGCGCATCTCAAGTTGACATTGACTTGTCCAAAACGCCATTCACAGAATGAAAAATTATTCGGACGTTTTCGAGAAAATTAGGGTTACCGAGATAAGTAAATCACTCTGTACAGTTACTGTAGAGCCAAGCTGCTAACTCTAAACTCTTCATCTTGACAAGTCCTTATTTCACAAATTCTATGCCTTAGTCGAAATAAATGACCTGGTCGTTTCTCTCGCCACGTGAGCTTAAGGTGAAAATTCATTCGCTGTTCATAACTTTCTTGTTATACAATAGGCAAACAGTTTGTGAAATAATCACTTGTAAAAATGAAGAGTGTAAAGTTAGCAGCTTGACTCTACATAAGATCTGATAACTTTTTGACAATGTTAGGAATACGGCCTCGTCTTTGCAATGTTTTAAAAGGAAATATTATTGTACGTTGCTTATGACAAAATCCTTTCATTTTGTTCATTTTTTCCCAACAATAATTGAATTGAATATAATAATTGTGAAATCTATTTCAATTCAAACTTATTCACAATTATTCATGTTTGAAATGAACAATGTACGAAGTATAGAAATATACCTTTACATACCTAGGGTCAAGCTGCGAGGGCGATATATCTGAGAGCTGCCATCACAACCATTGTATAAAAAATCTTATTATAACGTGTACGAAAATAACAGAATTTAAATTTTGTAGCTCAACTTGTGTCACCCTTCAAGGATGATATATAGAAACATCCTGTAGGACAGATGGGGAGAAATCAGGGACGTCGCTAAGGGGTAGGCAGGGTAGGCGGTCGCCTAGGGCGCCGAGATTTTAGGAGGGATCAATTAAAAAAAAATTACAAGTGCTAAAAATCAAAGTAACCGAATATGAATGCAATTCAGTCCGGAACAATAGAAGTATTTATAAATAATCAGGATACCTACCGCATAACCCAATATACCCATAAATATCTCAGATTTCCTAATTCCCCTTACTTCTCGCCGCTGGTGGCTGTTTTTTTATTGACGCTGTAAATCAATAAACTTAAACACATGTCCACATTTCTTTGCTATATGCCGCTGAATGTGGATCGGTTTTAGGGGCGGCTTTCTTCATATCTCAAGAATCCATTTCATTTTCAATCGGCCAATCAGCATGTTAATTTTTTAGGAAATCAAAATACTGGAAAAACGAATACATTTCATTCAACCATTTCGATAGTAGAATTCTAGGGCTGGGGAAGTTATAAGAACTGTTTTTTCAGATCTTATCGATGCCACTATCAATTTACTTACTTACTTTTATATTGAGTATATTCATGTGTAAAATGAGTATGTCCCTTATTAATTTAGATTTTTATATTTTCCGTTGGAGTGAAAGAGAATTTCTGAAGGTGAGTTATGTAATTAAGTATTTTTCAAGTTTTTTCCGGTACTGTGTGATACTGACAGTCGAAGCGTCGGATGATAAAATAAAATAAACCGATCAACAATCATACTCACTTTTTCTCCGATTCTGATTCGTTGATAAAGTACAGTACCTTTAGAAGAAAGCGGACAGAGAGAAAACATAAGCCAATCTCAAGAATTCATTTTAAAGATACAAAATCAAGCTTTGAGAGGAACAAATAATACTGTGTTCAAGAAAAAAATTGTAATTTTTTGAAAATGCTCAAGTTCTTGGCTCTTTTCGAAACTTTTGATGAATTATTGCATATAATTTTTGTTCGAATCAGTGTTTTATTTTATGCATTCCTTCATAGTATTTTCTTATTAATTATGTAATGCATTCTAATTTTTGTCCAAGGTTGAAATTTTTTATTTTGTTTTTTATTAATATAACCCTTCTTTTTCGATGTCGATTTAAAAAAAAAATCTTTCATCACTCTGTGAAAACCTGGATTATCGAATATTCAATTCTTCCGAGGTGATTTCTGTAAGGGCGGTAAAATGAGTCACTTCCTAGGGCGGCAGTTTATCTAATGACGGCCCTAGGGAAATACCTAAAAAGAGGAACTGTTGTGGGAAGATGTAAGAACCTAGATCTTATTGGATAAGAAAGGAAGAGTGAGAACGTTACAGTAAAAAAAAACATCAAGCATATGAAAAAATCATGCTGTAATAGATATGAGTATAGCAGAAATTCTCATCAGATAACCCTTAGATTCAACCCCTCAAAATATGAATATGGCAGAGGCCATTTGAAGGGCTTGAAAACCTCTTTACAACGGTATATGAAAAACGTTATTTCAATGAACCATTTTCGCCAAAACTCAATTTATGAACTTAAATTTTTTTGACTCAGCCTGAAAATTTTGACGAACTGTGCTAACGAATTGTAAATGAAGTCAAATAACTCCAATTCTGCTGAACCATGTTAGAGACGGTTTTCAGTAAGAATAATTTTCTGAAGGTCAGTGGCGGAAAAATTGAACTTTTGATTCAAAAACGCAGATCTAATATTTTCGATTGTACAATGATAAAACAATTCAATTCACCTAAAAATGTGATTTTTTTTTTAATTTTTCAAATTTGTAAAAAAAGCTCAGTAAAAATGGGCTTTTGCGAAAACGGTTCATTAAAATTACGTTGTAAAGAGTCCCAAGAACTTTGAAATGAAGTATCACTCAACCCTTTCCTTTTCAATCTTGAGGGGTTGAATCACCCCCTCTTAGGAGGTTGGTCGTTCAAGCCTCAAATATACGTCAACAACCCTAAAAAAATCATTCGATGTGTTTCAGGAAATTTTTCCTATCTCTATGGAATAAGAAATATACGGGGTGGCTCGTCTATTAACAAACACCCTGTATATTAACTTAGTTTTCGAAATATAGTCGGAAAACAAGAAAATGGGCAAAATTCTCGGCAAGAAATTCAGTAAAATTCTGTTTCGTGTTCAGCGACCCAAAAAAACATAGGTACAGGGTAAAAATATCGAAACTGTATCATAAGTAAGTCGATGTATTTTTCCCCGAACTATTTTTCATCATTGTGTGTCTTTTTGTAGTCACTTTTGTTTTTGTCCGAATTTTACAGTTTACCTCATTTGTTTATTCTTCTATTTTTTGAATTAATTCAAATTAGCAAGATCTATTGATTGTTCAATCTTACTTTTGAAATTTCAACTTGAAGAAGAGACAAATTATCCTCTGAACGTCGCTGTCTGAGTAATTGTAAACGAAACTTTTTTTTAAGACTGACACCTTTTGTTCAACTTCTTTTGTATCTTTATTATCATTTCCAATATGTATTTTTTTGGTGGTCCAGTAATTTGATTCGGATTAAGTTGTTCTTGTCATAATACCCTTTGAATTTGTTTATTTTCAAATAGGTTTTCTGAATGTCTATCATTGATTTGTGTAAGCACAAAATTTTATCCTAATTTCCCGGACTTGACAGTTATATTATTCAGAGCTGGAACTTATCAATATCTTGCTGTCACGCAAATATTAAAAGCCCCAACTATTGTATTAATATAAACACCCATCTATATCACCGCTTCGGACACTCTGACCTCTTGATGAATGATCCCGATTCAAAACCCCCAGCAATTCTGTGCAGAATTTACTGCGAGCCATAAACCCTCGGGTGTTTAGGAGGTATCTCGATGGTTACAATGGCGGACTGTTTGATTCAGATTGATTGCCCATCGGAAGGACCGATTAGAACGGTGTTGGTGATTAACTGAAAAGGCCCTAACATTACTGCTTCAGGTTGGGGCTGGCAGAAGACAATGGAATCCTACTGAGGAGAAGTCCGGACATTATCCACCGTTTGTCACTTAGGGCCTTGAGGCATATTCTGTAATACAGGGTCCTTCAATCTCGTAACTATGGATTTTGAATGGGATTGGGTGTTAATTGAGGTTTTGGAGAAATATAACAACGGCGAAGTTACGTCTTCTACATGGTCTGCCATCCATTCTAGTTCATTTGTGGCTCCGCGAACTTAAAACGAACTACCACCTGAAATAAAGGGGATAAATGATTCGAATATGTTCTAGAAATATGTAAAAAAAATTGGCGTTGAACTTACGCCGAAATATAAAAATATAATATAATATAATAAAAATACAACACATATTTAAACAAAAAAGTAGGCTGACTGAGGTTGGTTCAACAGGATATATATATATATATATATATATATATATATTCTTTTTATTGAGAGAGCTAAAATACTACAATACATATTGAAACAAAAAAGTACCTAGCTGGGGTTAGTGCAACACAGGAAAACCATACAGGTCCGTAGGATGATAAAATGTCGAAAGGGAAAAAAAACTGACATCGCCCATATTAGAAAAAAATTTACTAGAAATATCATTTCAGAGGATCTTGGGGGAAATCTACGTGATCAGAAGAATATCTTCATGTAGATCTTCTATGGGCAGCAGAGAAAAATTCGCCAATCTACCGAAATTCTAGATCTGAAATAAAAAACACAAAAGCAGAAAAAACTAGTTATTTACAATCAATTGAATGGTTTTTGAATCAACCATCCATTTCAGAAATTCATTCTCCATAAATGAGTTATGACAGAAATGTCACAATGTTTGAAAGAATTGAAAAAACCCAATCAATTTTCTCTTTGTTAATTGTTAAACATAGGAAAACTTTTAACACAACAAGCTAAACCTTAATTTGGACTAAGTGAAAAATCAATGAGTACATAATTTTCAATTGTCCTCCTTCACGAAGAAGTTCCTCTGTTGCCATGTGGGTTTCTTAGACGAAATCAGCACCATGTTCAGTGGCTAATTTCGGAACGTATCTAATCACTCTTCTCCTTCGAATTCCTAGAATATTCAAATTTCTCGGCCTTGGTCTCTGATCGTGAGGGTTCTTTCGAACCAGGTACGATCATCCTAGTGATGATTTTTCGGAACTTCAGATGTTTGAAGACCGCTACGGGATCTTAATGAAAGGAAATCATTTCCCATAGATAAACCAAACAGCTTATAATACACGAAAAGAGAATATTTTTCAGGACCAAAAATTGTCAATAGGACGAATCAAACTAAAATATTCAACTGGAATACCAAACAGTTATGAGTATAATAAAATGAGGAAAAGGAAAAATTTGACCTCACCTGTGAAAAAAAAATTTACTATAAAAGAGAATCTTGAAGGATATCGACGTGATCTAAGAGAACAGCTTCATTTAATCCTTCTACGAACAGAGAAAAACAGATTCTTCACCAATCTACCCAATTGATAATCTTTATATATTTTCTTTTCATTCAGAGAGCTAAAATTGTACAATACATATTCAAACAAAAAGGTACCTAGCTGAGGTTGATGCAACACAGGAAAACCACACAGGTCAGCATTATGATTAAATGTGGAAAGGGAAAAACGTCAGCTGAAAAAAACCTTTGTCTCCTCCGTAAAAAAAATACTAAAAATATTAAATATCAGAGAAAGCTTGAAAGAAATCAGCGTGATCCAACTGAACATCTTCTTGTTATCCGTCCACGAACTCAGATAAACAGATTCTTCACAAAACGACTCGCAATTCTCAATCTGAAAATGAAAAAATACAAGAGCAGAAAAGAAATCAATTATTTAGAATAATTTAAATTATTTTGAAATTAACCACCCATTTCAGAAATGCATTTGTTACTCTATGTATAGCCTCTTGAAATTTATAAATGGGACAATTATTTACAAGATGTTCTATATATATATGTCTCCTCATTTTCCCCACACTCACAACTAGGGCTCTCAACCGAATTCCATCGGAAGAGCATGCTGTTGCATCGTCCATGTCCTGTTCTAATACGATTTAAACCAGACCATATTCTCCTGTGAAGGTTAAAACCAGGAACTCTGATGGAAGAATCAGAAATAAGATCTTTATTGAAAAAATTTGATACATTTCATTCTGATTGCCAAATTTATTTGTCGCTTCTATTCATATCAATCAAAAAATTCGACCAAAAAGGTTTAGGCGACTTCAATCTGGGGACCTTATCATCTGGAATATAGGTGAGTATGTCAAATGAATTTGGAAAGGAATTGAATTTGTTTCAAAAATTCAAAGCTGTCTCTCTGCGAATATGGGGAGGGACAATATTTGAGAGGACTGGTAACCAAGGAGTGGGCGTAGACTTGATAGTACCAGTAATAATCCTCAGAAAAATTTTGTTGGGCATCAATTTTTTCTACATGAACACTGTTCAACCAAACAAGGCAACAATATTCAACAGCAGAAAAAACCAAAGCTAGCACTGCCGTACGAAGTATTGTTGCATCAGCGCCCCATGAGGAACCAGCTAGTTTCTGCAGAATATTGTTTTGAGTTTTAAGCTTCAAACGCAGATCATCTAAATCGGCGTTGAAATTCAGAGAGGAATCAAGTTTGATTGTGTTTCGAGGGAGAAGAACCGAAAGTTACACTCAATTTCCTATATTTTTGACGATTATTCAAATGAAAACACGAAACTTCGATTTTATTATCATTCGGGCACAAACGCCACTTTGAAAAAAAATTTTTCATTATATCCAAATCTGCGCAAAGGGTACTTTCTATTGTTTGAAAATTAGAATGATGAAAAGCCAGAGCAATATCATCAGCATGAATAAATTGTTTCGAAAAAGTGGTTTATTCGAAGTTTCGAAATTAGTACTATTATTGTCAACAAAAACTCGAAACCTTCTGTCGGATAACATATTTTCTAATAGTCTTACCATTTTTCTACATTTTAAATGATTATAGAGTTATAAGTTATATAAGTTAATCCATCTTTCCATACTGTATCATAAGCAGCTGATAAATCCACAAATGCTGCCCCTGTTTTTGAGTTATTGAACCCTGATTCAATAAATGTGGTGAGGCTAAGAACCTGATCACAACAATTTCTATTTTTACTGAAACCCCCCTGACAATTTATAATGAATGATAACTACAATCTGACCGTGTTCGGATTATAGATATCAATTCTTGAGCGTGTTAACATATTTCCATAAGAAAAAATGCTGTTCATTATATGAAAATGTGTATTTCAAAATGAAAACTAAATTAGTCGATCAATATCTAACAAGTATTTCAGCCTGTACCTGAGACATATTAATTTTTTTTGTACAACCAGTGCGGACGTTGGGATTACAGAGTTCGGATTAAAAATTGTGGTGGTTCGGATTATCCATACCTTACTGTTGTCTAACCATTATAATTTTCTTCCAAAGAAAAATACATAGTATGTATTTACGATCAGATACAAATAAATTCGTATTGGTTATTCATCATTAAAATCGCTTTGTGTGCGAAATAAAGTAAACAAATTATTCCCAAGTTTCGCTCAGAAAATATCGATCATTGATTGCCTTACTTAATTGTTGTATTCTCTCGGGTTCCACCTCTGGGCTCCAGATTCATTTCAATTTAGCCACTCTGTTTACAGTGCCCGGAATCCATGGCGTATACCGTATGTATGCCGAATTACCATTTTGATTAACATTTTGTTTGCTTTACTAGCCTATTTAACCGTAAGTGAATTTCATATCTCGGGGGAAAGATGGAATATGTTGCGAACATTTCGGAGCTTTTGCGTGCTTCATGAACAGTTTATACCATTATACTGCTCTACAAAAGCTAGGGGATATTTCAATAGAATATCCTTTACATACTACCATATACGGGTTGTTTCAAAAAAAGGTGATCCCTTCTCTAGGATAGATAGAAAACTAAAAAATAATAGGGGTTTGTTCAGTGAAAATGTTCTTAACGCCATCCGTATTCAATATACAGGGTGTTGAAGAATAAAACAATATTTATTACGATTTTGCCGAAACTACAGGCAACATTGTGATGAAATTTTATTGAGCTAAATTCTGAGCGATCTCAAACATCATCACACATTATGTAAAGCCAAGCTGCTAACTCTACACTTTTCAACTTCACAAGTCCTTATGCCACAAATTCTATGCCTTGGTAAATATAAGTGACTTGGCTGTTTCTCTTCCGCTACGTGAGCGTAAGGTGAAAAATTCATTTGATGAAGTGAAAGAGCTATGCACTTGAAACTTTGCACGTTTGATGAGTGGCATTATGTCCTATTTTTTTTATCTGCTATATTCCAAACTCAAGGTATGAGGGTTCAAAAACACGACGAAACACTTCAAAAAAATGTAGTGCCCCGCCGAGACGCTCCGCTTCGCTCGTCTTGGCGGGTATTGATTATTGGATACATTAATGTTCAATTTGTGTTCGTTTTAACGAAATAGAGAAATTTACAACCCAAGTGCGAAAATGAATCACAACAGTAGTTGAGTTTGGAAAAGTGTTTCAAATTCTATAAAAAAATAAACCATTCAACCGAACCCCATAATAAACCCTTTGATATGCTTGCGATCACCTGTAAGCTACATATTTTCAGAAAGGGTAAAGGATCGCAAATTTCCTGTAATATTATGAAAAGCTACAGATTTGCTTGCAGGTGCAAGGAGAATACCGCCATAAATAATTAAAATTCATGATACAAGAAAAAAAGATTCAAGAAATTACAGAAAAATTACATTCATTTGAAATTTTCATTCATGAACATGTCTATGTTCATAATGAAAAACCATTTATCTGAATGGGAAAGGATTCGTGAACACACCAACTACCAAGATACAACACAAAATTCACTAATCTGAATTTTCATTCGAATTTCGAGAGTTTTTCACAAAACTTGACTGAAATAGAGAAAATATCGACTAATACTCGTTGCAGAACGAAATTCCAACAGTCATATATTGAATTTTGCATTCGTGTTGGCATAGGAGCTCATTCTGCAACTTGTTTTAGAATATACTATACTCTACCACTACTCAGTATCGTAATGAGTTCATTACAGTACTGAAATTAGTGTTGTAATGAAACTCATCAGAGCATTGTTTTCAGTACTCTTCGTTTTGTGGATGTCAGTACTGACTTCTGATCATCTCAATTTTCAAATCAAATCAATTCATCTTCAGTAATCTGTCAAATTTCGTAAGTAATACCAACTGCCAAGATACAATACAAATGTCACTAATCTGAATTTTCATTTGAATTTCGACAGTATTACACAAAAACAGACTGAATAGAGAAAATATCGTCCAATACTCGCTGCAGAAGGCAATTCCAATACTGATACTTTCGGAAACTGAATTTCGCATTCGTGTTGGATTAGGAGCTCATTCTGCAACTTGTTTTAGAATATACTCTCCTTTTTATCAGAAAAATATATCGGGTGTTCCAGTATACATGTTCTCATGGATTATCTCAGCCATTTCGGAAAATTAAAATTTGAAAATTGCATGTCCTTCATTCAATTCGTCCAAGGAACTTGCAATTTTTGTTTTCCACTCAAAATAATATTTTCAAAGATATATCACACTTTGTGTTTCACATTTGATTTGATGAAGAAAACGTCAATTGAAAGGCTATAGAGCCGGTTTCACATGGGAAATCTGCCTCCGAGCATTTTTCTATTTGAATTTAGGCTGTCACCCCAAGTTTCAGCTGTTTATATCGAACAGATTCTAAAATTTCGAAAAAATTTGTTCTTTAATTTAAAATATATTTTCTTCTACTAAAATTCAAAATTTTTTCATGGTGATTTTTGTCATAACACCCAGTATTGAAGAAACCATTTTGCTATGAATCTCAGTTGAAAATCCGATTTTTTTAGATCTTCTTAATCAATAGGAGGAATCTGGCATCTTTCAAAACCTCAAAGGAAGAACTCCAGCTGTGTTAAATCTGGAGATCTTTCAGTTATCGAGCCAATTGAATTATCAATTATTATTGAAGCCAATATCAAGATTACACAAAATATCGTAGCCCACTGCAATGCTTTCAATTTGTAATTCCAATTTTTTTTCGACCAAATCAAATGTGAAATACAAAGCATGATACATCGTTGAAAAGGTTATTTCGAGTAAAAAAAATATAATGTGCTATTTGAAATTAAAAAGGCAGAGTCAGTTCCAGTCAAACCAGAGGTGATTTTCTTTTTTTGTTTTTTCTCGAATGAAGGTTCCTTAAATTATTTGAAGAATATGAAATTTTTAAATTTTCATCTTCCGAAATGGCTTAGATAATCCATTGGATCAATAAACTGGGATACCCGGTATATTTCAAAATTGTAGCATAAACAGAAATCACCAATTTTCAATTTTGCCCACTCTGTACACCGGAGCCAAGAATTGATAAATCCACTTCCTACCGCCATAGACATCCAGTCTGTGGGAAAAATAACCTCCTCTGACCCAGGTTCAAAGCCCAGACTAGTCTGGCATTTGTCGGCAAGGAGGGACGTTTGAATCAGTTCGAATTACCGGTTTGCCCCCCGATTTTCAATAGGAACAACAACGTACCCTCGTTTTTTGTCCTCTTCAAAGCCACTTCGTCATATGTTCCGCGGAATTTTCGCAAGATGTCAAGGGTGAGGTACGACTCTGTCTGAGGACCCGCAAAAGACCCTTCCTTCATCGAGTTCAAGGCAGTCTGGGTGGCTAATTTCTGCTGGTCCGGGAGATGGAGTTGAATTTCAGCAATTAAAAAAGTGAGTAGAGAGCGTTAAAGAATAATCATGTTATTGAACTGCTTCACATGGGTAGGGGATATTGACTTAAATTGCAAAAAAATATAGTTAAAATGAGATTTTGTGATGAAAATTCATATTAATGTGATTTCAAGTTGCAGGAAATGAAATTAATTTCAGCCAGTAGGTACCTGTACGCTGCATACAGGGTGGTTAAGGAAATTGATCAAAATAACAAAATTTTATTCTCAGAGAATTCAAGCATTTTATGACTATAAATGTATGTCCTTCACGGGCATCAATAACAGCTTGACATCTTCTTCGTTACTACACACATTCCTGGTTGTAACCGTCCCAGGACAACATGGTCCCTTCTTAATCGAATAAGAACAGGTCATGGTCGCACCACCAGCATGCTTTTCAAGTGGACTTCAGTTGACAGTCCTTATTGTGAATGTGGTGAATCAGACGAAACAGTTGAACACCAAATTAATAATTGTTCGATTTATAAATTTCGAGATGGCATTTGAGGCATACACAATGTATCAAACTCATTTTTGCAATGGGTTGAAAATTTGAGATCAATTTGATGAAATATAAATTGCATTTTTTTGCTGTTCTGTCTTTTTTAATTTTCAGGTTGGGGTTTGTGTTTGAAAATCTTTACTCCGAAGAGCCGTTCCGATTATCGTGATGTCCTTCAATATAAAATATTCAGACACAACAATTTCATTTTATTTTTTTACGGTGAGACAGGTTTTATCGGCCGAGGTTTTTTCCCCTGGCCCTATAGTATCGTATGATACTATAGTATCATACGAAGAAGAAGAATTTAATGGTACCCGGTCCTTTTTTACCTCAGCTCAGGTACTTTTTGTTACAACATTTATTGTATTATTTTAGCTCTCCTGATCATAAGAATATGTATACTACATACGAGGTTGTTGAACATTTCTTGAAGAATTTGGTTCCATAAACGGGGAAGAACCTCTCTCAGATCATTTAAGGATTCTGTGGTAAGCTGATGATTATCTAATCTTCCTTGGAGCATATCCCATGCATCTTCCATGCAATTCAAATCTGGTAAATGTGGAATACCAAGCTCCTCGCTCGCATTCTCAACTATGGCTGCACGGCTTGAACCATAACAATACCCCCTCGAAATGGATGGACTTCTAGGACGATTACGAGGTATCGTGGGATTGTCCATACCCTTATTCTTCGAGAATCTTAAAATCGCTTTTCCTTTTATTCATTAATGACTCACCTGTCAATTCAAGGAAACTGATGGCTAATTCGATTAATTTCCCCGAGTCATTTTCGTTAACTGAGTCAATTCGAATTCTGCTTTTTGCTGACGATACTTCTATGTTGGTTACAACTCGGAGTTTTGAAGACCTACAGGAACTGTGTTGCATGCTAGTGGGATGCTTTGTTGACTGGTGTCGTTCGAATTCTCTCATGATAAACATTGAGAAAACTCAATGCGTTCACTTTACTGGTAAAGTAAGTGAGCGGGAATTAGTTATTCGTCATCTCGATGACATCATTTCGTCGGCAAAGCACCTCAAATTTCTCGGAATCTACATTGATTCAAATCTAAGATGGAGTGCACATATCGATTCCGTTTGTAAGAAACTGAATAGTTCTTTTTACGCAATAAGCAGAGTCAAAAACTTGCTTCCTCTGAAAGCTATCATCAATGTTTATTACAGCCTAGTTTATAGCCACCTTTCCTATAATATCATGCTCTGGGGGAACTCAACTCATGTTGGTAGGGTATTTTTAATCCAGAAGAGAATTTTAAGAATGATCTTCAATTTACCTCTGAGATCGTCTTGTCGCCCGACCTTTGTAGAAAAAGGAATCCTAAAAGTGGCATGCATATACATTTACAAATGTCTAGTGTATTTTAAGGAAAATGAAGGAAACTTTACGAAACTCTCAAGCTTTCACAAGTATAATACCAGAAACGACGAATTATTTTACATACCCAAACATAAAACAACTAAATTCGAATGGTCACCAAAATATCAGTGCATCAAATTATTCAATCACCTACCAACAAGTATTAAATCTCTTAAACTGAATAAATTCAAAAAAATTATTAGGGAAAAATTGGTAAACGAATATTTTCACACTGTTGCTGATTATTATCGACAATAATTTGTTTCAAGTCGATCAATTTTTTTCAATCTTGTTTTTTTTTTTGTTTTTGACCTGTCCTATACATGTATATTCATATGTCTTAGAAGATCAATAAAATATCATTATTATTATTATTATAATTATTATCTGGATTCATCAGTGAAAAGGTCAATACGCCATTGATCGTTCCAACTGATATGTTGCCTTGCCCATTCCAGTCTTTCACGCTTATGGTCACCTATTAATGGAACTCGTCTTAATGGACGTCTAGAACCTAGATTCACCTCTCTCAAACTTCATCTGATGGTTTCGACGGAAACTTGGACCCATCTACATTTTGAAGAGTATTCCGTAGCATTCTACACGTAGATGTAGGCTTTCTTCTCGCCGAAACGGTGATAAAACCAACGCCAAGCCTTGGTATTTCCAACATGGAACCTGTCTCCCTGAAGCTATTCCAAAGTCGGGATATCACACTTTTTCTGACTTGGAGTTTTTCCGCTACAACAACCTGAGTTAGGCCACCATGTAGCATTCCGATGGCCGTATTAGCCTCGGCGTTTGTTATTTTACGTCTTGTAATTTTCAGAAAACACGTTTCAAATCGAAGCCGTTGATAAACTGACTCTATTTTAAAACAAGAACATTCATGAACAATAGGCAAAAAAACAAACTTCAGAAAAAAGGCGACCAGATTGATGAAATGTCTCATACTGATTTTTATTGGGACGATTCAAGTTGTTATTGAGTTTTAAATGATTTTACAGTGATTACATACTTTTCAAAACGATTGAATACGATGTCCCTAACTCTTGTGGAGCAGTATATTTGGTTGGGGCTTTCACGGCCATGGTTCAATCATTTGTTTTCTCGTCGTCGTAGATTAATTCTCTCAATTCAGTGAGAATGACTCCTGAAGATGCCAGACACTTTAACTGGTGACAATCGAGAATGTATCTACGACTGTTACTGGCTGTGAACTTGGGAAAGCCTTCATTTTGACCTCTCAAAACTTGTTTCAAACCCTACAGGCTGTAGGGTTTACGCGTCTATGAAATTCTTCGGGTCAAATGTAAAAAAATTTACTTCTTGCAAGTTCTTCTGAAATATCTCAGTTCCTATAAAATTTTTGTTATTTTTATTTATAATGAACAATGTAGAGGACTAAATTCCCTACAAATTCTGTTTCAAAAGTTTTTCTGTAGATTGTCCGCATCCATAAAATTCTTCGGGTCAAAGGTAAAGCGGACTTTTTGAAAGTATTTCTGAAATATCGCAGTTAATATAATATTTTCGCTCCCTTTACTGGTTATAAATATTGTAGAGGAATAAATTCTCGACAACTTTTGTTTGAGAAGTTTTTTTGTACTTCGAACTGTTTACGAGATAGAGGGCAGGGAGCGCGCATTCTTCTGTCAATAATTTTTTTTTTGTCATTATCAATCGAGGAAGGGATTTTAGATTTTTTCGTTAGCTCCCGGACCATCAATCTGAGGTCCTGTCGCCCAAGACCCTTCGTTCGAGGTTCAAGGTAGTCTGGGTGGCCGATGTATAGGGTCTATGGGCACCCAGACGTTCATTCGTGATTATTGCATATTGAATTTCATGACCCTCACGGTGTTTGTTCGTTTCCTGTGCTGCTTGCTGCTTGAACAGGTTGCCGCAGTGCTGGGCTCGGCTTTTGTCTGCCTCGATTATTTCTGGATCGACAATTTTCGCTGGGACGGTAAACAAGTTCTCATTATTTATAAACTGAATGGATTCGCTCTTGAGAAGGTCAGGGTGAAATGTTGGGATTGGGGTATGTTGCTTTTCGGAGTTTTAATTCTTATGTCAGGAATGGTGGGAAGGTATTTGTTACAATTTCGAACAGCATGCGATAAATGTTCAATTTTTTAGCTGAAACGTTACTGAAATAATTGAGCAAAATATAGCGACCCTACCTGCGTTATCTTGAACTAGTCTAAAATGAGTCCCTGTTCAATCTGACAGTTTATAATATCTTGTTTTCATTTGAATAATCAACAGAAATATAGTAAATTGAGTGTCATTCGGTTCTTCTACCTTAAAACATAATTTCGATCCTAGATACCTGGGAATCAAACTTGATTCCTCCCTAAATTTCAGCGCCCATTTGGATGATCTGCGTTTGAAGCTTAAAACTTGAAACAATATTCTTCAGAAACTAGCTGGTTCCTCATGGGGCGCTGATGCAACAATACTTCGTACGTCAGCGCTAGCTTTGGTTTTTTCTGCTGCTGAATATTGTTGAACGGTTTTGTTGAACAGTGTTCATGTAAAAAAAATTGATGCCCAACTAAATTTTTTGATCAGGACTATTACTGGTACTATCGAATCTACACCTACTCCTTAGTTACCAGTCCTTTCAAATATTGTTCCTCTCCATATTCGCAGAGAGACAACAGCTTTGAATTTTTGGAACAAATTTAATTCCTTTTCAAATTCATTTCCCAAACTCACCTATATTCCAGATAATAAGGTCCCCAGATTGAAGTCGTGTAAACCTTTTTAGTCAAATTTTCTGATTGATATGAATAGAAGCGACAAAGAAATTTGGGAATCTGATTGGAATATGCAATATTTTCAATAAAGATCTTATTACTGATGCTTCCATCAGAGTTTCTGGTTTTGACCTTCCCAGGAGGATATGGTTCATTCTAAGTCGTATTAGAACAGGTCATGGACGATGCAACAGCATGCTTTTTCGATGGAATTCGGTTGAGAGCCCTAGAAGTGAGAGTGGGGGAAATGAGGAGACTATAGAAAATTTATAAATAGTTGTTCCATTTATGAATTTCCAGAAGGTTTCGAGGCCATACAAAAAGTAACAAATGGATTTCTTAAATAGGTGGTTAATTTCAAAATAATTTTATTTATTCTAAATAATTGGTTTTTTTTCTGCCTTTGTCTTTTTTCATTGTCAGATTGAGAATTACGAGTCCTTTTGTGAAGAATTTATTAATCTGATCCCATCGACAGAAAACATGAAGATGTTCGCTTAGATCACACTGATGTCTTTCAAGATTTTTCTGATATTCAAATTCTAAGTTATTTTTTTTTCACGGGCGGGGTGAGAGTTTTTTCTAGCTGAGGTTATTTCCCTTTCCTCATTCAATCATACTGCAGACCTGTATGGTTTTCCTGTGTTGCACTAACCCCAGCTAGGTACCTTTTTGTTTCAAATATAAATGAGGAAAATACCGTGGAGAACACTAATCCAATTGCTGTATTCATGAATGCATTTCCGAAAAATCTGGGAATCCGGAAGCCCATTTTTATCATTTCCCTAGTAAAAATGTTAAAGTTGACGAAACTATCAACCTTAAAATCTTGGAGGAAATTTATAGAAGCAAAGCCTGGGAGAATGTTGTGACAATGAAAAAAACAGAACCTATCCGAGCATATGAAATTCTGCTCTCACTATAATAGAATGAAAAGGGGAAAGAGTGGAAACTAATGACACTAGAAGGCAGTTCTTCATAACTTTTGAAAACATTTTAGGGACTTCACTATAAAAACATTTTTGCGACTGGGAAAAAAACCTTCATAAAACCTACCAGAAAAAGCAGTCCAAGCCAGGACATCTTGATTTGAAATTTGTGCAAACTAAAATAAAATGTGACCAAACAGTTTAGGGTATCCTAAATTGCTTGATTTTGGCTGTTTCTGGTACTTCTAGACTAGATCATCATGTAGATATCCTCCAAGATCCTCTAATATGATATTTTTAGTAAATTTATTTTAACACAGGTGAGGTCAGGGTTTTTCTTCTCTAATGCCCACTTGCACCATTTTCTGGTTAAGGCACCCTTATCTAAGGCGCCCTTAAATTTTGAGTCATGCTTTTCCCCGCCTTAACGGATCAGATCTTGCACCGCATATCTAATAGAAACGACTTTGTTAAGCACGCGCTAAGCAATGCCAAATCTGGTAACACTGTATAAATCAGTGAATTTGTTTGTTTTGACATAGAAATGCGACATGATCATATGGTTTTGTATCGGCACTGAGCATAGCGAAGTAAGAAGAACACGCGTATTCATAGACGAACAAGATAATTATGCATTTTCCTTTTCAGTTTTCTGATTCACAGAACGACATATACTTTGGGCCGCTGACGAACTGGCATAGTACAACCAACTTTTTTTTATTTGAAGCAAATGATTTCATTTGATTTCAACAATTCTTTATTCGTAACTTGAATGACATAATTCTGCACCTGTGGAATATCATCGAAGTGATACTTTTCATATTCACAAGAGTAAATAGTACCCGCAGAATTAATAATAACATGGGTACAATTAATTGCTCCAATAACACGAGGAAATCCAGCAATTTGGTAAAATTGGGTTAGGGTGGAACGTAATTCTGCTTCTGTCTGAGGCATTTTTATGAATACTGAAACTCGAACAACTATTCTTGATACTGTAGATTCGTGGATTTTCATCAAAACGGCTGCAGCCAATAAATGTCCTGCTGATGCGTAGAGTTGGAGGCACGTGGCACGTAGGGAGTTGACTCATCGGTGATACACTCTGATTCCTACAATCATCAAGGCTTAAACTCCCTTCTTTGAGGTTTGACATCAGCATACATAAGCTATAATAAGATATGTACTTACATATCACTTGGCAATTCTGAATCATCCTCAATTAATCTCAGCAGTTGCAGAGTAGTTTTTTTTTGGTCAAACAAAATCGGCGAAAAAATGCGAGTTCGTCCATATCATGGTAGTGATCTGCCCTATTAAATTCTAGACTTCTAGGAGAGCCATAGTCAATGATATCTAATATGTCGAAATCATCCTCATATAGATCATCAATTTCATTTAATACAAATCTATCCATAATAATTATTAAATTCACGCAATCAGAAACAACATGTCAAAAAGTTCGTTTTTGACGTTTGAATATTTGAGACGGGCTAAAGTCTTGTTTAAGTCATGAATATTCGCGGCTCAAAATAGTCATCACTTATGTGGCACTTAAACTGCGGTGCAAGAGAATCGGCGTCTCAAACCTAACTTAAAATTTGAGTTGGACGTAAGTCAGACATATATTTGACGGTGCAAGTGGGCATAAGGTTTTTTGTCTTTCCTCTTTTTATCATACTACAGACCTGTATGGTTTTCCTGTGTTGCACTAACCCCAGTCAGGTAAATTTTTGTTGCAATATGTATTGTATTATTTTAGCTCTCTCAATCAAAAGAATGTTTATTGTTATCATTTCCAGCATCCCGTGTCCTCAGCATCACCCCAGCACGCACGACCTATTTGCAGATCATCAGCAGTCGTACGTTTTCGCAGGTGACTGCGTAGCTGCAACCTCCAGGATAATCTGCGAAGAATGAACGGGGAGAAAACCAAACAACCGCGTGGCTTCGATCGGGAATTCAGGGCTGGGGCTGGCGGAGGGTCGACGACCTCAGCAGCCACCCGGAAAGGGTGGAACAGCGCAATGCAGAAAGAAAATGTTAGGAATTGAACGGGGTGAATTGCCTGAATCTTCCGGGAACGCACTTTGAATATATCGATTTGGAGCGGAGAAAGGATTGATGAGTATTTATATCTTTATAAATTAGGGTACGAACTGTTTAGTAATCAAAACTGTGTGAGAATAAATCAATAATTGTGGAAATATTCATGAATTATTAAAATCTTAAAGAAAAAAATTTAAATACAAAAAAAATCTATGCGTATTTTTGAATCTGGCTGCAGCGGTAAGTGGTAGTTGAAATAAATAGATCTAAGATGTCATACAATAAGCTCAAGTATTTGTGAACACAACGTCATCGAAATAAATGAATAAATTAATTAATTGATCCTTTTAGACAATGCAGTATAGGACAGGTCTTTGAAAGAAGAAAAAACAAGAATAAATCAGTACATTCTTAACAATAATAAATGAATCACTCCCAGTACCAGAGCATGAGGCCAATGTATCATCTCTGAGGTATTCAGATACCGAATAATAACTCTTTTGTAGTAAAATTTGTTTGATCGATTTCTTTAACTTATTTAGATCTAATGACTTCAATGAAGCTGGTAAATGATTATATAGCCGTATGCCCTGACAAGATGGTGAGTTCTCATATTTGGATGTTCTATGGATTGGCACAGCCAAAAAGTCTGTATTCCTGGTAGAATAATGACATCTAGATACCTTGGTGAAATATTTCAAATTGTTCCTGATATATAACAAACCTCTAAACAAATACAGACAAGCAGCAGTCATAATATTGTGTTCTATAAAGTAAGGTCTACATGATGATCTTGGATGAACATTGAAAATCATTCTAACAATTCTTTTCTGACAAATCATTACTCTGTTCAGTTCTGATGAACTACCCCAAATTAAAATATTGTATGCTATATGTGGATAGCATAGACAGTAATAAACGTCTAATACAGATCTTAAAGGAAATAATTTTTTGACCTTATATATTGCGAAATAAGAGCTATTCATCTTCTTACATACAACATCAATGTGTTGATTCCAACGCAATCCGTCGTCTATATAGATCCCCAAGAATTTAGTGAATTCTTTCGATGATATTATTGTGTTTCCATGGGATACTATGATGGGATTTATAAGTTGATTTGTATTTACATCGTGAAGTTTTTCTCGATTGATCCTGTCAGTTTACGAGCCGAATTCTAGTCATTTGAGGGAGGTTTTAATTTTCATGAAGAAGTTAAAAATTGGATGGATTCGTGAATTACCAGTTTTTCAACGCGGGATTCGTATACTGTCCGAAAGATGGGAGAAAGTAGTAGCCAGCGATGGACAATACTTTGAATCCTTAATCTATAACCAGTTTTTTACAATATAGTATATTAAGTATAGAGAACGGTAAGGGCATTTTACCGATCGAAGACCATAGTTTGGAGGAGGGCAGCGACGACTCCAATTATTGTCTGAGATCAGTAGTCCTTAACGTTGGAGATACTTATAGCGTTTTTTGCACGATAGACACAATTTTTACTCAATGTACAAAATAATTATCTGACAAATTCATTTATTCTTCGCTTTATCAATGCTGTGTAGGAATCAAATATAAGGCGTTGTCTTGGTGATGAAAACTTAGTAGATTGTCAAAGTGACAATAATCAATTGAATTTACTAGCGTTGAAAAATGAGCGATATAGAATCTTCGGAAGATAATGAAATTCAAACAGCCTGGGAAATCGGCTGTTCTTCAGTTATTCCTGAGAAATCTAAAATCCGCTACGAGAGTACAATACTTTCATGGAATGGATTCAGACTAGAGGCAGCCAAATCAATGAAAAAGTGTTACTGGCCTATTTTGTTCGAAGAATAGAAAAGCTGGAAGTCTTTGAGCGGAAAATTCAATGCTGAAGAGCACAATATTTTTGAACGATGGTATTGACATATAGAAGTTTGCAACGCTAATAGCATTACTCAACAAAAAACTATTCGTTACAAACCCGAAAAATCTTCTGTTTTCACAAGAGAAAAAATAAATAAATTCTTAATAGAAGCAAAAGATGTTTTTAATTATTAAGGTGTGATTTTATAAATATAATAGTGCTTTATAAACTAATTATGTCCTTTTAGGTGGGAATGATATTAGGTATATCAGGGGTGTGTAGAAGAGAAGAGTCGTACAACATGAGCGTCAGGGACATAGAAGATCGTAAATCATTTTTAATCGTGAAAATTCCCAACACAAAAACAAACATTCAGAGAACATTCACAGTCATCGATCGAGATAATGATATCAATTACCTGGAAATATATAGAAAATATTTCCGTCTGCGTCCACAAAATGCGAAGGGCGAGCATTTATTTTTGAGATATCAAAACGGAAAATGCAGTAATCAAGTAATAGGCAAAGGGACAATTGAGAGTTGGCCGTCAAAAGTTGCAACCTTTTTGAATTTAGAAAATCCAGATGCCCATTCTGGCCACTCTTTCAGACTCACTTCTGCCACATTTTCAGCTGATAAGGGAGTAGATGTATTAGGACTAAAACGACAGGGTGGATGGTGGTCTTCGACTGTGGCTGAAAGTTACGTTGAGGATTCCCTGGACAATAAACTAGACTTTGCTGACAAAATTTTGCATACTACGGAACGTAGCAAGTTGCAACATGAAATGTTGAATTAAGCAGAGGTTTCTGTGAATTCGGCTACTACTCAATCCAGTGGTATTTCCATCAGCAATTGTTAAAATTGTACTCTCATTGTCAATATTAAATGAACTGAATTCAAATTGTTTGTGATATTTCATTATTTCAAAGAATATTCAGGTTATTTTCACTTACCGTTCGCTGAACGCATATAGAAATTTTTATTTTGCGGTTGAATAATTGATTCAAATCTTATGTTTGAACATTTTAATATATCATATTGGTCGTAATATTTTTTCATAGCAGTCCAGCAGCGTACTATGTTTATTTTCCAAGAGAAAAAAACACAACTTCATGTTATAGCTAAAGCTCAGCAAGGAAACATTTTGGGAAAAAAACGTAGTAGGCTACTGGTAGGAATACATAGAAACCAATTGATAAGTTTTATCGTTGACATGTTATGTTTAAAAATATAAATTTTGTTCCCCACCTTTCTTGAAAAAAATATCGATAGATAGCGCGTTTAGAACAAGTTTGCTTGTCGCACCCTGTATATCTCATGAAAACACATAAAATACGCCGTATTCCATTCCAAATCGCTGCAATCATTCTGATCGACCTTTCGAGAGCAAAAAAATAAATCTGCATGGATATGAAAACCTTTGCTGCTATTTCATTTTCAATGGATCGAAAAAATTTGCTTGATTGGCTGAAAGGATATCGGTTTTTACGAACACATCGGTCATATCTCGCCGCCCTTGCGCTAATGTCCATTTTTTTGGGGGGGATGAAACATGAAGAGGATCCCAGCCTATTGTCTTCCTTCAGCCGGTCGAGATAGAGCTGTGAAATTACAATTGTTACTGTCACGGTTGAGTTATTCGTGTACTGAGCAATGGTCCGATGGTCAGCAGCATCAACGTAGGATCCCTTCCTGCAAAAACTGAGGCTGTGAATAGAATGAGCGACATGAAAAATTGTTGAGGCCTGGTTTTCATGACCTCGAGGTGTTACTCTTTGTTATGTTTGTATATTTGGAAATGGATTGACCCTAGCACTTAATCCTCACAAACTTAATTGCTTCACCTGAGTTAGGGATACTGACTTGAATTATAAATTATAAAAATATAGTTCAAATGAGATTTTATGATATATTTATATTCTTATGAAAAAGAGAGCTAAAATAATACAATACATGTTGAAACAAAAAGTACCTTTTGTGATGAAAATTCATATTAATATGATTTCAAGTTGCAGGAAATGAAATTAGTTTCAGCCTGTAGGTCTTCAGCGTATACAGGATGGTTAAGAAAAATAAAGTAAAATAACGAAATTTCATTTCCATAGAATTCAAGCATTTTAAGACTATCAATACAAAGTATGGCCTCCACGGGTATCCATAACAGCTTGATATCTTCTTTGGATACTAGACACGAGGTTTCACCAATAGCAGCGTGAAAATTTGGCGAAACATTGTCGATGACATGCTCCCTATAGTGTAAGGCGGTCATATTCCCAGGACAAATATGTAGATCTGTGCTCCGGTTGAAACATATCCCGGCCCAAACCATAACAGTACCCAACAGAATGGATTAACTTCTTGGACATAGCGACGATAACGGGGTATGCGTGGGATTGGTCATACCTTTATTCTTCGAGAATCTGAAAATCGTCCATATGTGGATTCATTAGTCAAAAGAACACTACGCCATTGATTGTTCCAATTGATATGTTGCCTTGCCCATTCCAGTCTTTGACGCTTATGGTCACGTGTTAAGGGAACTCCTCTTAATAGACGTCTAGAACTTAAATCCACCTCTCTCAAATGTCGTCTGATGGTTTTGATGGAAACTTGGACTCCATCTGTATTTTGAAGAGTATTCCATAGCATTCTACACGTGAATGTAGGTTTTCTTCATGCCGAAACGGTGATGAAACGATCCTGAGCAGGTGTTGTTTTTCGTCGTCCACCAAGACTTGGTCTTTCCAACACGAAACCTGTCTCCTTGAACCTATTTCAAAGTCGAGATATTACACTTTACCTGACTTGGAGCCTTTCCGCTACAACAACCTGAGTTAGGCCACCCTGTAGCATTCCGATAGTCCTATTAGCCTAAACGTTTGTTAATTTACGTCTTGGCATTTTTAGAAAACCCTTCTCAAATCGAAGCCTTTGATAAACTCCATTTCAAAATTAGAACATTCATGAAGCCTATGCAAAGAACCAAACTCTCTCTCATACTGATTTTTTATTGGATCGATTCAAGTTGTTACTGAGTTTTAAATGATTTTACAGCGATTTTCTCGAAGAATACATACTTTCCAAAACGATTGGATACGATATCCCTAACTCTTGTGGAGCATTATATATTTTGTTGGACATATCCGCGAAATTTGTCCATTTATGTATTTTATCATTCATTCATTAAAAATGTGGTATACTGATGCAACTTCGGAAAAAATCCACCGTTCACGAGTTATACAACAACATGCAAAATTATTTATTCAAGAATATTCAAACATGTGTTGTATAATCAATTCAAATCTCAATTCAAATTCAGATCATAATCCTTGCTCTCTTTTTCCCAAATTTATTCTAAGCTTCCTTGCAAAACAGCTCAAATTTTAATTATTTCCTAAGAATCATTTTCAAATGATAGGAAATAAAAAATGACTTCTTTTTCTCAAGGGATATTTGTCTCTGAATGAAAAACTGAGTATGCAATCCAATTTGTTCAAGAAGTCATTCAATCAGTTATCTGCAGTCAAATTATAAAGGCTCAATCTCCTCATGACGAGTATCGTTACCTTTATATTAATTTTGAAAAATCCTGTATATCTTAAGGCGAACAAAATTGATCTGATCGGCTTGAAAGGGTTATTGCCCTTCACCACTCATTCTACCCCAAGTTATCGATTTGCAATCGATACATCGACACGGTGTAGTTAAATATAAATGATTTCGAAGTTACAACTTGAGGAAGTGTCATAAATAACTGATAGGTAAAGCCAACCCACCACATAAATTATTCTACCATATGTTTGTCCTTTCAACGAGCCAATTCATCGTTTTATTCCGGAAATAAAATGAAGTATTAGATGTTGTTTAGAATCAGAAGGGAACTTTTACTACTAAGTAGGAAGAAAAATATAACTTTTTTTCTCGTAAATATAAGTTTTCTCGACAAAATGTGCTCTTTGAACTGCATTTTCCTATTAAGTACCTCCTTACATTTTTATTTTTTATTTTCACTGAAGAAGAATCGCCATTGGGTTAGAGTGATACATAATTTCGGAAGTTTTGCAATTCTCTTGATTCATGAATATGCTGAAACAGTTATATTTGGCTATTGTTTCGGTGTACAAATCGAGTTGGAAATGATGGGTGACATGCTCTGATTGGGATTTTCACACCCAGAATCCCAATGACGATTTCAATATCTTGAAGGGATTGAATTGATGCATTGCCTACAACTCAAGAGTATGATCATACAATCCTGAATTAGCAAAACTTTCTTTGAGTTCATTTATATATTCACTTGCTCAAATCCACGGCAAGTATGAGTGTTTGAATTGCCTTCTATTTCAGTCAAGTTTTGTAAAATTTATATTGTATCTTGCCAAAAATTTGATGAAATGGAAAAAATAGAAAATAAGTTTCCTTCTTGCGAATAACGCTAGTAGATGTCGCTAAGGTTGATGGCGGTTTCTTGAAAGTATTAAACAATAACTGTGTATTCTGAATTGCCTATACGTCCTAGACTTGGAATTTTAAGGTCTCCTGTTAAAGTTCGTACACATAATTATGTTTATTATTTTAAAGTATTGAATTTAAAATACCGCAAACTATAGTAGCCCTTGATCAGAAATTAAAATTGAACTCATAAATTCAATAATTTAAAATTATAAATATAATTATGTGTACAAACTTTAACAGGATTTTTTCGGTTACGTCCATTGAGAATCGGCACATAAGAAAAAGAAGAAAACATCTTAGCGACTCTGTTAAAGAGGTACCTGCAGGTTAATCCTCAATGCTGTGAAGTGAAAGTATCACATACCAAGAAGCGGGTTATTTCTGTTATTTGTGAAAGTATCAGAGACCTATTATTCATGGACGTCTTTCTAGAGAGAGATTGTGGACATGCGAATGAGATGGAGTAATTTAAGGCACTGTCACCAGCCTTTCTATTTTGTTTGGAACATATGATTTTGACAGTGCCTTAACTTGGAACCTCTCTGTTCGTTTCATGGGATCTGTATAAGTCCTTCTTTCTCTAATGTATGTTGCCTCTAATTTCTTTAGAAAAGTCTCGTGACAATGAGAACAACAGTCAATTATTTCAATTCGAAGTCATTATTGCCGGCAATATGGAATTGTTTGAAAACTTCGAGATATATGATATGTTAAAATGTTTTATTTTGTTTGAATTGACAGTTGTTCTGAACAGATATCAAACCGCGGAGAATTGAATCAAGTATTCAATCGCAAAATAATAATGACACCATGTTTAGAGACACAGTATTCTGTGATTCAGCCTACTTAATACTCAATAATTAAAATTTTACATACAAACTATATTTTTTCATTATATCTGAATGATTTTGAGAGCGATGTATGATATATCTCTGAAGCGAAAAAAAGGCGATTCTTTCTAAGCCATTTCAAACTATTGTTTCCATAGGAAAAAAAAACAACTGTATGTTATAGCTAAGCAAGGAAATCTCTTGGGGAAAAACAAAGTACGCTACTGGATTACTATGAAAAAAGTGCCTGTATAATGTTTTCATTTAAACATCCTAACACATACAGAAACGGAGAAAATGGCTAAAGTTGAAATCGCCCAAATTTCAATTCTCGAAAACGAAACAAGAAAGAGTAATGCAGTTGATAGCATAATCAGTTTCTCTAAAAACGATCACCGTAACGTGTCACTCATTTTCCTCTATCTCTCACGGTTAAAAAGTTGTATTCAGGTATCACCAAATTTTGCCCACCCTGTACGTCTATTAACTCGTAGATTTTTGCTTGAAATTTTTCCTCATTTTTTAGCTTCAACTCCGATAATTAAAAATTCCATTGTACATATTTATTTCAATGTCAAAATCAGTCACGACGAAAATTTTAAAATAAATTGTTTTCAAAACGAGAACCTATTCTGGAATCTTTGTAAAAAAATATCGTTCCACAGATTCAGGCGAAACCTTAGGTGAAATAAGAACTAATAGACCTAGGCCAATAAATCAAAATAATCATCATACGATTTTCAACAATTCTCAAATGAATATATCATGAAATTCGAAACAAAAAACTTAACCTAGAAATTCAAATAATGCCAAATTAACCCATTAGCGCCGGAATTAATTTTTTTTAAATTTTTGGAATTTTTTTGATAAAATCTAGTCCGAAACGCTCTGTAGAGACGGAAAAATAATATAAAAATTTTATACGACCTCTAGTTTTTTCAAAATTGACTGTTGCCATATGTCAACCCTAGGCGCTTGTGATCACTCATCGGAAATATTTTCATTTTTAGAGGAAATACTATTTTACTGATAAGATATATGAAATTTTTCGAAATTTTGATAGTTTCAAAACATTTATAAAATATTTTCAATGTCATGAGACAAATATTATGCGGTATGAAACGGAAAAAAAACAATCTATGCAAAGTCCAACATCGCATTTTCAACACATTGTTCTCATGATCGACTTATATCCACGTCCAGCGCACTCTTTTTGTCTTCTGTGTATTTCACAAGATTATTGAGTTCATTGAATCTTACAGAATTAAGAATTCGACTATCCCTGGAAGAAGAACAAGAGGATGAGCGGTTTCCTTGTCCTTTCACTTTTACCTCATACTTTTTCAAATAGCTGTTGACCACTTCTCGTTTGAATTCGAGTTGCGAATTTATTGATGTTCCTGTTTTATTGTACAGAATCCAGATATTATGCATAGATACGTCTATCAGTTATGAAAAAATCGGCCAATACCATTTCTTACTACTCCTATCCGGTCAGCATTATCACTGAGTATAAGCGCCTAGGGTTGCCATATGGCAACCCACGAAATCAACTGAAAATTTTTCCTACTAATATTTTCTTGTGATTATATTTAGCCTGTTAGGATCATGAATTGAAGTTTCAAGATTCTTATAAAAAAAAATTATGACAATACCAGGGCGCGAATAGAAAATATTTCACTTACACGAACTTAGGTTCCATGCTTTTACCGATTCACGAAGAACTCAAAGTTTCACAACTTCTGGAGGCGAAACGAGTCAGTTTACAGAAAAAATTCTTGTTACTGGTGAAATAAGGAACATTTGTGTATCATGTAAACCATACGCCAACTTTCTAGCTACAAATCTGCGCATCTGAGAACCATTTGAAAAACACCCCGAAAGCGTTGCCATATGGCAACCGTAGGCGCTAATGGGTTTTAAGAATTTATTAAATCACAACCTTTAAGATGTGAGGACTGAAGTTTAAGGTGAGAGCTATTTCTCTAATCTACATTTAATTATCTTAGATTAAACAAAATTCTGTTGAACGCAATTTTAATGCTAATGGTGCTTAACGACCTCAAAATAAATTGTTTTCAAAATTAGAACCTCTTCTGGAATCTAAAAAAATTTCGTTCCACAGATTAAGGCAAACCTTAGGTGAAATGAGAACTAATAGACCTCGGCCAATAAGCCCAAAGAATCTCCATACAATTTCTTAACGAAACAGCCTGAGCCGAGCTAAGGCCCAAAACCCACTAGAGCGGAACGTTCCAGTCCAATTTCTAATCTGTAATTATAACTTTCTCCGTATTCCGGCAAACCTGTGAGAGTCGAGGGTAAAATTCGCAGGAGGGTCCGAATTTACCTGACTGAATGGACCCAGTGAGGGCGTGAATAATTCCGAATTTCTGGTTGTAAACATTAAAAGGGTCTCGGAGACGAGCATGGGAGGGAATAAGTGAATGGACCTGAATTAGTTTTGACGTTATTAAGTAGAAATTGGCGTATCCTTTGTGGCTCGATGGGATCAGAAGCGATAATAGGATTTCCTTGTCTTATCGGGTTTTGCTCATGTATTGGTTGGAGGGTTTGGATGTAGAAGGATTATCATTCAGGCAGTTTTATTAATGTTTCAAATCTTTCTCGCAGATGTTCCTAAAAATGTATCTTTACTTTATTAACTAACCAGCTGACTTCGTACTGCCTCAATCGATAAATAAAAAAGCAACTTTAATATTATAATAAACTTTACTCTATTTCAGTATCGTAGTGAGTTCATTACAGTTTTAAAAGTAGTGCTGTAATGAAACTCATTACAGCATTGTTTTCAGTTCTATTTTTCGTTTTCTGGTTGTCAGTACTGACTTCCGATGGAATCAAGTTTCGAATCAAATCAATTCAAATTCCGTGATCTGTCAAATTTCGTATGTCACACCAACTGCCAAGATACAAAACAAAAGTCACTAATCTGAATTTTCATTTGAATTTCGAGAGTATTTCACAAAAATTGACTGAAATAGAGAAAATACCGTCTAATACTCGTTGCAGAAGGCAATTCCAACACTCATGCTATCGAAAACTCGCTCCTTCGTCGCTCGTTTTCGAACTTCGCATTCGTGTTGGAATAGGAGCTCATTCTGCAACTTGTTTTAGAATATACTATTCTCTATTTCAGTATCGTAATGAGTTCATTACAGTACTAAAAGTAGTGCTGTAATGAAACTCATTACAGCATTGTTTTCAGTTCTATTTTTCGTTTTCTGGTTGTCAGTACTGACCTCCGATGGAATCAAGTTTCGAATCAAATCAATTCAAATTCCGTGATCTGTCAAATTTCGTATGTCACACCGAATGCCAAGATACAAAACAAAAGTCACTAATCTGAATTTTCATTTGAATTTCGAGAGTATTTCACAAAAATTGATTGAAATAGAGAAAATACCGTCTAATACTCGTTGCAGAAGGCAATTCCAACACTCATGCTATCGAAAACGAGCGACGAAGGAGCGCATTCGTGTTGGAATAGGAGCTCATCCTGCAACTTGTTTTAGAATATACTATTATGGTACCTTGAAAATGGACATAAAATTGTCCTGTACAATATGGGTTTTGCCAAACGATTTCGTTATATTTTTGAATGTTGGCCAAGAAGTGTTCAGAATCATTTCCTATCCCAGAAACTAAAGAGCGTAAGGCATGGTGAGACCAATTGTTGCAATTAGATAAGCAAGCTGACCCTGCGAACTTGCCTCAAAGACGAATAATATTGAACTTACCATGGGTTTTTTTCAAAAAGGAAATATATTAGGTGAAATACCAAAAAAAATACAAAAGTACAAAATATACAAAAAATTTAATTTCATTGAAATGGGTATCTACAAGGTGCGCAAAATTGGTGATAGTTGAACTACAACTTTTTAACCGTGAGAGATAGAGGAAAATAAATGACACGTTACGGTGGTCTTTTTCTGAGAAACTGATAATGCCTTCAACTGCCTTCCTCTATCTTCTTTTGTTTTCGAGTAAACGGCCATAATTGAAATTTTGGGCGATTTCAACTTTGGCCTTTTTCTCCGTTTCTGTATACAGGGTGTACCAAGTTCGACGGCCTATTAGGCGTTTCTGGAGAACTAGACGTATTTGAAATCTGAAAATTGGGATTATGATATTGTTTGACATTATCTACCGAGCTAAAATATTCTTGGAGCCTGACCACTTTTAGTTATACGGGGAGAGAAAAAAAAATTTTCAAAATTTTATTTTTCTGTTTTTTTCATTTTGAATTTGATAGAGTATGCAATTCTGAATACATTCGTACTCAAATCGTTGCATTCGTCGAAATACTTTCAAAAATATCGAGAAAAACCTGAAGAAAAAGAGAGAAAAGAGTATTCGGTATTATGTTTGTTATTCCTAATCTAGATATCTTAAGCATAAACCGTTTTCACATTTTTGAAGTCGAAGAATGTGGAAATATTGTACATTTCTAGAATTTTGAAAATCTCATCACAGGGTGTTCCAAATATTGGGTCAAAAATTGGGATCAAGATTGGCCCATAACTTTCGTTTTTCAAATTAGAACCCTATTTTTTTATGATTGCGTTGGATTGTACAAAGGAAAATGATGATAATGTTCTAACATGTTCATGCTCCTAAAATTGATAATTCTTAAGTTATTTAGGATTTTCTGATTTTATGTCGTATGTAGCGTCAAATTCATTAAATCTGTTTCATATCAACCTTGGTCATAGAAGATAAATTATTTCAATAACTCACTAGTGACACCTTTTTGTTCAATTCATTCATCATTGTTGTTATGGAACAGATTTTATGAATTTGACGCAATGTACGACATGAAATCAGAAAATACTAAATAACTCAAGAAATATTAATTTTAGAAGTATCAACATGATAAAACATTATCATCATCTTTCTTCGCAGAATCCAACGCAATCATAAAAAAATAGGGTTCTAATTTGTAAAACGGAAGTTATGGGCCAATCTTGATCCCAATTTTTGACCGAACATTTAGAACACCCTGTGACGAGTTTTTCAAAATTCTAAATATGTAAAATATTTCCATTGTCTTCGACTACAAAAACGTGAAAACGGTTTGTGGTCAAGATATCTAGATTAGAAATAGCAAACATTATACCGAATACTCTTATCTACCTTTTTTTGTTCAGTTTTTTTTTATATTTCGGAAAGTATTTTGACGAATGCAACGATTTCAGTACGGATGTATTCACGTGTATATCATTAGTGGAATAATTCATCTTCTATGACCCAGGTCATAGTTGAAATGAAACAGATTCATGGAATTTGACGCTACGTACCACATAAATTCAGAAAATCCTAAATAACTCAAGAATTATCAATTTTAGGGGCATTAACATGTTAGAACACTATCATCATTTTTCTTCATACAATCCAACGCAATCATAAAAAAATAGGGTTCTAATTTGAAAAACGAAAGTTATGGGCCAATCTTGATCCCAATTTTTGACCCAACAGTTGGAACACCCTGTGATGAGTTTTTCAAAATTTTAAAAATGTACAATATTTCCACAGTCTTTGACTTCAAAAATGTAAAAACGGTTTGTGCTTAAGATATGTAGATTAGGAATAACAAACATAATACCGAATACCCTTTTCTCTCTTTTCTTTAGATTTTTCTCGATATTTTTGAAAGTATTTTGACGAATGCAACGATTCGAGTACGAATGTATTCAGAATTGCATACTCTATCAAATTAAAAAAGAAAAAAACAGAAAAATAAAATTTTGAAATTTTTTTTTTTCGCTCATTGTATATCATTGTATAACTGAAAGTGGTCAGGCTCCAAGAATATTTTAGCTCGGTAGATTATGTCAAACAATATCATAATCCCAATTTTCAGATTTCAAATAAGTCTAGTTCTCCAGAAACGCCTAATAGGCCGTCGAACTTGGTACACCCTGTATATTAGGATGTTTAAATGAAAACATTATACAGGCACTTTTTTCATAGTAAAAATCAGTAGCGTACTTTGTTTTTTCCCAAGAGGTTTCCTTGCTGAGCTATAAGATACAGTTGATTTTTTTTCTTGGAAACAATAGTTTGAAATGGCTTTGAAAGAATCTTCTTTTTTCGCTTCAGAGATATATCATACATCGCTCTCACAATCATTACGATATAATGAAAAAATATAGTTTGTATGTGAAATTTGAATTATTGAGTATTAAGTAGGCTGAATCACAGAATAATGTGTCTCTAAACATGGTGTTATTATTATTTTGCGATTGAATACTTGATTAAATTCTCCGCGGATTGATATCTGTTCAGAACAACTGTCAATTAGAAGTCATTATTGCCACCATAATAAAACATTTTAACATATCATATTTCTCGTAGTTTTTGAACATTTTTATATTGCCGGCAATAATGACTTCGAATTCTAATAATTGTAGGTTGTTCTGAACAGCTATCAAACCACGGAGAATTGAATCAAATATTCAATGGCACAATAATAATGACACCATGTTTAGAGACACATTATTCTGTGATTCGGCCTACTTAATACTTAATTATTCAAATTTCACATACAAACTATATTTTTTCATTATATCTGAATGATTTTGAAAGCGATGTATGATATATGATGATATACGATGTATGATGCTGTTGTGGAGTCAACTTCAGTCAACACCTTCAAGAATAGACTGGTCGAATGGAGGTCGCATTGAAATTGTTTTTGTTCTTTAATTCGAGATTCTCATGTTTGTTTTCATTCTTAATTCCACTGTTGTTCATTTTCATGTTTATTTTTATTTTGGGTTTATAGGATCAACCTCAACCCTTGTACAAGGTTAAATAAATAAATAAATAAATATCTCTGAAGCGACAAAAAGGCGATTCTTTCTAAGCCATACGTAGAGACATATTATTCTGTGATTCAGCCTACTTAATACCGAGCTTATTACTCAATGATTTGAATTTTAAATATTTTTCATTACTCGATTTGAATCAGCCTGTACATACTGAGTTGGTAATCGTCATTTTTAAGAACCACTGTCGAAAACATTCTTTTTATTCGATGATATAAAATTCTAAAAGGACCACCGACTTCAATTTTAGAATAATGAGGGAACTATCTCCCCAACTGAAACAATAGTTTTTTATGGAACAAGTGCGGAAGGCATTGATAATCTTATTATAGTTCAAAATTCAAAACAAAACCACAAAGTAGAATTTCTTGAATGAACGAGTGTTGAAATAAGCCTTCAGTAAGTGTATTATACGTTATTTTCTCTAAATCACAGGATGTGTCAGAATGAACAGCATCAGTGAAATTAAATCTTTCTTTACCCCACAATGTGGCCCTTCTTTTCAGTACAATTCTTTTCAAAAGATATTTAAACTCTAATGGCATTTTTATTACCTTCCTTAACTCAGGTTGAAGCACCATCAGATATAAATTTGCATTCAACAGGATTTTGTTTAATCTAAGATAGTTAAATATACATTAGGGTAATAGCTCTCATCTTAAACTTCAATAAAATTTCAATTTGGCGTTATTTTAATTTCCTGGTTGAATTTTTTGTTTAAAATTTCATGATATATTCATTTGAGAATTGTATATGTTGATTAGTGATTCTGATAGACTTTTCGAGAAATTAATTGGTATTTTATGTTTATTTTTTTTGTTCGATTCAAATTACCTATTTTAAGAATTAACGAACCGAAGTGTTTGCTTTAGAAAATCTCAACTTATTTTCTGAGTGCTTCATCCTTTTGAAGGTACTCCCATTCGTATCTGACCTATAACTCTTTGAAGGGTATTTTATGACCTGTTTATGTCCTGATAAATGAAAAAATTCCACATTAACCTACCTGTTCCATATAACGGATTATACTATTGTCATCTCAAAAAAATTTTCTGCACCAAAATGTTGCAAGATTTTGTTCTATACAAAAAACTTTAGATAATAAATTGAAATATACGATTTTAATCTAGTGAGTTCGAAGATCACATCTAGTTTTCGAACAACTGTTGTCAGAAAATTTGTCAGTGTCACCATTTTGATATTTAAAATTGGATTGGGTATATTTCCCTTTGGTGTCTGATATTTTATGTTTCATCCATTCAAAGATATTCATCATATGTAGAAAGTGGCAATCAACTCCAACAAAGTATTGAAATATGATTTCTGTAGAATTGAAAACAATAAAAACTTAATGAAGGAATTAAAATTCATTTAATTATTGTATATGTTTTGAAAAATAATTGCAATAAATTCAGCTATTCTGCTATGAATTCTGATGTTATGAAAGAGTTTGAAAATGTATTCATTCAAATATTTTGGTAATATGAAAAAATATAGAACTCAACATAAATACTATGATTTGCATTGATTGATCCTGTGAAGAACGGAATACATCAATTTAAGAATGAAATGGTCCTGTTTTTTTTGATAATTTATTAAATTTTATATCACAATGGAATCTGTACAAAAAGTTATAATATCACATTTCAGAAAAACAAATAATTTCAACTGAAACTGAAGAATTTTTACAGTGATTTACAAGTTGAACTACATATTTTCAGTTCAAGTCGAATAAATTGCTATTCGTATTTACATGCTAGAAGCTATATTATTGTAAATTTTCTTCAAACCCCACTCAACCTTACCAAAAAAATCAGGTATATCCCTCATTTCGATGTTTTCCCTGCGAATTTCCAGTTTTTGTCGTTTTCCATGCATCCGGCATTGAGAAAATTCGCAATAGAATGGTAGGTAAGCATAGTACCTCAATTGATCCTGAGCAATGGTCCTTTCAGAGACAACTTTCACTTCTTCGTGCAGGACATCTGAGAAATCCAGTTTTTTGATCAAATCTTCCAAACTACACCTCTTTTTCGGTCTGATACCTTCACGACTCGAATGATTGAAGGATTCTTCTTGGATAACCAAGTTGTTGTCCCGAGTGATGAAAATTTCCAATTTTTCTTCGAATTTTTGCTCGAAGTCTTCACACAACTGTCCAAGTTTCACTCTGATATAATTACGTAAAACTATTTTCAGTTTTTCAACGAGAGGAAAAGGAACAAGGAGTACGTACTCACAACTTCTCTTTCTTATTATTTCGGCTAAATTCATAGTGGCGGATCACTTAACACACTATACGAACAAAATCAGTGACGAGAACAACACTAAAAGCAGGAACACGATAAGCTCTCTGAACAGCTTTCACTAAATTTACCTGAGATAATGAGACATTCTTCATTTTCAGTGGTCAATCTTTTTGTATTCTTTTTCTTCATGGAATCTTCTTCTTCCTCCAGTCTTTCGCTGGCCTTCTGTTTTCTCCCATTTTCCATAAAAATAAAATGAATAAATTACAATATATTTTACTAACATTACATTCACGATTCTGAGATGTTATATAAAAATTAGAAATTGTCTGACGAAGGAGTCTGATTTAGACTCCGAAACGTTACGCTTCATAGTTCAAAGTGTTTTCTTTTTGTTCGTTGTTAGGCCACAATTTTTTTTTTGTAAACTTTTGGACCCTGACAAATAAGTGCTCAAATTCTTACGCAGGGGCCTTTCTCTTATTATTTAATTTTTTTTTCCGATTGTTACTTGTTTCAGAGGCTGGGAGGGGAAACCCAAAGTTTTCAGGAATAGTACAACATATTTCATATTGGTAATGCATTTGATTAATTTTTGGAGACTTGACGTGGTATTGGAAAATATATAGTTATTGAATTTCAAATTGCTGAAATGTATCTCAAACACTTACATGTTATTGATGAATCATAATCTCACTGTTCATTTGATTAATTAGATATCTACAATTCAACATGAAGCTTCACTGATTTCTTTTAGAAAGGTGAAGTATTTCAATTTTTATTAGGTGAAAGACATAATAACATAATCAAAATATAAATTGAGAATATTTTGATTTATTTATTATATTTATGGATTATGAATTAATTTAATTTTTATGTAGTAAAATCTGCTCATAATTCTATTCTATGATGGTATAATTTCTTCGTCTTTTTTTTATTCTTGGTTTCTTAATTCTCACAAACATAAGATAATATCTAATATGCGCATGATCAAACTCAAGTATGGAGAAGCTTGTATTGAAAATTATAAATAATTAAATCATAGACCTGAAGTAAATTTTGAAGATGGAGGATCTTTCATTCCTAAATTGATTTGAGGTAAAGATATTTTAAAAAACTTACTCAGATTATTTTCTCATTTGTTCTATGAAAGAACAAGTTCTTCTTCTTGTTCAGGAGAACTCTAGTTTCTCCATTCATTGGAACGATATTTAAGTCTAATCTGTCTAAATTCAGTGCGCGCGCAGCTACAGTGCAAGAAAATGAAACATGATTGTATATACAAGAGTTTCATTCAATGTTTAAAGACAAGAGTTTGGGATATCGTATTCAATCGCTGTAAAAACATTTCAAACTCAACTTGAATCGATCCAATAAAATTCAGTATAAGACATTTCTTTAATCTGGTTGCCTTTTTTCTGAAGTTTGGTTCTTTGCATAATGCTTCATGGGCCGGGATATGTTTTAACGGGCGCACAGATATACATATTTGTCCTGGGAATATGACTGCCTTACACTATAGCGAGCATGTCATTGACAATGTTTTGCCAAATTTTCACGCTGCTATTGGTGAAACTTTTCAATTTCTAGACGATAACGCTAGACCGCACCGTGCAGCAATAGTTTAGAATGCGCGCGAGGAGCTTGGTATTCCACATTTACCAATACCTCCGCACTCACCAGATTTGAATTGCATAGAACATGCAAAGAAGATAGATAATCATCGACCTACCCCAGAATCCTTAGATAATCTGAGAGAGCTTCTGCCCTGTTTATGCAACCAAATTCCTCAAGAAATGTTCAACAACCTCGTGTGTAGTATGCAAAGAAGATGTGAAGCTGTTATTGATGCCCGTGGGGGCCATACATCGTTTCGATAGTCTTAAAATGCTTGAGTTTTCTTGAAATTTCGTTATTTTACTCGATTTTTCTTAACCACCCCTGTATAAGTACAACTTGAAATCATATTGATATGAATTTTCATCACAAAATCTCATTTAAATTATATTTTTTTGCAATTCGAGTCAATATCCCTTACTCATGTGGAGCAGTTCACATAGACAATGAGATAATTTTTAAAGTTTGAACGCATGCTGTACACTGAATTCGTTATATGAATTGAACACTTAGACACTATTCGGTGTTCTAAATCTTGTAGTGAATCTGCGCGCGCATCTGATTTGTGATTTTCAGCACTAATTTTAATTCTGAATTTAGTGTAGGTATTGTCGAACGTCTCTTACTCTAGCATTGTATAATGGTACAATAATATGATTAACGATTGAAGAATTTTAAGCATTCGTTCTGAAATTATGTCAAGATACAAGAAAAAAGAGAATCAATCAAAAAGAAGAAGTTAAGCAAATTGTAAACAAATGTACGAATCGAATTAATAAAATAGGTTTCAGGTATAAAATTAGAATAATTTTCCTCTCAATACAATTCAAACAAGCAAATTCAATCAAATTCTTGGAGTTTGTGGCTATTACATGAAGAGTAAGAGTAAGAAGAAGCATTAGAATCAGTGGTTAAAATGACTCATAGAATAGATAATCTGTGACGAGTACTGAGAAAACCATGAGGAGCATTAGTGACCCTTTTCTCTAACGAGAAACATAGTGTGCTTGAGACTGCCAGTTTGGTGTTAGTGTTGTGATCATATTCGACATCATTGACTTCAAAGTTTAAAGTGAAAATCATGGATTCCGTTGGAATTAAGAGAAGGAGAAGCTGTGAGTATACACTGTTAGTGCCCTTCTTGCTGATCCTTAAATTAAATAGACTGCTACTCAATACGAAGGAAGTGTCAATCACGTTTTTGTGTGCCATGTATAGAGAAAGTTTCAAAAGCAACCTGGAAGTTTTCATAACGAGGGAAAACGAAGTTGTAATCCAACCTGAAGGTTTTACCGGTTCCAAAACCAAAGGAAACAGAACTGAAGGATCTACCGACATCAAGAAACTCATAAAAAAGCTAAATTTTTCCGATTTCCTCCACGCAGACGTCAAGAAAGTATCCGACAGGACTGTAACTGAAGAACAGTGTGAGTACTACGTTTTCTTGCCATTCTACTGTGAAATTTCTGATTGTCCCGACAAAGGAAAAGTTCAAAAGTTAGAGGTTCACGAGAAGAACGTAAGGAATGAAACAATTCCAAATTTTTTCGAAGAAGTCGATTGGGAATTCAAGAAAATCTACAGTGGCTACGTGAGCCACATCTACGATCCATCCAAGTTCTGGATGAGATTTGCAGACATCGAAATGCTCCAGAAAAAATTGGACCAGTTTTTCTCCGAGAATAAGGAGTTGCTCACTATAGGTGAGAGTGAGGTAACCATCGGGTTTAACTGTGTAGCTTTTGTTGATAATCATTACCACAGAGGAAGAATTGTCAAAGAGGGAGAGGAAGGTCATTTCATCGTCTTCTTCCTGGACCACGGAACTGTCCAAAGGGTTCATAGAAGAAAATTATTCAAGCTGCATGAAATGTTCAGTTCTGTACCTGCCTTGGCTGTCAGATGTATGCTGTATAATGTAGCCCCATTAAACCATCCGAATTGGACTGAAGAGGCTGTGGAAAAATTCGCAAGCTTAACAAGTGGGGGAAGGAGGTTTTCGGTGAAAATCGTTCATTTTACCGCCGAAATGAAACTCCTAGATGTTTATTTGGTGGATCTTACAGAGGAGAAAGATGAAGGTTTTCCAACAATTAATCATAAATTGGTGAGTGAGGGTGTAGCAATGACAGGTTGGCATTATGCGAATATACCTAGGGTGGACGGAGGTTGCAAACCTTTGAAGAAATTTATGTATTTGTACCCTCCTCACGAAACTATTGAAAATGGAAGCATCAGCTCTCAAATAAAAGGTTGAACAGATTCTTATTTGGGGAGAATTCCTTCCAAGTGTGAATGAATTTAGAACTTTAAAAATGTGCAATTTATTTTCTAATATTTCTTTCTGTTATCTTTACTATTTATTCATTGAATTGTTGATTTTTCATAATTTCAAAATAATTCCTTACACGAGTGAAATAATTGTTGTAAATATAATTTCATTTATAATTTCTGAGTAGTTTTATCGACTTATAAACTCAGTTTTCTAGAGTTATAGGAACCTATATCTGTATTGTTTTAGTATTGATATATCGTGTACAGGGTAGACAAAATTGGTGATCTGTGAATTACAACTTTTCAACCGTGTGAGATGAAGAAAAATGAATGACTTTTCTTTCAAGAAACTCACAATGATAATATCTTCCTCTATCTTCTTTTGTTTTCGAGCTTTAGGCCGGAAGTGAAATTCTTACGGTTTCTACAGTATTCTTTATATCACTTTCTATTTATGCTGCAATATTCAAATAAAAACATAATATCCTTGCTGAGATATATCTTGAAATTGTGTTTCTACTTATAAAAACAATAGTTGATTCAATTTGGAGAGAATTATTATTTTGTTTGTCTCAAAAATATAAAGGTTATACAGGTGGTTCAAGTAAGATCCAATATTTTCGTGAGAAGACGTTTTGAAAGAAAAAAGTTTAGAGAAAGATTAATTTTTCGACATGTTTTGACATAACCATAATCTAAGTCATAATTAACCATTGTAACCATACGAAGAGTCACATTGTGGATTGCTATTAAAAACGTGTTTTTATACCTAAAGTTTTCATTTCAACATTGTAGCACAAAAAGAAACATTAAACAATTTTTAATTCGTCCAAATTAAATTTCGTCCTATAATTCGAAACAAAGGAAAGAGGAACGTTGTTAATGTGTCATTCATTTTCCTCTATCTCTTAAGGTTAAAAGATGTGGTTCTTATATTAAAAACTGTGCCCACCCTGTACATTTTTTAAGATTTTTATTTAAATTTTTTTCTTATTTTGTTTTGATAGTTCTCATGAAAACTATTCGATTCTATAAACGTTGAATGTGTTAAGAGATATAATAAATTTTTCTTAATAAAAAACCTTTTTTCCATTTCATCAAATTTTTCAGGGTTTAATGGTATTTTATTTTAACCCCACCGTAGAAGAATCCAACAAAAAAGCTTTCACAATGAACAGTTCATTCAATCTTGAGTTATAAATGGTGTAACCAACAATATGGCTGACTTAGTTTTATATATTAAGATATTCAGACTGAAAGCATCAAGGAGGAGATACCTCAAGAAATGGTGACAACCAAGCATTTATTGCATAAAATAAATTATATTACAGAAACTCACAGGTAATTCTAATTCTGTCGTGACAGGGTATAACTAGTGACAAATTAACTAAAAAATTTAGAAATAACATTTCATCGCTTAGAAATACGAGTACAATTTCGCTATCCTAAGGTAGTTCTTCAAAATAAGATTTGGAGTCAGACACTTTTAGGCTATTTCATCATGACAAATTCATGCTTACAGTATTGTGATATATTTTAAACTTTGGAAGTTATAGGATAATTTCGAAATTATTGAGTTTTCGGCGTACTCTAAAATTTTTTCTGAGTTGTCCTGAGTTACAACTCAAACTTTCGAAGAAATAACCTGTTTTATTCAATCAATAAATTAAATTTTTTTCTGATTGAAATAATCGTGGCATCTCGAAATTAATCATAACTAAAATTCGAATTTCATGCTTGAATTTATTGCATGTCAACCACAAGAAATAAACAAGATCAATAACAACAATAACAATTCTAACAATCCTCAACAACATCACAATATCGAAGAAATAGTTTATGACATATTTTCTGAATATTTAAATTATCAGAATAATCTTGTGTTGTATATCATTCTAATAAAAAAAAAGGTGGGTTCTTTTTGAAAAAATCATAAGTTTGTGTTATTACTCGATAAGTGATTTAACATAAAAAAATGTATCAAAAACTGAAAGCACCTTTGAATTTCTCATGTAGAGGTAGCCTATAAATTTTATATCTCCAACTCTTGTAGATTTATTCTTAGGTGACAGCGAATTTGGGATACCCTGTACAAACCAATGACTAGAACAATAAACTGGTCCAAGCAACATCACAAAATCTTCATTGGAAATAACCAGTAATAGTAAGCACCGCATTCTTGTCCTTAACTTTCATTTTCTTCAGATCATCCTTACTTTGCGCTATAGAATACTGGTCTTCCAATCTCTTCAAAAACAGTATATTCCTATTTTTAACACCTTTGAACGTCAATTCACAAGAAAAATTCCTATCTCTCGGACCTAAGAACACAACCACCCATCTTACAGTATTCTTGATGAGCGTAGAAGTGCAATGAAATATACCCAGTCGGTTATCACACACGAAAAACTCGCTATTCCTGGGAAAATCTACAGGGGTGGCGTAATGAACCTTGCAACTAGGATGCTTGATTCTGAAGTGAGAATGGAACTCCACGAATTTACCCTTGAAAGAACAGTCCTGCATGCATCTGTAAATGCAGAAAGAACACTTTATCTCGTGGTTCCTGATCTCGTTGTACATGAAGCTCTCCATGCATCCTTCTTGGTGATACCGACACAGATGGAGACACTTTCGGCTGTAGTCCTCGAGGTCTTTGTTACGGTTTTCGGTCACGACGCCATAACACACCTTGCAGGATTCGTATCGGCACTCAGCGCAAATGTTGTGTCCATTTACGCAAAGATAAATCGGAGGTAGCATGTTGATGAAGCAATTGGAGCAACTCAGGTCTGTTTTGACCTTCTCTGTGAAGAGTTCTTCGGGTATTCCTAGGAAGCTGCTGTATCTCCTGCAGTTCCTGTTGCTGTTCTCCAACATACTGAAGTTGAGCGCGCTTATGTTGTCTAAGGCGTCTTCTGTTTTAGATTCATCTTTTGATTTCCTGAATTCAACGTCTTCTTTTAGTATTGCGTCGATTTCTTCGTCTTCAATCACAGTTCCTTCGTCTGAGGAGTTGTCATCTTGTTTATGGACTGAAGAATCATTCTCGAGGTCACTTGGTCCAAAATCAGCTTCTACACATTCGGGCTTAGTGGATATACTGAAGTTACACTGTAAGCCGCTCAAATTTTCATGCTGACGTCTTAAAAGTTCAAGATTAACATTCCAGAAACCATCCACGATGTTGAAGATCGTCGGACCATTCCCAAAATAATCCGGAAAATAGCTAAGCCCATCCACTTTGACCACAATGTCGTAGAATATCGAATTTGCAATTCTCTGTGGACCCAGATACCTCAAACCTATTTTGAGGTTATCCGCTTCATCAATCCTTAACTGTATCAAGTATATTTCTTCGTTTAAGAACAGTAGACGGTTTTCCGAACTCACTCCTAAATCGATGTCGATTTCACTGCTGTGAGAAAGAAGATCCTCATGTTCTTTTATGAAGTGGTCCAAGATATCCTGAGAAGAACCTCGCCAAGAGCACTGTAAACTTCTGTCCGTTGGACAAACGTAAACCACTTTGACTGACATTTCGTAAACACTTTTTATGAGTAATAGGCGAGCCGTTATCTACCATGGAAACTGAATTTTCAACTGTACGAATTTGTCGCACTGCGAAAACTTTATCAACGCTTAATAGAGTGAAAGATAAGATAAACAAGTTAAACAGAGATCACATGGGAAGATTTTGGTCGAGTGTGTTGAGGTAAGTATACCGGAATGACATCATGGGATATGAAAGGTTGTATATAACTTCGTTGCACTTAATACTCGGCTGATAGTCCGATGGTATTTGAGTGCCTGTTTAATTGCTTCCGTGATAAATTCGGAAAAAGGTGTTTGGATAGGTTATTACTCATTCTTGATCCGGAGATATTTGAATCTTCTGGATTCTACTACGGTGATAATTGGAGTTCTTGTTGGATGAGTTTGTCAGGTGCCATTAGCTTTTATCAATGTGATGTACACGTTGTTTTAAGTTCGATGACCTATAATACGTTTCTAAACAAACGAACGTTTTGAAATACTCCAATACAAGATGTAGCATTTTATACAGGTTTGCGTAAATTATGATACCAAGTATAACGAACAGAACGGTGTTCGATGACTTACATTATTGAAGAAACAAACGTTTTGAAATAAACTGCTCCACGTGAGTAAGGGATATTGACTATATGATTTCAAGTTGCCTGTTATTCTACAGTGTATACGGGGTGGTTAAGGCGAATCGAGTAAAATAACGAAATTTCATTCTCAGAAAATTCAAGCATTTTGAGACTATTAATACAGTGTATACTACACAAGAGGTTGTTCAACATTTCTTGAAGAACATTTCTCAGATCATTTAAGGATTCTAGGGTAGGTTGATGATTATCTAATCTTCTTTGGAGCATATTCTATGCATGTTCTATGCAATTCAAATCTGGAGAGTGCGGAGGAATTGGTAAATGTGGAATACTAAGCTCCTCGCCCGCATTCTCAACTATGGCTGCACAGTGCGGTCTAGCGTTATCGCCTAGAAATTGAGAAGTTTCACCAATAGCAACGTGAAAATTTGGCAAAACATTGTCAATGACTTGCTCCCTATAGTGTAAGGCGGTCATATTCCCAGGACAAAAGTGTAGATCTCTGCGCCCCCTCGGAATGAATGGACTTCTTGGCCATAGCGACAATTACGGGATATGCGTGGGATTGTCCATACCCTTATTCTTCGAGAATCTGAAAATCGTCCATATCTGGATTCATCTGTGAAAAGGACAAAGTCCAAAGTCGAGATATAACACTTTGGCTGCCTTGGAGCCTTTTTGCTACAACAACCTGAGTTAGGCCACCCTGTAGAATTCCGATAACCCTATCAGCCTCAGCGTTTGTTAATTTACGTCTTGGCATTTTCAGAAAACTCATTTAAAATCGGAGCCTTGATACTCGTGAGTCCATTTCAAAATAAGAACATTCATGAAGCATATGCAAAGAACCAAGCTTCAGAAAAAAGGCGTCCAGATTGACGAAATGTCTCATACTAATTTTTATGGGATCGATTCAAGTTGTTATTGAGTTTTAACTGATTTTACAGCGGTTTTCTCGAAGAATACATACTTTTCAAAACGATTGAATACGATATCCCTTACTATTCTGGAGCAGTATATTATCTGGCCAATTGTTCGGTGGCAAAGTTTAAGTTCACAATGTTGTTGTTTGAAACATTATTTGAAAACAAATTGATTTTCGTTCTAGGGACTGTGAAAGAAAACCCTGAAAATCACATAATCATATCAAGTTTATCTATCTTTTTCGTTTTTGAAAATTTTTTGGGTTTTCTCACCCAGTCTCTTGAACAAAAAAACAATAAGAAATTTTTAGATAATAGAAGACAGGTCCCTGCCTGAAAGTTGTGCACTTATCTTCTCGTCAGGGGTTGATTTCTTAAAAAAAAATTCTGCCTAACAAAGAAACAAGAAATTACAATTCGAATTATCAAAATCTGTAACGTTTCGAAGTCTTTATGAGACTCTTTCATCATAAAAATTCTTAAATTAAATCGTCAAATTGATTTATGAATCGATATACCTACAACGACCCAATCCCACTGAACAATTAGCTAGAACATTAATTTCATCCAACAAAATAGGAGCTGACTTCCCAATTTTTCTTCTATAATTATCAGTTTATCTCATCAGAATTTTAGTTTTATTTTAATCCATCATGTAATCTTCGGTTTTGGAGCCCAGATAACCTGTATTTGCCATCTACCAATATTTTTATTTCTTATCTTATTTTTATGTTCATGCTTTCTTACTTCTCTAAAGGTCTCGATGTTACTCCTGTATGACTTATTCCACAAATACAAAGAATAATGTGAACCAGAAATTTTACTTTTTTTCTCATTCAGAGATTTAGTTTTTGTAAGTGTAGGTGTTGAATCATTTTGAGTTTTGAATGTTGAATTTATAAGTTCTTAAAATTTTTTTATATAATTTTTTCGATGAAATTTGCTGAATATTGATTATCCCTAAGAAAATTTTTAATGGATTTAATTTCACCATTTCTTTTTTCGGTTTTTGTAATATGAAAATTAAGAAAACGATTGGTGGGTGTCTTTTTTTTTGATAAGGCTTGTGTCTACATAATTCGAATTTAAAACTTCAAGAATTTGTCTGATGAAGAAATCTGATACAGACTCCGAAACTATACAAAATTTGATAGATAGAAGGGTTTTTCTTGTTTCATTATTAGGCAACAATTATTTGAAAGGAATCGGCCCCTGACAAATTATTTCACGAGTTTTACGCAGAGGCTTTTCTTCTAGTATTACTAAAAAACTTCAAGGTTTTTTTCACGAGACGAATAATTTTATTCCATAATTGGTTTCCTCGGTGTAGACAGGAAAAGGTTCTTCAGAACCATACCAGTGTATATTGCAGAAGTTCCCGATTATCTCAACACCTATAATTCAGAAGGATGTGTTGTACAGGTACAACAGAAGTTCGGAAATTGAGATAAAAACAGCAGGTGCGGTCTGAGAATCGTTCACCTGGAGACTCACCAGCCTGCAGCTTGCCCCGAGATCGTTTTATTCGAGGTCGCAGAACGGACGATTCTTCTTTGTTTCTTCGGAACAAAGTTACCTGGACCATGTACCCCATTAGGATCTGCCACAAGAACTGGGAAGATTTAATAGATCGATGTGTCGCCTATGAGGTCTTCTTCGTGAATTCCACGAAAAAGCACCAGCTGAAGAATCACGGTTTTGAAAGGATTCCGAATATTTATGTTGATTGCGTTGATGAGTTTGTTCGTTTCAAAATCGAATTACTTGGAAGAAATCCTCATGATTTTTTTTGCAAGTGAAATACAGGGTGTTTCACGAGTCTTTGACCATAGCCTAATGGTGAAAACAGAACATCTAGGTCTTTCAGAAAACATGGTTGTTTTGCGTCCTAAGACCATTAGTTTTGGAGATACCGGGTGTTTCATGAACACCTAAATTTGCGATAGCTATTACTCCGGAATGCAACTTCCGATTACAATCAAATTTCATGGATTTGTTCACTTCAGGAAGCTCACTGAAACAGTTCATGAATTATCCATAATTTCAGGGCAGTATTCAGAATGTTTAGATTTTTCTTTCAAGCCCCAAAATCTATATTTTTTACATTCCTCACAGAAATTTTGTTATTGCCATGAGAAACTAAATAAGTTATTTTAAGGAATTCAATTTTGACTTTGCAAGGCACACTTGTCACAAGAGAATAGGAACCGGACGAATTCATGCTTTATGTGAGTTTTTCTAAATGCGGTCTTGTTTTTATTGCCTTTTGCCGAGATTTTGAACTATTTTGAATCTTGTTCAAGTGTTTTTCATTTTGAAACTTCAGTTCGCAGTGATTGTGCCTAAAAAAGTGACTAAAGCAAGCATCATCAAGAAATTATTGAAATAGAGAAATAGATTTAACCATGGGCGCCCGCAGAATTTTTTCTCAGGGGGGGCAAAAAAAATCGTCGAAAAACGATAAGGCGCATGCGACATCAGTATTCCTTTTCTTTCTATTTCGTTTTTTATATTCATGCATGAGCGCCCGCAGAATTTGTAAAAAATGATTAAGTTTTCCACCTCAACATTTTTTTAACATCAACAATATAAGTCAATATGTATAAGATAATACGGTAACTGTTTTCTAAACAAATCACAATCCATGAAAGAATATCAACAGGAAAATGAAATATAAATAATATGAAGAAAGGAATGAAATAAATTGTATGATTGCTAATAACTACAGATACATCAACCAGTAATGACGAAATAAAAATATACATTTACGCTCGATAAAATGATATTCATAAAAACCATACATGAAAACAGACCGGATAGGCGTCGTCGGAATAGTCCAGCGGAAATTTATGAGTGTCCAGATTGCGGACGAAGAATATCTTCAAGAATTGGCTTGTTCAGCCATAGACGTGTTCACAGAACATGACGATGACTTATAATATTACTTTGTCTTTTATGTTGTATATTCGGCAACGAATAAAGCTAATAAAGCTAATGACATGAATAATAATGAAATATGAAATATAAATTAAATGAAACAAACCATAAATTCAAAACTAGACACTCAGAGATTATTCGAAATAACACAATATAAATATATTATCAAAATGAATTAATTATAAAAAACATAAAAAAGACATAACACACACAAAAATAATAATAATAATTCTGAAAATAAAATACCGGAATCCTAATACCACGCATATTTTATTCTGAACTAAAAACCAGCCTTCTGTTAGTCTCAAGGAATTCAATAGGAAGTTAATTCCTATATTTTTCTTAGATTGTTTCTTTATCAGTACACGAGGAATGAGTCTGCATTTATGTATAAAGTAAATTCATCGAATTATAAAAATATATGAAATATAAATAGAAACATAAGTAAAATGACTCTCAAGAAACAAGAAAAAAACAGTCTTCGGGGGAATGCCGATAGCAGTGAAATCTGAGCAACTTGTAAACTGGATCGTCGAACTATTCGGTCATCATTTTTGAAGTAATTTTGTTTTACAAAGGAGTGTTTATGATCAGGGATCAAGGAAGTTCAAATTGATCATTAATACTTCCTTACAAATCAAAAATTATTCACAAATAATAATCTAATGGGTCGACGCTCTACGATACAATTCACTTGTTACTTTGTTTTCACTTCTTTCCGCAGACCCCAAAGGCAGCCACATTTCGATTTTTTTACAGTTCTTATCAATAATCTACAATTATAATATTTGAAATTTCACATTGAGAGGCGCCGAACGAAAAAATCATCTAGGTAAATAATCAAAGAAGTTACCCTCGATAACAAAATTTGGAGTCAAAGACACTAAAAACGAAGAATACTCTCTGAATATGATTGTTTCGAATTCGAATACATATTTCTCTAGAATGAAAATACTAATGAAAAGATTCTATATTTCCGCCTTCTCGGAAAAAAATATTCTGATTGGAGAATGGACAATAATTATTGAAATATGAGAGTAGTCCCACTAGTCGCAGGAAGAATCCCCCATCAAAGAAGCCGCCTAAAAAAACCCGTCATAAAACGAACATCTGGTAGCGATTGAAGAGAATGCCGATAAGCATGGGGTAGTTTATGAATTTATTACTTCGTTTTAGGTAAACAACAACATGAAATTCTTCGAAAACTTTCCATGATTTTTTTCACCCAAAAAGTGCTCAACACGCCTCAGGGAGTTATCAACTCGATAGAGGATCAAAATCTCAGGGGGGGCCACGGCCCCCCCTGGCCCCCCCCTGCGGGCGCCCATGGATTTAACGATGTTAAAAATAATGCAAAATCAATTTTTAAACTGTGATGTTTCATTGTAAAACATCACCAGCATTTCTAAAAAAACATATTGAATACCTTGCATTTTTATATTTTCTCATCTTTCATACCTTCCCTGGAATTCCACGAATAAGTCAGGACCAAAATTAGCCAAATTGGTCCAGTCGTTTTCAAGTTTTTACGTACCTAACGCACATCAATTCATTTTTATATATACAGATTTTCTCGTCAACCATAAATCTATTTTAAGTTTTTTCCTGAAAAATGGTAAATTTGTATGATTATCCCCTTCACCATCTTTACCTGACTTCTTGAACGACCTACTTGCTAATTTTTGCTTCTAATTTTTTTAACGCTCTTTATAATAACCCACTCACTGTCAGGCAAAGTCGAACGTAGTTCACAAATTGAATATTCAATTTTCAGTTCCCTGTAAACAATTAACGGCCTGAAAAAATATTCAAGAAGGTCTGAAAGAGAAAGGAGCTGATAGGTAGGTAATTAACTCATCTTGAACACGCCAAAAAATGATTGTTCAGAGACGTTGTTTGATAACTCCGGGGGAGAAATGCTTTCAGGCTAAATTTCATGGATCATGCTCACAAAGATGAGTTTTCGAAAGTTCGAAAGATAGATTCATCGGCATAAAATACTGATTTATCCAGTTAGTCACCGAGCCCACTAGATTTCGAAACAACAAAGACCTGTTATCGCAGCTTCACTACACTTTTTTATATAGTACAGATACGGTTATGAGGATAGAGACATCAAATATATTATAATGAGAAGAAGCAAGAGGACCTTTCGGTGAAATTGTAGAAGAAAAAAACAGTAAATCGATGTTTCCTCGTAATATTGTAATTTTTTCGAGTGTAACATCTTCATTGCACATTCTCTCGAATAACTCAATCAACAAAAAAAAACTGATGTTAAAAGAAACTGCGGCAGATGCTCAATTACATCGTTGGCGTCATAGCTACTTCAGAAGAGGATCAGGTGGTGCCACTAGAGATGTATTAATTAAGGATGAAGACACACAAGACGCAGATGGTTCGTCTGCACTAGTTCGGATATATTATAACAATCACATCGTGTTCGACTGACTTCTTCTGATTGATGGAAAATTTTTGAACATTTTTTGTGTGGAAATTTAATGGTTTCTTGATGAGGAATTATATGTAAACGATCTTGAAAAAATGTATATCATTTCCCATCTGAAACAAAAATAAGGTGATATTATGTCCGCATATTCGACTCATAAAATATCATAATCAGAAACCCACACGGCAACAGAAAAAAAATCCTCGTGAAAGAGGACAGTTGAAAGTTATGTATTAATTGATTTTTTACAAGTTTAGCTTGTTATGTTGAAAAATTGTCAGTTTCGTAACTTTCAACAGATTCGGAAAGGGGAAATTGATGGAGTTTTTTTTGTCATTTCTTTCAAATTTTGTGACATTTCTGTCATAAATATTCATAAACCTCCGAACATTATTTGGCCAAGAAATCTTAATGATGATGTTTTTTTTAAAGTAGCAAATGCATTTCCAAAATGCATTCGATTTATTCTGAATAATCGGTTTCTTTTTTGCTTTTGTCTTTTTTCATTCCAGATTAAGAATTACGAGTCGTTTTGGGAAGAATCTGTGTATCCGAGCCCATCGACGGATAACATGAAGATGATCACACTGACGTCTTTCAAGATTTTCCTGATATTTGATATTTTATGTTATTTTGTTTACGGGGAGGCAGGTTTTTTCGGCTGAGGTTTTTTCCCCTGGCTGTATAGTATCGTATGATACTAGTGTTGATAGTATCGTATGATTCTATAGTATCATACAAAGAATGTTATGATACCCCGTTTTTTTTTTTTACCTCAGCTTAGGTACTTTTTGTTTCAACATTTATTGTATTATTTTAGCTCTCTTTTTCATAAGAATATATATATATATATATATATATATATATATATATATATATATATATATATATAATCATTCAGCTATATTTCGGAAAGGGCGGTTCTAATTGGGGGATGGGGGTGTAGAGGGGATAATAACCCCCCCAGAACACCTGAACCATTTCGAATTTTTTGATTCATTTATGAAATGAAACTAAAAAATATATAATACTTATCATGATTAACAAAAAAATTTAATAAAAAACACGAAAAAAAATTAAACAATTTCAACAAGTGACTTTTCGGCCTTACATAAGTAAAAGAAAACTTTTTGCCACATATCTCCAAAATGTTGAAAATTTTGCACATTGGCTAATATCAAGAATACTGACCGATTGGTTTGAGTGCATTTTTTCGTGTCAAACATAAGCATTTCATTTTGGGGGGGGGCGAAGAGTAAAGAGTATTTTTAGTGGAAATTCTTTTATCTTTCTTTATTTTACAAGTTAAACATCAAATTGGCGCGATGATATTGAAATATTAGAAGTTTATGAAGAAAAATATTATTTCGATCACTTCCGAATTTTGTTTGAAGAAATAAGCAAAGTTGGCATTTATTTATGATATACTTTTAAATATCAAAGACTTCTGCCTTCACCAGTTCTTCGTTCTTCACTATTTTTGAAAAAAAAATATTGTGGCTTGTAGAGCACTGAAGATCCAATGAAAGCGAAATGCATTACCTCAGATCTGATTTTTGATATGGATTACTGAAATGATATTCAACATCACTTTGTAAAAAACATCTAGTTTTGATATACTGGAAGGTAAAATGAGGTCTCAAAGTTGGAAAATAGCCAAAAATTGATTTTTTTTCAAATGAAAACAGACTTTTTTTTCACTCAAATATCAATTTGTAAGGAAAAAATGAGTGGAGTTTTTCAAGAGTTCCCTATGTCCCTATATATATTTTTGAAAAGAGTCAGAAAGATTCTTATGAAAGGGTGAACATTGAATATATTCGAAACCTCACATACAATATTATGCTCGTTGCTAACAGATATTACTGAAAATCTCGAAAATAGTACATTTGAGTAAAGGAAACCCTTAAACGACTTCACTTAGGTACATTTCGAAAAAAAGCGTTGCGGCTACGTTGAATCCTCAGTCTTCTACAAGCCTAAATTTGTAAAACGGCTATAGATGGCCTTAGGAAATGAAACATGAAAAGAATGTGGCATTCAAAGATCTGTCGAAAAACGTCCTAATATACAAGGTGTTCCATTAGAAATAAGAAAAATGATACCATTTTCGGTGAAAACGGAAGTCATTGATATTTAAAAATATATCATGAATGAATGATTATATCTACATAATCTTCCAATGGGAACTCCCGGTGGGACACTCTGTGAAGGTATATATTTGTTGGGTAAAATTCCCCTCCCCAGAAATTCACCCTTGCAAAGTGTCATAGGAAAAAAAATTCTCTAGAATGCAAACTTGTCACGAAGATAAATAAAAAAAAAAAACTCAGCTCATCTATACTAATCCATATTTATACTATATATACTATTACTATAAATGTAAATGTCCGTGTTTTTATTTGTTCTCTATGGACTCAGGAACCAGATGACCGATGTTAATGAAACTTTCATTATAATGTAGATAATATATTCTGGGAAGTTCTCATGTAGGGTTCATTCCTATATCACGAAGAAATGAGAAAAAATATCGAGTTTTCATGAAAAAGTTAGTAATTAACCCGTTTTTTTCAGGCTTTCACGACCGACTCTGGATAAACTATAAGATATAGAGAATCATCGTCAGAGAGAATTACGTAGTGCTCGAAAAGTTCTATAAAAAATCAGCGTCGGCATATGTTTAACTGCTGAGGACAACCCACGATAACCATTTTTAATATTTTCAGTTCAATTCAGAATACTGTTCGATTTTAAGAGGGCTCCTAACTAGCATGGAATGAATTCATATAAACATGAATGTGATTGTTATCTGCGGCATTTATTCCTGTTGAATAATGCTTCTTACAGTATAGTTTTCTAATGGATACTTTGAAAGTTACCGCAGGTTGAATGTTTGCAAATTTGAGCAAGAAATTATTGAATCTACGTGAGATCGATTTGTCACCTAATCACGTGCCTGTCTCTCCTTCGATACGAGGTTATGTACGTGGTGTTGCAGCCCGTATCAGCACCGTTTCAAATTGAAATATTACGCGAGCGTAGCCGCGCGTTACACATATTTGGCATATAATTCTTGGATTTCATACCGCTAATTCAATGAACAAAACAACTGCTCTTCATTTTTACGAAATCCCTTACTATTGAGTGGTTTACGAGAACTATCTAATCCCTGGATTTATAAATTTACCTCCAAGTAGAAAGCTGGAGGTGGAAATATAAAAGACATCGCATTTAGGCAAGTGTTATCACCTGGCATCAAAGAAGAAGATGGAGGTTTGATTAATGGCCATAATTTCTACGTCGGAGAAGATTGTCGTCTCAAAGTTAATAGCCGAGGGCTATCAGCTCCATTAAGGCCTAACGACTTGAATATTTAGGGTGTAGGTATTATTACCAAAGTTGGGGTAAGTACCTTCTTAAAATTTATTTCAGTAATTCTTCCCTCCAGTAAGGCATCTATTCAAGTCTTCGTCACACTGAGAACTAATTAGTTTTATGTTTATGATTGAATATTCTCTTTTTTGTCGCTCGTTCTCATTATGGCTTCATTATTCTAGTGGTTCTTCGATTTTTGCTGATACAATCATTACATCCTGCTCATTTATTTTTCTCATAGTTTGCGGCTGTTTCACTTTGTCGAAATTTGGAGTAAAATTATGATTGTTTGAGAGGCGAAGAAGCAGTTTGATAATTTCAGGAAAAATACCAAAAACTTTTCATCTTTTGAGAAATAAGTGGGAACTGAGAACCCGGCAGAAAGTCCACTGAAGCCATTAAACAGAATTCGGTGCATGAGTTAAATGCCATCCCAGAAAGTTCTTATCTATATCTATACTGCTTCATAAGAGTTAGGGATATTGTATTCAATCGTTTTGAAAAGTTCGTAATCTTCGAGAAAATCGCTGTAAAATCCTTTAAAACTCAATAACCACTGAATCGATCTAATAAAAATCAGTATGAGACATTTTGTCAATCTGGTCGCCTTTTATCTGAAGTTTGGTTCTTTGCATATGCTTCATGAATGTCCTTATTTTGAAATGAATATCAACAGCTTCGATTTGAAACGCGTTTTCTGAAAATGCCAAGACGTGAATTAACAAACGCTGAGGCTAATAGGGCTATCAGAATGCTACAGGGTGGCCTAACTCACGTTGTTGTAGCGGAAGGGCTCCAAGTTCAACAACCTCGTGTGTAGTATGCAATAAATTTCGTTATTTTACTCGATTTTTTTCAAGAACACTGTATACGCTTCAGACGCACAGGCTAAAATTAATTCTATTTCCTGCAGTTTGAAATCATATTAATATGAATTTTCATCACAAATTCTCATTCAAACAATATTTTTTTTTGCAGTCCTTTATGGACTCGGGAACCAGAAGACCGATTTTGAAGAAACTTCCACTATAATGTATTGAATTCATTTTCGGAGGTTTTCATGTAGAGTTCATTTCTAGAACAAATGAAAAAAAATATCGAGTTTTCATGAGAAAGTCTGTAAGTAACCCCATTTTTACAGGCTTTCACGGCCGACATTGAGTAAACTATGAGAGATGGAGAAAAATATTCATAGACAATTTTGTAGTGCTCAAAAAGTTCTATAAAAAAGTATGCTACGGCATATGTCTTACTGCTAAGGACAACCCACGATAACCATTTTTAACATTTTCAATTCAATTCAGAATACTGTTCAATTTGAAGAGGGCTCCTGACTGGCAAGGAATTATTTCAAACAAAAATAAATGTGATGGTTATATGCGGCATTTACTCCCAATGAAAAATGATTCTTACAGTATAGATTTCTAACGGATACCGGAGGTTAAACGAAAGTAAATTTGAGCAAGAAGTTATTGAATCTACGCGAGATCGCTTTGTCACATAGTCACGTGCCTGTCTTTCCGTCTACACCAGATTATGAATGTGGGGTTGCAGGCCCTATCAGTACCGTTTTGAATTGAAATATCAAACGAGCGGAGCCGCAGGTTCAAGCTAAGTAAAAGTTATTTGGAAGAATGGAAAAAATTATGCCACATGTGCATGTCCTCCAATGAGGAATACTTTGAAGGTTTCAATATGAATTTTGGTGATTCAATGTAAAATGTGTGTTTTATTCACAAATTCCCGGTACTTTTTTGACAGGACTCCGCTAATCATTATCGTCATTGTACAGGGTGATTCATTTATCTTGGTAACCCCAATTTTCTCGAAAACGTCCGAATATTTTTTCATTCTGTGAATGGCGTTTTGAACAAGTCAATGTCGACTTGAGATGCGCATAAAAATCTGCGAAATAAATGAAGACGCCAGGCGTCGCGGCGCTATCAAAAATTTTTTCTCCAGGGACATACCTTTTTTATCATGTCATACGAAAGATAATTTTATTCTGAATTTTTTTTTCGAATACAATTTTTACCCATTTCTTACCTTCAGCGATTTGCAGCGTGTTCTATGTTGATTCTATTCCATTTATTTTTTTTTTCTGTATTGTGGTAGTATGCCTTGATTTGGAGACATATATATGATTTTGTGCCTTGAATTCAAGAAGGCTAGTTTTCTAAACAATCTGTCTCTTTAAATAAGATCAAATATGTGGATACAACAACATGGTGCTCCATGTCACAACGCTGCCATTGTGGAGAGATATCGAGATTAAGAATTCGAAAATGAATGGACCCTTTTATTTTGACCAAAGTGACTTATAATGAAATAGGGAGATGATATAACTTGTGTATGGATCATAATGGCTAGATGACCTAGAGATTTGATTATGTTCCGTAAAATGACGGAGGTTCTCTAACTATTTCTCTATTATTTAATTCATTAAATATTATATCTTATAGCAATAAACATTTTATTTAATAACAAACGGAACATTTCGAATCATATGTTCTATATACCGGACATTATAATCCATACATAAGTTATATCATTCCCCTATTTCATTATAAGTTACTTCGGTCAAAATATAAGGGTCTACTTGGGCACATGCGTTTCTTATCTTCATTTTCAAATAGTCCAAGTTATTAGAATCAGTTTGGTATACCATATATTCAAGGGAACCCCTCAGAAAGTAATTCATGAGCGTTAGTTCTGGCGATATCTGATGGGTCCATTGGTTTCAATCCATTTTTTTCGAATTCTTGATCTAAATATCTCTTGACAATGGCAGCGTTGTGGCATGAAGCCCCATCTTGATGTAGCCACATATTTCATATCATTTGAAGAAGCACATTGACTAGAAAACTAGCCTCCTTAAATTCAAATCACAAAATCACATCTATGTCTTTGAATAAAGGCATACTACCACAATATAGAAAAAAAATAAATGGAATAGAATCAACATAAAACACGCTGCAGACGGCTAACGGTTAGAAACGGATAAAAATTGTATTCGAAAAAAAAATTCAGAATGAAATTATCCTTCGAATGACATAATAAAAAAGGTATGTCCCTGGGGAAAAAATTTTTGATAGCGCCGCGACGCCTGGCGTCTTCATTTATTCCGCAGATTTTTATGCGCATCTCAAGTCGACATTGACTTGTTCAAAACGCTATTCACAGAATGAAAAAATATTCGGACGTTTTCGAGAAAATTGGGGTTACCAAGATAAATGAACCACCCTGTACGTAGCGTTGCCTCTGGCATTTCTGCTAAAATTAATCAGTTTCAACGTTTTTTCCTTAGGCCCCGTTCGCACACATACAAACACTCGTTCGAGGCTCAACGAGCGGGTTAATACCGGATTCATTTTTCAGGGCGAAACGCTTTTGATGTTCAATTTTTCGAATGAGAATACGCCCCGCGTCCAGCATCGATAGACTAATTCCCGTACAGGGTGATTCACTTATCTTGGTGACCCCAATTTTCTAGAAAACGTCCGAATATCTTTTCATTCTGTGGATGGCGTTTTGAACAAGTCAATGTCGACTTGAGATGCGCATAAAAATCTGCGGAATAAAGACGTCAGGCGACTCGGCGCTATCAAAATTTTTTTCTCCAGGGACATACCTTTTTTATCACCTCATTTGAGAGATAATTTCATTCTGAACTTTTTTTTCAAATACAATTTTCATCCATCTGCAGCGTGTTTCATGTTGATTCTATTCCATTTATTTTTTCTGTATTGTGGTACTATGCCTTTATTTGGGGATATAGATATGATTTTGTGCCTTGAATTCAAGAACGCTAGTTTTCTAAACAATCTGCCTCTTTAAATGAGGTTAAAAAAGTAGACACAGCAAGATATGGGGCTTCATACCACAACGCAGCCATTGTGAAGAGAAATTGAGATCAAGTATCCGAAAATAATTGGACCTTTATGTTTTGACCAAAGTAACTTATAATGATATAGGGAAATGATATAACTTATGTATTGATCATAATGGCTAGATGACCTATATATGATTTTGTTTCGTAAAATGAAGGAGGTTCTGTAACGAACTGTTTCTCTTTTATTATACTCATTAAATATTATATCTTATAACAATAAACATTTTTTTTAATAACAAACGAAACAATTCGAATCATATGCTCTAAATATCGGCCATTTTGATCTATACATAAGTTATATCATTCCCCTATTTCATTGTAAGTTATTTTGGTCAGAATATATGGGTCTACTTGGGTACATGCGTTTCTTACCTTTATTTTCAAATGGCCCTAGTTATTAGAATCAGTTTGGTATACCATGTTTTTGAGGTTACCCCTCCATGAACTTTAGGTCTGGCGATACCTGATGGGTCCATTGGTTCCTATCCATTTATTATCAAATTCTTGATCTAAATATCTCTTCACAATGGCAGCGTTTTGACATGAAGCCCCATCTTGATGTAGCCACATATTTCATCTTATTTGAAGAGGCACATTGACAAGAAAACTAGCCTTCTTGATTTCAAGGAACAAAATCATATCTATGTCTCTAAGTAAAGGCATACTACTACAATACAGAAAAAAATAAATGGAATAGAATTAACATAAATCACGCTGCAGATCGCTGACGGTTGAAAATTTATAAAAATGTTATTCGAAAAAAAAGTTCAGAATGAAATTATCTTTCGAATAACATGATAAAAAAGGTATGTCCCTGGAGAAAAAATTTTTGATAGCGCCGCAACGCCTGGCGTCTTCATTTATTCAGCAGATTTTTATGCACACCTCAAGTCGACATTGACTTGTTCAAAACGCCCTTCACAAAATGTGAAAATATTCGGACGTTCTCGAGAAAATTAGGGTTACCAAGATAAGTGAATCACCCTGTACAGGGTGGGCATAATTCGATGTTTTAGCACTACAACTTTTGAACCAGAGGAGATAGACAAAATCTGATACCCCATTCTCGATCTCTTTTTCGGAGAAACTGACGAGAGTAGTATTCATTTTTGGCTACCTTCTTTTGTTTTCGAGTTATAAGCGAAAATTGGAAAAATGGTGATATCGGAGAAAATTTATATCTCCGCCAATACTGATGATAGAGCTCTGAAATTAAAACATTATACAGGCACTTTTCTACGTAGAATCCAGTGGCATGCTCGCCTTTTTTGCAGCATTTTTAATTACGAAGCTATGACACAAAGTTATGTTTTTTTGAAGAGGAACACTAGATTTCTTTGCCATTTTCTGAAAGCTTAATTTTTTCTGATGTCAAAAATATATAACATCGCATGGTTCGTATCAATAAATCAATATGAGTATAGAAATTGGTCAAGAACATCAGAGTCTCAATACTTTCTATGGTTTCAATTGTCGATAAGCACGAAAAATTCAATATCGTATAATTACCACAACTTCTTTCTGGTAGTCTTTTCATTTCCATGCTCTTGTTATAGGAAGCTACATTTTTCTGTGCTCATCAACAGTTGAAACCATAGAAAGTATTGAGACTCACATGAAAATAGGTTTTTGGCCAATTTCTATACTCATAGTGATACAAACTTTACGATGTTAATATTATTGAAATCAGAAAAAATTAAGCTTTCAGAAAATGTCACAGAAATATATTGTTTCCATTTAAAAAAACATAACTTTGGATCATAGCTTCGTAATTGAAAATGGTGCAGAAAAGACGAGCATGCCACTGGATTCTACGTTAAAAAGTGCCCGTAGAATGTTTTAATTTCAGAGCTCTATCATAAGTATTAGCGGAGATATAAATTTTTTTCGATATCGCCATTTTTCCAATTTTCGCTTATAGCTCGAAAACAAAAGAAGGTAGCCAAAAATGAATACTACTCTTGTCAGTTTCTCCGAAAAATAGATCGAGAATGGGGTATCAGATTTTGTTTATCTCTTCTGGTTCAAAAGTTGTAGTGCTAAAAAATCGAAATATGCCCACCCTGTACAACTGCACCAAAAACTGTACGTTCGCCCCCGGCGAGCCGTTCCCTTTTTGCAATGCGGATTGCGGCGTTTCCACCCCCGAGGGATGCTGGGCCCGGGTTCGGTGACCTTCATCCCCCTACCGGCTGGATTTCCGCATCTGTGCGGCGTTTGTTTTGACACCGATGAAAAAGCGAAATGACGGCAGTTGTTATATTAGTTTTGCCCGGATCGATTTAGTTATATAACGGCTGACAGTTTGAATTCCGCCGTAATGAATATGAATGGCGGGGGGTCATTTTTCAGCGGGTTTTTCCACTTGATATTAATCGTGCCGTCGTTCCAGGTAGTGGAGAATTGGAGTCCTGGGCTTCCCGAGTGCTGCTCAAGGGGATATTGATGTTTTTCGAAAATGTTTTTTTTTCCGTAGGATCTGAATATCAGTGGCGTAGCAGGGGGCCTCCAAGCTAAACGGAAAGCCTTAAATGGGGCCCCAATTTCAAGATCTTTTTTGTACATCTGCCATTAAAAGTGACACTTTTATGACAGTAAACAATGTTAAAATTGATTGTTTACGTGGAGGCGTGTTGAAAATGTTTTTTTATATCCGTAATATTTGCTCCTGATTCGGCTAGCAATGAAGCGGAGGATCTTCGAAAACAGTGTCCTGTATATTGCTTTGGTTCTGGCAGTTTGTGGAATTCAGCAACAACTGATGGAATTTTTCCCAAATGTATTAATACCAACTGGATTGGCAGTGCATTTATTATTCATGTATTCCAGGAAAAAACGACGATGTTGATGACATATGGGCGCAGTGCCAAATACTTATGAAAATAGTCTACATACTTCCCTATACTACTGAAATAACGACTGTCTTTCGTTTATGTATATGGAAGATGTATAACCAATGATTTATTTGTTATTTCGATGTCTTCCAATTCTTCACGCCCTCAGGCTCCCAATAATCCGAAAATAGTTGCAACCTTCACCATCGAGTATTTCTCATCTGGTGCCTACTTTATAAACTGTTCACGAGTGAGAATTTTCGATTTTTTGTGACGATATCCTTCACTCGTTTTAAATATGCTGTTACCGCAAAATATTCACTAACATCCACACCATTTTTAACAAAGGCGGTCAACTTTATCATTGAAAATTTGCTCCACAAAATTAATAATATATAATATATAATATAATATAATATATGTTTATTTAGCTCAATAGCTATTACATTACATTTCATAACCTTAACATTTAACATTATATCAAGAAACATAAACAGTGTTATTGAATATTCAAGTACATCCGCCTCAACCTAGTTTTGAAAACTACAACATTTGGTGATGTTTTCACTATTAATGGTAAGTTATTATACTCTCTCAAACCTTCGATGAAGAGTGTTTTCTCCATAGCACTAGTGTTGAACCTCTGTATATGGAAATGCTCTGTTGATCTCAAATTATAATCTACCAACTCTGATCTTTTAACAAGGTAATCTCCTAAATATACAGGAGCTTGTTTATTAACAATCTTATATATTAAGACTAAGTATGACCCGGTAATAAGTTGACGGACATTCAAGAAATTTAGAGTCTTTAACATAGAGATTATTGGAGTATATCTGTTGCATTTAAGAATAACTCTCATTGCTTTATTTTGAAGTAATTGCAGCCGATAAATGTGTTCATCTGAACAAGAAATGAACATTGACATACAATAATTGAAATGCGGAAATATAATTGTATTGTACACAATTTTTCTGCACCATAATGAAAGATTTCTACAAACTCTATAAAAATACCCAACTTTTTTGCCAATTTTTTTGCATAGAAAATCAATATGTTTAGAAAAATTTAGTTGGGGGTCAAAATATATACCCAGATATTTTATTTCATTCACATAACTAATTATAGTGTTATCCATTTCAATGACAAAATTACATTGATTAAATTTAGCAACATTATTCTTACTACCTAGAATCATACATTTTGTACGTCACTTTTAACATTCATATCATATTTCTGATTTTTCTTCTAAGTATGCCAGGAAAACAGTTTCACTGAGGTTCCCTTCTACATTTTTCAAAGTACACCAGGCCAGAAAATTGTTTTATGCAATATCGTACTGCTGAACAGATTTTTTAGGTAGGAGTTCCAGATTTGTTCTTCTTGCAGACTCTTCAATATTCAGAGGAACAACCAAATCGTCACTTTTATTAATAATTGGACACTCGACAAACATATTAAACAGTTGAAAACTGAAGACGAAAATTGGACAGGAACGAACTTCAAATGACTACTTCTTTTCTCAAAATAAAACGTCACTTTTAACATTCATATCATAAATAGGTAACTATTTTGGATTTATCTCCAAATGACACATTCATTTTATGTTTTTTCCTATGGTCATCTGGAGCCGTTTTTTGAAAAATTGAGGTTTGTAGATCCAATGAAAGCGGATCTGACTTTTTAAATGGGTTACCGGAAAAATATTCAACATCACTTTGTAAAGAACATAAAGTTTTGATTTTTATTTATTTATATAATAATACTATACATAATATATAAACACTATAAATTGAATCCTTTCTGTCAAATGTACGCTGTTGAGAAAGTTCATGATATTTTTAACTTCACTGATATTCTTTAAGGTAAAATGAGAGTATCGAGTTGGAATTTGAAAATAGCCAAAAATTAAATTTCTTCAAATGAAAACAGAATTTTTTTTCACTCAAATATCAATTTGTTAGGAAAAAATGAGAGGATTTTTTCAAGAGCTTCCTTTTTCCCTATATTTATTTTTGAAAAAAGTGAGAGAGATTCTCTTGATAGGGCGAACATTGATTATATTCATTACCTCACATACAATATTATGCTCGTGGTTAACAGTTATTACTGAATATCCCGAAAATGGTACATTTTAGATAAATTGAACCTATAGAAGACTCCACTTGTGGTAATCCATTCCAAAAACAGATCTGAGAAAATGCGTTGCGCCTTCGTTGAATCCTCAGTCTTCTACAAGCTCCGATTCTTAATTTTTTTCAAAAAACAGGAGATAACTCGAAAACAGTTCTAGATAATGGCCATAGAAAATGAAACATAAAATGAATGTGACATTCAGAGATATATCCGAAAAGTGATAATATACATGGTGTTCCACTCGGTGTTCTATTAGAAATAAGAAAGTTGATATCATTTCCGGTGAAAGTGGAAGTCCGTTGATATTTGAAAATATATCATGAAGGAAGACTTCTCTTATATCTTCACACAAAATTTGAAGTGATCCAATGATTATTTCTTCATAATCTCCTAATGGGCACACCCGGTGGGACACTCTGTGTATGTATATATTTGTTGGAAAAATTCCCCCCCAGAAATTCACCCTAGGACCGCCCATGTCGATAACGTATTTGAATGTTTCAAATTGTTATAAAAATTGAAAAAATGCAATACCTTCTCTGAAAATGGGTATCTTTTTTTAAAAAGCAGATACTGACTTTAATCAAAAATCATTTTGTTAAAAAAGGATTACACTTCAAATTAAAACTCAATGATATAAAATTGTCCGCTTCAAATTTACCACAGGGTGTTTAGAAATGGAGGGTATAAAACAAGGTTTTGTTTCTCCCTGTATAAGGGATAAACTACAGATATTTTTGCAAAGTAAATTTCAGGTTAATATAACATGACCCAATACTACACCTAGTGAAAATTTCAACAGAATCTCAGCACCACGAAAAAAGATACAAGGTGTTGAATTTGACAAAAATTTTGCCTGTCCCACATTGTCTACACAACTACTGGTAATGTTCATGGAACCAGAGACACTTTGAAGCTCCTTTTAAATAGGCGGCTGTTTCGAAAAGCTGGTTTTACTAAAAGGAGCCTTTTCCCAAGGTTTATGAAACTGGGCCTAATTCTAAAATCTAGGTAACCCAAGTACCTAGTGTGTTCCTCAAGAACGCTGACCCGAATCTTTAGTAACAAATGAACAGCGAAAGCTTGGACCCTATACGAAACATTCCATGTCAATGCATAACATGTCGTTTCATTTTTACGAACCCATCCCCCACCTCGCTTTCTCATCAATTCTACCATACGACGTGGCATACTTTCAATGCATTTACGAATTGCTTCTGGGGGAACATTTCCCGAACAATTTCAGTTAATACAGAACAATGCTAGGCCTCACGTTGCACGGGTTGTAACAGAATACTTAGAAGAGGCGAATATTCAACGATTGGTGTGGCCAGCGAGAAGTCCGGATTCAAATCCAATTGAACATGTATGGGATATGCTAGGTAGACATGTTCGATTTACGAACTGCCCTTCTTGAAGAACGGGTTAATATTCCCCCAGAAGCAATTCGGAAATGCATTGAAAGTATGACACGTCGTATGGAAGAAGCGATGAGAAAGCGAGGTGGAAATACACGCTATTAAGTTTGAGATGTTTGTGTATGTTTGCTAGTCGATAACGTATTTGAATATTTCCAATTGTTATAAAAATTGAAAAAATGCAACACTTTCTTTGAAAATGTGTATTTTTTTTTTAAAAGCAGATACTGACGTAAATCAGAAAATATTTTGTTAAGAACTTTAAATTGAAATTCAATGATATTAAATTATAAGCCTCAAATTCACCACAGGGTGTTTAGAAATGGAGCGTATAAAACAAGATTTTGTTTCTCCCTGTATAAGGGATAAACAACGATGGAGGTGAAGAAAGTGGAGGGGGCATAACGTTTGAAAAGTGTCACCAAAACAAATCCGGATTTGGCAAACCAAGATGGCCGACTTCGAGGTATTTTAAACTGTAGGTTCTGCAATTTTGGCCTGATTTATTATTCGTTCGTTGGTTTTGGCAGTTGTATGTAGTGAAAAAACATATAAGAAATGGTTTCTTGTACAGCATATGCTGATCTTACTCGAAAATTGATGGTGAAAAGCTGAATTTTTTAACGTTTGTAAATACATGGTTTAATTATTGTTGCATACAACTTTAATTGATAGGGGTACACGAGATAATTTACCAATTTGTTTCATTGCATATTATCTGAATTTGTATGTACCTTAATTGAAAAAATATGATGTATAATTAGTTACAGGAACATTCCGTACGTAATTCAACTCACCAATTCATTAAAAGCGATTGTTTATGATATTTTGACTCCTTGATTTGTTTCGATCATTATTTATTCATCTTTAGGTCATTAAAAGAGAATCGAACAAACTTCGAATTGTAAAAATTCAAATATACAAAATTCCCGCCACAAATTTGGCTCAGCAACATGGTGGATTTTTGGTGACACTTTCATAGGAAGGGAAACATAGGATATGCTACCTCCCCTCCTTCTACCTCCATGTAAACAACAGATATTTTTGTAAAGTAAATTTCAGGTTTATATAACAAGACCCAATATTACACCTAGTGAAAATTTCAACAGAATCGCAGCACCACGAAAAAAGATACGGGGTATTGAATTTGACAAAAATTTTGCCTGTTCGGAATTAATTGACGGGGAGTATAGTTCCACATTGTTTTCACTACTAGTTGTAATGTTCATGGAACCAGAGACACTTTAAAGCTCCTTTCAAATAGGCGGCTGTTTCGAAAAGCTGGTTTTACTAAAACGAGCCTTTGCCCAAGGTTTATGAAACTAGGCCTAATTCTGAAATTTAGGTAACCCAAGTACCTAGTGTGGACCTCCAGAACGCTGACCCGAATCTTTCGTAACCGATGACCAGCGAAAGCTTGGACCCCATACGAAACATTCCATGTCAATGCATAATATGTTGTTTCATTTTTACGACCCCATCCGAATTTCTCTTCATTTTTATTACACCGTGGAACTGTCAATCAAAAAAGATCGTATATTTTTTGAGTCGCAACCACAAAAGCAGCGATGCCGCACCGTCCGCTAGACAATGACCATAACGTATTACGATATTTTATTACACGAACGACCTATTTCAGGCCTTTGATGTCCATATGGCGCAACTGAAATGTCTGCGTCCCACAATCCGAGGTGTTCCGTAACGGTACAAGCGATATTGGGGGGCCATTAAGATCGGCAGATGGGATGCGAAAGTCTTGTACCGTGGTCGTGGTTTCGGTTGGTTTTCTGTGAAAATTGGGGATCCCCTTTCGGGGTCTATGGTTCGATTGAGGTGGGAGGGGCGGGGACACCGAGAAAACCGCAGGAGATTCGAGAGAGAGCATTGGTAACCTCTCGGTCGGATGTTGAAATTCGAAATTAGGTTGGTAATACCCCATAGAATCTTTTGCAGTAGTTATTATTCCCAATCAAGAAACAATTATCATCTGAAACAGCTAAAAGACGCTTAAATTGAATATGGACTATCACCGAAAATGAAAAACATAATTTTCATCACCCTGAATAAACCATCTCCAGGATAGGAAAAATATACCAACTTTTGTTTTTGAACTTTTTGAAAACTTCTCCATTCCCTGCTGATTCGAAATTGGTAAATTACATTAACAATATTTCTTCAACTTATACGGTGTTAAAAAACTAGGATTTTCGATAATATACTTCCGGACAGGCAAAATTTTTGTCAAATTCAACACCCTGTATCTTTTTTCGTGGTTCTTCGATTTTGTTGAAATGTTCACCAGGTATAGTATTGGGTCTTGTTATATTAACCTGAATTTTACTTTGCGAAAATAAGTTAAGTTCATCAGTTATACAGGGTGAAACAAAACCTTGTTTTATACCCTTCATTTCTAAACGCCTGTGGTGAATATGAGGAGAAAAATATGATATCATTCAGTTTCAAGTTGAAGTGTGACCCTTTTTAACAAAATGTTTTTTGATTTACGTCAGTATCTGCTTTAAAAAAAAGATACACATTTTGAAAGAAAGTGTTGCATTACAATACCTTATCGACTAAAACATAAACAAACATCTGAAAATTAATAGCGTGTATTTCCACCTCACTTTCTCATCACTTCTACCATACGACGTGGAATACTTTCAATGCATTTACGAATTACTTTTCAATTTCTAGACAATAAAGCATAGTTAAGAATGCGCTCGAGGAGCTTGGTATTCCACATTTACCAATACCTCCGCACTCACCAGATTTGAAATGCATAGAACATGTACGGGATATGCTCCAAAGAAGATAAGATAATCATCAACCTACCCTAGAATCCTTAAATGATCTGAGAGAGCTTCTGCCCCGTTTATGGAACCAAATTCCTCAAGTAATGTTCAACAACCTCGTGTGTAGTTATGCAAAGAAGTTGTCAAGCTGTTGTTGATGCCCGTGGAAACCATACATTGTATTGATAGTTTCAAAAAGCTTGAATTGTCTGGGAAGAAAATTTAGTTACATTTGTTGATTAGTAAATTCAGTTACTTTTCTCTAATGTTTCAACATTTATTGTATTATTTTAGCTCTCTTATTCAAAAGAATATATATATATATATATATATATATATATATATATTTCTTGCAACCTGAAATCATGATTTTTCATTACGAAATCTCATTTAAACTATATTTTTTTGCAATTTAGGTCAATATCCTTAACTCATGTGGATCAGTTTATTCTAGATTGATAGAGCATCTGTTCTTGTCTAATAAACCAAATTTTCAATGAGTTCCTTCTTTCCTACCTCCGTAAATGTCTAACTCAACATCGACCGTAGATCACCCTGTATATAGAGTAACGAATTGTCGTGCCGGAAAGATGGCTACATAAATCTCTCTTGTATCCGAGACAGATAATAAGTTGAAGAAATATTGTTAATATTATTCACCAATTTTGAATCTCCAGAAAAAGGGGTGGTTTTTGAAAAAGTGTTCGCTAGAAAAAATTGGTATAATTTTTTTAAACTAGAGAGTGTTTATTCACCATAATAAAAATTATTTAAGAAAAGGAATTCTTACATTTATTAAGACTTTCGATAAACTATTCAGAATAATTTTAATTAGGAGTGATCATAAAATAATCTAGAATTGACATTTGCTGAAATCGCCACATAGTGGCCCTGCAATTGAAAAATTTTTTTCGAAAATCAGCAATCTATGTTCATAGAATTCTAATTATTTTGGAAACGGTACATTTCCGCTGAACTAATGTTGGTGTCATTCAATATTATTTGGTCTGTTCTACCGTGGTATGTCGTTTGATTTGTTTTGACACCCTGTAGACCGAGACAATAATTAATTTTTCATTATTCTGCAAAGCAAATCATCAGCTTGGAGCTACTATGCGAAGCATACACAATTTCTAATGATGAATCAATATGCCTCGAGGTCATCCAAAAAATGAGAGCCTTACAGCCAGAAATAGTGTATTATTTGATAAGGAGAAAAAGTTTCACTTTTCTTGCCGAGCAATGAAAAGTCAATTATGTTATTTTTTATTCGAAACACAAAAATTTGAAAATTCACATTTACGATCGTTACAATCGAAATGATGTCTACCTACTGTTGTCATGGTTTAATAATTATTGATAGCAAAGATTATAGAGTTGGAAAAATAGGAAACGCCCTGTGCTACTAAAATCCAACTACGAATTTGGCTAGTTTCTTACTTTTGACACCTAGAGGGCACTGAAAACATTATTCTGTACACAAAACTATTATAAAATATGGAAACATATTTCTCATAAATATTCATTAAATTAAATACTTTGCCGAGCTTTTGAAAAAACATCCTGATCAACAAAACGAAAGAGAGCTCCGCTTTTTGATCAGGATGCTCTTTTTCTTCTACACTTTGTTTTGAATCAAATGAAATACGCTTCTGTGTTCACTTTATTTTTATTTGAAATGATTGCATGAAATCAACTACAATACAATAATTATGAAATTGAGAACATTTCAAAAATTTGTTTACATATTAGAGAATTATTATAACAATTTCAAGAACTCATTCTGTATATTAATTACAGAATGTTTGAACAACAATAAAAGAAAAATATCGGAGGTGTACAACAAAACCTGTATGACAACCCAGCAAGAGTTCTTTATGCGTTATCCAGAAAAAATATATTTTTGCCCCGAAGCCTCTATCCATTTGACAGCACTGAAAATAAAAAGCAATGAACAAGACAGTTACATGATACGAGTTTCAAAACTTACATTTCCATTCTCTTTTGTAATGAAAAGAATGCACATTCCGGATTATTCTTTCTATTTTTTTTTGTAATTAATCACCATGCCTTTTGAATGTCGGCCAGTTTTTACCACAAATTTCATAACAGAAAAACACACAAGCAAAAATTATAGAGTGAGCTAGGTGCTATACTTGTAGATTTCGAGTTGTTTCAGTGGAAAATACGCGTATACGAGAAAATACAACGTCATTAAGTATTTCTTTCGAAATTACTGATAATCTCTATATAATCTTACCAAATAGGCCCTATTTAAATATTTTAACCATAACCCGTTTACTTTTGAAACTACAGATGTCGCTCTCATCACTGTAGTCGCTCCATTCCCCATCTTTTTTAATCCAAAATCTTTGATTGATAGTTATCACTGGCTAGTGGTGTGAAGTGAAAATGTCTTCAGAAATTGAGACTGTGGCGAATGAAGTCTCTTTCCTTGGGCCATCAAAGTCTATATTCAGCAGCATATGATAATTGCGTGAAATGGTGCAATTAGAAAAGTGTAACAGTTTTTCAAGAGAATGGCCCATAACATATTCCAATACAATGGCTCAGGGACGGGCCCAAGGAGGGGGATGGGGGGGGGATGATCCCCCCCCAATTTTGAATGAAGTTGGCAAATTTTCAAAGCAGTCGGAAGATTTTCAAAGGAGTTGGAAAAATTTCAAAGCAGTTGGGAAATTTTCAAAGCGGTTGGAAAAATTTCGAAGCAGTTGGAAAACATTTCAAAGCAGTTGGCAAAATTTCAAACCAGTGGGAAAAAATTCCAAAGCAGTTGGAAAATGTTCAAAGCAGTTGCGGTAGAATTTCAAATCAGTACTTGACAATATATTTATAGCCGGCAATAAATGGTATTCAACCCAATATTTTTACTATCAAGTATTGGGAGAGATGCGGCCCCAAGAAGTAGGTACCTAGTTGTAAATTTTTCAGTTACGTCGCATGGACTCTGTCATAAAAAAAACCATCTGGTATCATAAATGGAATCATCTTTATGTACGCTCTTCGTACATTGTGTTAGAGTTTTGCGAATAAACAATATGTATAAATAAATTTGAACAATGAACCAAAAAAGAAACAAAGTGAAGTTTGAGTTATGTGGTGCATTATAAAAATTCCAAAAAAAAATTTTATGAACAGAAAATGCCTGAAGGACAACAAGTATGAGAGAAAATTATGGCTAGTAGCCACAGAATACCCTAAGTCACAACAAAAATCGTTCGAAACACTAAATACATCCTCAATTCCAAACACTAATTGAAATAAACGCTGCAAAGTGATCGAAATCGCCAACTCAAATTAGCAAATTTTGTTCAAAATTGTTTCTTCAATATAACTGATTTAGGTCAAAATCGTTCCCCTGCTAAATTAGGAATCTGTTTTTTTTAAGGAATTTTCTTGATTCATGAGACACACTTTGACATACATTTTCTGTTTTATTCCCTAGTTATGTTGCTTTTCTTTATTTCATGGAATGTGTAAGCAGAAGTAAGGCTCATTTTTTATCAAACGAAATATATTTTCTGAAAATTTTGTTCGTTTTATTCTGTAAAATGGACCCATGTTACGTATGAGCAGTTTCAATATTATGAATCTCATCAAAGTATTCAGTAACTATCATTGATTTTTCATCTACCCAACATTCAATACTGTATATTTCTTTATTTTATGGAATCTGCTTTTTTCGTGAAAAATATCTTGTTTTATTATGATGCTTGAAATCTTGAGATACGTCAAAGAATGAAACTGAACTAAATTAAAGAATGAAACAAAAAGTGTGTCTCAAAGATTCAAACATACTTCAAGGTATTTCTCATAAAAAAAAGATTCCATAAAATAAAGAAACTCACATTATTGAATATTGGGTAATTGAAAAATTAACGTTAATTTCTCATAACTTTGATTCCCAATATTTACTCCTTTCTCGTAATAAAAAGAATAGATTTAAAAAAAAAAATTTTCTCTGATGAAAATGAGCCTTGCCCTCGCTTTTAGATTTCATGAAATAAATAATTAAAGAAGGGCTACAAAACTGAAGAAACAAACAAGTAGTGTTTCTCAAAGTTTCAAGCAACATCAAGATACTCTTCATGAAAAAACAAACATAAAATCTACTCAATTGAATGTTCGGTAGATGGAAAAAAAGTTAATTACTCCCAACTCTGTTGAAATTCATCATTTTGAATTTTTTTTACTGAAACAAATATTATACCATAATATGTATAACGGTGTCCTGTCAATTCAATGTCCAGTTGGAAAATTTTCGATGGATTCCCCCCCCCCAAAAATTTGGCTTCGGCCCGTCCCTGCAATGGCTAGAAATGGAAAATCTAATCAAGGAGAGCATGCAAAGAAATCGAGAGTTTTTCCAAGGAGCAGTTCAGAATTTCTGTTTGAATTACCAGATGACTTATATGGGACACAAATGTGATAACTTCTGCTTTGTTCTTTCGATTATCAGCAAGAACCTTCGTTTACATTTTTCAGAATGACGTTCCTATGTATATCATTTGGCTAATAATAGGTATTTGGCCAGTAGAAAGACAGCGAACGTTCGGCGATTAATTATAACCTTATTATCCCTGATCTGAATTAGTTTCGTATCAACAAATTATGGTGGGAAAAAATCATAATGTTCCGAACCCTCATGCTATATTTGCCATCTGCTTTACATAATGCGAGATTTCCAGTACCTATAGATGTCAGCTGTTCAAACCCGTTCCCGACTACCTGCCTATATGTATATTATAATAATAATTCTCGCCGGATGGAATCAATTATCTCACAATCTATATTGGTCGCACCAATGTCAATGCTTTTGGCGGAATTTCATTGTTACAAGGACGACACTCTCTCAGCTGTCTAATAGAGTAATACTGATAGTCAAGTCGATCAAATATTTTTATTTGTTTCTCATTTGTGAACGTCAGTTTGTAAAAACTCAATATTAATCAAGAAAGTTTATTTTATCAAGTCACTAACTTGTAAAACTGACAGTTAACTTGCAAAATTTTACAAGTTAGTAGTATTATTTACATTAGAATATTTTGTTTTATTGTCATATATGTTGAAAATCATGATACAATTGTTATTTCCAGTAACACAGATTTTTGATGATCAAAGAGTTGCTACTGATGATGATGAACCATCTGTTGACTCAGAAACTGCTGAATTCGAGGACTGCAGAACATTTCGTGGGGTTACAAGCTAAAAGCACTAAGTCAACAATTTGGAAAAACGTCTTTTCATCCGTTACTCTATTATTAATATTATTTTTTAAATAATGTAAAACTATGGCATGGTATTCCTAAGGTGTATCTCTTCTATTTGAAACAGTTTTTAACGCTGACAATATTTGTACAAATGTTTGAAATACATTCAAACTTTAACTTGCCTGTAACTCCTAAACTTGATTTTAGACTTAGTGCTTTTTGCATGTAACCCCACGATTTGTACTCTCCTTACTACCAAATAATTTGCTAGACATTTCGATTTTTTTGTTGACCGAATCATCGACATAACTCATCGCAATTTCGGTGCTCTTCCACCCTCCTGAACGCTTTAGTGCCATAGTGGCTCCAGTTCTGCGAAGAGAGTGGCCGGTGTATAACTCTGGGTCTTTTAAACCTAAATATTTCGCTATTTGCTTTGCGACACCACCAATAGTGTGCTGGCCAGCATTAAGGGAAATGCACTTTCCATGTCGGTATGTCAAAAAAATCTTAGGCTTTCTGTTCCCGGAGGCCGAGGATTTACATATTTTCTGTATAACATGCAGGGCTTGAAGCTGCAGCCATCATCGGTTATGATGAATCTTGTTAAATTTTTTGTTTGCCGCAATGTCACAATAACTTATATTTCCATATCTTCTACATCATTCATGTTTAAGTAGAGAATTTCGTCACATCGACAACATCCAAAAATCCCAAATATTGTTACAATTTTCGCCAGCAACCACTGGTCATCAGGAACATGTAAAAGAAATTGTTCAGCCTCTTCTTTACTTAATACCTTGGCCTTTTTTGGCGTATTACGCTCATTTTTTCGTTTCAGAAACGCTATTACCATTTGAAATCTGCAAATGACAACTAAACGTCATATTTTTCAATAAATTTTTCAAGGAAAACAAACCTGCGAACAGGGGCATTTTCTTTCATTTTCAAGCAGCTCTTCAGCATAGACTATTTTGCCAATAAAGTATTAGGGCTGAATCTAGCTGATAGTTGATTAAAGTAGACCAACAAAACATCTTCAGTTACCCCAATCACACTATTTTGTTTTCCAACTTTTCGAAGTCGTTGTATTCTCGCTCGTACCTTGAAACTGATTTTGCAGGTGATACACTGGATGCTACACTGCAGGCTGCCTCAATAATTTCTTTTTCTACATTCATTTTCGCTTTCGCCAAGACAAATGTAAAGAAAAATAAACAGACATGTTCATGGCAACGCTTACATAGCTTACTTACGCCATTTGTGACAAGGTATTGAGAAACACATAAAATATAAAACAATACACACAAGATATCGTACATTCATTTACAGTACTAACACGTTTGAATAGGTTGATGATTGACTTCCGAATTGAATTGTCACATACCTATCTTCCCATTAGATATACCTAATAAAACATGACATCTTCACGGTCATACCAATGATGTATCTCGTTCAGCGTTCTTGAAAAAAATAGAAGAAGACTTAGTTTCATGCATTTGCCCTGTACTCTTTGTAGTGGTAAATTCTTCATCTCGAGTATCCACGAAACTGGATCTATGAAATCAAGTTTTTCATCTTTAACAACCAACAGCGCAATCTACATCAGATAAAACGATCCTGCAGCAAGTTAGGGCGCTTGTGGGCATCTCTAATTGCAGAGCAGACTAAACTGCGGCGCTTCATATTCATTACATCTTGTTTGCATTACGAATTGAGCACATTACAGATAACAGCAGTATGTATTTAGCGTCTAGCATCATCCGAGCCAGCGAGCAGATATCGCGGCGGATCCGCAAGATCAGCACGAAACAATTGACGGTAATTGAAGATTTACTCGATAAATAAGCAGCGATATAAAAAGAGAGTACTTCGAGTAAAGAAGGGCAGAAGGCATAATATTTAACTTGTAAGTAGAATCATATCAATAAACTTGAGAACTTATAATGAGTAGATCATACCATTTGATCAAGTTGACCATTATCAGAGAAGACGAGAGGCTCTCAACCAGTCTCATGTGTATTTCAATGGACCGTTGAACCATATCAAAGGAGTTCACATCGTGTTCAGCATGAGATCAACTAGATCCAGGTTTCACCTTAGAGGTTTAAGGCTTCATTCATGTGAAACTCGAGAACAGTAATAAGCAATATATTACAAGAGGTGAAGAGTACAGTACAGATCTTATGAGAATGAAAAGAAATCACTTGAAGATATCGTACATTCATTTACAGTACTAACATGTTTGAATAGATTGATGATTGACTTTCGAATTGAGGTGTCACATACCTATCTTCCCGTTAGATATACCTTATAAAACATGACATCTTCACGGTTATATCAATGATGTATCTCGTTCAGCGTTCTTGAAAAAAATAGAAGACTTAGTTTCATGAATTTGCCCTGTACTCTTTGTTTTGGTCCATTCTTCATCTCGAGGATCCACGAAACTGGATCTATGAAATCAAGTTTTTCATCTTTTACAACCAACAGCGCAATCTACATCAGATAAAACGATCCTGCAGCAAGTTAGGGCGCTTGTGGGCATCTCTAATTGCAGAGCAGACTAAACTGCGGCGCTTCATATTCATTACATCTTGTTTGCATTACGAATTGAGCACATTACAGATAACAGCAGTATGTATTTAGCGTCTAGCATCATCCGCGCCAGCGAGCAGATATCGCGGCGGATCCGCAAGATCAGCACGAAACAATTGACGGTAATTGAAGATTTACTCGATAAATAAGCAGCGATATAAAAAGAGAGTACTTTGAGTAAGGAAGGGCAGAAATCATAATATTTAACTTGTAAGTAGAATCATATGAATGAACTTGAGAATTCAAGCTTCTAATGAGTAGATCATACCATTTGATTGAGTTGACTATTATCAGAGAAGACGGGAGGCCCTCAACCAGTTTCATGTGTATTTCAATGGACCCTTAAACCATATCAGAGGAGTTCACATCGTGTTCTGCATGAGATTAACTGGATCCAGATTTCACCTCAGAGGTTTAAGGCTTTATTCATGTGAAACTCGAGAACAGTAATAAGCAATATGTTACAAGAGGTGAACAGTACAGTACAGGTCTTATGAGAATGAAAAGAAATAACTTGAAGATATCGTACATTCATTTACAGTACTAACACGTTTGAATAGGTTGATGATTGACTTCCGAATTGAATTGTCACATACCTATCTTTCCATTAGATATACCTAATAAAACATGACATCTTCACGGTCATACCAATGATGTATCTCGTTCAGCGTTCTTGAAAAAAATAGAAGAAGACTTAGTTTCATGCATTTGCCCTGTACTCTTTGTAGTGGTAAATTCTTCATCTCGAGTATCCATGAAACTGGATCTATGAAATCAAGTTTTTCATCTTTTACAACCAACACCGCAATCTACATCAGATAAAACGATCCTGCAGCAAGTTAGGGCGCTCGTGGGCATCTCTAATTGCAGAGCAGACTAAACTGCGGTGCTTCATATTCATTACATCTTGTTTGCATTACGAATTGAGCACATTACAGATAACAGCAGTATGTATTTAGCGTCTAGCATCATCCGAGCCAGCGAGCAGATATCGCGGCGGATCCGCAAGATCAGCACGAAACAATTGACGGTAATTGAAACTTGGCTGCAATTCTACTCTTCATAAGTTATGTGAACAGAATCTAATTAGAACGCCCTAATGAAATTCCAATAGCAGGCGGGTCTGACAAGGAGCAAGGAGCCTTGGCAAGGATGAAGTTTGTATATTCGACAAATATTCGAAGCTGTTGTTTAGGACGTTTCAATTATTTCGTCTATGCGGTGTGTCTTGGTGATTAATAAACTTGCGACTGTAGGAGAAACGGCTTAATATACATTTAAATAGGGCTCATTCAGTTAGGTGGTTTAGGATGGAAAACTTTTTTGACATTTGAGGCTCCAAGCAATGACGAAGTTTGTTTAAGTAACGTACGATACGTGAAAATAGTACCATTCACCAGTCGAGGACGAGTTTACGTCCGAGCGATAACGAGGGCTAGCAAAAAAGTTCGAGAATCCTGAAGCAATACAAGTTACAAGATACGATTGATTCAGGAACAGAATGAAGATGAGTGAACCCGTTATAGATGAGTGACGTGGTCGAAACAATAATTGTTCCTCTCTCTATATCAGCACCTCAGAGATAGGGTGTATTGAGTCACGAAAAACTTTTCAGTTCGATTATTGTTTCAAAAAATGTTAATCGCTATTTTTTAACTAATTTATGTACTTAGGGAGTGAAATCTGTTTTTCACTAGGTTGAATTTAATAATAATAATAATAATAATAATAGTTCTTTATTTACCCAACAGGAATATCCCAATTACAGGGTAATATAATTGAAATAGCGAAGTGTTACACATGTATACATCTGAAATAATATAAAATTACATACTAAGAAATCCCATAAAACATTGGTTCACAAAGGAAAAAAAAATATATTCAGACATTCTTAATTTAATTGAAAACATTTATGTCCAGTCTATTAGCACTCTTAGATATGCGATAAACCGGTGACTTCTCAAGCATGTTCGTATTTGGTGTTGGCAAATGAAAAGTAAACGTTCTTCTTGCAGCCAACCGCGGGACACTTAAACTCTAGATAATAAATAAGGTGAACTTATTTTCCCAATCAAGAGCCTCTGAGCAAATCTGGCGCACTGCACCTCGTGTCTCACTGATAATGACGATATCAGACGATATAATAATGTTAATCAATTATTGTAGATTAATCGTGTCTGAGAGTGCTGATATATATACATACATATATTCTTTTAATTCAGAGTGCTAAAATAATACAATACATATTTATTCAGTTACCTAGATGAGGTTAGTGCAACACAGGAAAACCATACAAGTATGCACTAAGATTGAATGAGGAAAAGGAAAAACCTCAATAAAAAAACCCTTACCTCGCCCGCCAAAAAAAATTACTAAAAATATTAAATATCAGAATCTTGAAAAAATCAGCGTGATCTAAGAGAACATCCTTATGTCATCCGTCTATGGACTCAGATAAACAGTTTCTTCACATAACGACTCGCAATTCTCAATCCGAAATGAAAAAAAGACAAAAGCAGAAAAGAAACCAATTATTAAGAATAAATTAAATTTTTTTGAAATTAACCACCTATTTAAGAAATGAATTTGTTACTTTATGTCGAAACCATCTTGAAATTGATAAATGGGTCAACTATTTATAAGATGTTCTATAGTCTCCTCATTTGCCCCACACTCAAGCATGCTGTTGCACGACCATGGCCTGTTTTGATGCGATTTAGAACAGGCCATATTCTCCTGGGAGGGTCGAAACCAGGAACTCTGATTCAAGGATCAGAAATAAGATCTTTATTGAAAAAATTGGATACATTCTATTCAGACTGCCAAATTTCTTTGTGGTTTCTATTCATATCATTTAGAAAATTTAACCAAAAAGGTTTACGCGACTTCAATCTGTGGACCTCATTATCTGAAATATAGGTGAGTATGGGAAATGAATTTGGAAAGGAATCCAATTTGTCCCAAAATTTCAAAAGACTGGTAACCAAGGAGTAGGAGTAGATTTGATAGTACCAGTGATAATCCTCATAGAAAAAATTTGTTCGGCATCAATTTTTTTTAACACTGTTCAACCAAACAAGGCAACAATATTCAACAGTAGAAAGAACCAAAGCTACCAGTGCCGTACGAACCAGCTAGGTTCTGAAGGATATTGTTTCGAGTTTCAAGCTTCAAGCGCAGATTATCTAAATTGACGTTGAAATTTAGAGAGGAATCAAGTTTGATTTCCAGGTATCTAGGATTAAAATTATGTTTTAAGAGAGAAGAACCGAAAGTGACACTCAATTTTCTATATTTCCGATGATTTATCCAAGATGAGAAAATGGCGTCATCGAAGCTTAGCAGAGACAGACCGGTTTCATCCTTCTTAGGACTCATTAGTGTATCGAAGCCAGCAACAATGAACGAGCATCCTAGAGGTCAGTACTTATAGCCATTTTCATAGCCATAGTTCATCATTACTGGCTGAGAGGCACTGATGGGTTCTAAGAAGGACGAAACCGATCTATCTCTGCTAAGCTTCGATAACGGCATTTTCTCATCGTGGCTGAATCTGCAAACAGGGTCTCCACTAGTCCAATCTCCATTCAGATCCATCATGACCCATGATAAGGGTGCTAATTTTTCCTCTTTTAATAATTATCACACAAAGTCTCGACTCATATTCACTATAGTGATCTCATTGATGAAAAGAATTAGACTATGTAGCGTTCAACGATTGTACTTCTCTCTTGGCCTGCATCATTTTTATTCTGTTTTTCTGATGGAGTGAAGAGACAACTTCATTGGTTGCTCTGCCACTGTGAACTTTGTGCTTAATATTGAGTTAGTTGAACAGTCTCATAGTCTAAGTCTGACTTTATGTGACCTCTCATTTGAACTGCTTCAGATAACCTCTATTTTTAGTTGGATAATGTCACTCTGAGTTTAAAGATGCTGTTAATATATACTGCTTCACAAAAGTTAGAGATATCGTATTCAATCGATTTGAAAAGTGTGTAATCTTCGAGAAAATCGCTGTGAAATCATTCAAAATGGCTTCGATTTGAAACGAGTTTTCTGAAAATGTCCAGACGTAAATCAACGGCTAGTAGGGATATCGGAATGCTACAGGGTGGCCTCACTCAGGTTGTTGTAGCGGAAAGGCTCCAAGTCGGCCAAGGTGTGGTGGGCGACGAAAAACAACAACTGCTCCGAATCATTTCATCAACTTTTCGGCGAGAAGAAAGCCTACATCTACGTGTAGAATGCTATTCATCAAAATGCAGATAGGGTCCAATTTTCCATCTGAACCATCAGACGATGTTTGAGAGAGGAGAATCTAGGTTCCATTAACACGTGACCATAAGCGTCAAAAACTGAAATGGGCAAGGCAACGTATCAATAGCGTAGTGTCCTTTTCACTGATGAATCCAGATATGGACGATTTTCTGATTCTCGAAGAATAAGAGTATGGACACTCCCACTCATACCCCGTAATCGTTGCTATGTCCAAGAAGTCCATCCAGTCCTAGAGGGTAGTGTTATGGTATGGGTCTTGATATGTTTCACCGGGCGCAAAGATCTACACATTTGTCGGGGGAATATGACTGCCTTACACTATAGGGAGCAAGTCATTAACAATGTTTTGCCAAATTTTCACGCTGCTATTGGTGAAACTTTTCAATTTCTAGACGGTAACACTAGACCGCACCGTGCAGCCATAGTTGAGAATTCGCACCAATTGCTTGGTATACCACATTTACCAATACCTCCGACCTCACCAGATTTGAATTGCACAGAACATGCATGCGATAGGCTCCAAAGAAGATTAGATGATCATCAACCTACCCCAGAATCCTTAAGTGATCTGAGACGTACAGGCTAAAATCTATTTTATTTCCTGTAACTTGGAATCATATCAATATGAATTTTCATCACAAAATCTCATTCAAACTATATTTTTTTGCAATTTAAGTCAATATGTAGAATGTAGATATAAATCACGTCACTTACCGCTTGTAACAGCCAGATGCATATATTTGCGTAAAATTAATTTCCAAAATTAATTCACTGACATATCTCTTTCTGAATTTGAGAGGTATTGTTTCACAACAACTACTTTTGAATCTTTACTATGCACAGATAGATTCAAGACTGCAATATGGTATCATTTTATGGGAGAATTCTTCTCCTGTTCTTAGCACGAAAGAGAATTATAAGATGTATCTTTAATATTTTCAGAACGACTTCTTGCAGATCAATTTTCAAGGGTAATAAGATTTTGACCATTACAGCTTTATATATTTATGAAATGTGTGTGTATGTTTGGTGCAGAAAAAATAGCTTTAGCCGTGCAAGAGAATGTCACACTATCGATACCAGACAGGGTTCAAATTTTCATGTACCTTTTTCAAGAATTAAAATATGAAAAGATTCACCAAAATGTATGGGGTTAGTATTATATAATGAATGACCAAATGATATAAAGAATATTTGTAGTTTTAGTCTATTTAAGAGGAAATTGAGGCAATATTTAAGAGATAAATGTTTGTATAGTTTAAGCGAATTCTTGTCATCTTTTTTTTGTTGTTTCTTTCTTCTCTTAATCAATTTTCTGTAATTATTGGTAATCTTTTGTTGCATTTTATTATTTTTTTGTAAATGACGACTCCTATACGGTCATGTACTGTTAAAAGGGAAATAAATATATTATTTTTGTATTGTATCAAGCGAACTGTTTAAATTCAAATAAAAGTTCATGAAAAAAAAATTCTCAGATATTTTCACATCATTCCCATAAGGGAGTGCCTGAAACGCCATGATAAATGCAGGAGACGACAGCTTCTTTCATCTGGATAGCCAAACGACGAAGAATAAAATAATACACGCGGATGCTGAGTTCACCGGGGATGAATCCAGCATTCATCCCTGGCCCTTTGTCGAGGAATATTGAAAACAAGCATGCCAGCGATATGCGAGATCTCTCCAATTCATCCAGCCTGTCACCAGGCAACGGACGATATGTTGATGATGAATTTCTTAGCGTGCGTTCCGATGGAGCCAAGCTGGAATGATGTCCAATTCAATTTTTTCCGTATGGAGATGCGCTGCCGGAATTAGACAAGACAGCGGGAGGGGGAAATGGAATGTTCTCGTGAATTTTCATGAAGCGAAAGCAATTCTGGGAGTTTCCTGGGGAATTGCTGCGTCCAAATGAATTTGTTACCGTTTTTGGGGCTTGTTTCGCGTGATTTATTGGTGAGTGGAATGCTGTTGTTGTTCCGTCGTCGTTTACATGGGACAAGCCACAGATATCTTCAACACAAGCCGGACCCAGAGAAACGCGACGTCACTCACGCGGATTTTCATTTCTTTATTTATTCATTTATTTACATAATAGGAATCCCGACAGCACGAGCTCAATTATGGGGATTCACAACAATTCGAAAAAAAAAACATTATTTTGTTACATCGTGACAAATATGTTAAAAAAAAACAACAATATAGGAACAATTACAAGTACCAACCAGGTGATATTCGAGTACTAGCACTAAACTATCTATTATCATCTTGCGACAGATACATCAACAATTCTTTCTTAAATTCAGATAACCGAAATCCATAAAGATCAAAACTGTTCATATGCCGATTACACTGCGCAAAAAAATTAACGCACAAATTTATTCTACTACTGAAGGTGTTCTCAATGATTATTATTTTTATCAGAATTATGCATGCATATGTTATCCACTTTCAACGTTTTTCTTCAATACAGATGATTTTTCCCAGCAGGAATAAAAAGAGAAGATATTTTCAGATGTTGAATATATTGGCTCCATTCTTAAATCAGTTGTTCTCGATCAATTCTAGTGATCAATAGTTTTTCTTTCGTTTGATTTTCTACACTCGATCGCCATGCAACGCGAAACACGCAATTTGACCTAAGAGGAATGTGCCCAAGCGGTAGTTTTACGCAAAGAAGGGTGGACATACAAAAGGATTGCAGAAAGGTTTGGAGTTTCCCATACGAGTGTGTCCAGAATGTTACAGCGATTCAGGAAGACGGGTATGAATGTCCGAAAACCAGGACAGGGTAGACCATGGGTAACAACTGCCATTCAAGAACGTTACTTGAGAGTTTCTTTGTTGGGACAACGGTTTACAACCGCTCGCCTTCTTCAAAATCAGCTTGAGCAAACTCATGGGGTGCAAATTAGCACTCAGGCAATAAGAAATCACCTCAGAGAAAATGATTTGAGGTCTCGTGTCGCGACAAGAGGCCCAGCTCGTACCCCAGCTCATCGAAGGGCGCGTTTGGATTATGCGAGAGAGCATATCCATTGGGAAGAGTCCGAATGGGAGAGAGTTCTCTTCACAGATGAGTCTAGATTCTTCCTCTACCATTGTGATCGACTTTTCCTTGTATACAGACGTCCACATGAAAGATATGCTCAGTGCAATTTCCTGAATACTAATGGTTTCGGGGGAGGATCGATTATGGTATGGGGTGGAATATCTTTGACGGCTCGCACAGACCTAGTGGTCGTTGATAATGGAGCTGTGAATGTTGATAAGTATATAAGGAACATTCTTGAAGAGCATGTAGTGCCATTTGCCCCATACATTGGAGAAAATTTCATTTTTATGGACGATCGTGCGCGCATCGTTCAGGAGTACCTTGAAGAGGTTGAAGTATCTCGAATGGAATGGCCACCAAGAAGTCCAGATCTCAATCCGTTTGAGCAGGTTTGAGACAACCTCAATAAAATGCTTAGAAAATCAGAAAATCATCCAGCTACTCTAAAGGACTTAGGAATCCAACTCGGAGAAATCTGGGAAGGATTAGATCAGAACATTTTAAGATCACTCATTTCGAGTATGAACCGTCGTTGCCGAGCTGTAATTAACGCAAGGGGTGGAATGTATGTATTGAATCACTTATCAGCATTTCAGTATTTTGAAAATTGTTCATTTTTCTTCTTTCACATAAGATTCAGTGAAATCCTGAATTCTACTTACATTTAATGTGTCTTGTTTCGTTTAAAACCTTCCCGAGAGAACATAAAAAATAAGTTATGAAGTTAATGTAGAGTTAACTTTCATTAAAATTGAGATTATTAGAATGTGCGTTAATTTTTTGGCGCAGTGTATAAAAACGACTTATCCTTAAAGGGATCGAGTTATAGTACAAAGATGTTCTTGCCTTAGGCACAAAAAATATGTCTCTACTGCGACCACCAAAAAAAACGAGTATGCAATCGTACGAAAATTGGACAGAACGAAATTCAAATGACTGCTTTTTTTCTCATTTGTTAGTAATCATAACGTTGGCAACGTTTGCCATTCACAACAACCTTTTGATTATTTGAATATTAAAATGCATTTTGAAGTTTATTGTCATTGCAAATTCGCCCATTTTATTATCAAAATAGGGCAGTTGTACAAAAACATTGTATGGTATTTGTGTTAAAAGTGATTTTATTATGTTCGTGAAATTGTTCAATTCGCTCTGCCCATTTCACAAACATTTTCACTCACAAAATAAAACGTCACTTTCAACACTCATATCATAAATAATTATTGTATTTGAAATTTGAATTATTCAGTATTAAATAGGCTGAATCGCAGAATAATATGTCTCTACGCATGGTGTCATCATTTTTTTATTTTTTATTTTTTATTTTATTTTAATTTATTCATTAAAGGAATACATACAGGACGAGCCCACAATTGTATTCACAAATACAAAATAATTATAATACAAATCAAAGTGTTACATCTCAAGAATATAAGCTTAAAAAAACCTGAAATTTACAAGAAGAAACACCAAAGAAAAAAAAGCGAATCAATCACAATGAAACAAGGTATACTATTGTGATGAAAAATAATTTTTGATAATTTTTTGAAAGATATATAAGGAAGAAGAGAAAACATCAATATCAGTCAAATTTGCAATACTGTTATAAGTTTTACAACACCTATGCATCGGAGAATTCAAATAATAGTTTGTTCTAGCAGAATCGAAGTAAAACAAGAATTTCTTTCTGTTGTTATGGCTGGGTATGTTGAAATATAAAGAGTTGCTGATATCCACTGAATCCACTAGATTATTAGCAACCCGAAAGATTAACTTAATATCATTTATTTGTCTTTTGTCCTCAAGTGTTAAGATATTTATTTTTTTTGTACAGGCTTGCGATTACCACTTACATGAGGAAAGAATCTTTTATGAACATGATCAACAAACTTATTTTGAACAGATTCCAACTGTTGTATGTAGACATTATATTGAGGGTTCCAAACTACTGAACCAAAATTTAGAACACTATTTACATATGCCATGTACAAACTTCGTAGACTACATAAATTGGAAAATTCAAAGCATGTTCTTATTAGAAAACCTAGGATTTTATTGGCTTTTTTAGAAATATGAATGATATGATGATCAAACAACATCTTGGAATCAAAAATTACGTCTAAGTCCTTGATTTCATTAACCTTCTTCAGACTATGGTGAGAAATATGGTAGTTAAAGTCGAGAGTATTTTTTTTTCGAGTGAATGAAATCTGAAAGCATTTGTTGAAGTTGATGAAAATTGAATTATGTCGACAGTAATCGAAGAGATTATTTAGATCGCTCTGTATGAGATTTACATCTCGTAAATCACCCACACAGTTGAATATTTTCAGATCGTCGGCATACATCAAGAATTTGCTATGGCTGAAACATTTAGAGATATCATTGATGTATATAATAAACAACAAAGGTCCGAGATGTGAGCCCTGGGGAACACCTGATGTGTTCACGGAGTAACCTGAACGATACTGGCCCATGACCACCGCCTGCTCCCTGCCAATGACGTATGATTCGAACCATTTGAGTAAACTGCCATCCACACCGACCCCAGCAAGCTTACGAATTAGAATGTTATGATCAATTTTATCAAATGCCTTACTGAAATCGGTGTAGACGGCGTCTACCTGCTGTCCCCTACTCATACTATTGAGAATAAACTCGGTGTAAACAAACAAGTTACTTTCCACTGATCTCTTTTTCACAAAACCATGCTGTTCAATATTGAGGATATTTTTAGTATCAAAGAAAAGAAAGTCAGAAATGATAGATTCGAAAATTTTGGCGATCAAGCAGAGCTTAGATATAGGGCGATAGTTTTCCACAAGCTGTTTATTACCAGATTTAAAAATTGGTGAAATATGAGCCATTTTCCAGATTTTCGGAACATACCCCTCCTCTAGGGATTTATTGAAGAGTAGAAAAAGTGGTTTGGATATACTTTCGGCGCAGTTTTTCAGAAAACAAGTGGGAATATTATCTGGCCCGCAAGGTTTATTCTTAAGCTGTCTCAATTTCTGCAGAATCATTTCCTCTTCTATATGATATTATTATTATTTTGCGATTGCATACTTGATTCAATTCTCCATGGTTTGATATCTGCTTAGAACAACTGTCAATTCGATGTCATTATTGCGCCAGAATAAATCATTTCAACATACCATATTTCTCGTAGTTTTCGAACATTTCCATATTGCGGGCAATATTGACTTCGAATTCGAATAATTGACAGTTTTTCTGAACCGAGATCAAACCACGGAGAATTGAATCAAGTGTTTCGTCGTATTTTTTAACCCTCATAACTTGCTTTTGGAATACAGTAGATGGACAAAATTTTCAGGATATGATACCAGTACTGAACTCATCAAACGAGCCAAGTTTCACGTGCATAGCTCGTCCACTTGAGATTTTATAGATATCTAAAAACCCCCGATTTCGTCACTTACTCACTGATGATCATAAAAACTGATAGGGTACTTCCCGATGTCCTATCAAGTTGAAATGTGGTAAGTGAGCTAGAGACTGGGAGTAGAAACTCTAAAATAACATTTGTTCGTTGACTCTGGCACTTAAAATTAAAAACATTGGTCTTACGTTGTCCTCTGAAAATTGAAAAAAACCTCGAAATCAGGTCGCGGCCATAACTCTCCAACTCCATATTCCAACTAATTAAAATGCGAGAAAGCTGATGACCGATTCCCATCGTTTGTTTTCCGAACGCCGAGATGAAAAAGCGTGCCCTTGCATCGCCAAACACATTAAATATATTGCCGAATAATTTGCATTCGTTGAATACATACCGATGACTGCCCAGATAATTAAAAGGTTCGCGTTCAATTTGCTGGATAAGTGGCACAGCTTTTCCCTCTGTTGCGCAACGAAAAGACGGACCCCAGATCAAATACGATGTCAGTGCTCGAACATATTCGCACCTTTAGCAGTCCAGCTGCTGATAAGATTGGTTGCACCTGCTCAGGCACATGCCGAAGACTGAGTGTAACGCGTATTCTTACTTTCGATGAATTATTTAACTTCGCTCCATTGCGAGATTCGAGGGCAATTTGTTCTGGGATGTTGCGAAAAGAAGTGGTTCCGACCACTCTGAATTTCTCTGCAAATTTTGCAGTGGGTCTTTCGATTACGAGAATGAACAGGATGAAATCTATTCATTTTCCTTCTTCGCATATGGAAATTGTTCAAATTGATGTTGTGCTGGACTGTAACTAGATAATTAAGATGGAAATTTCAGTGTGAAACCAATCATTTCACATCATTCGCAATCACAAATTGAAACTAATATAGAAAAAAACGAATGAACTGCTCCACATGAGTTAGGGATATTGACTTACAATGAAAAAATATAGTTTGAATGAGATTTTGTAATGAAACTTCATATAAATATGATTTCAAGTTGAAGAAAAAAAAATAATTTCAGCCTGTAGGTCTGCACCGTATACAGGGTGGTTCAGAAAAATCCAGTAAAATAACGAAATTTTATTTCCGGAGGATTCAATAATTTTAAGACTATCAATACAATGTATGGTCCCCACGGGCATCAATAACAGCTTGACATCTTCTTTGCACACGGGGTCGTTGAGCATTTCTTGAGGAATTTGGTTCCATAAACGGGACAGTAGCTCTCTCAGATCATTTAAGAATTTGGGGTAGGTTGATGATTATCTAATCTTCTTTGGAGCATATCCCATGAATGTTCTATGCAATTCAAATTTGGTGAGTGCGTAGTTATTGGTCAATTTGGAATACAAAGCTCCTCGAGCGCATTCTCAACTATGGCTGCACGGTGCGGTCTAGCGATATCGTCTAGAAAATGAAAAGTTTCACTAATAGCGGCCTGAAAATTTGAAAAAAACATTGTCTCTATGGTGTAGGGCGGTCATATTCCCAGGACAAACGCGTAGATTTGTGATCCCGTTGAAACATATCTCGGCAAATACCAGTACCCCCTCGGAATGGATAGACTTCTTGGACATAACGACGATTACGGGGTATGCGTGGCATTGTCCATACCCTTATTCTTCGAGAATCTGAAAATCGTGCATATCTGGATTCATCAGTGCAAAGGCCACTACGCCATTGATCGTTCCAATTGATATGTTGCCTTGCCCGTTCCATTCTATGTCGCTTATGGTCACATGTTAATGGAACTCCTCTTAATGGACGTCTAGAACCTAGATTCACCTCTCTCAAACGTCGTCTGATGGTTTCGATGGAAACTTGGAACTCATCTGCATTTTGAAGAGTATTCCGTAGAATTCTACACGTAGATGTAGGCTTTCTTCTTGCCGAAACGGTGATGAGACGATTCTGAGCAGGTGTTGTATTTCGTCGCCCACCAAGCCTTGGTCTTTTCAACACGGAACCTGTCTCCCTGAACATATTCCAAATTCGAGATATCACACTTTGGCTGACTTGAGGCCTTTCCGCTACAACAACCTGAGTTAGGCCCCCCTGTAGCATTCCGATAGCCCTATTAGTCTCAGCGTTTGTCCATTTGCGTCTTGGCATTTTCAGAAAACTCGTTTCAAATAGAAATTAGTGATAAACTGACGTCATTCCAAATAAGAACATTCATGAAGCAAATGCATGGAACCAACTTCAGAAAAAAGGCGACCCGATTGACGGTATTTCTCATAATGATTTTCATTGGATCGATTCAAGTTGTTATTGAGTTTCAAATGATTTAACAACGATTTTTTCGAGCTGAAGTGAAAGCTTGCAAGAATTTTTGCCGACATCGAATTCCGGAATGGCCTCAAATTTTATTTCGAATAGTACTAGAGCACGCCATTTGCTTAGCTTCCGTGCCGAAATGGCAGTATTCTGCTTTTTTTCTGTAAGCTACGAATCTGATACTGATATCTGATCTGATACTGATCTGATATGATACTACGATTGATCTTTAAGTGGCTGACTTACAGACTCGTAAATAATGAAATTCTGGAAGTTTCTCTGTAACTGTCGTATCGGAAGTGTCAATTTTGAAATACCTTCTAATGAGATCATGGCATAGAATTTATTTCTTTATAATATTGGATTGTAAGTATTGATTTTTGGATATATTTCTGTTCAATTTGTGTTCGTTTCAACGAGAAAGAGAAATAAACAACCGAAGTGCGAAAATGAATACCTAAACCAACAAATCGGTTTCATCATCTGCCTCTCTTATGAATTGTTCAACTTCCTCTCTAGTCAACACCTTAGATTTCTTCCGACTGACAATTTTTTCAAATATGGAACCAACTTGGTAAATTTCTTAAAATTCACTTTGTCTTTAACATTGAGTATTGCTTTCAACATAGAATATATTGCCCATAACGTGAAAGACTTCAGCTTCTTAGACTTTTCTGCAAAATATGCCAACAGCACATGTTCGGATGTTTTTCTGGCTTCATTTGCTTCACACCACTCTTAAAATTGCTGTTATGCATTTTCATACTGGCGCCTCGATTTCTCCGGTGAAAGATTTGAAATTACTGAATTGGCCGCATCTGTCAAGTCAGGTGAGGTACTGCTTACTTCTTACTTCATAGTCGCTTGAAATTTCCATTATTTTACAGTTATACATATCATTCACGAAAGTAACGCGAATTAAAAGTCACTCCATAATAATTATCAAGAACTGTCACTTTGAAATAATTGTCAAAAAATGCCATTTTATTTCTATTGTAACAGTAATTACTTGATTTGGAAAAACAGTTTGAGCTAGTTCAATATTATTTTTCATATTGAGCTAAGCATGTTACTTATTTTAGAACAATATTTTTGACGATTGTAGAAAAATTTTTGTTTGCATCTCATGCGCGAAATACTTTGGTGATCTCGAATATTTTTTTTTTCTCGGCTGCGCCTCGATCACCAAAGTAGCATTTCGCGCACTAGATTGAAAAATAACTATTGTCTTTTTCCTTTATGCATTTTTTCATTCATTAATGTTTCTTTTAATGACGAAAAAATTAGCTTGATACCGTTTATATTTTTTCAATATGACTTTGTAAGGATTTCCTTCAATACAAAACCATACCAATCTTTAATCTGCAACTCACAATATTACCCAATGGCGTACCCAGAGTTGCGTCATTGCTAGGTTCACCCCCATCAATCGAGATATACCTACTTTCAATTTTTTATTTTTTTCCTGTTGTAACTCACAATTTTCATAAATTTCTTCTATTCAATTGGAAGAGTTACATCCCCAACAACCTCCCCCAATAAGCCTATGACTCCATCGCATGTAAAACACCGTCCATACCAAGAATTATTCCCTTTCCTAATCTTGACTCGATGGCATTGCGGAGTTTCTTCCCCCGAAATCGTCCAATTTATAACATCTACGTAATACTTTTACGGGCGCAGGTTGCCGCTTTTATTGCGCCATTTTCGAGACGACGTCCAGGCAGAATCACACCCCAGAGATGCGGGGGTAGCAAGGACGGGGGCTGGCGAATGGACCTCACTTTTTTCAGACAATATCTCCACCAAATTGGGAAAGTGTTGATACAAGCGATAAATCAGTAGATAATGCAGAAATATTCCATTTCACCCCCTTTTCCCATATATATACGGGAAAAATATGCGGTATTCAGAGCGAGCAGGAAATTCACTCCCTTCCATAAATATAAATCAAGTTGGAGCGTTTCCGAATCGGAGCAGAGCAGAATCTGTATCGGGGTTTTATAGAATTTCAGTTTGATCCCGAATATTCTTAAGGGAAGGGCGTGCTTTTTCACATTTTGATAAATTTATGAACGAAAATGGTGATAATTTTTTATCATTATAGTGAACAGCGATAAATGGGAAGATTTTTAGGATAAATGTATCAATCTGTAGAAGAAAAAGCATAAAATACTTCCTAGTTGAAGATCCGAACCTGCATCGACCTTCACTGAGCTGATAGTAGAATGAAACCTATGTTACAATAAATTTCACATGTTAGAAAATATTTATAAAAAATAGGTTGCCTAAAAAATTCTTGGATTGCCAGGTTCAAAAAGTTATGTCGAAATCAGTTACTTTTACTTGTGTGCTAATAGAAAAAGAATGATATCATCATAAGCGCTGTTCAATTATGAACACGTTGATATGGGGTTGCCTGCAAAAAAATTGGCCCAATAGGGGATGCCAAGTTTTGAAGATGAAATTTCGACGCGCCAGAAAATGAGTGACAGAAAGGTCCGAGGTAAGTATACGTGTAATAATAAAGGACCGAACATCGCAGTCGTATCTGAATTCGAGACAGTGCGAATGCTCGGTACGTATAGCGTTGGGTAACTATTGTATGAGGCGGTTCATGTGTCCCGAACACGATGCAGAAATGTAAGAGCGGCTCACTTTGAAAAACTGTCCAACTAAGCGACTACGCATAGGTGGGGCGATCGAGGAGAGCCGAAGGATGCGAGACCGACGCAGGTAGTCGATGATGTCGACCATAATGTAACTCAATTCCTAGCTCAATTCAGATTTAGGGTCGCGTACGGAGGTTAACACTTGTAAAGCCGTATCTGGGCCGGAGCGATCTGATAATCAGATGTGTTTTGCCGAACACCCCAACAGAAGTAGCAAAAATACAGTGACCCTATTGTTTATTGCTTTCAGCTTTCATGTTGATAGAAGGTACTTCCATCTTTCCTTTTCACTAATGTCTCTTAGTTTTTGGTCCTGAAAAATATTCTGTTTTCTTGTGTTATAACATGTTTGATTTATCTATGGGAGATTGCCTTTCATTGGGGTCCCGTAACGGTCTTCAAACATCTGAAGTGCCGAAAAATCATCACCTGGAAGGTCGTATCCGGTTTGAAAAACCCTCACGACCAGAAAGCTAGAATTTGTGGATTTTGAATTTGAATATCGAAGGAATTTCGAAGGACAAGTGTGATTACGTATCCAAATTGGCTGATGAACATGGTATCGAAGTGATTCTTCTGCAAGAAAGACAGTTGAAAGTTATTAATTGATTTTTTTACAAGTTTAGCTTGTTTTGTTGAAAAATTATCAGGTCGTAATTTCCAACATTTCTTTCAAATTTTGTGACATTTCTGTCATAAATATTCATAAACCTCCGAACATTATTTGGCCAAGAAATCTGAATGTTGATGTTTTCAAAGTAGCAAATGCATTTGTAAAATGCATTTGATTTAATCTGAATAATCGGTTTCTTTTCTGCTTTTGTCTTTTTTCATTTCAGACTAAGAATTGCGAGTCGTTTTGGGAAGAATCTGTTTATCCGAGCCCATCGACGGATAACATGAAGATGATCATACTGATGTCTTTCAAGATTTTTCTGATATTTAATATTTTATGTTATTTTTTTACGGGGAGACAGGTTTTCTCGGCTGAGGTTTTTTCTCCTGGCTGTATAGTATCGTATGATACTAGTGATAATAGTATCGTATAATTCTATAGTATCATACGAAGAATGTTATGATACCCCGTTCTTTTTTTACCTCAGCTTAGGTACTTTTTGTTTCAACATTTATTGTATTATTTTAGCTCTCTTTTTCATAAGAATATATATATATATATATATATATATATATATATATATATATATATATATATACTAATGTGTCTTGTCATAAATCACCGGATTTGTGGTTATTCCTCATAACAAAATTGGGGTTATTTTTTTAGATATTTCTCCTTTGACCGCTCTTACCGACCGTCGAATATACAGGGAGTTTGTACTACAATAAGTGCTTCAACTCTAATGTCTAACGTAATGACGTTACCCCCCTTTTACATTGGTTGCGATCGAATAGTGTGGCACAGTATGTAGTAGGACAAATTTTGTCTCGATTGTCTATCGCGTCATGAACGCCAGGAACGCCGCGCCTCATTGGAAGTGGCTTAAGTGCAAAATTGAGGCTCCTCTTACAAACTCAATTTTAAAATGTGTACTACCCAACACTACGTAGGTATACCATGGAAAGAAGAGGTACCCCAACTACCCTCCATAGTCCATATTGTAAACAGTGCATATTGTTGTGATGAAAAATGGCGACAAAGTGTTTTTTGTGTACCTCAGGCGAACCTTTGAGTGAACTTACTGATGAAACTTTTTAAAATTGTTCGTTGAAACTGGATTTTCGTGAAAAAAAAAATTCAAATATCATAAAACAGAATAAACTCAGGCAGCTCACGATTTTGTTAGTTACCAGGGCTTACAAAAAAGTAACATTTCTGGGAAAAAAATATACCGCTCCACAAAAGTTAGGGATATCGTTTTCAATCGTTTTGAACAGTATGTAATCTTCAAGAAAATCACTGTAAAATCATTTAAAACTCAATAACAACTTGAATCGATCCAATGAAAATCAGTATGAGATATTTCGTCGATCTGGTCGTCTTTTTTCTGAAGTTTGGTACTTTCCATATGCTTCATGAATGTTCTTATTTTGAAATGGAGTTAGTTTAACAACAGCTTCGATTCGAAACGAGTTTTCTGAAAATGCCAAGACGTAAATTAACAAACGTTGAAGCTAATAGGGCTATCGGAATGCTACAGGGTGGCCTAACTCAGGTTGTTATAGCGGAAAGGTTCCAAGTCAGCCAAAGTGTGATATTTGGACTTTCTAATAGGTTCAGGGAGACAGGTTCCGTGTTTGAAAGACCAAGACTTGGTGGGCGCCGAAAAACAACTCCTGCTCAGGATAGTTTCATCACCGTTTCGGTGAGAAGAAATCCTACATCTACGTGTAGAATGCTACAGAATACTCTTCAAAATGGAGATGGGGTCCAAGTTTTCACCGAAACCATCAGAGGATGTTTGAGAGAGGTGAATCTAGATTTTAGACGTCCATTAAGAGGACTTCCATTAACACGTGACCATTAGCGTCAAAGACTGGAATGGGCAGGGCAACATATCAATTGGAACTATCAAGGGCGTATTGTCCTCTTCACTGATGAATCCAGATTTGGACGATTTTTATATTCTCGAAGAATAAGGGTATGGAGATTCCCACGCATATCCCTCAATCTTCCAAGAATTCCATCCATTCCGAGGGGTAGTGTTATGGTATGGGAAGGGATATGTTTTAATGGGCGCACAGATCTACACATTTGTCCTGGGAATATGACGGCCTTACACTATAGGGATCATGTCATTGACAATATGATTTTGTATGGATTTCCTTCAATACAAAACCATACTAATCTTTAATCTGCATCTCGAAAGCTCACAATTACACCCAATGGCGTAACCAGAGTTGAGTCATTGCTGGGTTCACCCCCATCAATCGAGATATACCCACTTCCAATTATTTAGTTTTTTTCTGTTGTTACTCACAATTTTCATAAATTTCTTCTTTTCAATTAGAAGGGTTACGTCTTCAACAACTTCCCCCAATAAGCCTATGACTTCATCGCATTTAAAACACCGTCCATGCCAGATCTACACATTTGTCCTGGAAATATGACCGCCTCACACTATAGGGATCATGTCATTGACAATGTTTTGCCAAATTTTCACGCTACTATTGGTGAACCAAAATTTCTAGACGATACCGCTAGACCGCACCGTGCAGCCATAGTTGAGAATGCGAGCGAGGAGCTTGGTATTCCACATTTACCAATACCTCCGCACTCACCAAATTTGAATTGCATAGAACATGCATAGGATATGCTCCAAAGAAAATAAAAAGTCATCAAGCTACCCCAGAATCCTCAAATGATCTATCTGAGAGAGCTTCTGCCCCGTTTATGGAATAAAATTCCTCAAGAAATGTTCAACAACCTCGTGTGGTATGCAAAGAAGATGTCGAGCTACATTATATTGATAGTCTCATAATGGTTGAATTCCTTGGGAATAAAATTTCGTTATTTTACTCGATTTTTCTGAAACACCCTGTATACGCTGCAGACCTACAGGCTAAAATCAATTTTATTTCCTGCAACTTGAAATCATATTAATATGAATTTTCGTCACAAAATCTCATTTAAACTATATTTTCTTGCAATTTAATTCAACATACCTAACTCGTGTTGAGCAGTTTATTTTCTAACATGTGTATTTCAGTGTAAAATAAGTGTCATTCCATTATCAGCTCGGTGAAGGTCGATGTAAGTTCGGATCTTTTACTATTATGGCCTTTTATGAAGTTACTAGCTGGCCCGGCGAACTTTGTTTCGCCTCAGAGATTATAAAGTTGTATCAACAAAACTGGTACTTTTTCAAGTAGGAGGTAAATAAAACAAAATTAAAGTACAAAATATACAAAAAATTCAATTACATTGAAATAGGTAGGTATGTACATTGTTATTTACATGAATAGACTTCACTTTATTTAAGCGGTACCTTATTATTATTTAAAAATTGTCTCATTGTTGTACCTTAGGATGAACCACATTTTAAGTTTTTTCGTCATAAAATTTTCCGTAGTGTTCGGAAGAAAGAAAGGTGTGATAACACGTGGAGTCAGATGCGTTAATATTATTATTGAATGTAGTTCACCGAATTTATATCAAATATAATACTTACACGAAAACGCTATCAACCTCAGCGACATCTACTGGCGTTATTCGAAGGATGGAAAATAATTTCCTACTTTTCTCCATTTCATCAAATTTTTCATAGTTTTAATGTATTTTATGTTAACCCCACCGTAGAATAATCCAACAAAAAAACTTTCATAACAAACAGTTCATCCAATCTTGAGTTATAAATGGTGCAACCCACAATATGGCCGACTGTGTTTTATACAGGGTGTTTCACGAATGATTGTACAGGCTTTCAGAGCAGATGCAGGCCATTTTGGTGAGTCTCAATCAGTGTTAGAAATATGTCCTTACAATATTCATTTAAGAGATACAGGATGTTTTATGTATTTTCACAGAAATTTTTTATAAGCATAACTCTTGAACGCCTGCATGGATCTTCATGAAAATTTCAGGGAATGTGTATGGGCCAATGGCAAATATTCACACATAATGGCTTCCTGATAGCGCAGGCCCGGACTGAGAAAATGATTTTCTTTATTCCACATCTTATAAAACACCCTGTATATCAAATTTTTGAAAAGCAAAATTATCCTCAGATTCTACAATAAATACTCTTTCAAACAAGCCTATCAGGATCAATGGCACACTTCGCATCATCATATTATGAGCCATTGATTATTTGGAATTTTCAATTTATAGTAAACATGGACCTGTAAATCTCCGAATAATGAATTGATTCATAATTAAATGGATTGAAAGCCTTAGTAACATTACTTAGGTATTGTACTGCATCTTATTCCATCCAATACATGGATTTGGGGGACATACTCATCTTAGAATTATTATACGTTAAAATTTCTTCAGATGCTTTGCAGCAACATCAAATATTTCTGAAAAAAACTAAATTTAATCGAAAACTTGATTTAACATTGAACATTTCATTGTACTATTATAAAATGTACTTGAGAAAAAAATATGAAATGTATCTTATGAACATGATGTGTTGAACTGAATAAAATGGACAATAAATAAGAAAAAAAATATAACTTGTTTTCGAAAATACCCCCTCTTTCTTCTAAACATTTTCTAGCTCGTGTTATCAAATGAGCTACAGCTTTTTTCAGAATTTCTGGTCTGTTTCGTATAGCTTCACATGCAGCTTGAATACGATTAATCAAATGTTCCCTGTCTATGACTACTTCGGAGTAAACTTCATTTTTCAAGTGTTCCCGAAGAAAATAATCCATGGATGTAAGATCAGGGGATCTTGCAGGCCAGTCATGAGGTCCCCCTATACCAAACCAATGTCCCGGATAAACTGCATTCAAATGCGCTACAATTTCACGGGTGGAATGTGCTGGAGTTCCATTATGTTGGTAGTACATTATTCTTGGAACATTGCTTCCATCATTCAAGAGCCCTGTCAAAGACTCTACTAAAAATTGTAAATATGTCGATCCATTCAGCCGGTGTGGAAGAATATATGGTCCAATTAAGCGATTATTGCAAATTTCAAACAAAATATTCACTGAAAAACGATGTTGAGAATTGCGTTTCCTAGTCCCTCTAGGATTTTCTCTGGACCAAATATGTGGAATTGAAAATTCCAGATATTCAATGGCTCATAATATGATGATGCCAAGTGTGCCATTGATCATGATAGGCTTGTTTAAAAGAATTTTTATTGTAGAATCTGAGGATAATTTTGCTTTTCGAAAATTTGATGTACAGGGTGTTTTATAAGATGTGAAATAAAGAAAATCATTTTCTCAGTCCAGGCCTGCGCTATCAGGAAGCCATTATGTGTGAACATTTGCCAATGGCCCTTACACATTCCCTGAAATATTCATGAAGATCCACGCAGGCGTTCAAGAGTTATGTCAATTGAAAATGTCTGCGAAAATACATAAAACATCCTGTATCTCTTAAACGAATATTGTTAGGACATATTTCTAACACTGATTCAGAATCACCAAAATGTCCTGCATCTACCCTGAAAGCCTGTACAATCATTCGTGAAACACCCTGTATATTAAGATAACAATCGATCGGCTGAAAAACGGCACCCGAAAGCAACGCCACCTCCCGGACCGCAGAGGTTACTACCCTCACCTTGTCCGGGCCCTCCAATGCCGCTCCGGGAGAGCAGGGAGGCTGCAAACTCCCGGAACTTTGCGAAACACAGGAAGTCGTTAAGCCCCGCTTAAATGTATTTGACGGCTTTCGATTGAGGTAACTCCACGTAAATTGAATGCGTCCTTAAGGGGCCTTATCCGTTGAATATTCATAAAACAAGGCGGTTGCCCCGGCAAATAACGGAAAGAAGCGGGTTTCGAATGTGACAGATTGGAGAAAAAATTGAAGGGGCGGGTTGTATTCAGCATGGGATAAGGGCAGAGAGAAATATTAGGAATTATTTTCATAATTGGCTTCATCGAATGTGAAGAAAGGTGCGGTGGGAGGTTTCGAGTTATTGAAAATGGGTGGAATTGAATTTTTCAAACGTGAATTTCAATGAACTGGATTACCAATGAAAAGACAGTTATTCAGTGTCCCCGTTATTAATTCATTTACTTTTCGTATTCGAGATACTTCAACTATATCTCAACAAATAATGAAGAATATTCAAACTATTGAAGTTTAGATATCTGGGGTACTACCATTGTATAAAGTTTACAATAGAACTACCTACCTTTTCTCGGATTACTTCCTCATATTTTTGAACCCTCATAACTTGGGTTTGGAATATAACAAATAGACAGAATTTCTAGAGTATGGTATCACTGGTAGACTTCTCAAACGTACAAGGTTTCCATTGCATAGCTTGTACACCGATGATTTTATGAATATCTAAAAATCCCCGATTTAATCACTGACTCACTAACTGTTAGGGAACTTCCTGAAGTCCTATGAAGTTGAAATTTGGTATGTCAGCTAGTATCAGTACACAAACAACGGAATGATTCTGAATATTGAAACTTTCACTACCCAACCCTTAGAATCAGGGGATGTATAAGTTTGTATGCTAGTGGCCTGAAAACTGATATACAGGGTGAGTCGAGAGGAACGGACCAAACTTCAGGTGTGTATTCTGCAGGTCGAAATAATTCCAAAAAACTCATATGCTGTTATCCGATTTTCAGTTGTTTTCAAACTATATGGTAATTAGAATATTTAAATAAGGTCAACCAATATTCAGATCAAGAGTTTCTCGGACTATGGATTGGTCGCTGTGGTCGTATTAATTGGCCTCCAAGATCTCCAAACCTCACACCATTGAACTATTGTTTGTGGGGCTGGTTCAAGAACGAGGTATACAAAGTTAAAGTTGACACTCGGAATGCTCTAATTCGACGCTTTATAAATACGGCATCGCTTATTAAAGAAAAGCATGAATCAATCAGAAAAGCATCGAGAGCCCTTCGCAGACGAATGTGTTTCGAGGTTAATGGCAGGATTTTCGTGCATTTATTAAAATAATGCTATAAATTAAACCATTTCAATATAGAAAATGTTGTTTTTCATAATGACGCTATAGTTTGAGAACAAATGAAAATCGGATAACAACATATGAGTTTTTTTATATTATTTCGAGCTATAGAAGACACGCCTGAAGTTTGGTCCGTTCCTCCCGACTCACCCTGTATAAGGAGGACTGCTTTTTAGGTATGTTGAAAATAGTTATTTATGATATGAGTGTTAAAAGTGACGTTTTATTTTGTGAGTGAAAAAGTTTGTGAAATGAGCGGAGCGAATTGAACTATTTCACGAACAAAACAAAATCACTTTTAACACAAATACCATACAATGTTTTTTGTACAACTGTCCTATTTTGATAATGAAATGGGCTAATTTGCAATGACAAAAATCTTCAAAATGCATTTTAATATTCAAATGATGAAAAGGTTGTTGTGAATGGCAAACGTTGCCATCGTTATGATTATTAACAAATGAGAAAGGACGCTGTCATTTGAATTTTGTTGCTGTCCAATTTTCGTCTTGGAACTGCTGAATATGTTTGTCGAGAGTCCAATTGTTAATAAAAGTGACGATTTGGTTGTTCCTCTGGATATTGAAGAGTCTAAAAAATCTGTTCAGCAGTACGATATTGCATATAACAATTTCCTGACCTGGTGTAAATTGAAAAATGTAGAAGGGAACTTCAGTGAAACTGTTTTCCTGGAATACTTAGAAGAAAAATCTAACAAAGCAATATACAGGACACTGTTTCCGAATATCCTCCGATTCATTGATCAGGAGCAAATATTACGGATACAAAAAAGAATCAGTAAAAGTTTGTATTGTAATTTTAATTCTAGTGGCCTGAAAAATGAAATTCCATTTCTCAGTACTGAATTCTGAATGCCCATAACAAATACTTCAAATTTGCACATTCAAACGTTTTTGTACGTCCAATATTAACTGAGATAGCTATTGAGTAAAATATAAACAATCATATACATCATAGATATACTTCCCGTCAATAAATTTAGGACAGGCAAAATTTTTGTCAAATTCAACACCCTGTATCTTTTTCATGGTTATTGGGTCTTGTTATATCAACCTGAAATTTACTGTAGTTCATCCGTTATACAGGGTGAAACGAAACCTTGTTTTATACCCTTCATTTCTAAACACCCTGTGGCGAATTTGAGCCGAACAATTTGATAGCATTCAGTTTTGATTTGAAGTGTGACCTTTTTTCAACAAAATGTTTTTTGATTTACGTCAGTATCTGCTTTAAAATAAAGATACACATTTTCAAAGAATGTGAATTTTGTGAATAAAAGTGTTGCATTTTTTTCAATTTTTATAACAATTTAAAACAAAACAATACCTTATCGACTAGTAAACATAAACAAACATCTGAAAATTAATAGCGTGTATTTCCACCTCGCTTTCTCATCACTTCTACCATACGACGTGGCATACTTTCAATGCATTTACGAATTGGGGTGTTTAGAAATGAAGGGTATACAACAAGGTTCTGTTTCACCCTGTATAACGGATGAACTGCAGGTATTTTCGCGAAGGAAATTTCAGGTGGATATAACAAGACCCAATACTATACCTGGTGCAAATTTCAACAAAATCGGAGAACCACGAAAAAAGATACAGGGGGGTGAATTTGACAAAAATTTGGCTGTCCGGAATTTATTGACGGTGAGTGTATTTTAGTTGATTTCCCAACTTTTTTTGATTATTTGGATGTGCTTCTTGTATTTGTCGCTGTCCTATATTAACATCTCTCTCATGGATTCTTCTTGTTTTAGAGTATTTCGATTCTGCACTTCCTTTTGATAAACTTTTTCCGTTTAGTGCATGTCTTTTTTTAATTTTGCCTGCAGTATGTCTCTCATACTATACTTTGACGAAAATATTCAATGGATTTTACATACCTGTAAACATTCCCCATTATACATTCACGAATTGAACGGCTTCATTCAGAGATTTCAAAAAAGAAGAATTCATCCAATTTGATCCCCACCCTCTAGGTACACATCCTCTGAAAATCTCTTCTCCCATCCGAAACAAAGACAGGTCCCAGACTCTAATTAATTCTCCTGTAAACAGAAATTCGCATTGTTCACTTTTTGTCGGGCTATAGAACATCGTGTTTTTTCCGCGCAATCAGAACTTGCCCTAAAACTCCCGCGAACGGAGTAACCAAATTGTTTGCTCATTTTAATTAAAATTCGGCTCCTGTGTGCATGGAGCAAGGCATCTAACCCCGGGCAAGTTGTTTTTTTGTGTACATATCGTCAATGGGTACGCATCGTTTTTTGTTGAGCCCTCCAGACTCCAGACTTTCATGAAGAAACTCTATTGAGGTCTTTGAAAATTCTTTAGAGGGCCCTTGTTGAGAGAGTGTCGTTTTTTGTTGGAATCTTTGAGCAGCAGACAAGTGTAGGTGTCATTTTATGCTTGACATAGATTCTTTCATCGCTTGACACGTGTTGAAAAAGCTGAGGCTAATAGGGCTACCGGAATGCTACAGGGTGGCCTCACTCAGGTTGTTGTAGAGGAAAGGCTCCAAGTCAGCCAAAGTGTGATATCTCGACTCTGGAATAGGTTCAAGGAGACATGTTGGAAAGACCAAGGCTTGGTGGGCAATGAAAAACAACACCTGCTCAGTATCGTTTCATCACTGTTTCGGCGAGAAGAAAGCCTACATCTACGTGTAGAATGCTACGGAATACTCTTCAAAATGCAGATGGGCTCCAAGTTTCCATCGAAACCATCAGACGACGTTTGGAAGAGGTGAATCTAGGTTCTGGACGTCCATTCAGAGGAGTTCCATTAACACGTGACCGTAAGCGTCAAAGACTGGAAGGGGCAAGGCAACATATCAATTGGAACGATCAATGACGTAGTGTCCTTTTCAGTGATGAAAATATGGACGATTTTCACATTCTCGAAGAATGAGGGTATGGACAATCCCAGTTGAGGAATGCGCGCGATGAGCTTGATATTCCACATTTACCAATATCTCCAGACTTTCATGAAGAAAGTCTGTTGAATTCTTTTTAGGGCTCTTGTTGAAAAAGCATCATATTTGGTTGAAATCTTCGAACAGCGGACGAGTGTTTGTAGGTGTCATTACATGCTATACTCGTGTTGAAAAATTTTAAATTTTTCTGAAGGTTTTCAGGCTATTCTCTCCCGTTCTGTAAGACAATTCAATGTTAAAAAATTTTAAATTAGATATAAATTATCATTTTAAATAAACTGCTCCACGAGAGCTAGGGATAGTTAATAGTAAATAGTTTGAAAGGGGTTACAGTCCACTGCGACCTGATGGTCTATTGTGCCCCCTGACAAAGCTTTACAGCACGCCTTCCAGTCCCAGGGATCTCATGAAATCCAATATCTCGAAAGGTTTCAGTGAGGCTAATAATTCCTTACTCCTACAGGTCTCTTGACCAAAGCATTGTTTCCTTTGGCTTACAATGCCAAAGCATTCTGTGACTAGGTGAATAGGAGTTTTTTCCTCCTCCCCACAGAATCTACACTCGTCAGTGTCCGATACGCCCATTCTCAGCAAGTGTTTTCTGAGGCGACAATGCCCTGTAAGAAAGCCAGTGAGGAGATGTAGTTGGTTCTTACTGAGATCCAAATATTTTTTGGATCTTGCAGTTTCAGAATTCCGAAGAAACTTTTTTGAGTGATCCAACCCTGGGATATTCTGCCAGAGTGTTTCTCTTTCCGTTTTCTCCTTCTCCAGAAACTATTTCTTAGAGGTATATTTTCCTATAACACAGAAAGGTTCTGGCCCTTGAGTGATTTCCGAGCACCCTGTCTGGCAAGTTTGCTGGCCTCTTCGTTACCTGTGATTCCCGAATGACCAGCAACCCAGATTAAAGAATCTTATTTTTATTGCCAACCTCATTGAGTTTGCTCCGGCATTCCCATGTTGACTGTGAGTCGATGACATAGGAGTTCAGTCGCAGTTCTGATATTTTCTCTCTATATTAATATCTAGACATCTTCCGATTGCTAATATTTCTGCTTGCAGAACACTCACACAGGAGCCTAACGACAGTGCACACTTGGCTTAGGTCGTCTGAACCCCAGCGCCAGCTCCCGTGTTGGTTTTAGAACCATCTGTATACCATTTAACAGTATTTTCTTTGAAATTTTGGTAGGTGTATTCCCGCTCCCATTCCTCTTTTTTGCATAGCATCGTACTGAAGTTTTTCTCAGTACTTACTTTCTTAACCATTACATCACTAGGAAGGTTCGCACATGAGATGTAGTTAGTCAAAAGTTTCAGACTCTCTGACACCTAATTCTCTCATTACCTTAGTCTTCTCTATCTATATTCTGAGAATGGCCTCATGGGCCATCCTGTCAATCACCAGATGTGTAAGATCTGTTATGATCTCAAGTGCTCTGGTTGGGCACGTTCTCATGGCCCCCGTGATGCACACACAGGCAAGCCGCTGTGCTTTATCGAGCATTTTCCTCGTACTTGTCTGACTTGCTTTAGAAAACCAGACTGCTGCCCCATATGTGATGATAGGTCTCACAATCATGACGTACATCCATTGAAGTATTGATTTCCAGGTATCTAGGATTGAAATTATGTTTTAAGAGAGAAGCACAAGAAAGTGCTCAATTATCTATATTTCTGATGATTATTCAAATGAAAACATAAAATTTCTCAAGATATCCAAATCTGCGGAAAGGGAACTTTCTATTGCTTGAAAATTAGAATAAAATAAAGTTCTAGTAGCCAGGATGGAGTCCTACCATATCGCTTGGGTACGGAACCTGGACTGCTTCATACTCAGAGGAAAGGCAAAGTCAGCCAGTTCGTTCTAACAGTGCTAACTTGCATATGGTGCTAATAGTGATCTTTGAAGCAGCTCCCTCCTTTGCCTGAGTTGTAACGGAGATTCAGGGAAAGGGGTTCTGGTCATTCTTGGTTTGGTTGCTCATCCTAACAATGGTTCTCTGGATTCATCAGAACTACTAAAGCTCGCATACCACGACAAGGTGATGACCAAGCTTACGACCTATATTTATTTGTTAGATACAAATGTATTAGTCAATTCTTAATAACTGGGGGTTAATTTTCTACGTTATTGAGATGAATATTCCAATTTGTGGATACCTGCTTCGCTTAATCAAAATCGATACAAACGAATCAGGAACAACTTCACGAAATTTTTACCTAATCAAATACACTCAGGTTCCAATTAAGGTAATGAACGGCGTTCGTGTCAAAATCGCGAACAGTCTCAACTCTACAATCTCATTTTCAATTGAACTAATCGATTCCGACTCCACTTGAGATTGGGTGAATAATCGAATGAAAATTAATTTCATTACAGTCTAATGGAAAGAACAGAGCCGAACCTTGGTTCGATTGATTAAAACGTGATGTTTTTGATGGCTGGGGATTATTATTGAAACTTGGCAGATTTTTTACAAAGTTACCAGTTTGAGGATCATAAAAAGAGATAGTATCAAAAAAACTCGGATTGGCTACGGTAGTAGCCAATTTGTATTAACATACTGTTTACTTTTCATTACTCTGAATCTGAATGATTCTAGATTTCTCATGTACCATATCCGAATCAACATCTGTCGGTTGATAAGTCTAGATGTCAGTTTTTTTAAACTGTATTTGACCTATTTCGTATTTCGCTCTAAGCCATTTTAGTTAACTTGTTGTTGGTATAGGAAGACAATAATTAATTTCATATTTTAACGTTGTGGCTTGTATGTAAGTGATTTTCGTTTTATAATTTATGACCTTCACACTTGATGTATGTATTTTTTCGAAGCTTGAGAAGACTAGAAAATGAGACTACTCTTGAAACAAATGAATATTGTGGGACCAATAAGGGACCTCTTTTCTCTCCTCCTTCAGAATGTTGAAAAACCATAAATATCAGATAAATCTCGAAAATGATTTTATCGAATAAAATGATTTTCAAAATATAAATTTTCATTCATGTCGTGATTCTTCTACTTACACCTAACACAAAATTTCACTCGAAGGTTAAATTTTTTTTTCGTTGTGACCATAATAATAACATATTTAATGAATATTTGGCCATTTTGGATATTAAAGGTATAATTCGCGAATTCTTGAGTATGCGCATTTTTCGAGTAAATATTATAATCTATATCAGCAAAATCGTTTATTTTGGCTCAATGTTACTCTGTCCAGAAGATTCACAGAATTAGATTTTCTGCACATTTTTTGGAATGTTGAAGCAGTAGACGTAATAATGATATTAAAAGAGTCTTCCGGGCTTACTGGTAGTGGTCCTGAGGAATAATTTCACCTTACGTTTTGCCTACAACTGTGGTAGGCATCTTCAGAGGATTCTTGGTCTATGATTGTACCTCGAACGCTGAATTTCTGACACTGACGTGTTCGAAACGGAAATGTTATATACATCCTGGTTAATGGCTGGAAAAAGTGGTGAGTTTACGTGCGCGATGTTGATTGGCCCATCGCTTCCGCTTCGTATCGGCTTGATTTTTGTGTTTTCTAAGGTTGGTAACCAAGCGCTATTAAAAAAGGTTCTCTTCTTTTCTATGTATGTTGTTTTTGTGTTAATAAATTTCAATGGCTTCCATGTTCAGCCTGGGATAGTAACTTTTGATATTGAAAATAATCTCCGCCTTTGAGAAATCTATATTGTGTCCATCTGTTAGAGCATATTCGGCTAGTGCGGATTTTTCTGTCTGATTCAGTCGACAGCATCGGTCCTGCTCATTAATTATCGTATTGATACTACGTTTTGTTGTATCAATATTGACTTTGCCGCAGTCACAAGGTATCCTGTAAATACCGGCTTGTGAAAGTGAGTTTTTGTGTCGGCTTATAAGCGGTCACGATGTTGTGCTTTTTCAATATTTTAACAATTCTATCTGTGACCTTGAAGATGTTTTGTAAGATGGCTCTTCCATTAGGGGTGATTTGTGATGTGTTATCATCACATGTGGAAATTTTTAGTCTTATTGCCCTGTGAACTTCTTTGGTAATATACGCATTGGCGATGAATGCATGCCGTAAATGTTTAAGTTCATCCCCCAGAAATTCTCTCTACGAGTGTTTTGATAACTCCTCGTTTCTGTTTTGGGTTATGATTGTATTCCTTGTGAAGATATCTGTCAGCGTGGGTTGATTTTCTATGAACCCTGTGTCCTAGTTTCCCATTAGGTAGAGCACCATCCTTCTGAATTTCCATAGTGAATTGAATATTTGGGTGCCTACTGTTAAGATGGGTTAGGAAGGCTTGCAATTCTTCATCTCCGTGACTCCAAACGACAAAAGTATCATCTACATAACGTAGCCACGTGGATGGTTTTTTTGATGCCGCTCCGATAGCACTCTGTTCGAATGTTTCCATGAAGAAATTCGCAATTGCAGGACTTAGAGGGTTTCCCATGGCACACCGTCTACCTATTTCAGTGATTTTCTGTGTTTGAGGCTTTCACGACCGGATATACTGACCAAGAATCCTCTGAAGATGCCTACCGCAGATGTAGGCTAAACGTTAGGCAAAATAATTCCCGCAAAGACTCTTTCAATGTCAGTAGACATAAAGCTTGATTACTTAAGTCGAATGACAATTCTCGTAATATGTCTTAGTTTTTGGTCCTTGTGTTATAACATGTTTGGTTTATCTATGGGAGATGATTGCCTTTCATTTGGGGTCCCAAAGCGGTCTTCAAACATCTGAAGTGCCGAAAAATCATCACCTGGAAGGTCGTATCCGGTTTGAAAAAACCCTCACGACCATAGAGCAACAATTTGTGGATTTTGAATTTGAATATCGAAGGAATTTCGAAAGACAAGTGTGATTACGTCTCCAAATTAGCTGATGAACATGGTATCGAATTGATTCTTCTGCAAGAAACCCACACGGCAACAGAAAAAAAACTCGTGAAAGAGGACAGTTGAAAGGTTATGTATTAATTGATTTTTTACAAGTTTAGCTTGTTATGTTGAAAAATTATCAGTTTCGTAACTTTCAACAGATTCGGAAAGGGGAAATTGATGGAGTTTTTTTTCATTTCTTTCAAATTTTGTGACATTTCTGTCATAAATATTTATAAACCTCCGAACATTATTTGGCCAAGAATCCTTAATGTTGATGTTTTTTAAAGTAGCAAATGCATTTCCAAAATGCATTTGATTTATTCTAAATAATCGGTTTCTTTTCTGCTTTTGTCTTTTTTCATTTCAGATTAATAATTACGAGTCGTTTTGGGAAGAATCTGTTTATCCGAGCCCATCGACGGATAACATGAAGATGATCACACTGATGTCTTTCAAGATTTTCCTGAAATTTGATATTTTATGTTATTTTGTTTACGGGGAGGCAGGTTTTTTCGGCTGAGGTTTTTCCCTGGCTGTATAGTATCGTATGATACTAGTGTTGATAGTATCGTATGATTCTATAGTATCATACAAAGAATGTTATGATACCTCGTTCTTTTTTTACCCCAGCTCAGGTACTTTTTGTTTCAACATTTATTGTATTATTTTAGCTCTCTTTTTCATAAGAATATATATATATATATATATATATATACTTAAATCGAATGTTCCCAGGAGTTGAAAAGCAGGAATTATGAAAGCTGAACAAGGCTTATATTTATCTGTAGGTTGAATGGGGAAAATTATTTGAGAAAAATGTATCTTTTTTACCTCAAGAATCTTGTTAAAATATATGTACAAGACAAAGACTCGTCCTATATGGAGAAAATCTCAAAAACCTCATTTCTTCCTGCCATAAAAGTATCCCTTTCAGGTGTTTGTATTTAGTTTTTGACGAATCCACGTTCCTAAAAGCAACAAGAACGAACTTATAGATTCAAAGGCCTGGACCCGACAGATCGTTTGAAAGATCCGAAAATCGTCCGGTGTTCGAAGTGAAAGACATAACAACGAAGAAATCGGAAGGCATACGTCAATTTTCCATTCCAACTCACAACAAACAGATAAAATTCCTCATTGAAATGTGTCATTTCCATGAATCACCAACGTGAGCACCTAAGATCTCTACAAATCGCTTCAAAATCGTCAAACTCCCATTCGTTCTCCACAAACCGATCCCCGACAACTAAGTAAATTTATACGCTCTTTCGCACGAGTTGTTTTTTTTGCCGGAGACGAACAAATAGGCCCATTCCGCCTAGACATTCCCGAACAGATAGGGTAAGAGCTTTTATTGCTGGGGGTTCACGTTTTATGCCCCTCCTAGGGCAAGGGGACGGGGATGATCGCCCCCTTGTTTTTATGTTGCTTTATAGAGGAACCGTGTGACTTGCTAGACTGCTCAAATATTTATATGTCCAATTCGTGAAGTGGTGGACACTTCGGCTCTTAACTTTCGACCAGGGAAATGACCAGGTTGCGTTGTAATCACCAGAGGAGGAGATTACTTCTCTGCTTTCAAACGAAGATTATACAGGGTGTTTCAAAAAGAGGTGACAATCTAACTGAAAAATACTAGGAGTTTATTCAATAAAAAATGTTCTAATCGCTATCCGTATTCAAGATACAGGGCGTTGAAAAAGACAAAAATTAACACATTTCTTACGATTTTGCCGAAACTGTTGGTAACACGTAATGAAATTTCATACGATATGTTTTCAAAGCTGATACATCTAATGACTGTGTTTTGATGTCTGACTCTCATAGAGGGAGCTAGTTACACGGTTTGTACCAAGTTGTTTCGATAACTTTTGTGATATTACATTTATTAAGCCTAAAAATATTATATCAGAGGATCTTGGGGGACATCTACGTGATCAGAAGAACATCTTTATGTAGTCCTTCTATGGTCAGCAGAGAAAAACAAACTCTTCACCAATCTACCCGAAATTCTAGATCTGAAATGAAAAAAGACAAGAGCAGAAAAAACTAGTTATTTATAATCAATTAAATAGTTTTTGAATGAACCACCCATTTCAGAAGTTCTTCCTTCATAAATAAGTTATGACAGAAATGTCACAATGTTTTAAAGAAATGAAAAAACCTAATCAATTTCCTCTTTTCGAATTGCTAAACATAAGAAAACTTATAACACAACAAACTAAACCGTAATTTGGACTAAGTGAAAAATCAATGAGTACATAACTTACATTTGTCCTCCTTCACGAAGAAGTTCCTCTGTTGCCATGTGTGTTTCTTAGAAGATCTCAACACCACGTAATCACTATTCTCCTTCGAATTTCTCCAATATTCAAATTTAAATTCTCAGCCTTGCTCTCTGATCGTGAGGGTTCTTTCGAACCAGTTACGACCATCCTAGTGATGATTTTTCGGAACTTCAGATGTTTGAAGACCGCTACGGGACCCTAATGAAAGGAAATCATCTCCCAAAGATAAACCAAACATAACACAAGAAAACAGAATTTTTCTCAGGAAGAAAAATTTCGACATTTTCCGAGAATTGTCGAAATGGTTGTAATATTGATTAGGTAGGGAAGAGTGTAATATATACTTCTCGCAACAATTCTCGAAATTTTTTGGTGTTTTTCAACAGGCTGTATCTAAGTGAAAAATGGTTGTACGAGAAATAGAAAAATCAACTTTTGAAGCTAATGAATCAATTATTGATTTTTTTCACTTTTTACTCAATTTTGAACTTTTTGGAGATTATTTAAAAATTTAAAAAAAACTGGTGAATTATGTTCTGAAAATATCGAAAAAAAAATAGAAATTCTCACTGAAAGAAATTTTTTTTCCGATATTTTTTGAACAAAATTCAACTGTTTCTTTCAATCGTGAAAAAGGCCTTTACAAATTTAAGAAATTTAAAAAAAAATTTTTCTTGCAGAAAAAAATGAGCGATAGAATTTTTTCGTTCTCATAAAATACTGTGGAGCTGACGAACCACAGGCTTTCAATTCTTCTAAAAATAACTCACACAACACTGATAAACACACTCTTCGAACAATAAGTTTTGGCTCGTCGAATTCTGTGAAGCTGACGAACCACAGGATCTCATTGCTGAAAAATCATGAACACACGTACTTGAGCAGAAATGAAGCTTAAATCGGACCTTGCTACCTCCTCGTGGTATGCTTTGGTAACGCTGATGCCGGCGGTAAAGCGATCAATAAAATTTTAGACAGAAAACGAGAAAATAGTTGTTCATTCAAATTTTCCAATTTTTTTTTCGAAATGAAAATTTTTTTTTCAATCTTCAAAAAATACAAAATTAACTAATAACTGAAAAAATTAAATTAATATTTTCATAAAGATTAGCTCAAGTCTTTGGGACTTAGGATTATAATCTTAGCTTTCCCTCCTATATTGATGAAGATACAATCCGTTAACCAACAAATGGCAAAATGGCATTTTCTTGTTTTTTTTCACATTACGGTTACAGGTGAAAAAAAAATTTTATCTTAATTAAACATGAACGACTTTTGTAGAAAATTGTCTGCAGAAAAAGAAACCGGTTGTCTGTTTGATAGGCCTTCAGTAGTTCCGGAGATATCGGCAGTTGAGTGAAAAAGGGTCTTTTGCATTCAAAATGCAAAGACAAATGGTCATTTCCGAGGGTGGTGGGAAACAAATCAGACCTGAATAAACAGGCTATGCGGGATTTGCATCGGTCTAGCCCAAAAAATTTTTCCATGCGCGTAGAGCAAGAATAAAAATTCGGAAAAAAAAAATTTCTTCGTTCTTTATCCGAGAATTGCACATCTGCCGGTACTCTGAAAAATTGTTAACCAATACATTCAGAAACTAGAGTCTTCAAGCATCAAAAGTTGATTTTCCTATTTCTCATACGGCCATTTTTCACTGAGATACACCCTGTTGAAAAACACCAAAAAAATTGGAAAATTTTTCTGTTCCTTTAATTTTTGCGAGAAGTGTAGTTGTAATAATTGTTACTTTCGATAACCATTTGTAGACGATTAGCCAGTTCTGATTTGAATGCTACGATATAAACAATTTTCCTTATTCAGTGTGAATTATTTATGCATATTCATGAAAATATTACAAAAATCTTTTTGTAAAATTGAACGATGTTTAAGATCGCTAAAAATTTATCCTAATAAATCTAATATAAAAAAAGTTATGTTCAAAACAACTTGGTACGAACCGTTCGATCTAAACCAATTTTTCGTGCCATTTGCTTTGAGCTAGAAGCTGAGGCTTGTTGGAAAAACCAACCAATGTATTGCATGCCTATGGTATCAACTGAGGTATCAATGTCTTTCTGCGATAGATATGTTCATTTATCTTGGAATCGTTGCTGACCACTGACAGAAGAACAAGACGAGACCTCCCCTTTCGGAGACCCCGTCCAGACCATGATTTCGTCGACTCCTTATCGTCAAGTAACCCGCAAACCTTCATGATGAATGCTTGTATGTCTGTTTTGTTTGTTTAAATACTGCCCAATGCAAAAAATTTTCTTGTCGGAGAAAACAATGTTCGGAATTATCTCACCATCTTGCAAATCTACTCCTTCGATCGATCCAACCGCTTGCGACGTTGCAATGTTTTGAGTTCTTGAGACTCCATTATTTTTTTTATAGCTGAACCTTAACCCTTTTCTTCAACAGGTCACGAACGCTGCAATTACAGCGTTGAGATCCTAGGCGACCTGTTGTGTTGAACGCGCCGAATTTCTTTCCAATCGGTGACGCATCCTTTCGACGACTGCTGGCGCCCTTGCAGTACAGCTTCTTCCACCACTGTAGCGTTTCCTGATGCTACCAGTTTCAATATATCGTTGAATAGTGCGATGCACACAATTCTCATCCAACAGAAAAAGCTTCAGCCCCGGAATGTTTTATATCCCCGCAGACCCTCAGGCTTTTAATCAACCGAAACACTAACAGATCCAGGACGAGAAAGACCTTGCAAATCGAGTACCCGGTATCCGACACGAATTTCAAATTACGGAGATTAAGATTACCATTCGAAACGCCAAACCGGATCCGTGTTATGACCGTCGACTTGCAGAACTTGCACTTTGTCAATCCATTAGGATAACGACAATCCTTCGGGTTTCATCAGTGCAAAGGTGGATTGCAGAGAATTAAGTCCTCCTACCCTGCAAACAGGATCGATATATTCCATTAGGAGGCCGTGCGCTCACGTAAACGAGCAGTCTAGTTGATTATAGGTTATGTTCGGTTTTGACGACTTCACGTCGCGGTGGATTTGATCGAATATGTGGATGAGCGGAAGGGCGATGTGCTTGATTCGAGCACAGCTGCTGTTGGATCCTTACACCCGGGTTCATTAGCTTCACCAGAGCTAATTTTTTGGTTCGAATTTCCATCGAGATTTTGGCAAATAATTCTTTGAGGATTGATACCAGATAATTGAGTTGGAGATGGTAGTATAAAACATTTATTGTACATCATTCACACTCATAAAAAGAAGCATGAGCTGATTCAATAAAATATACAAATATTAACAGCATCTATAAACTCAGAGTGACATTATCCAACTGAAAACAGAGGTAATCTAGAGCAGTTCAAATGAGAGGTCATATGAAGTCAGACTAAGACATTGAGACAATTCAACTAACTCAATATTAAGCTCAACGTTTACAGTGACAGAGCAATCAATGAAATTGATTGTGAGAGCAGAAGGTTTGAAAAATGAGTTCTAAGAGAAGACCGAGTTGTAATAATGAGATAGGCCAATAGAGAAGTACAAGCGTTGAAAGCTACATAGCATAAGCCTGTTCATCAATGAGATCAATACAGTAATTATGAGTAGAGAACTGATATTATAATCAATAATAACAACGTTTCTGTACAACTGCCATTAAGAGTGTCACTTTTAATGACTTGTGGAAGCTTGTTAAAAATATTTTTAACATTAGTGCTGGAAATATTTTCAGCACTTCATTTTCTTATGATGAAATCAGAAGAGAAAAATTCAGCAATTGCAAATGTTCATTATCAATATTTAACAATCATTACTTATGAACATTAATATAAATCGTAAAACTGAAACAATTACTAACATTTATGCCCTGTGACATTAGGGAGCTTCGCAACACATTATTCGAATCCTCAGCACCATCAGTTCCTGTAGAAACCGAAAGTACAATATTGGATGATGATGATCCAAAATCTGTTGGGGTTGGGAGAATTCTTTCAGCAATCACATTTCAATATGCAATGGAATGATCAACATAGCCCTCGGCTACCGTCGTAGGTTTCCATACACCATGTTTTTTTATATCCGTATTATTTGCTCCTGATCCTGCTAGCCATGAAGCGAAGGATCTTCGGAAACAGTGTCCTGTATATTGCTTTGCTTTGGAGTTTTTCCAAATGTATTAATACCAACTGGATTGGCAGTTTATTTTTCATTCATGTATTTCAGGAAAAAACGACGATGTTGGATGACAGAAAGGCGCAGTGCAAAGTACTTATGAGAATAGTCTACATACTTCCCAATAATACTGAAATTGTTGTATTCAGAAGTTGTTTGAAGTTTTTTTTAAATATGTTATTACCTTAAGATATATCCATCCACACCATTTTTAACAAGAAGGTTGACTTTATCATTGAAAATTTGCTCCACAAAGTTGATGAACTATACATTTTTGATTTTTTTTTTATGTATGCAGGGAAAACAGTTTCACTGAAGTTCCCTTCTACATTTCTCAATTTACACCAGGCCAGGAAATTTTGTATGCAATATCGTACTGCTGAACAGATTTTTTTAAGTAGGAGTTCCAGATTTTCTCTTCTTGAAGACTCTTCAATATCCAGAGGAACAACCTAATCGTCACTTTTATTAATAATTGGACTCTCTAGTACTATTAAGCAGTCAAAAATCCAAGACGAAAATTGGACAGGAACGAAATTGACAGCGTCTTTTCTCATGTGTTAGTAATCATAACGTTGGCAACGTTTGCCATTCACAACAGCTTTTTGATTATTTGAATATTGAAATGGATTCTGAAGTTCATTCCCATGGCAAACTTCTTCACCTACAAACTAAAACGTTACCTTTAACACTCATATCATAAATAACTATTAACTGAAAGAGAGTGTGAAAATCATCAATGAATACATCATTCATAGAGGCAAACTGCTTGTGAGTATGCACGATTAGAACGTTCATCAGAAAAATAGAAGATTGATAAATTATGAGAGATACAAAAAGAGTTTTGAAGAGAGCAAAAGGCTTGAGATGTTACTTGTGAGTAGAATCAGATGAATGAACTTGAAAATTAAGTGTTATAATGAGTTGATCATACCAATTGATTCAGTTCACCATCATCAATAGAGACCGTCCAGGGTGAAACAAGGACGAGAGGCTGTCAACCAGTTTCATGTGTATTACAATAGACCATTGAACCATATCAGAGATGTTGACATATCAGAGAAGTTCACATCGTGTTCTGCATGAGATCAACTGTATCCTTGAAGGAAACAGTACAATCAGCGATATATCACGAGAGGTGAGCAGCAGAGAAATTAAATTAACTGATAAAAATAATGAGATGAGCATGAGAATATGAAAAATTATCATTCATCACCAGAGAGAAAGTCATGAGAATGTTGAATTCTGGTGTAACATAACTATTTTCATGTGAGAAATCTAGAAATATGATTTGTAAAAATGTAATAAAATATATATGAAAATGCACATGTAAGAAGTGAATCGAATTGACCTGCAAATTGAGTAGAACCAATGAGGATTACCAATATTTTGTTGTTGAATATAATAGTACTTAATTATTTTATGTGAACAAAATGGCAAAAAATTATAGAATTCTTAGCCCCTTGTGAAAATCCGAATTTTGTCAGTTTTCCAATTGATGCGTTGACAAATTTATCTAACGTTGATAGGCTATTTTTGAAAAACATGCCATGTGAATTATCATCTAATTTTTTAATTAAAGAACGGCACAATTAATTTTCATTTCTAGCCACATCGCTGAATAGGTTATCAGATATGATACTTTTTATTTCATGTATCCTCATATTTTCATTTGAAAAAATTGAGTAGGATCTGAGAAATATCAACCTCAAGGAAGCATAAATTACTTCCGAAATTTAAAATTGATTCGTCCAAGGATTTTCCTCAATAACTCGTTTTGGCAAGTTATATGTCGCATTATTTAGGAATATCATGTCAGGTTTTTGACATTTCATTTCAAAATTGTGATTTTGGAGAGTAAAAATTAAGGACAATTACAAAAAATTCTCTTTAAAAAATGCAAAATGGTGAACGCGCCGGGAGCATAAATAAACCGCTTGAATTTCTCTTCGAGACAAAATCATTCGGTATTCTTTTTTTCAATTCTCATGAACCAAGATTCAACTTTCGAATTGAAAACCTGAAGGGTTGACTGAAACCTCCGATAATTATCTCCTCAAAAGAACGATACGCGTGTCCCCAGCAGATTTTAATGACTCAAAGCAACGGTCTTAACAACCCCATCGCACTAATAAGAAACAAGTTTCCTTTCCAGCCCTAAACGGCAATTCTCAATGGCATTAACAAGAATTACGTGTACATCCTACACGTTATTCGGAGAACGTGGGAGCGGAGCTTCTGATTAGTTCAGGTGAACAGGGGGAAGATGAAGAAAATTGTTCCAAACCTTTCAGGCACAAGATGGCACGTGCGGAAATAAATTTTCAATCTATATGTTCATGCGGAGAATGTTTCCTCTGTGTTGGAATTGAGTTCGGATCGTATGTGCCTAGAATACATTTTCGAGAAAGAATTTTCATGTAAAACTAACTTTAGTTAGCTTTTTAAAGCTTGTATACAAGGTGACACAATCACATTTTACCCCCTTTTTTCGCCTTTGTTTTTGAAGATAATTTTCTTAAATTAATTTATAGCAGATCATATTCTGATATATCTTGTACAACGAGATCGTGCGAGATTATCTCAGTGTCTCACGGTTTCCGTGGTTAATCTGTTAGATTTATCACACAGAAAACATTTTAAAAAAGTGGATATCAATCAGTCCAAATGTATTTTTTTATGTTTCTTACCTCAGAATTTTGGAGAGGGTGAACCGATTCTGATGATTTTTTTTAATATTTGATATCTGGTGCTTGCCAGTTAGGTCTCAATTCAATTTCTTTCAGTTGTGACAATGGCATCTAGGAAAAAACAAGATAAGTACTAAATTTTTATTAAATATCTGCGCTGTAATGGAGCATTCGCACGGGGACAATTGACAAGCCATTCCATTGGGACAATCCAATAGTCTAGTGGATTAGCATCGTGTGAATGGGAACAATGTCTTGATCCATTCATGGGGACAATCCAGTACAGGATGCCAATTGATGAGGCATTTCACTGAGAAATTGGATTGGCTTTGTGGAATAGCTTTGTGTGAATAGAGACAATCCATTTGAATGGAATGTCTTCACCTGTTAATGGAGACAATCCATTGAATTTGAACGATTTTGAATTCATTGGCGCCAATGCCTTTCCCCTCCCTCGCTACGATTAATTGGTTCATTTTGACGTGCATCTCAACTTTTCTACCCTACTGTTGGGATATCGATAGAAAATATTCTAGTTGAAATCGAAAAAACATTGATGTCGTGAATAATCTTTTGAAAATAGCATCAGATAATTTTAAAAAATTTCAGAACAAATATTTCTGATGAAAAGTACTCATGAGAAGAAATTTTTCAAGATTTTTTATCAACCGATTGCAACAAAAGCAGCTTCAATAGACGCTCAACATGCAAATTCGTTTTTGTCTCTATGGTGATCTTGGGATTTTTATTAGATATTTTCCGAGCACTCAATTCTGAAACATCTATCCTAATCTCTCAGAAAATATTTTCAATAATAGAAGGAGGCCCCCTGTTTAAACTTGTGCAGTTATTTGTCTAGGGTCGAAACATGTCTATACATGGTAACATTTTTTATTTCAACTTGAGGTTTAATGGAGTCAGTTCGTTTCCCAATAAATTAACCCATAGATTCCCACCGAACAATTGGCCAGATTTTTATTTTCATCCAACAAAACACAAGATGACTCCTTAATTTTTTCCTATGTGTTACATATTCCATTTTATCATGTGATCTTCGGTATTGAAACAATCATGACCTTCAATTCGCGATTTACTAATATCTCTATTTTATGTCGATATTTTTAGAAGACTTTATGAACAGAAAATATTATAAAAAAATTTGTTGACTTTTTTTCTCTTTAAAAAGTTCAGTTTTCATCATGAAATCATTTTGTGTTTTGAATACTGTTCGTAGGTATGCTGGATTTGAAACTAATTCATTTCATTTTTCTGAACTGTTCTCAAAATCACAAAATGATTCAAGATCTATACTCACAAAAAATAAACCTTTGAATAATATACAAAAGTCAAAAAACTGTGATCACAATACGAATTTGTCTGATGAAGGAGTCTGATATAGACCCCGAAACGTTACAAAGTTCAATAATTCGGAGTATTATGTCCTGTTTCATCGTTTGGCAACAATTTTTTTGAGAGTTCTGGCCCCGGACAAATTGATGAACGAGCTCTTATCTTCTTTTATTTAAACAAATTGTTCCAGAGACTGGGACAGAATTTTCAGTAGAATGTAGAATCCTCCTGTAATATATTCCGATCGGAAGAAAATCATTCACGCTAAAAAAATCGAAAATAAGTATTTCCTGCAGAAAATATGATTCATTGTTCAATTATTTGTTGGTCCAATTTGAGTTTGCACTATCCCCGGAGACATTCCCATACATAGCCTATGATCTTCAAGATAATCTACTTCTAATTATCTCGATATTTGTCTTTATTGATCCAAAGTAGATCTCCCGAATCTACAGTTCTAATTTAACTTCTTTCAAAAGTTGCAGTATTGTTTTCAGTTATATTTTTCGTTTCGTGGTTGTCAATATTGACCTTCGACTCTATCAATTATTATATCAAGTCAATTCAAATTCTGTAAGTTGTCAAATTTCGTTAGTCACAACAACTGCCAAGATAGAATACTGAACTCACTTATCTGAGTTTATATCTGAATTTTACAAAACTTCACAGAAGTAGAGAAAATATCGTCTAATACTCGTGGCAGAAGTCAGTTGCAACACTCAAGCTTCCGAATTTCGCATTCGTGTTGAAATAATGTCTCATTCTGCAACGTGTTTTAGAATGAACTTCCAAACACCCTGTGCTAAATTTGAAGCGGAAAATTTGATATCATTGAGTTTTGATTTGAAGTGTGACTTTTTTTCAACAAAATGTTTTTCGATGTCCGTCAGTATCTGCTTTTAAAAAAATACACATATTCAAAAAAAGTATTGCATTTTTTCAATTTTAAAAATAATTTAAAACATCACAGTACCTTATCGACTAGCAAACATAAACAAACATCTGAATATTAATAGCATGTATTTCTACCTTGCTTTCTCATCACTTCTAGCATACGACGTGGCATACTTTCAATGCATTTCCGAATATCTTCTGGGGGAATGTATCCCATACATGTTCAATTGGATTTAAGTCTGGACTCTGGCTGGCCACACCAATCTTTGAATATTCGCCTCTTCTAATTATTCTGTTACAACCCGTGCAACGTGAGGCCTAGCATTATTCTGCATTAACAGAAATTGTTGGGGAAATTCGTAAATGCAATGAAAGTATGCCACGTCATATGGTAGAACCGATGAGAAAGCGAGGTGGAAATACACGCTACTAATTTTCAGATGTTTGTTCATTATTGTTATGTTTTAAATTGTTATAAAAATTGAAAAAACGCAACACTTTCTTCTAAAATGTGTATCTTTTTTTTTAAGCAGATACTGACGTAAATCGAAAAACAGTTTGTTAAGAAAGGGTCACACTCCAAATAAAAACTTAATGATATAAAATTTTCCGCCTCAAATTCACCACAGGGTGTTCAGAAATGGAGGACATTATACAAGGTTTTGTTTCACCCTGTATAACGAAAAAACTACAGGTATTTTTGCAAAGTAAATTTCAGGTTAATATAACAAGACACAATACTATACTTGGTGAATTTCAACAAAATCGGGGAACCACGAAAAAAGATACAGGGTCTTGATTTTGACAAAAATTTTCCCTGTCCAGAATTTATCGACGGGGAGTGTATCAATCAACAACCGAATGCTGTCTCATATTTCCGTTGTCTGCGTTTTTCCTTTTTTTGTAAATTTTTTAACGTATAATTTGGCTTCGGTAAGTGAGTTTATGTGCGGATCGAGGCTCTGCAACAGGCCATTTTATAATATATATGCAGTTTCGTTTGATTTCTTATGTTCACAGAGGACAAAAGGCCTCACGAAGACCTGCCGCCTGGAGACTTGCATTTGCTGTGTTGGCATACCGGACCGGTAATCCGGAGGTCGCGGGGTCGAGTCCTGCTCGGGGGGGCCTTTTTCCAGAATAAAATATTCAATCTGTACGCCAATAATTTCACATTTTTCATTGGCTGATTCACTATTACCATTCGAGATCTTAATGAGGTCCTGCCTTTCAAGCATTTCCAAAGTCTCGATCATTCAAACTTCCCTATCGCCGGAAAAACCGCTTCGCCGCATTCTTCAATCTCATACCTGGTCATTCGGGAATCACAGGTTACGAAGAGGGTGCTCGGAAACCACTCACTGGTCCAGAACCTCTCTGTGGTATAGGAAAATGTACATATAAGAAAGAGTTTCTGAATAAGGAGAAAACTGAAAAGGAAACACTCTGGCAGAATTTCCCAGGGTTGGATCACTCCTAAAAGTTCTTTCGGAATTTTGAAATTGCAAGATTCAAAAAATATTTGGATCTCAGTAGGAACCAACTACACCTCCTCACTGGCTTTCTTACAGGGCATTGTCGCCTCAGAAAGCACTTGCTGAGAATGGGCGTATCAGACACTGACGAAGGTAGATTCTGTGGGGAGGAGGAAGAAACTTCTATTTTCCTCGTCACAGAAGGCTTTGGTATTGTAAGCCAAAGGAAACCATTCTTTGGTCAAGAGACCTGTAGGAGTGAGGAATTAACCTCACTGAAGCCTTCCGAGATATTGGATTTCATAAGATCTCTGGGGCACAATAGGCCATCAGGTCGCAGTGGATTGTAAACCCTTTTGAACTATTTATTTGTTTCTCATTTGTAAACGTCAGTTTCCGAAAACACAATATTAATCACTAATGTTTATTTTATCAAGTCACTAACTTGTAAAAATGACAGTTAAATTGCAAAATTTTTACAATCGTATTCTTGCTCGTACCTTGAAGCTGCTTTTGTAGGTAATAAACTGGATGCTACACTGCTGGCTACCTCAATAAATTGTTTTGGTACATTCATTTTCGCTTTCGCCAAAACAAATGTAAAGAAAAATAAACAGAAATGTTCATGGCAACGCTTCCATAGCTTACGCCATTTGCGACAAATTATTTAGATTTTTTGGAATTTATCTAACGTTTTCACAAATGGGAAACAAATAAAATATAAAACAATACACTCAAGGTAACGGGTTTTACTGGCTCAAGGAGGTAACTGACGAGCCGCAGGCGAGTCAGTTATATCTTCCATTCGCCAGTAAAAACCCTCTTACCCTGCTAGTGATGTTATATACTATGACTATCAACTATTACATTATTCGAGATCTCATTATATATATTCTTATGAAAAAGAAATAAATAAATGTTGAAACAAAAAGTACCTAGCTGAGGTAAAAAAAAAGAACGGGGTATCATAACATTCTTCATATGAAACTATAGAATCATACGATACTATCATCATTAGTATCATACGATACTATAGTGCCAGGGAAGAAGACCTCAGCCGAAAAAACCTGTCTCCCCGTGAAAAAATAACATAAAATATTAAATATCCGGAAAATCTTGAAGGACATCAGTGTGATCATCTTCATGTTATCCGTCGATGGGCTCGGATAAACCGATTCTTCCCAAAACGACTCGCAATTCTTAATCTGAAATGAAAAAAGACAAAAGCAGATATGAAACCGACTATTCAGAATAAATCAAATGCATTTTAGAAATGCATTTGCTACTTTAAAAAACATCAACATTCAGATTTCTTGGCCAAATAATGTTCGGTGGTTTATAAATATTTATGACAGAAATGTCATAAAATTTGAAAGAAATGAAAAAAACTCCATCAATTTTCCCTTTCCGAATTTGTTGAAAATTATGAACTAATAATTTTTTAACATAACAAGATAAACTTGTAAAAAATCAATTAATACATAACTTTCAACTGTACTCTTTCACGAGGATTTTTTTCTGTTGTCGTGTGGGTTTCTTGCAGAAGAATCACTTCGATATCATGTTCATCAGCTAATTTGGAGATGTAATCACACTTGTCCTTCGACATTCAAATTCAAAATCCACAAATTCTTGCTCTCTGGTCGTGAGGGTTTTTTCAAACCGGATACTACCTTCCAGGTGATGATTTTTCGGCACTTCAGAAGTTTGAAGACCGCTACCGCTACCCAATGATAGAAAATCATCTCCCATAGATAAACCATACATTTTATAACACAAGAAAACAGAATATTTTTCAGGACCAAAAGCTACGACATATTCCGAGAATGAGGAATGTTCACAGGTATGCAAAATCGATCGAAACTTCGTCACAGTATAACCTATATGTATATGGAATCACCAGTTTTTGTTCCAGTCGAAAAGACCTAGTAGTTCGGATTTTACAACCCCGTGAATATTCAATTCCTCGCGGTGATGTGACGACATACTACATTCGCGCATCGCACTCCGTGAGACGAAAGTCCCTTATATTGGACCCGGCTACGTACTGAACCTCGCAAGTCGTTGGATGTAAAGTGACTTCACACGGATCCATCGAGCTCATGTTTATAACTCGATATCTCGGGCGCTATTTGACGTATTAAAAAAATTTTTGGACACAATATTTTCATTTTCGACGGAGAATAGGAATATGTAGAAATTGAAAAATGTGAACATTTCTCATTGTCATTCTGACCATCTCAGTGAGGTCCTAGCTCTCAAGTATTTCCAAAATCTCGATCATTCAAACCTCCCCATCGCCTGAAAAACCGCTTCGCCACATTCTTCAACCTCATACCTGCACACTCTCGACAACATAATGGGCCTCCCAGCATGGAGCGCCGCCCGAGGACCGGGTGGAAATTAAATTAGGGCCCGTATCAGTACCGGGAACAAACTCAATGAGGAAGGCAAGAAAAATAAGGTCTCTTTGATCTGGGTTCCTGGTCATTTGGGAATCACTGGTGACGAAGATGCCAACAAACTTGCCAGAGAGGGTGCTCGGAAACCACTAACTGGTCCAGAACCTTTCTGCGGTATGGGAAAATGTACATATAAGAAAGAGTTTCTGAATAAGGAGAAAACTGAAAGAGAAACACTCTGGCAGAATCTCCCAGGGTTGGATCACTCCAAAAAGTTCTTTCGGAATTTTGAAACTGCAAGATCCAAAAAATATTCGGATCTCAGTAGGAACCAACTACACCTCCTCACTGGCTTTCTTACAGGGCATTGTCGCCTCAGAAAGCACTTGCTGAGAATGGGTGTATCGGACACTGACGAGTGTAGATTCTGTGGGGAGGAGGAAGAAACTCCTATTCACCTATTCACAGAATGCTTTGGCATTGTAAGCCAAAGGAAACAATGCTTTGGTCAAGAGACCTGTAGGAGTGAGGAATTAGTCTCAGTGAAGCCTTCCGAGATATTGGATTTGATAAGATCTCTGTAAAGCATGTAAAAGAAAATTTTCAGCCACTTCTTTACTCAATACCTTGGCCTTTTCGGCGTATAACGCGTTTCAGAAACGCTATTACCTTTTGAAATCTGCAAATGACAACTAAACGTCTTATTTTTCAATAAATTTTTTAAGGAAAACAAACCTGCGAACAGGGGCATTCTCTTTCATTTCCAAGCATCTTTTCAGCATAGACCGTTTTGCCCATAAAGTATTAGGGCTGGCTCTAGCTGATAGTTGATTCAAGTAGACCAACAAAACATCTCCAGCTACCCCAATCACACTATTTTTGTTTTGCCATTTTTGAAGTCGTCGTATCTCGCTCGTACCTTGAAGCTGATTTTGCAGGTCGTAAACTTGATGCTACACTGCTGGCTGCCTCAATAATTTCTTTTGGTACATTCATTTTCACTTTCGCTAAAACAAATGTAAAAAAAAATAAACAGAAATGTTCATGGCAACGCTTCCATAGCTTACGACATTTGCGACAAATTATTGAGATTTTTCGGAATTTATCTAACCTTTTTACAAATGAGAAACAAATAAAATATAAAACAACGGGTTTTACTGGCTCAAGAAGATAACTGACGAGCCGCAGGCGAGTCAGTTATATCTTCCATTCGCCAGTGAAAACCCTCTTACCTTGCTAGTGATGTTATATACTATGACTATCAACTATTACATTATTCGAGATTTCATTATATATATTCTTATGAAAAAGAGATAAATAAATGTTGAAACAAAAAGTACCTTAGCTGAGGTAAAAAAAAAGAACGGGGTATCATAACATTCTTCATATGATACTATATAATTATACGATACTATCATCATTAGTATCATACGATACAATAAAGACAGGGGAAAAAACCTCAGCCGAAAAAAACCTGTCTCCCCGTGAAAAAATAACATAAAATATTAAATATCAGGAAAATGTTGAAAGACATCAGTGTGATCATCTTCATGTTATCCGTCGATGGGTTCGGATAAACAGATTCTTCCCAAAACGACTCGTAATTCTTAATCTGAAATGAAAAAAGACAAAATCAGATATGAAACCGACTATTCAGAATAAATCAAATGCATTTTAAAAATGCATTTGCTACTTTGAGAAACATCAACATTCAGATTTCTTCGCCAAATAATGTTCGAAGGTTCATAAATTAATATTTGTGACAGAAATGCCACAAAATTTGAAAGAAATGAAAAAAACAGAAGAATCACTTCGATATCATGTTCATCAGCTAATTTGGAGACGTAATCTCACTTGTCTTTCGAAATTCCTTCGATATTCAAATTCAAAATCCACAAATTCTTGCTCTCTGGTCGTGAGGGTTTTTCAAACCGGATACGACCTTCCAGGTGATGATTTTTCGGCACTTCTTATGTTTGAAGACCGCTACGGGACCCCAATGAAAGGCAACATCTCCCATAGATAAACCAAACATGTTATAACGTAAGAAAACAATATTTTTCAGGACCAAAAACTACGACATATTCCGAGAATGAGGAATGTTCACAAGTATGCAAAATCGATCGAAACTTCGTCACAGTATATCCTATATGTATATGAAATCACTAGTTTTTGTTCCAGTCGAAAAGACCTAGTAGTTCGGATTTTACAACCTCGTGAATATTCAATTCCTCGCGGACATGTGACGTTATACTACATTCGCAAATCGCACTCCGTGAGACGAAAGGCCCTTATATTGGACCCGGCTACGTACTGAACCTCGCAAGTCGTTGGATGTAAAGTGACGTCACACGGATCCATCGAATTCATGTTTATAACTCGATATCTCGGACGCTATTTGACGTATTCAAATAATTTTTGGACACAATATTTTCATTTTGTACGGAGAATAGGAATACGTAGAAATTGAAAACTGTGAACATTCCTCATTGTTATTCTGACAATCTCAGTGAGGTCCTGGCTTTCGAGCATTTCCAAAGTCTCGATCATTCAATCTTCCCATCGCCGGAAAAACCGCTTCGGCACATTTCCCGACCTGATACCTGCAAGCTCGCACGACATAACGGGCCTCCCAGCATGGAGCGCCGCCCGAGGCCCGGGTGGAAATTAAATTAGGGCCCGTATCAGTACCGGGAAACGGCGGAATGAAAAACGCGGAAACGAAACCATAGTTGCCAGTTACGCGGATACGGCAGAGCGGGAAGAGCGCTCCCGGTCAGGGTTGGAGGTGGGGGGTGACCGGGGGCGACCCAGACCGACGTCGGGAGGGCGGCGACCGGCGGCATCGATCCGCCCTGCTGCCGCTCGCTGCACCCGGAAGCGGCGTTGCCGGGTCTGCCGGGAAATCCGGGGGTTCGGGAATTGACCATATTCATCAGCTTTCGGTTGCAGCTTTTTTTGTGTTTTTTTGGTTGGCGACAATGTGTGATAAATCATGATGACATTGATCGTAATTGTCAATTGTCATTGGTTTTTTACTTTTTTCAAATTTTGAAATTTTTCCAGTAAGATTCCAATTTAAAATTTCATAGGTTTGTTTGATTTTCATAGGTTCCCTGAGAATAAAATACTTGCTAAGAAATGCTAACATTCTCTAGGATGCTCATTCATTAATTTCGATTAATTTACATTTCGAAAGTTTACATCTGTCCACTCATTAACATTATTTTCATTAGCAGGTCTAGGACAAAGACCTTTCGAAGATGATAACATAAATGTGACTGCGATAAAACATGAAACACAGGATGAGGCCAATATGAATCTTCCAAAAAAATATTATAGGCAGAATTATATTTTCATCGAAGAATTTTAGCAATTTTGTTGTATATTGTTATTTATTATACACTGCGAAAAAAAATTTGCGCACATTATGAAAATCTCAATTTCGATGAAAGTTAACTCTACATTGCCTTTATAACCTATTTTTTCATGTTCTCTCGGAAGACACATTAAATGAAAGAAAAATTCTGGTATTCACCGAATCTTATGTGACAGAAGAGAAATGAACAATTTTCAAAATACTGAAATGCTGATAAGCGATTTGATACTTGGTATTTCCACCCCTTGCGTTTATTACAGCTCGGCAACGACGGTTCGTACTCAAAATGAGTGATCTTAAAATGTTCTGATCTCAACCTCCCAGATTTCTCCGAGTTGGATTCCTAAGTCATTGAGAGTAGCTGGATGATTTTCTGAACTTCTCAGCCTTCTATTGAGGTTATCCCAAACCTACTCAATCGGATTGAGATCTGGACTTCTTGCTGGCCATTCCATTCGAGAGACTTCAACCTCTTCAAGATACTCCTGAACGATTCGCGTAAGATGGGGTCTGGCATTATCGTCCATAAAAATGAAATTTTTACCAATGAATGGAACAAATGGCACTACATGCTCTTCAAGAATGTTCCTTATCTACTTATCAGCATTCATAGCTCCATTATCAACGACCACTAGGTCTGTGCGAGCAGTCAAAGATATTCCATACCATAATCGATCTTCCCCCGAAACCAGTAGTATTCAGGAATTGCACTGAGCATATCTTTCATGTGGACGTCTGTATACAAGGGAACGTCGATCACAATGGTAGAGACAGAATATAGACTCATCTGTGAAGAGAACTCTTTCCCAATCGGCCTCTTCCCAATGGAAATGCTCTCTCGCAAAATCCAAACGCGCCCTTCGATGGGCGATTTCTTATTGTCTGAGTGCTAATTTGCACTCCATGAGTTTGCTCAAGCTGATTTTGAAGGAGGCGAGCGGTTGCAAATTGTTGTCTCAATGAAGAAACACTCAAGTAACGTTTTTGAACGGCAGTTGTTACCCGTGGTCTACCCTGTCCTGGTCTTTAGACATTCATACCTGTCTTCCTGAATCGCTACAACATTGTGGACCCACTTGTATGGGAAACTCCAAACTTTTCTGCAATTCTTGTGTATGTCCACCCTTCTTCTCGCAAAACTACCGCTTGGGCACATTCCTCTGAGGTCAAATTGCCTGTTTCGCATTGTATAGCGATCGGGTGTAAAATATCAAACGAAAGAAAAACTATTGATCACTAGAATTGATCGAGAACAACTGATTTTAGAATGGAGCCAATACATTCAAAATCTGACAATATCATCTTTTTCCATTCCCGCTGGGAAAAAACATTGAAGAAAAACGTTGAAAGTGGATAACATATGCATGCATCATTCTGATAAAAATTATTATCATTGAGAACACATTCAGTTGTAGAATAAATTTGAAATTTCCATAATATGCGTTCATTTTTTGCGCAGTGTAGTTCTTGTTTTGTTTTTCGTCTTCATCAAGAAATTCCTTGGATTTCCAACAAATTAAATAGTGTTGTGAACAAATCAGGTTATATCAGTACTACATGAAAAAGATCTACTGGACATAAACCTCCTAGTCATCCCTATATTGGTACTACAAATATTTCTGAAATTATTTCTATATGACCAAACTTGAATTCATGAAATTATCTGCACATTCGTAGGGGACATTTCAAATTTGAGGATGAAAACAATTATTGAAATTGAAAACTTCTATCTGAAAGGGGTGTTTTAAAGAAATTAGGCATCAAACTACAAACTTTCCATGGTACTGATGGAAATCGTAGATTTCATTGTGTTGAAAATTTTCACTTCTGCAATCTTCTTCTCAACATGAATTCTCAGACCTTCCAAAAATCAAAATTATTCCTAGTCTGCATAAGGAAGGATTGTTTGCTCCAAGGATATGTATGAATATAATAAAAGTTGAATTGTTGAATTACAATTAACTTGTAAGTACCGTTTTTCAAGTTGGGCTGATACTAACTAGCGATATCATTGGTGACTTGTTCCTCCAACTCATCTAGTTGATTAATCTAATAACAAATGATCAATGGATCCTATAAAATAAAAATTATGATATTCATGGGTATATTGGCGTTTAGATGATTTTCTTAAAGGTTCACATAGGCCATCGCATACACATTTATATTATCATCTTCAAAATGTCTTTCTGTTTGACCTGCTATGAATGGCTGTAAATTTAGTAGGCTAAAACTAGAAAACGGCTGGACCAATTTGTTCAATTTTGGCCTTTACTCATTCGTGGAATTCCAGGGAAGGTTTAAAAAGTGAGAAAATATAAAAATGCAAGCTATTCAATATGGTTTTTCCTTAGAAAAACAAGTGATCGATTATCATTGATTTTCGATGATCATCGATGTTTGACAATTAAACATCGTTGTTTTAAAATTGATTTTGCATTATTTATTACATCTATTTCTCGATTTCTATAATTTCTTCAAGTGAGGACTACGCGAAGTTTGCATAAAGCACCAATGTTATCAATTAATGATAAATAATTAATTAATAATTCGATAAACATCGAGTATCATATTCGGTTATCTATGTCATTATCGGCTTCGGTGATCATTTGTGAAAGTGATATTTCAAGTTACGTCCTCTTTTTGCAGTAGATCTTTTGTGATAGATGCAACTTACCTCAAAGTGTGCGAGAACTTTTTTGTCACTCAGTTAATTTCAATATGCGATGCCAGGAAGAAGAATACCTGACATAAAAAACCCCGTCACGGGAGGGCCCATACATTCAGGGGGTTGAGTGATCATTTGATTATAGGAATATAGTTTCGGTTATTTAGGTATGGTTAGGGAGGAAATACAATTGGATTTGGTAGGCGGTGTGGCAATCAGGATAGATCCTAAGCCTGGAGGCTTCTTCATGCTAGTTATGAAAAACTATTCTGCAAAGTTGAATGAAATATAGAAATTGCCTAATGAAGGAGTCTGATCTAGACTCCGAAACGTTACGCAGCTTTAGAGTTCGAAGTGTTTTCTCTTTTTTCATTGTTAGGCTACATTTTTTGTGAAGATTTGGCCCCTAACAAATTAGTGCTCAAGTTTTACGCAGGGCCTTTCTTCTATTTTCTAAAAAAAAAATTCTAATAATTGGTTCTCATTTCAGAGGCTGGGAGAGAAAACCCTAATAAAACTTTCAAGGGAATGCAAAAACCTCCCAGAAAATATTTCAACAGATTTCACGAGCCATTTGAATATCTGAAAAATTAAAATGATTTGAATATTGACCAAAACATTTCTTCCGGTACCGGGAATCGAACCCGAGCCTCCTGGGTGAGAGCCAGGTATCCTAGCCACTAGACCATACCGGATGGATGCAAGTACGCTTCAATACGGAAGTCATATATATTAAGTATAATTCTAAAGATGATTGAACACATTACTCATACTCATAGGGGCACCAGACCTGTGGCCAAAAATTTTTTTCGGGGGGTCTGATTTGGGAATGAACCTATGAAGATGAAATAATTCATGAATGTATAAGTAAAACTCAACACAGATTTATTTTACCACCTTCAGGGGGGGGGGGCTTAAGCCCTTTAGCTACGTGCCTGAGGGGCTCTTTTCTTATTAATATTTCTATCGATTCGGGACGGACTTTTGAATATTTCCTTACAATATCCTTATAATTTTTTTTAAATTCATTTAAAACGGGTTTACCTACACCGGCCAGTTCAGAATGCTAATCAGAGTACCTATCTTATCATTCAATTTAGAGAGTTCTTCGAGGAGAAAAGTCCATAATTTTATTTTCATCAAATAATAAGTTTATTTGTCTCCCAGTATACAAAATTGAATGTCATCTCAAAATAGCAACTTTTTTTTTTTTCAAACACAGTATCAAGTAGGTACACTAAGAAAACAGAATAAACCAAAAAAATATACACAAGTATACCCATAAAGCTCAGTGCTGTCTATGGGAATTGAAATAAATTTTAACATACAATGAGAAAAAAAGAAAAAACAAAATAGATGGTAAGAACTGAGGAAGCTACACTGCTTCTTCAATGATAGTCTAATGTACAGCTAATGAACAATTTGAAAAAAAATATCAACCACATGTGCGTCATCGCTAAGCAGAAATGAGTTCACTTTTGTTTGAAGCACCTGAAAGATGGAGCTCTGAGCACCGTCTCAGGCAAACTATTGATGAATCTTGGCCCCAAATATGCAAGACATCTGAGGCCACCAGTCTTCTTCCCAGGCGCAGTTTTTAATGAAAACAAACTGTATGATTAATTCATGTGTCTAACGAATTCATTTGCACGATTTAATTTTTTCACCCTCCATTATTTTTTATGAATTCTCACATAAAAATAATATACAGAAATTCAATCCATAATCTCTTTCTTGTTAAAAATAAATTTGAGCACTCGTAAAGTGCTGCTTATGATTAAAGTTGGATATTCGTATACATCCTGAAAAGTTATAGTTTCTCCCGCATGCTGAGAGAAAAAAAGTAGAAACAGTTTGATAATTACCGAGTCAAGCGGTATAAACTATGAACTCCTGATATCAATGTTCACTTAACGAGTGATAAATTATGAATTTCATTATTTAAACACGGTTTGGTTCATAATGGACCAAAGATGATATAGTTCGTTGAAATAAAATTGGTACTTGGTATGAAAATATTCAGGGTGTTTCATTTGGAAGAGGGTACGGGCTGTTACGAAATATAGCGAATCACCTTATACATTCAATTTCATGCTTGAAAAGCACACCATCAAATTTAAAAGTGATTTTTATAATATTTCAACACAAGGTCACAGAGAACTTTATTCGATATGTGGTTTGCATATAACTGTATGTTGGGAAAAGCTTAACATATTCATCATTACTCATACCTCGGAATTTCGACATTTAAAAATTTTGCTAACATTGAGAGAAGCAGGAAATTGTAGCTCTAGAAAACACGAAATGGAGAAGTTTTAGCGTTTAAATGCAAACATCAATTACATTAGGTTGGTCACACTGAGTGAAATGTGGAAAAGGAAGGAGTCCAACTTGAAAATTTGAATCACTGCTCATAAATTCCTCAGTTTCGTTTTCAGATGGTCACCTTGTATAGTCATGATGCCATTACAAAAACCCTACGAACAATTTTTCATACTTGACTCAATAAAAATCCTGTAGCCTTCCACATCGATCCATCGTACGAACTTTCCTCCCCTGTGCAGGAATAACTTCTCTATATTTTCAATTTTCCCTGCGTTACAGTGGCGTAGCAGTATTTGCATAATTGGCACTTCGACAAGTGGTGTGAGATCGCGATACAGTTGCGAGGTAATGACACCGAAGAGATGAAATGCTGCCAATAAAGAATTTTGAATATGGCAGGTCTTGTAATGGAGTGGAGCTGCAGGAGTATCTAGAAGATGGATGGGAAACGCTGAATATTTATGACATTTTGAAACACCCCACTATTCGCCCATATCATGTCGAGTAGAAGTGATGGATTTCATCAAACATTGAATGGGGGTTTTTCTGCATATTCGTCTAGTATACAGTCAGTTGGTGAGGTCAAAAGGCATTATATAAAGGTGCACATCAACAAGCAATTGAGCCAGTCAGAAGAAAAGTGGTAAAGTCACAAATTCAGAATCTTTGAGTTATACCGATATTTGAGTACATGAGGTTGCATATTATTCTTCTTATAAGTGGTATAAGTTAAATCATCCTTTTGACCAAGTAAATACCAATCTTTTCCACACCTGTCAATGTTATTTTTGATAAATTGCAACGTGAAACCTAAATTTCCCAACATTCCACTCTATTGCAGTTAGATCCCTCAATTGATAACTGGAAACATATGTATTTTTCAATGTGGGGCATATTGTACAGTGTACAGCGGTAAGAAATAAGTGATTTCCCCTCGCTGTATTGTAGGCAACCTATTGTGGCACTGGTTTGACAAATGTAAGTGAAAGTTTCTCATTAAGGTAGGTATTAGTTGCCCTTAACCACAAGATGTAAGTCAACCTACATCCTTAAGGAAATAATAATCTGAAATCATTTGTAATTTAAATTTTGATTTCATCAACATATTACAAAAATCAGGACAAAAATTTGGTGATATAAGTTGAAATGAAAATGAATGGTACAACTCTTACAATTACTCATATTATTAACAAAATTTGAAAACACACTTCTCCACAGATCCTTCATTTCTAACCAATGTGTCTGATGTTTTCCACCGAATATCGTTCGGACCAAACATTATAGAGTATAAAGATGGGAAACGAAGCGACAACAGTGATGTTAGCGACATCTGTAGTTTCAAAAGTAAACAGGTTATGGTTAAAACATTTAATTAGGGTCCATTTGGCAAAGATTATATGGAGATTAGTAGTAGTCTGTTGTCAATTTTGAAAGAAATACTTGAATAAATATTTTTGCTGAATGATTGTTTTTTTCTCGTATACGCTTATTTTCCACTGAAATAACTCGAAATCTACAAGTACAAGAGTAGCACCTAGCTCATCTTTGCCTGGGTGTTTTTCTGTTATAAATTTTGTGTTAATCCTGAAATGTGCATTCTTTTCATTACCAAAGAGAATGGAAATGTAAGTTTTGAAACTCGTATCATGTAACTGTCTCGTTCATTGCTTTTTATTTTCAGTGCTGTCAAATAGATAGTTTTCGGGGGATAGTATATTGTTCTGGATATCGCATAAAGAACTCTTGCTGGGCTGACCTACAGTTCTTGTTGTATACCTCTGATATATTTTTTTATTGTTGTTCAAACATTCTGTAATTAATATACAGTGGACTCCCGTTAAGTCGAAATCCTATAGGGACCAAAAGAATTGTTCGACTTATCTATTGTTCGGCTCACCAAAGTGAAACTTTACTTCTTCGAGAGAAAAACTCAGCTAAACACGAAATCATCATCAATGCACTGGAAGCATGTCCTTAGAAGTCGAAAAATCGTATGATATACATCACGTGTTGTGATTTGTTTGCGAACCGAATCTTCTTCGGTCTCATTCATTAGATCAAAAACTTCCACTCATAGAGGCAATGGTGGTTAGAAGAACGACTTATAGAGGTGGAGGTTCTCTTGGCGACCCTTCCAGCAATTCGACTTACTAGACCATCTAGACTCATTGAGATGAAAATGCAATGGGTAAGATATGTATGAATTAGGTCCAGAACAACTGTTCGACTTATCGATGGTCGATTTATCGAGAATTCACTGTATGAATAAGTTCTTGAAATTGTTATAGTAACTCTCTAATATGTGGTCAAATTTTTGAAATGTTCTCAATTTCATAAATATCGTGTTGTAGTTGATTTTACACAATCATTTCAAATTAAAATATAAAGAATCCAGAAGCGTATTTCATTCGATTCAAAACAATGTGTAGATGGAAAATATCATCCTGTTCAAAAAGCAGAGCCCTGCTTTTGTTTTGTCGATCAGTATGTTTTTTTTTGAAAGCTCAATAAAGAATACTCAATTTAATGCAAATTTATGAGAAGTATAATTCGAATTTCGTGCTTATCAAAATGGTATGTGAAACATAATGGATAATATAGCAAGAAGTAAATGATTAAAATTTGGAGGAAAAAAAGAATGGTTTACAACTTTTTTCATGAAGTTTGTTAATAATGTGCCCACCGTGAATATCTATACAATCTTCAACACGTCTGGCATTGATTAAAAAAGACGGTCTATTTCTTCTTGAGGGATACTATCTCAAGCTACTTGTACTTCATTACTCAGAGCTGCCAAAGTCCTTGGGGATAAATTTCCAAGCCTTCTACCCACCATGTCCCGAACATGCTCTATGGGCGAAAGATCAGGGTATGCGAGCGGCCATGAATTCACATGAGTTACTTCATAAAAGTTCAAAGTAACTCTGGCGACATGAAGTAGAGCATTATCTTGCTGTACTGTTGGATTCGGCGTACACGTGCTCAAAGCATTTTAGCAACAACTTAACATCGACGTTAGATCTATTCGAACAGCTGGTTTGTTGTGAAATTCAAAAAAGTACAGGGCATCCCAAATTGCTTGATTTTGGCTGTTTCAGGTACTTCTAGATTTGATAGGTAAAAACGTTGAGAGGAGTCCTGCGCTCGATTTTCGTGAAAACACCACTAGTGAAAACCATTTCACGATATCTTCATTTGTTTTGATGATATAACAACATTTTCAAATTTCTTCGATTTCAAAGATGTACCATAACTTTTTCATTTTCGAAAATATCTGAAAAGGATAAATACTTTCAACAAGCACTTTTTCACTGGGAATAAGACATTATTTTAAATTTTTTTCATCTTCAAATTTTTTTTATGATATAAGATGAAAAAAAATGCTTTCGTATTAAAAAAAAAATTTTTGTTTTTTTTCCACGAGAAAAATTGAATATACTTTTTTATTTCCGTATCGTTTTCAGATATTCTCGTAAATAAAAAAGTTTCGATTCTCGAAATCGATAGTATATCAAAATAAAAAAAAATGAAGATATCCTGGAAACGTTTTCACAAATGGTGTTTTCACGAAAATCTAGCCCAGGACACCTCTCAAAGTTTTTACCTATCTATTCTAGAAGTACCTAAAACAGTTAAAATTAAGCAATTTGGGATATCCTGTATAATACTTAAGTTACGAAAAAATGTTTATATGAAAAAACCTTCATGATTTCTATCTCTGAAATTTAATCATTTACTCCTTGTTTTACCGATAAATTTCAAATTAAACAGCCCCTCTAGGTGTTGCAGTTTGTTCGTCAGTTAGTATATCTTAGAAACAAAAGTAGCAATAACATTTTCAACAAAGCGCATTCGCCATTTCGCTCCCCTCGCTGAGACCACAGAAACACATCGACTAATGCGTGACGAGAAACGTCAAATTCAATCTTCGTTCTCCAGAACTGAACGTCTCTCCTAAGCGTTTCGCCACCTCGTTCGTGCCCACTCCATCACGCTGAGCTCAATTAAGAAAAGCCTCCCCCCCGCCAAATTACCATTTGATCATCCGGTGGCGCTATATGAAGATTTCTGCCGAACGCCGGCGAATGAAAATGAATGTTTCAGGCCCGAATCGGCGAATATCAATACGAAATCGCATCCCCCGGCGTTCCATTGATTATTCGACTAATGAGGATGAATGGGAGACGTAAAATGGAGGCATCAAAGCCTTCGGGGGCCACTGAATGCGGCGCCGTGGGGATGGAGGGAGTCGAGAATATTCTGTGGTTGCGAAAATTCGTATTCGGCGTGATTTAATGGTGTTTAGGATGTGAGGAAAGTTTGAAGGCTCCATGTGTGTTAATATTGGTACGAAATGAGATGAAAGATGGTTGCTTGGAGAATTGAACGATTTTGTATGACTGAGGAGTTCCTAGAACTTTAGTATCAACAAATTTTATGATCCAATGAATAAATAATCAATTGACGTTTTCTTCATCAAATCAAATGTAATGTACAACGTGTGATTCATCGTTCAAAAGGTTATTTTGGGTCAGAATAAAAAATTGCAAAAATATACAGGGTCAAGTGTAATGTACAGGGTGGGCATATTTCGATGTTTTAGCACTACAACTTTTGAACCAGAGGAGATAGACAAAATCTGATGCCCCATTCTCGATCTCTTTTTCGGAGAAACTAACAAGAGTTTTATTCATTTTTGGCTACCTTCTTTTGTTTTCGAGTTATAAGCGGAAATTGGAAAAATGGCGATATCGAAAAAAATTTATATCTCCGCTAATACTGATGATAGAGCTTTGAAATTAAAACATTCTACAGGCACTTTTTTACGTAGAATCCAGTGGCATGCTCGTCTTTTCTGTACCATTTTCAATTATGAAGCTATGATCCAAAGTTATGTTTTTTTGAATGGAAACACTATATTTCTGTAACATTTTCTGAAAGCTTAATTTTTTGTGATTTCAAAAATATATAATATCGTATAGTTTCGATCAATATGAGTATAGAAAGTGGTCAAAAGCCTATTTTCATGTGAGTCTCAATACTTTCTATGGTTTCAACTGTTGATGAGCACAGAAATGTAGCTTCCTATAACAAGAGCATAGAAATGAAAAGACTACTAGAAAGAAATTGTGGTAATTATACGATACTAAATTTTTTGTGCTTATCGACAATTGAAACCATAGAAACTATTGAGACTCAGATGAATAAAGGCGCTGGACCAATTTCTATACTCATATTGATTTATTTATACGAACCATACGATGTTATATATTTTTGAAATCAGAAGAACTTAAGCTTTCAGAAAATGGCAAAGAAATCTAATGTTCCTCCAAACATAACTTTGGGTCATAGCTTCATAATTAAAAATGCTGCGAAAAAGGCGAGCATGCCACTGGATTCTACGAAGAAAAGTTCCTGTATAATTTTTTAATTTCAGAGCTCTATCATCAGTATTGGCGGAGATATAAATTTTTTCCGATATCGCCATTTTTCCAATTTCTGCTTATAACTCGAAAACAAAAGAAGGTAGCCAGAAACGAATACTACTCTTGTCAGTTTCTCCGAAAAAGAGATCGAGAATGGGGTATCAGATTTTGTCTTTCTCCTCTGATTCAAAAGTTGTAGTGCTAAAACATCGAAATATGCCCACCCTGTACATGAAACTGGTTGGCAGCCTCTTGTTCTTGTCCCACTCAGGACGGTCTGTTCTCATAATGTTGAAATCGATCAATTGGTATGATATTCATTACAAAACTGAAGTCTCAAGTTCATTCATCTGATTCAATTAGTGGTTTTAGTCACTTAGAAGTATTTCACATAATTCATCAATTGTATCCTCTATTTTTCTGGTGAACTTACTAATCTTGCTCAATCGAAGCAGTTTGTCTTTGTAAATGTTGTATCGATTCATAAATTTTGCACTCATTTAAAGACCAACTCTATGGATATTGATTTTAATAATTCTATCTATTCAAATTTATTGTATCGATCTCAAAGATGAACAGACTTAGACAATGTAGTGTTTGTACTTCTCTCTCAGAAAAAATTTAGGATGTAGTATACAATTTTTTTTGTTTTTTCGTTTCAAATTTTGATCGAGTATCCAATTGTGAATTCTTTCCTATTCAAATCGTTGAATTCCTCGAAGTTCTTTTCAGAATATAAAGAAAAAACTGAAGAAAAAAGGGACATAAGTGTTTCAGGCTTCCACGACCGGATATACTGACATTAAGAGAGTCTTCCGGGCTTATTGGCCGTGGTCTATTAGGAATTATTTCACCTAACGTTTCTTCCACAACTGCGGTAGGCATCTTCAGAGGATTCTTGGTCTGAGGTTGTAACTCGACCGCTGAATTTCCGAAAGTGATGCTGGATTCAATCCGTTGGCCCAACTTATACCCTGATCATCGGCGGGAGAAGGTAGAGGGTTTACGCGCGCGATGTTGATTGGTCCATCTGTCCCACATCGTATTGGCTTGATTTTGGTCTTTTCCAACACCGGCAACCATGCGCTGTGTGCCAATGGCTTCCATGTTCATCCTTAGATAGAAACTTTCGATGTTCGAAATAACCTCTGCCTTTTAGAAAACAATATTGTGTCCATCTGTTGGAGCATGTTCCGCTAGTGCGGATTTTTCTGTCTGAGTCGACAGCATCGTTCATGCTCCTTAATTCTTGTTTGATACTTCGCTTCGTTGTACCAATGTAGACTTTGCCGCAGTCACAAGGTATCCTGTAAATACCGGGTTGAGAGAGTGAGTCGACTTTGTCTTTAGTAGTTCTGCATTTGGCCAAGTTTTTGAGTTGGTTTATAGACAGTCTCTATATTGTGCCTCTTTAGTATTCTACCAATTCTATCGGTGACCTTGGGGATATATGGTAAGATAGCTCTTTCATTGGGGTAAGTTGTGATATGTTATCATCACGTATGGAAAGTTTTGGTTTTATTGCCCTCTGAATTTCCTTAGCATTATTTCCTTTAGCGACGAATGCATGCTGTAGATGTTCAAGTTCATTCTCCAGAAATTCCGGCTAGCATTATCGTGATGATAACACATCACAACTTACCCCCAATGGAAGAGCTATCTTACCACATATCCCCAAGGTCACCGATAGAATTGGTAGAATACTAAAGAGGCACAAAATAGAGACTGTCTATAAGCCAACTCAGAAACTTGGCCAAATGCAGAACTACCAAAGACAAAGGCGACCCACTCTCTCAACCCGGTATTTAAAAGATACCTTGGTGACTTCGGCAAATGATGAGTGTTTTAACATGTCAATGCACCTTAAATGAATAATTCTTGAGTTATTTCGGAATTTTTTGATTTCATGTAGTACCTAGAGTAAAATTCATAAGATCTAATTCATATCAACAATGATAAATGTATTCAGAAAAAGGTCTATCACTAGTGAATTATTGTAATAATTTATATTTTATGAACATAGATCATTGTTGATATAAAACAGATTTTATGAATTTGACTCTACGTACGACATAAAATCAAAAAATCCTAAATACCTCAAGAAGAATTCATTTTGGGAGCGTTAACCTATTAGAACACTATCATCATTTTTTTCGCAGAATCCATAAAAACAAAGGTGTCCTCATTCGGAAAACAAAAGTTATGGGCCAATCTTGATCCCAATTTTTGACCCAACATTTGGAACACCCTGTGGCAAGTTTTTCAAAATTCTAGAAATTTACAATATTTCCACTATCTTCGACTTCAAAAATGTAAAAACGGTTCGTACAAAATTCATATAGAATAGGAATAACAAACATAATACCGAATACTCTTATTTCCCTTTTCACATTTCGACGAATGCGACGATTTATAGAAATTTGAAACGAAAAAAACAGAAAAAAAGGTTTTTACATTTTTTTTTCATACTCTGTATAGTATAAATGAAAGTGAACAGGCTTCAAGAATATTTCAGCTCGGTAGATAATGTCAAGCAATATCCTATTACCAATTTTCAGATTTCAAATTGGTTCAGGTCTCCAGAAACGTCTAATAGGCCGACGAACTTGGTACACCCTGTATTATATGTTCCTATGTAATGATTGTGTGACTAATTTTTTTAATTTTTCGAAAGTCATTATTTTTTTGGGGGTAATCACCCCCCATTACAACCCCGTATCAACGTCAATGCTTTTCTCTTGGCCTATCTCATTATTACAACTCGATCTTCTCTTAGAATTCATTATTTGAACCTTCTGTTTTTCTAATGGAATAAAGAGGCAACGAACTTCATTGATTGCTCTGTCACTGTAAACTTTCCGCTTAATATTGAGTGAGTTGAATTGTCTCAACGTCTAAGTCTGACAAATAAATTCAATTGTACAATAACTAATGCTTCAGTTAGGTGAAAAAGATCTTATTGAAATATCAATAATGATCGGTTATCGTGACGTGCGAGAACTCATGCAAAATTTCTTAAATATTGTCCTTTTCGTACAAGAGATATTTACATGATTCTACATACACTTTTTCCCAACCCTGTATACATAAATATAGTAATGTTTCACCCAAACTGAAGCCAAAGGGTCGTACAGTAGGAACTCTTTGATCATCTTCGCGCAAAATTATGTCTTTACGTCTCTACATCCGCTTTAAGGAACGACAAAGGAAATAAATCATAAGTTCAGGGCTTTGAAGTATTCAAGGAATATGGAATATTCCATCAAGTATTCTCGAATGTAGGGATTCAATTCTTCAAGTAGCGGATGTGCACTAGAGTGTCCCACACTCTATACGGATTTCATTTTATCCAGTGACATCCCGATTAGGCTACCCCATTCCAAAGTTTGCGAAGGCGAGATCCCTTAAGATTTCGGAGATTATTACATCAGATGTTTGTGGGTCTCTCACGCTGAGTTGGCTTCGAAAGGAGCGGAATCTTTTCATTTATTTCAACATATTATGGAGAATATTTCGGATGGTTCATTCGGAGCATGTCTGTCTGAAGACACTTTCAGTAATCACAAATACTCGATATAAAGGGTGATTATTTTAGAGGCGGAGAACTTCAAATCATGTTTAAACTCCCATAATAAAAATAAAAATTCATGAACATAGGTTTTTATAACAGATAATTCTTTGGCATTTATCGTCTGAAAATTATTTCGGGCATATGGCCACCTCGGCTAGCACGTACATGACGTTATCTTGAGGTCCAATTTTCACACACCTATCGCAGTAAATCTTGCTGTATTCCGGTAATTACCCGTTGAATATTGGCTTCAAGGTGCTCAATCGTTTGTGGTTTGTCGGCGTAGACTTGTGATGTCTTACACCTCCAGAGAAAATAGTCCAAAGGTGTCCAAGGTCGCACGAATACGGTGGCCAGTTAACAGATAGATCCATTTCGGGAAATCACTCGATCATCAAAGGTTTTCCTCAGTAAATTAATTGTATCGCGGGATGTGTGGCCTGGGACGTCTAACAGGATTCGCAGTATAGTTTACGGTGAACGTATTGCAAAAATGATCTACAGTTTCTCGAATTAATCGTACTGACAGACGATTATGATAACCATAAAATGTACTTAATAGTTGCCCGAATTGAACTACCTATGGTTTTCGTAATAAATTTTAATAATTTGCAAGCGTTGCACCGAAGTAACTCTAGGTATGATGAATTCGTCAAAGCAGACTTAATAAAAACTAACAAAGAACTGTCAAATCGGAGACCCTGGAAATTTTTTATTTGAATTTAAAGTTCTCCGCCTCTAAAATAATCACCCTTTAGTAATTAGAGCAATGAGAGTTGAGGCATGGGCGTTTAACGCCCACTTCTCAAAATATTTTTTTTTGATTTTTTGAATTGTTTCCAAAACTAACTTGAAACGGAAAAGTTAAAAAATAAATGTGTAGTTGCCAAAAACAAATTATTGCAATGTCCATCTAGATCATTCTGTTCTTCTTCACTTTTCCCTTTTGGATGAAGTAGAGTTATGTCTATGATCATTGTAACATTTTCAGAATATGTTGCTTTTTTGCTGGAGATTTTGCGATTATCACAGAATGTAATTTATGCCATTTTCAGGTTATACATTAATACATTTTCTCCTTTTTCTGCATTTTTTCATTTATTGGTGTTTCCTGTGATATCGGAAAAATAATGTTTATATTTATTCCAATTATTATTTTGTATGGCCTGATCTCTCCTTTTTGACTTGTACAGGGTGGGCATATTTCGATGTTTTAGCTCTACAACTTTTGAACCAGAAGAGATAGTCAAATACTGATACCCCATTCTCGATCTCTTTTTCGGAGAAACTTACAAGAGTTGTATTCATTTTTGGCTACCTTCTTTTGTTTTCGAGTTATAAGTGAATATTGGAAAAATGGCGATGTCGGAAAAAATTTATATCTTCGCTAATTCTGATGATAGAGCTCTGAAATCAAAACATTCTACAGGCACTTTTTTACGGAGAATCCAGTGGCATGCTCGTCTTTTTTGCAGCATTTTTAATTTCGAAGCTATGGCCCAAAGTTATGTTTTTTCAAATAGAATCACTATATTTCTGTGCTATTTTCTGAAAGCTTAATTTTTTCTGATTTCAAAAATATATAACATTGTAGGTTTGTATCAATATAAGTATAGAAATTGGTCAAAAACCTTATTTTCATGTGAGTCTCAATACTTTCTATGGTTTCAACTGTTGATGAGCACAGACAAATGGAGCTTCCTATAACAAGAGCATAGAAATGAAAAGACTACTGGAAAGAAAGTGTGGTAATTATACCATAAAAAATTTTCTCTGCTCATCAACAATCGAAACCATAGAAAGTATTGAGACTTAGATGAATATAAGTTATTGACCAATTTCTATACTCATTTGATTTATTTATACGAACCATACGATGTTATAAATATTTGAAATCAGAAAAATTAAGCTTTCCGAAAATGGCACAGAAATTTAGTGATTCTATTTGAAAAACATACATATAAGGAGTTTCTGGAGAAGGAGAAAACTGAAAGAAAAACACTCTGGTAGAATCTCGCAGGGTTGGATCACTCCAAAAAGTTCCTTCGGAATTTTGAAACTGCAAGATCTAGAAAATATTTGGATCTCAGTAAGAACCAACTACACCTCCTCACTGGCTTTCTTACAGGGCATTTTTGCCTCAGAAAGCACTTACTGAGAATGGGCGTATCCGACACTGACGAGTGTAGATTCTGTGGGGAGGAGGAAGAAACTCCTGTTCACCTAGTCACAGAATGCTTTGGCATTGTAAGCTAAATGAAACAATGCTTTGGTCAAGAGACCTGTAGGAGTGAGGAATTTGCCTCACTGAAGCCTTCCGAGATATTGGATTTCATAAGATTTTCAGGACTGGAAAGCGAGCTGTAAAGATTTGTCAGGGGGCACAATAGACCATGAGGTCGCAGTGGACTGTTACCTCTTTTAAACTATTAATAAGCTTGATAACGATTGCTTCAATCGCTTTTTCAGGCATACTCAGTGCTAACTGAGGTTTCAAAAGGGAAAAAACTTGAACAAAATTCAAGATAGTTCAAAATCTCGGCAAAAAACAATAAATATTATCACCAAAGGGATAGAAACAAGACCACATTTCGGAAAACTTACCTAAAGCATGAATTCATCCGGTTCCTATTCTCTTGTGCCAAGTGTGCCATGCAAAGTGAAAATTGAATTCTTCAGAATAACTTATGTAGTTTCTCATAGTATTACCGAAATTTCTAATCAATGAAAAAATATAGATTTTGGAGCTTCAAAGAAAAATCAAGATATTCTGAGTACCTCCCTGAAATTATGCATAATTCATTAAGTGTTTGAAAGAGCTTCCTGAAGTGAACAATCCCATAAAATTTGATCGAAATCGGACGTTACATTCCAGAGTTAAAGCTAACGCAAATTTGTGAGACATTCTCCAATAACAAAAGCATGACTAAATTATGTAACGATCTTTTTCTACAACTAGTAAAATTGTCATTTTTTTGACGTTGCCAAAACTGCATGCACAAATTACTTCAAATTCGAGTTTTCATGTGGTTGGGGCCAAAGATTATAGAGTATAAAGATGGGAAACGATGCGACTACGCAGTGATGTCAGCGACATCTGTTTTTCAAAAGTAATCGGTCTATGGTTAAAATATTTAATTAGGGTCCATTTGGCATAGATTATATAGAGATTATTAGTAGGCTGTTGTCATTTTTGAAAGAAATAGTTGAATAAATATTCTTGCTGAATGATGATTATATTTTCTCGCGTATTTTCCACTGAAATAACTCGAAATCTACAAGAGTAGCACCTAGCTCACTCCATAATCTTGGTTTGTGTGTTTTTCTGTTATAAATTTTGTTTTAAAAACTGGCCGACATTCGAAATGCATGGTGATTAATTGCAGAAATAATAGAAAGAATAATCTTCAATGTGCATTCTTTTCACTACCGAAGAGAATGAAAATGTAAGTTTTGAAACTCGTATCATGTAACTGTCTTGTTCATTGCATTTTATTTTCAGTGTTGTCAAATAGATAGAGGTTTCGGGGCAAAAATATATTGTTCTGGATAATTTGTTTTCGAACCGAATTTTCTTCGGTCTAATTCATTAGATCAAAAAGTTCTACTCATAGAGGCAATGGTGGTTAGAAGAACGTCTTATAGAGGTGGTGGTTCTCTTGACGACCCTTCCAGCAGTTCGACTCATCTACTAGACCCTCTAGACTCATTGAGGTGAAAATACACTGGGTAAGATATGTATGAATCGGGTCCAGAACAACTGTTTGACTTATTGATGTTCGATTTATCGAGAGTTCACTGTATGAATAAACTCTTGAAATTGTTATAATAATTCTCTAATTTGTGAACGAATTTTCAAGATGTTCTCAATTTCATAATTATCGAATTCTAGTTGATTTTACACAATCATTTCAAATAAAAATATAAAGAATTCAGAAGCGTATTTCATTTGATTCAAAACAATATGTAGATGGAAAATATCATCCTGATCAAAGAAACGGAACTCTGCTTTTGTTTTGTCAATCAGGATGTTTTTTTAAAAGCTCGACAAGGAATACTCAATGGAAATTTATGAGAAGTATAATTCGAATTAATTAAAATAGTTTTCTGTACTGAATTATGTTTTCAGCGCCATCTAGGTGTCACAAGTAAGAAACTAGCCAAAAATCGTAGTCGGATTTTAGTACCACAGATGTAAGAGCGTTTCCTATCTTTCTAACTCTATAATATTTGGTTGGGGCTTTTTATAAAAGTGAGTCTGAGCCCATTCACAAAAACGTCCCAAACTTCATCGATTCCCTCCCGTACTCCTCAGATATTCTACACTGCTTTAGCGTCGGGTGTCTTCCCAGAAAACAGCGTCATGGTAATGAGAGCCGTCAGAGTTCTGAGTAAGGAGATCTCCATTGTTGGGGACACACTTCTGACTGGCAAAGGTTATTGTGTGAATTCCTTGGAGACTGAAATGAGGTATCGAGTTTGCTACGGAACCCAAGACAACCAGGGCGTGGATAACAATTAAAAATGGGTCACCGGAAACGGATACTGGGAACTCAGGGCATTAGTTAGGAGAGATTTCACGTTGCGTCAGCAAAAGGAACACCTCGTTTCTACCATCAGATGAATGAACTTGAGAATTCAGGTTCATAATGAGTGGAGCATGCTTATTGATTCAATTTATTCTTTTATCCGAAGAAATGAAGCCAAGAAGCTGTCAACCATTTTCATGTATATTACACTTGACCGTTGAACCTTTTCAGAGAAATTCACATCGTGTGCTGCTGGACAAAGACTTATTCTAGGTTTTACCCTGATGGTTTGAGAATTCCTTCTTCTCAAACCCGAGAACAGCAATTAGCAATGAGTTATAAGAGGTGATCATTTGAGAAATAAGATGAACTGATAGAAGTAATGAGACGAGCATGAGACTATAATGAATCAATATTCATTTCCAGGGAGAAAAACATGAGAATGTTCGTTTCTGGTGTAATTTCACCATTTCAATATGGGAAATCTAGGGATGTCTGAAAATCGATGTGAATTATAACAATATAATAAAATATAAAGTGAAACGAATTGAGCTGTAAATTTAGTAAAACTAATGAGGATTACTAATATTTCTGTAAATTCACCAAGAATGAAGAGATGACAAGAAATTCATAATAATTATTCAAGAGAGTTGACTAACAACAAAGTTAGCACAAGACGAGATGTTCAAACATTCGAAGCAAGTACAAAAGATATAGTCTCTCTTGTTGAGTATCGACCTCAACATGCTTTATTAGCTGCATGATTTCCAGAGCATTCTTTCAGTCTTACCCAAAATAATGGAAAATATATATGTGTATGAAGTTATATAATCCTCTTCCTGAAAGTCCAAGAATAATTAAAGAACTTAATGCCTATAAAAAGAAAATTATATGTACCTGGTTAGCGTTGAAACTAACTCTCTAGAAGAATACTTTGTTACCTGTAGGAACTTCAAATGATGTTAATTGCTATATGTATCTGACCTCATCTCTAATTCATTTGATAAGTCTAGGAATGCAAATAAATAAATATCATTATTATTATTAATTTCGGTGATTTTATATTGTTGGCATACTGTGAAAAATACATTGAGATTGAATTTTCGAAACTCTTTTTTAATTCTGAATCGTTGAACCATATTCTTCGAATAAACTGTATCTTTTTCCATATCGCTTCATTTAATAGCGTGAATGAAACATTACCACGAAAAATTTGTGTCTTTTTGCTGACATGAGATTAGCTGTCAGAAAGTTTTGAGCTCTCTGAGTAACTACATCTCATCTTCGATCCTTCCTAGTGCTGTAATGGTCAAGAAAGAAAGTACTGGGAAAAACTTCAGTACGATGCTATGCAAAAAAGAGGAATGGAAGCATGAATACACCCACCAAAATTTCAAAGAAAATACCGTTAAATGGTATACAGCTGGTTCTAAAACCAACAAGGGAACTGGCGCTGGGGTTCACGGGGCCAAAGCCAAGTGTGCACTATCGTTGGGTTCCTGTGTGAGTGTTCTTCAAGCAGAAATATTAGCAATCGGAAGATGTCTAGATGTTGATCTACAGAGAAACAGAATTGCGACATAGCTATTCACTCAGATAGTCAAGCTGCTATTAAAGCACTGAACTCCTATATCATCGACTCAAAGTCGACATGGGAATGCTGGGGCTAACTCAATGAGGTAGGCAAGAAAAATAAGGTCTCTTTGATCTGGGTTCCTGGTCATTCGGGAATCACAGGTAACGAAGAGGATAATAAACTTGCCAGAGAGGGTGCTCGGAAACTACTCACTGGCCCAGAACCTTTCCGTGGTATAGCACAATGTACATATAAGGAGTTTCTGGAGAAAGAGAAAACTGAAAGAGAAACACTCTGGCAGAATCTCCCAGGGTTGGATCACTTCAAAGAGTTCCTTGGGAATTTTGAAACTGCAAGATCCAAAAAATATTTGGATCCCAGTAAGAACCAACTACACCTCCTCACTGACTTTCTTACAGGGCATTGTCGCCTCAGAAAGCACTTGGTGAGAATGGTCGTATCGGACACTGACGAGTGTAGATTCTGTGGGGAGGAGGAAGAAACTCCTATTCACCTAGTCACAGAATGCTTTGGCATTGCAATCCAAAGGAAACAATGCTTTGCTCAAGAGACCTGTAGGAGTGAGGAATTAGCCTCACTGAAGCCTTCTGAGATATTGGATTTCATAAGATCTCTGGGACTGGAAGGCGAGCTGTAAAGCTTTGTCAGGGGGCACAATAGACCATCAGGTCGCAGTGGACTGTAACCCCTTTCAAACTATTAACTGCCGACATGAGCAAAAATTTTCCGAGTTCGTTGCATAGGGACATGACATCTCATAGACATAGACTTTTTATGATCAGCGCATAGAAACAAGTCGGAATTTCATGATTGACGCTACTATTGAGTATTTGCGTGCGATAAAGTGTTACTTTCCAAACGCTGATACAACAAATTTGAAAAATCGCCCGTTGCAAAGTTGTCATAGGCGCCACACCGGTGTCGGAATAAAAACTTGATAAGGCATGCCCATTGCAAGGGACAAACCCAATTATCCACTCGGAACACGTTTGCATCACGAATATTGACCGTTTGTAATTCCGACAGGCATATACATCCTAAACATGGACACGAATGTGAGATGAGGGCAATACGCGACAGTATAAACCAGCAACGAAACACATCGGTACATTCCTCCTCATTAGGGGTTGGATTGACACAAATCTCATGATTACGTTACAGAGTGGATTACATTTTGTTCGGAATTTCTCCAACGCCGAAAGAAAAGGTACGCATCCATTGTTGCCAATTTGATTATAGTTCGTGATTCCAATTGATATACCTATTATTTTTTTTTTACTTGAAAAATTCATTTTGAAGTTCAAGTTGATTAGCATTTCTGCTGGACCTCGCCTTTTTGGTAGGTAGTAAATTAATAGTAATGGAAAATATTTAATGGACGTAACCCTCTGAAACGAAAATGAACCGTAGACAGCTGTTTCGGGCTTTCGTTTCAGAGGGTTATGTGTATTAAATTTTTTCCATGTACTTCACCGATCCGTCATTATTTATCCTTATATTATATTAATAGTAATGTAAAATTTCTTGTAATGTGGTGTTATATTGCCTACTGAATAAAGTCAATTATTATTATTATATAGATGGGGGAGATCCTTATACCTCACTACGATCATGGTACGACCGAAATATTGCAGCCCAAAAGTAAACTGCTTCACATGAGTAAGGGATATTGACTTAAATTGCAGAAAAATATAGTTTAAATAAAATTTTGTGATGAAAATTCATATTAATATGATTTCAAGTTGCAGGAAATAAAATTAATTTTAGCCTGTAGGTCTGCAGCGTATACACGGTGGTTAGGAAAATTCGAGTGAAATAACGAAATTCCCAGAGAATTCAAGCATTTTGAGACTATCAATACAAGTATGGCCTCCACGAGCATCAATAACAGCTTGACATCTTCTTTGCATACTACACACGAGGTTATTAAACATTTCTTGGGGAATTTGGTTCCATAAACGGGGCAGAAGCTCCCTCAGATCATTTAAGGATTCTGGGGTAGGTTGATGATTATCTAATCTTCTTTGGAGCATATCACATGCATGTTCTATGCAATTTAAATCTGGTAAGTTCGGATGTGTTGGTAAATGTGGAATACCAAGATCCTCGCACGCATTCTCAACTATGGCTGCACGGTGCGGTCTAGCGTTATCGTCTAGAAATTGAAAAGTTTTACCAAGAGCAGCGTGAAAATTTGGCAAAAAATTGTCAATGACATGCTTTCTATAGTGTAAGGCGGTCATATTCCCAGGACAAATGTGTAGATCTATGCACTCGTTGAAACATATTCCGGCCCATACCATAATATTATCCCCTCGGAATGGATGGACTTCTTGGACATAGCGACGATTACGGCGTATGCGTTGGATTGGCCATAGCCTTATTCTTCGAGAATCTGAAAAACGTCGATATCTGGATTCATCAGTGAAAAGGACACTACGCCATTGATCGTTCCAAATGATATGTTGCCTTGCCCATTCCAGTCTTTGGCGCTTATGGTTACGTGTTAATGGAACCCCTCTTAATGGACGTCTAGAACCTAGATTCACCTCTCTCAAACGTCGTCTGATGGTTTCGATCGAAACTTAGAAATTTTTGTTTTCCGTTTTATTCTTCTTCTTGAGAATACTTGGCTTCACGGTCGCGGAAAAGAATTGGGCCATTCCCCCACTCAGAAAAACTTGCATGGGGGCCATGATTTAGGGCCACTGCTAAAACCCCATCGAGTGAGAGAGGATGCACAGAGTTCATTTTAGCATGTGATTGGAGATTTGGAACTTCATTTTAACGCAATTAGATGTCACAGCTTTGTTACTTCTACTCAGTACATCACACCTTATTGCTTTAAGTATCGAAGATTTTTATGAAGATTTTGTCCCTGATGTGTATGGGATATTGATGATACCAAATAAGGATGAATCCGGTATATCTGTCATCTCAGTGACAAAATCTAATATCATTTCTCCAACCTCACGATAAAAAAACTATGAGCCTGGGAATTGAAAATGATATTAATTTCGATGAATACAATTTTGAATTCATCTATGTTTCAAAAATGTTTTTGGTGTGGCCTCCGTAAAGGCAAAAAATTTTTTTGCTTTCCGTTTGATTCTTTTTCTTAAAAGCACAGTTTTAGTTCTGAAAAGTTCTACAGTTAATGAATGAATTCGTATCAAGTGGCCAACATAATACCGTAAAACGGGGTAACTTTGAACGATTTTTTCTTTCAGAGCTATATATCTCCAGTAAGGAAGCTAATGAAAAATCCCAAAAAAATATATATCGCGGGCATCAGTTAGAGCTTGCTGCTGACAAAAAATTAGATTCCAAAATGATCAATAACCTTTTTTTTTCAAATTAAATTATGGGTGTTCAAACTTCAAACACCTCGATACAAAAAAAAAGTTTTTTTTCGAAATAGTATCAGACTGAACTATCTAGTCACAACTTCTCAGATATGGGCGAAGATGATTTGCACTAAACAAGAGGGCTCCTTCCTTTTCTGCCTACCTTAGGGACTTGCCAAGCTGTGAATAATTCGGTGATCGGTATAATTCCCTCGTCGGGTACTTATTGCCAGGAAAACTCACGCAAAGAAAATTTTTTTTTTCTCAATTTATTTCTGAACCTGAACTATAAGTGGCATATTTTCCTGCAGCATGTTTTCTTTTGTAAGAGCGAAACATTTCCTACAAGAAAAAACCGAGTTAATTTCAAATCTCGAGCTTCATTGAACACGTTCAAAGTTACCCCGAAAACGATGACTAAGCACATTGTTCTCCAAAAGTATAAATAGAACAAAATGTGTTGAAGTATTTGAAATTCCTTTGCTATACTGTTGCTAGGATAATGAATTGTTGTAACAGATATACAGGGTGACCATTTGAAAACGAAACAGACGAGATTACAGACGAAATAAATTTTTTCGATAGAAATGCTCGGACAGGTAGATTTCTGTTTCGAGGGGGACAACTTAAGATGTAGGTTACGGACGCATAGCGCTTCAACCCTTGCTACTACAACCCTCACCCCCAATTTTTGAATAGGGAAGATGGGGTGAGTGATACCTCATTTGAAAGGTATTTTTATACTGATTTCAGCACAGTAATTGTTTTTTCATTTCATGCATTAGTTCTCGAAATATTCTTGACTAAGCATTTGGAAATGAAGTGGTGTTTTCATGGCACTTGTAGTGTTTTTTTTGTGAAAAACCTTTCAAATGAGGTATCACTCACCCCATCTTCCCTATTCAAAAACTGGGGGTGAGGGTTGTAGTAGCAAGGGTTGAAGCGCTATGCGTCCGTAACCTACACCTTAAGTTGTCCCCCTCGAAACAGAAATCGACCTGTCCGAGAATTTCTATCGAAAAAATTTATTTCGTCTGTAATCTCGTCTGTTCCGTTTTCAAATGGCCACCCTGTATTTTGCGAGCATGTAGTGCAAAAACTTACGGTTATAGCAACAAAAGTTTGCAGACCATTTCGAACGTGGATATTTTAGGTTCGAAGTAACATATCAGGATTTCTAACTCTCAGAACTTATTTTCATGTAAATTCTGTAGTGGCATTCTTGAATTTGTAACGAATTGAGTAGTGCAAACCCGATGTCGCTAAATCTAATGGTTTGTTCACTATAAGTCGATATAACAAAATTAACTTTTTGTTCAAAGTTACCCCATTTTACCAGTAAAGTATGAATAATAGTACAGAATGGTATGGAAGAAAGTAAAGATGTGTAGAATGATGTAAAAGGAAGGATGTAGAAAGAGGCAGTAATAAAATTCCATAAATCAGTATAATCGACGACTAAAGCCTATTGATCACTTATTTCCGACAGAAAAAAACTCTTATCGGTAACTGGCAACGGACTCGAACAAACTTCGACAGAATAATGGCCAAATGGAAGACATTCGTCATTTTCGCCCGTACTTTCAATGCTGTTTTGCTGTGTTTGGTCAACTGAAAATATGATACAGTCTTTCGGAGGTCCTTGGCGTGAGGGGGGGGGCGATTATTAGTTGGCTGTATTCATAAATCATAGACGGCGATGGTTTGTGAATGAAGGACGTTGGAAATTTGTGGTCGGTAGAGGGGAGTCCTCTTGCATACAGAGCAGGAAACGTTGTAATATTTCACTGGGAGAAGGAGAGTTTGCCGGGGGTGAATGATTGCGGGGATGTGGACATGGCAGTGGCGGTACGGGGGCGTGTTTGAGGTATATAAATGGATAGAAAATAGAAGGATTCCCGAAAAACAACTTAAAATATGAAGTAATTTTTTTTTACATCTGCCATCAAAAGTGACACTATTATTGACAGCAAACAATATTCAAATTGATTGTTTACGTGGAAGCGTATTAAAAATATTTTTAACCCATTAGCGCCGGAATTAATTTTTATTTATTTTTAAAATTTTTTTGTTAAAAGCTGGTCCGAAACACTCTGTCGAGTCGGACAAATAATATATAAATATTATCCGCCCTCTAGTTTTTTCAAAATTGGCTTTTGTCATAAGGCAACCCTAGGCGCTTGTGATCACTTTTCAGGAATATTTTCATTTCTAGAGTAAATACTATTTTACTGAAAGATACATGAAATTTCTTGACATTTTGATAGTTTCAACACATTTTGTTCATTTATAAAATATTTACAATGCCATAATACAAATATCATGCGGTATGAAACGAAAAAAAAACAATCTATGCAAAGTCCAACATCGCATTTTCAACATATTGTTCTCATGATCGACTAACATCCACGTCCAGCGCACTCTTTTTGTCTTCTGTGTACTTCACAAGATGATTGAGTTCATCGAGTCTTACGGAATTGGAAATTAGACTATCTCTGGAAGAACTAGAGGATGACCGCCTTTCTTGTCCTTTCGGTGCCACCCCATACTTTTTCAAATAGCTGGTGACCACTTCTCGTTTGAATTCGAGTTGCGAATTTTTTGGTCTTCCTGTTTTATTGTACAGAATTCAGCTATTTTGCATAGCTTCGTCTAGCAACCATGAAACAATCGGCCAATACCATTTCTTACTACGAATTCCTATCCGGTCAGCATTATCACTGAGTACAAGCGCCTACGGTTGCCATATGGCAACCCACGAAATCTACTGAAAAAAATTTTCCTACTGATATTTTTTTGTGATTATATTTAGCCTGTTAGGATCATGAATTGAAGTTTCAAGATTCTATAAAAAAAATTATGACAAAACCAGGGTGCAAATAGAAAATATTTCACTCACACGAATTTAGGTTCCATGTTTTTCACGATTCACAGAGGACTCAAAGTTTCACAACATCTGAAGACGGAACGAGTAAGTTTACAGAAAAAATACTTGTTACTGGTAAAATAAGGTACATTTTTGTATCAAGTAAACCAACCAACTTTCTAGCTACAAATCTGCGCATCTGGGAACCATTTGAATAACACCCCGAAAGCGTTGCCATATGGCAACCGTAGGCGCTAATGGGTTAACATTAGTATTAAAAATATTATTAGCACTTCATTTTTATGATGAAATCAGATGAAAAAAATTCAGCAATTACAAATTTTCATCATCAACATTTAACCATCATTACTTATGAACATTGATATTAATCGTAAAACTAGAACAATTACTAACATATATGCCCTGTGACGTGAGGGAGCTTAGCAAAACATTATTAGAATCCTCAGCATCAGTACTTGTAGAAACAACTTGTACAATATTGGATGATGATGATCCAAAATCTGTTGAGGTTGGGAGAATTTTTTCAGCAATGTCATTTCTAAATGCAATGGAATGATTAATATACCTCTCAGCTACCGTCGTAGACTTCCATCCACCATTTTTTTTAAATCCGTAATATTTGCTCCTGATTCTGCTAGCAATGAAGCGGAGGATCTTCGAAAACAGTGTCCTGTATATTGCTTTGGTTCTGGCAGTTTGGGGAATTCGGCAACAATAGATGGAATTTTCCCGAATATATCAATACCAACTGGATTGGCAGTGCATTCAGCATTCATGTATTTCAGGAAAAACGACGATGTTTGGTGACAGAAGGGCGCAGTACAAAGTACTTATGAAAATAGTCTACAATAACACTGAAAGAACGACTGACTGTCTTTTTTGTATTCGGAAGTTATATAACCAATGATTTATTTGTTCAGTGTCTTTCACTGATAAGATATACAATTCTTCACGCCGACAGGCTCCAAATCATCCGATTTCTCATCTGGTGACACCTTTATAAACTCTTCAACTTGTTCACTAGTGAGAATTTTCGATTTTTTGGACGATATCCTTTACTTTTCCGTTTTAAATATGCTATTACCTTAAAATATTCACCAACATCCACACCATTTTTAACAAGGGCGCTTGACTTCATCATTGAAAATTTGCTTCACAAAGTTGATGAACTCAATTTTCTTGATTTTTCTTCTAAGTATGCCAGGAAACAGTTTCACTGAAGTTCCCTTCTACATTTTTCAATTTACACCAGGCCAGGAAATTGTTATATGCAATATCGGAATTCCGAACAGATTTTTTAGGTAGGAGTTCCAGATTTGCTCTTCTTGCAGACTCTTCAATAACACCAAATCGTCACTTTCATTAATAATTGGACTCTCGACAAACATATTGATCAGTTAAAAACCCAAGACGAAAATTGAACAGGAACGAAATTCAAATCTTTTCTCTTTTGTTAGTAATCATAACGTTGGCAACGTTTGCCATTCACAACAACCTTTTGACTATTTGAATATTAGAATGTATTTTGAAGTTTATTGTCATTGCAAATTTGCCGATTTTGTCATCAAAATAGGGCAGTTGTACAAAAAACATTGAATGGTATTTGTGTTGAAACTGATTTTATTTTGTTCTTGAAATTGTTCAATTCGCTCTGGTCATTTCACAATCTTTTTCACCCACAAAATGAAACGCCACTTTTAACACTCATATCATATATAACTATGTTACCCTTCTTATTTTTTTCTTCGAATTTTAATCATACACTCCTTGGAATACTATCTATGTTTCACCAAAAAAATATGAAATTGAAACAGCTCCCTCTGGGCGATGTAGTTTCTTTATCTGTTAGTATAACTCTCCAATATTGACGAAATTATTCACATCTCTCGACTGATTGTCGAAAATGACATCTCTTCCTGCCCAATTCTATCCCATTCACGCCTTTGCGGAAACGACATACACGCAGACAATTTTCCGATCGGATAAAGAGGAATTCCGGCAAAAAGTCGGATCCGAAACCTGTCCCAATAACTCCGGGCACATATAACTCCGGCAGAATCAAAAGACACGAGAAGAGAATCTAATCGGCGGGATGCTGGCTTTCCGTGCGTTTTGTCTCTTTCATCTCGATGACTTTGTACCTCCGGGCAGTGGCAGATTGGACCGAAGGAACGGCTTCAATTTCAATTCCCTCGGCGGTTTACGTCAGGACAAAAAACAGGGGATTGTCGGAATATTTCATTTCACCGCGGACGTACGACTTGTGCAAAGGAAATTCTGGTTGGTATGTGGATTTGAGGATGAAGAAGAAGGTTCCTTCCTTGCGAAGCATTTTCTTAACGAAGCAGAGTTTACTCTAACAGGTATCGCCACTTGTAATTCTTTACTCAGTTGGCTTAAACTATTAGCCTCGAAAGTAAGTAAAAGATGTTTTGAATATTTTATATTTGGGGGATATTGGATACTGATGATGCCCAATAAGGATGATACCGGTATATCTTTTCATTCAATCACAGTGATTCTTTTCTCCAGCCTCAAGATATAAGATTTGTAATCTTATGGATGCTACTTAAAACCCTCAATCTTTAGTGAGAAAAATTCCATATGGACTTGCAAAATGCTAACAGTGACAAAAAAATAATAGAAGGATGAAACCAATAGGAAAAGGCTTAGATACGGAATCATATTTTGGGCGAATTCCGTTGAAGCTGATAGAATTTTTATCCTACAAAAAAAGGTGCCTAAGAAGTATTTTCAAATTGAAATATAATGATTCTTGTAGGAACATTTTTATTGAACATAAAATACTAACCTTGTACAGCTTATACATATTTGAATGTGTGATGTATATAATAAATAATTATAATGATTTCAAAAATTCAATGTTGAAACATGAATATAATACTAGAGGAAAAACTTATTTGATTTCTGAAAAAACAAGTTACACATATATACAGAAAAATATTACTCACTTTATACTAACGATATGGAATAAATTACCTGAAGATTTTAAAAGCAGGCACATCAAGGCACAAAAGAAATCACTAAAATGTTATTACAGTGGTAAAGAATTCATCTGTGATGGAGATTTTCATGAACTTTAGAATAGTATATACCATGTATTTTTTTGGGGTTAATTGTTTGAGGGTATGATTTTAATATTGTTGGGGTATTTCTGTTGGGTATCTGTTCATATAACGTGATCTACATCTGTAAAGGTCTTATGGATCAAATAAAGATATTATAATTATAACAAAAATGAAAGAAAGATGACAGACGATCTGAGGTGCGAAAATTAGAAAGTTGAAAAGGGTATTAGTGTTGAAGGTGACGTTTTATTTAGTAAGTGAAAAAAAAATTTTTGTGAAATGAGCGGAGCGAATTCAACAATTTCATGAACAAAATAAAATCACTTTTAACACATATATTCAGTTACGACGTCTTTCACTCAGTTGCAAGTACTTGGCAATTACTATATTATTATGAATAATGAATACTGAGAGTCTCCTGCTCCATTTAAAATCCTTCCATAATTTTAAACTTGAATTTTGTAGCCAATTCACCAAAATAATTTACGAAATATTTCTGAAATTTTTTTTTTAACCCCGCCGAATCGGTAAAAAATGTTGAAGACATGAAGAAGTTTGTCTTTCGACCTACCGTTAAAATACGGGGTGGCCATTTGAAAACGAAACAGACGAGATTACAGACGAAATAAATTTTTTAGATAGAAATGGTCAGACAGGTCGATTTTTGTTTCGAGGGGGACAACTTAAGATGTAGGTTAAGGACGCATAGCGCTTCAACCCTTGCTACTACAACCCTCACCCCCAATTTTTGAATAGGGAAGATGGGGTGAGTGATACCTCATTTGAAAGAAAGGTTTTTCACAAAAAAACACTACAAGTGCCATGAAAACACCACTTCATTTTCAAATGCCTAGTCAAGAATATTTCGAGAACTAATGCATAAAATGAAAAAAACAATTACTGTGCTGAAATCAGTATAAAAATACCTTTCAAATGAGGTATCACTCACCCCATCTTCTCTATTCAAAAATTGGGGGTAGTAGCAAGGGTTGAAGCGCTATGCGTCCGTAACCTACATCTTAAGTTGTCCCCCTCGAAACAGAAATCGACCTGTCCGAGCATTTCTATCGAAAAAATTTATTTCGTCTGTAATCTCGTCTGTTTCGTTTTCAAATGGCCACAATGTACCTACAAGTCAATGTAGCTCATCCTTCATATTGGATCAAAATTGTGAGGGGAAAACATTGAAGTATTTCTCCTCTTCCACTTCTAATACTTTAATTGGTGGAAATAATGACCTGTAATGAAAAAAACAACTCAGCCGAACTGCACTTCGTCTATTTTCCATTGAAATCGTCGAGAGCATTGCCTTCAGTATTCGTAGTAGATGCGGAAGTTGAAAACTTGGATTGAAAATGTTGAATGCAATTTCGTTAATTCAATCCGGATGAAGAAAACTCTTTTTAACAAAGTCTGAGGATGAGAAGTTCGCATTAAACTAGTTGTACTGGTTCGAGGAGAGTATATCCCTATAGATTGATGCTGTTTAGAGTTCACCAGATCGTAGGGCATTTTGTTAAAATAATCTCTTGCATTTGTTGTATTCTTTTTAATGGTACAGACTCCATTGGATTTTTGACATTTCGATATACAAGTTGAGTCTTATTCCTGAAAACTCAATTTGGGGTTTCTCTCCCAGTTTCCGAAACAAGAAACAATTAGAAAAAATTTTCAAATAATAGAAGAAAGGCCCCTGCGTAAAAATTTGAGCACTAATTTTTCAGAGGCCAAATCTTTACAACAAGGAATTGTTGCCTAACAATGAACAAAAAGAAAACACTTTGAACTGTGAAGCGTAACGTTTCGGAGTCTAAATCAGGGACGGACCGAAGCAAAATTTTTGGGGGGGGGGAAATCCATCGAAAATTTTCCAACTGATGGACATTGAATTAACAAGAAACCGTTATACATATTATGGTATAATATTTGTTTCGATAAAAAAAATTCAAAATGATGAATTTCAACAGAGTGGGGGGTAATTAACTTTTTTTCCATCTACCGAAAATTCAATTAAGTAGATTTTATGGAGTTTGTTTCTTTCATGAAGAGTATCTTGATGTTGCTTGAAACTTTGAGAAACACTACTTGTTTGTTTCTTGAGTTTTGTAGTTCTTCTTTAATTATTTATTTCATGGAATCTGAAAGTGAGGGCATGGCTCATTTTCATCAGAGAAAATATTTTTTCTGAAAAATCTATTCTTTTAATTACGAGAAAGGAGTAAATATTGGGAATCAAAGTTATGAGAAATTAACGTTAATTTACCAATTACCCAATATTCAATAATGCGAGTTTCTTCATTTTATGGAATCGTTTTTTTTATGAGGAATACCTTGAAGTATGTTTGAAACTTTGAGACACACTTTTTGTTTCATTCTCTGATTTAGTTCAGTTTCATTCTTTGGTGGTTGTATCGCAAAATTTCAAGCATCATAATAAAACAAGAGATTTTTCACGAAAAAAGCATATTCCATAAAATGAAGAAATATACATGATTGAATGTTGAGCAGATGAAAAATCAAAGATAATTACTGAATACTTTGATGGGATTCATGATATTGAAATTGCTCATCCGTAATTTCCAGAAAATATAATTCGTTTGATAAATAATGAGCCTTACTTTAGCTTACAGATTTCATGAAATAAAGAAAAGCAACATAACTAGGGAATAAAACATAAAAAGTATGTCAAAGTGTGTGTCATAAATCAAGAAAATTCCTAAAAAAAGACAGATTCCCAATTTAGTAGGGAAACGATTTTGACCTAAATCAGTTATATTGAAGAAATAATTTCGAACAAAATTACTTAAGGTATTCTGTAGCCACTACCCATAATTTTCTTTCACACTTGTTGTCCTTCAGGCATTTTCTATTCATAAAATTTTTTAAAAATTTTTTATAAGGCACCACATAACTCAAACTTCACTCTGAATCGATTTGGTTCAATATTCAAACTTATTTACACATATTGTTTATTAGCAAAACTATAACACAATGTACGAAGAGCGTACATAAAGATGATTCTATTCATGATACCAGATGGTTTTTTTATGACACAGTCTATGCGACGTAACTGAAAAATTTACAACTAGGTACCTACTTCTTGATGATAAAAATAGTGGGTTAAATACCATTTATTGGCGGCTATAAATATATTGTCAAGTGCTGATTGCAAACTTGTTTTTTCTAATTCAGATTCCTTCGTATTCCATAACTCCTCGGAATTATTTTACCAACTGCTTTGAACTTTTTTCAAATGCTCTGGAATTTTTTCCAACTGGTTTGAATTTTGGCCAACTGCTTTGAAATTTTTTCCAACTGCTTCGAAATTTTTCCAACCGCTTTGACATTTTTCCAACCGCTTTGAAATTTTTCCAACTGCTTTGAAAATTTGCCAACTTCGTTCAACATTGGGGGGGGATCATCCCCCCATCCCCCCCTTGGGCCCGTCCCTGGTCTAAATCAGACTTCTACGAAGTTGTATGAAAACTAGAAATTGTCTGACGAAGAAGTCTGATTTAGACTCCGAAACGTTACGCTTCAGAGTTCAAAGTGTTCTCTTTTTGTTCATTGTTAGGCAACAATTTCTTCGTGTAAAGTTTTGGCCCCTGACAAATTACTGCTCAAATTTTTACGCAGAGTCCTTTTTTCTATTATTCAAAAATTTTTCTTATTGTTCCTTGTTTCAGAAACTGGGAGAGGCAAAAACCTCCCAGACAATATTTCAATAGATATAAGATAAGTCTTGTACTTGTTCCTATATTTGAACGAGAGATTTTTCTGTGATCAAAAGAAACACTTACCTCCTTACCATTTTTTCCGTTCATATTGAAAATTCAAAGCTCTCATGTAGCTCAAAACAATACTTTAAATTCTACTTCTAATAGTAGTCCTGAAGAACCCTCATATTATTCTGAAATGCCTTGCAAATGGCGAAAACTCATTTTTTTCCGTAATGAGAAACAAACAATATATAATTGAGGGCTCGAAGAAATACGTTGCTTCGCTAAATTCTCTCTCGTCGCATGATGATTATATAAATATTATTTCAAAATACCAGCAGCATTGAAGAGCTCAAATAATATGTAATTATACGTTACAACTTCTACCTTGAACATATCACTTTGCGAGTTCCTGAGTTCCTTTAGGACTAACACAAGAAGAGTAAGAATTATATTATCCTTCTCAGAGTTGAAAGAATCAAAATAAATGAAGGGAAATGTAGAGTGATATGATCAAAAGCAAGGATTATATAGTAAAAAAGATAGGAAACTCCCTTATATCTGTGGTACTAAAATCCTACTACGATTTTCGGCCACTTTCTTACTTTTGACATCTAGAGGGCGTTGAAAACATTATTCAGTACAGAAAACTATTTAAACAGACGCGAAATTCGAATAAATACTTCTCACTAATTTCCATTGAATTGAGTATTCTCTGTCGAGCTTTTAAAGAAACATCCTGATCGACAAAACAAAAGCAGGGCTCCGCTTTTTGATCAGAATGATATTTTCCATCTACACTTGTTTTGAATCAAATGAAATACGCTTCTGGATTCTTTATATTTTTATTTAAAATGATTGTGTAAAATACAATACAATAATTATGAAATTGAGAACATTTCGAAAATTTGTTCACATATTAGAGAATTATTATAACAATTTCAAGAACTTATTCATACAGTGAACTCTCGATAAATCTAACTTACACAGTGTATTTTCACTTCAATGAGTCTAGGGGGTCTAGTAGATGAGTCAAACTGCTGGAAGGGTCGTCAAGAGAACCTCCGCTTTTATAAGTCGTTCTTCTAACCACCATTGCCTCTATGAATGGAACTTTTTGATCTAATGAATGAGACCGAAAAAGATTCGATTCGCAAACCAATCACCACATGTGATGAATATCATAGGTTTTTTCGATGTCTAAGGACATATTTTCAGTGCTCAGACGCTCGTTTCTCATTGATGATGATTATGTGTTTACCTGAGTTTTTTTCTCACTTCAATAACTCGAATGTTTGGTGAACAATAGTTTAGTCGAACAGTTCTTTTGGTCCCTAGGAGTTCGACTTAACGAGAGTCCACTCTATATTAATTACAGAATGTTTGAAAAATAATAAATAAAAGAAAAATATCAGAGGTGTACAACAAGACCTATATGTCAGCCCAGCAAGAGTTCTTTAAACGTTATCCAGAACAATACATTTTTGCCAGGAAAATTCTATTCATTGGACAGCACTGAAAATAAAAAGCAATGGACAAGACAGTTACATTATACGAGTTTGAAAAATTACATTCCAATTCACTTTGGTAAAGAAAACAATGGACATTCAGGATTATTCTTTCTATTATAACTGCAATGAATCACCATGCATTTTAAATGTCGGACAGTTTTTAACACAAAATTCATAACATTAAAACACACATGCAAAGACTATAGAGTGAGCTAGGTGCTACTCTTTTAGATTTAGAGTTATTTCAGTGGAAGATACGCGTATACGAGAATACAATCCATATTCTACAAAAATATTTATTCAAAATTGACAACAGCCTCTACTAATAATCTCTATATAATCTTGCCAAATGGACCCTAATCAAATATTTTTACCACAACCCGTTGAGTTTCGAAACTACAGATGTCGCTCACATCACTGTAGTCGCTTCGTTTCCCATCTTTATACTCTATAATCTTTGATCAAAAGTACAGTGACTTTATTCAATTTATTTTGAATAAAGTCACTATAATCAAAAGAGGTTGTTAGCGCCATCTATGAGGTCGACCTGAAATGTTTGCTATTGATTTTCACTTTACGCCATCTCTTCAGATTGTATGAAATCTGTGATGAACTCTGTGTAGAATTCTACAACTTTCTGTTGTAGTTCCATGAAAAATGAAGGTGTGGATTGATGAAAGTAAGATGGAAAATATGGTGTACGTAACACTGATATGTATATGTCTACGCACTCTTACCTTTATTTATAAAATGTCGTTTTCAAATGAATAATGATCAGCGAGGTTAGTGCCGAAGAAATATATGACCTAGGATATAGAATGACCCTTCCACAAATGTTGACGCTATTAGATGTCGCCACTTGTGAAATTTTACTATGAAGGCTCAAACTGGTTGCCTCAAAAATCTTTTATAAAGATGACACTACAGTGTGAGTCTTAGAATTGACTATGATGGTATTCATTTCGCTCTTATCTAGTTTGAAATTCCCCATTTCTGTTAATGTTTGGCACATTGAGAATTGTCTGAAAATTGTCATACTTTCCGCATGGCAAGGACGTAGCCAAAATTTAATTTTTTTGGGATTTTCAAATTTGTTTGAAACACCAAAACCGCAGAATTTATTGAGCACAACTGTGTGCCAAAAGTTAGGTGTTCGATTTTCCTTTCTTCAATACTCAGGTGTGCTGAAGAAACCAGCAACGTTTGGTGAAACTCTCTCAATATCAGAACCAAAATTAAAAAAAAATAAATAAATAAAAGCTGAAATAAAAAATTAAACCTTCAATTTGAAAATATATTAAAATATTCTTCACACGGCTTTACATTTGTATATGCATGTATGTTCGTTTAGTTCGTTTGAAGGTCGTCTAGTTGTAAAAAAATGATTCCATACGTAGTTATGGCACCTACGATTTTGTACAGTAAGTCCCCATTAAGTAGTAGGCATCGTTTTATTTCCAAGATTGGTGGTTCATGGAGAAGCTCCAGAAGAAACATTTTCACCTGAAAAGCTTCATCAGTCAAAAATAATCAATTGGCCATCCTCTATTATCTTATACACACAAACAATTACGTATGTGAAAATGAAATTGGACAATCTTTACTCACAAACTATGCACATCAAGTAAAGACAGAAGATGATCTCTAAAATATCCATGATTTAATTTTCTGATATTGTTTTTTCATCCTAAATCTCTTTTGGGTTAAGGTGCAGATGAAATTTGATATTCTGAATGCCAGGTAATGATATATGATTTTTTCATCAATACACAAGCTTGTTACAAAATACAAATATATTGCCGATGAGTGGTTATTGTAAATTCAAATAAAAACTATAAAAAGCATTTCATTTGAAAATGAAAACATGTTTACTGACCAACCTGTTTCTTATCTTCAGTGGAAATGTCCGTTATGGAAGATTTCAAGAAGTATAGCTGTTGGTTCATCTAAAAAATATATTATGATAACACAGTCATTGGAAAATACAGCAACAGCAAAAGAAAAGAAAGGCAGAGCTGAAAAATCCTTCAACTATATAGCCGAGCTGGCTGACCATTTCAAGAAAAAGAGCAGCAACAACCCAATTCATAGAGGGCAAGCATGACCACTTTCAGTTATATAGGGAGAGAAAAAAAAATTTAAAAAAAAAATTTTTTCTGTATTTTTGTTTTCGAATTTGATACAGTATGCGATTCTGAATACATTCGTGTTCAAATCGTTCCATTTGTCAGAATACTTTCTAAAATATCGAGAAAAAACTGAAGAAAAAAGGGAGATAAGTGTTTTCGGTATTATGTTTGTTATTCCTAACTTAGATATCGTAAGCACAAACTGTTTTCATATTTTTGAAGGCGAAGACTGTGGAAATATTGTACAATTTCAGAATTTTGAATAACCCGTCACAGGGTGTGCCAAATGTTGGTTCAAAAATTGGGCTCAAAATTGGCTCATAACTTTCGTTTTTCAAATTTGAACCCTATTTTTTTATGATTGCATTGGATTCTGCGAAGAAAAATGATGATAATATTCTAACATATTGATGCTCCAGAATTACTAATTCTTGAGTTATTCAGGATTTTCTGTTTCTATTCATGAAATATGTTTTATATCAACAATGATGAATGAATTCAGAAATGAGAAAATCACTAGTGAATTATTTGAGTAATTTATCTTCTATGACCAAGGTCAATGTTGATATGGAACAGATTCTATGAATTAAACGGTGCGTATGACATCAAATCAGGAAATCCTGAATAACTCAAGAATTAATCATTTTAGGAGCATTAACATGTTGAAACATTATCATCATTTTTCTTCGCACAATCCAACGCAATCATAAAAAAATATGTTTCTTTTTTGAAAAACGAAAGTTATGGGTCAATTTTGATCCCAATTTTTGAACCAACATTTGGAAAAAACACCCTGTGACGGGTTTTTCAAAATTCTGAAAATGTACAATATTAACACATTCTTCGCCTTCAGAAATGTGAAAATGGTTTGTGCTTACGATTTCTAGGTTAGGAATAACAAACATAATACGGAATACACTTATCTCCCTTTTTTCTTCAGTTTTTTCTCGATATTTTGGAAAGTATTTTGAAGAATGCAACGATTTGAGCACGAATGTATTCAGAATTATATAGGTACTCTATCAAATTCGAAAACAACCAAGAAGAAAAATTTTTTTTTTATTTTTTTTCACTTCTGTATAACTGAAAGTGGTCAATCTCCAATAATATTTTAAATCGGTAGATAATATCAAACAATAACATCATCCTAATTTTCAGATTTCAAATGGGTCTAGTTCTCCAGAAACGCCTAATAGGCCGTCGAACTTGGTACACCCTGTATACAGAGTCTTAGACTTTAGCGTCACGAAATTGAATCTCGCTTCATTTTTGGAAGGTTCAATAGGTAGATCAAATGCTCGGAAAAATTCCAGGAGTGGCATAGCACAAAGAGAGATTTTAAAACACCTTTTTCTCTTTATGAAATGGCATGAAAAAATGAGTCTGTTTTCAATTTCCCTGAATATTTGAAAATCATCAAAAATTTCATGACCTAAATTTTTCGGTTTCAATGTGAAAAAATAAATAGGTCCGATAATGAAGATTTGAACTTCAAGATAACACTTATTATGTACGAAGTATTATCCATTATTTTTTGATTCACTGAATACAGAAATATTAATTTGTAAATCAGAAAGTTCGAATATTATTTGAATTTGAGTCGAATTGTGAGTCATATTCTACTCATTTCCATAATGGTCACTTTAATTTGAGTAGGAATAATTTTTTTGTGGGAGGCTTCCTTGATCAGATATAAGCAAAAAACTAAAAAAAAGTCCAAAAATTTCGAGGTGTTTAGGTCCCTAAAAGTTTTCCTGAAAAGAATTTCCTTGGATTCGCTTGTTTCGACCTCTTAAGTTCACCCAAGTCTGATTGACTTCACTTACATAAGTGTCGAGTATAATTATTTCCTCACTCACCACTGACGAAAACATTACACATCCAAGAATTATCTTCAAGACTCTAGAGATTGAAATTAACATCCAGAAATACTTCAAGTCTCCGACAATGCTGGCTCGAGCTAGATCTTCCCTAAGAGATAAAATAACATATGTCGCCATAAGAAAATACTGGAAAATGGAGAAGCTGACGACATTTGAAAAATTCTTCAGAATCCTTCTACCACCTGTATGAATATCCCTTCTGAATTCTATATAGCTGTTAATTCTTCCATTGGACTTGAGAAAATTCTCATGGACCCTGCTGGCAAAAATCGATAATGCCACCAAGGATCCGGCGAATTCACTTATGGTTACATTCATGAGAATATCTGCATATCCGAAAAATAATATCTGTAGTTTCATATTAACGGTCATTTCTGAAGAGTAAAAAAGTTCAATCAATCTCCCAAACATCAAAAATTCCTAAACGAAATAGTCGACAAGGATGCACCATTTGATCTTGATGAAAAACGTATTTGTTCCACCAAATTTATACTTCTTCAATATCTCATCGCAGAAATCTAAATATGAACTCGAATTGAAAAACATGAGAACGCCACAAGTGAAAAGATTCACCAATATTATTGTGAAACTGTAGTATTTCTCCATCGTTCTAGTATGTGAGGACTCCAACCTGGGCAGAAGAACATGAAACAAGTACAACTGTGAAGATATGAGGATAAGTTTCCATGAAATTAAGAAGATTTTCAGTGGCGTATAAGACTTTGCCAAGGTCGAGTCGAATGATACTATTTTCTTTACCCATAAAATATATTTCAAGAAATATTTGAAACTTCTCAAGTGTTCCGTGGACATTTCACGTGAAGGCTCAGCGAAATGGATAGGTAACTCATTGAAAAAGAGAATGGAATAAGGTAATTCCGATAATGGTATTATTCGATCGGGTTATTGGTCATATATCATTAAAAAAATTAGTGAACTCAAATTCATTGATATCATTCATCATTTCGAAGACCAAACTGAGTTGAAAACAGCTCTCCCTAAAGAACAGTTGATTGTGAGGCTGAATTTAAAGAATTTTTGAGGACGAAGGAGTTAATGTCCATGAGTTGGATTTTCGGAAAAGGTTTTATTGTGCTAGATATAATATTTCATATATTATGAGAGTGACTATTTCATTTGAATATTCGCACAATTGACTAGATTTTGTGTAATTTCTACAACATTTCCAAATGTTATTCAGAAACCGTCAATTGTATTTCAGATTGGTCACTTCAATTTCAGGAAGAGCCAATTGAATTTCATATTAGTCAATTGAATATCAGAAAACATCAAATATAATTTAGATCAGTCATCAAAAAGTTCGAATATTATTTAAATTTGAGTCGAATTTTGAGTCATATTTTACTCATTTTTATAATGGTCACTTTAATTGGAGTAGGAGTAATTTTTTCTCTGCGTGGCTTCTTTGATCAGATATAAGCAAAAAGCTGAAAAAGTCCAAATGACTTTGCCGATGACAATTTTGTGGGATTCGCTTGGTTTACCAGTACTGGGATGTTAAGACACCAATTTAAGCTCAGAAACATAATATCCAACCTCTTGTGTTCACCAAAGACTACATAGATTGACTGAAATAAAGTGTCGAGTATAATTATTTCCTCACTCACCACTGACGAAAACAGTACACATCCAAGAATTATCTTCAAGACTGTAGAGATTGAAATCAACATCCAGAAATACTTAAAGTCTCCGACAATGCTGACTCGAGCTAGATCTTCCCTAAGAGATAAAATAACATATGTCGCCATAAGAAAATACTGGAAAATGGAGAAACTGACGGCATTTGAAAAATTTTTCAGAATCCTTCTACCACCTGCATATATATCCCTCCTGAAACCTATATAGCTGTTAATTCTTCCATTGGACTTGAGAAAATTCTCATGGACCCTGCTGGCAAAAATCGATAATGTTATCAAGGATCCGGCGAATTCACTTATGGTTACATTCATGAGAATATCTGCATATCCGAAAAATGATATCAGTAGTTTCATATTAACGGTCATTTCTGAAGAGTAGAAAAGTTCAACCTTTCTACCAAACATCAAAATTCCTCCACGAAATAGTCGACAAGGATGCACCATTTGATCTTGATAAAAAACGTATTTGTTCCATCAAATTTATACTTCTTCAATATCTCATCGCAGAAATCTAAATATGAACTCGAATTGAAAAACATGAGAACGCCACAAGTGAAAATATTCACCAATATTATTGTGAAACTGTAGTATTTCTCCATCGTTCTAGTATCTGAGGACTTCAACTCGGGCAGTAGAACATGAAACAAGTACAATTGTGAAGATATGAGGATAAGTTTCCATGAAATTAAGAAGTATTTCAGTGACGTATAAGACTCTGCCAAGGTCAAGTCGAATGATACTATTTTCTTTACCCATAAAATATATTTCAAGAGATATTTGAAACTTCTCAAGTGTTCCGTGGACATTTTACGTGAAGAAAGCTGAGCGAAATGGATAGGTAACTCAATGGAAAACAGAATGGAATTAGTTAATTCCGATAATGGTATTATTTGATCAGGTAATTCGTCATTATATCATTTAAATGTGGGAGAACTCAAATTAATTGATGTTATCCATAACTTCGATGATCAAACTGATATGAAAATACCTCCTCCAAAAGATCAGTTACTTGTGAAGCTGAATTTGAAGAATTTTTGAGAACGAAGGAGTTAATGTCTATGAGTTGGATTATTGTGCAATATACAATATTTCCATATAATATGAGAGTGAGTATTGCATTTAGATATTCGCACAATTGACTAGATTTTGTGATATTTCTACACCATTTCCAAATGTAATTCAGAAACCGTATATTGTATTTCATATTAGTCACGTCAATTGAATTTCATATTAGTCAATTGAATAACAGAAAATATCAAATATAATTTAGATAGGTCATTTTGAATTTCAGAATATGCCATATGAAATTCAGATTAGTCAATTGTTTTTCAGAAATCTTAATTCGTAAATCAGAAAGTTTGAATATTATATAAATTCAAGTCGAATTTTGATTATTATAGTACTCATTTTCATAATGGTCACTTTAATTTGTGTAAAAATATTTTTTCTGTGCGAGGCTTCCTAGATCAGATATAAGCAAAAAGCTGAAAAAATTCCGAACATTTCTTTGTTTTTAGGCCCCAAAAGTTTTCCTGATGAAAAGTTTGTTGGATTCGATTGGTTTTCCGATACTGGGGTGTCAAGACAACAATTTGAGCTCAGAAACATAACATCCAACATTTTGTGTTCAACAAAGTCTACATAGACTGACTGAAATGAAATGTCAAGTAAAATTATTTCTGCACTCACCACTGACGAAAACAGTACACATCCAAGAATTATCTTCAAGACTCTAGAGATTGAAATCAACATCCAGAAATACTTCAAGTCTCCGACAAAACTGGCTCGAGCTAGATCTTCCCTAAGAGATAAAATAACATATGTCGCCATAAGAAAATACTGGAAAATGGAGAAGCTGACGACATTTGAAAAATTCTTCAGAATCCTTCTACCACCTGTATATATATCCCTTCTGAAATCTATATAGCTGTTAATTCTTCCATTGGAATTGAGAAAATTCTCATGGACTCTGCTGGCAAAAATCGATAATGTCATCAAGGATCCGGCGAATTCACTTATGGTTACATTCATGAGAATATCTGCATATCCGAAAAATAATATCAGTAATTTCATATTAACGGTCATTTCTGAAGAGTAGAAAAGTTCAATCAATCTCCCGAACATCAAAAATTCCTCCACGAAATAGTCGACAAGGATGCACCATTTGATTTTGATGAAAAACGTATTTGTTCCACCAAATTTTATACTTCTTCAATATCTCATCGCAGAAATCTAAATATGAACTCGAATTGAAAAACATGAGAACGCCACAAGTGAAAAGATTCACCAATATTATTGTGAAACTGTAGTATTTCTCCATCGTTCTAGTATGTGAGGACTCCAACTCGGGCAGTAGAACATGAAACAAGTACAACTGTGAAGATATGAGGATAAGTTTCCATGAAATTAAGAAGATTTTCAGTGACGTATAAGACTTTGCCAAGGTCAAGTCGAATGATACTATTTTCTTTATCCATAAAATGTATTTCAAGAGATATTTGAAACTTCTCGAGTGTTCCGTGGACATTTCATGTGAAGTCTCAGCGAAATGGATAGGTAACTCATTGAAAAAGAGAATGGAATTAGGTAATTCCGATAATGGTAATATTCGATCGGGTTATTGGTCATTATATCATTAAAAAAATGAGTGAACTCAAATTAACTGATATCATTCATCACTTCGATAACCAAACTGAGTTGAAAACACCTCCCGCAAAGAGCAGTTGATTGTGAGGCTGCTTTCAAAGAATTTCTGAAGGCGAAAAAAATTAATGGACCAGCATTTTTGGATTTTCGAAAGAGTTTTTATTGTGCTAGATATAATGAATATTTCATATAATATGAGAGTGAGTATTTCATTTGAATTTTTGCACAATTGACTAGATTTCGTGATATTTCTACACCATTTTCAAAAGTAATTCAGAAACCGTCAATTGTATTTCAGATTAGTCATATCAATTTCAGAAAGCGCTGATATAATTTCATATTAGTCAATTGAATATCAGAAAACATCAAATGTAATTCAGATCAGTCATTTTGAATTCCAAAAAAGGTCATATAAAATTCAGATTAGTCAATTGTTTTTCAGAAATCTTGATTTGTAAATCAGAAAGTTCGAATATTATTTCATCATGGTCACTTTGATTTGAGTAAGAATAATTTTTCTGTGCGAGGCTTTCTTGATCAGATATAAGCAGAAAGTGTAATAAGTCCGAACATTTCGAGGTTTTTAGGCCTCCAAAAATTTTGCCGATGAGAATTTTGTTGCATTTTCTTGTTTTTCCAGTACTGGGGTGTCAAGGCACCCATTCAAGCTTGGAAACATAACATCCAACCTTTTGTGTTCACCAAAGTCCACATAGATTGACTGAAATAAAGTGTCGAGTATAATTATTTCTGCACTCACCACTGACGAAAACAGTACACATCCAAGAATTATCTTCAAAACTCTAGAGATTGAAATTAACATCCAGAAATACTTCAAGTCTCCGACAAAGCTGGCACGAGCTAGATCTTCCCTAAGAGATAAAATAACATATGTCGCCATAAGAAAATACTGGAAAATGGAGAAGCTGACGACATTTGAAAAATTCTTCAGAATCCTTCTACCACCTGCATATATATCCCTCCTGAAATCTATATAGCTGTTAATTCTTCCATTGGACTTGAGAAAATTCTCATGGACCCTGCTGGCAAAAATCGATAATGTTATCAAGGATCCGGCGAATTCACTTATGGTTACATTCATGAGAATATCTGCATATCCGAAAAATAATATCAGTAGTTTCATATTAACGGTTATTTCTGAAGAGTAGAAAAGTTCAATCAATCTCTCAAACATCAAAAATTCCTCCACGAAATAGTCGACAAGGATACACCATTTGATCTTGATGAAAAACGTATTTGTTCCACCAAATTTATACTTCTTCAATATCTTATCGCAGAAATCTAAATATGAACTCGAATTGAAAAACATGAGAACGCCACAAGTGAAAAGATTCACCAATATTATTGTGAAACTGTAGTATTTCTCCATCGTTCTAGTATGTGAGGACTCCAACTCGGGCAGTAGAACATGAAACAAGTACAATTGTGAAGATATGAGGATAAGTTTCCATGAAATTAAGAAGATTTTCAGTGACCTATAAGACCTTGCCAAAATCAAGTCGAATGATACTATTTTCTTTACCCATAAAATATATTTCAAGAGATATTTAAAACTTCTCAAGGGTTCCGTGGACATTTCACGTGAAGTCACAGCGAAATGAATAGGTAACTCATTGAAAAAGAGAATAGAATTAGATAATTCCGATAATGGTATTATTCGATCGGTTTATTGGTCATTATATCATAAAAAAAATGAGTGAACTCAAATTAACTGATATCATCCATCACATCGATGACCAAACTGAGTTGAAAACACCTCCCCCAAAGAGCAGTTGATTGTGAGGCTGCTTTTAAAGAATTTCTGAGGGCGAAAAAAATTATTGTACCAGCATTTTTGGATTTTCGAAAGAGTTTTTATTGTGCTAACTTGTGCTAGATATAATGAATATTTCATATAATATGAGAGTGAGTATTTTATCTGAATATTTGCACAATTGACTAGATTTCGTGATATTTCTACACCATTTTCAAAAGTAAGTCAGAAACCGTCAATTGTATTTCAGATTAGTCATATCAATTTCAGAAAGCGCTAATATAATTTCATATTAGTTAATTGAATATCAGAAAACATCAAATGTAATTCAGATTAGTCATTTGGAATTCCAAAAAAGGTCATATAAAATTCAGATTAGTCAATTGTTTTTCAGAAATCTTAGTTTTTAAATCAGAAAGTTCGAATATTATTTGAATTTAAGTAGAATTTTGAGTAATATATTACTGTTTTTCATAATGGTCACTTCAATTAGAGTAAGAATATTTTTTTCTGTGAGAGGCTTCCTTGATCAGATATAAGCAAAAAGCTAAAAAATCCAAAAATTTTGTTGCATTCGCTTGGTTTTCCAGTTCTGGGGTGTCAAAACACCAATTTAAGCTTAGAAACATAATATAGGACCTTTTGTGTACACCAAAGTCTACATAGATTGACTGAAATGAAGTGTCGAGTATAATTATTTCAGCACTCACCACTGACGAAAACAGTACACATCCAAGAATTATCTTCAAGACTCTAGAGATTGAAATCAACATCCAGAAATACTTAAAGTCTCCGACAATGCTGACTCGAGCTAGATCTTCCCTGAGAGATAAAATAACATATGTCGCCATAAGAAAATACTGGAAAATGGAGAAAACTGACTGCATTTGAAAAATTCTTCAGAATCCTTCTACCACCTGCATATATATCCCTCCTGAAGTCTATATAGCTGGTAATTCTTCCATTGGAATTAAGAAAATTCTCATGGACTCTGCTGGCAAAAATCGATAATGTTATCAAGGATCCGGCGAATTCACTTATGGTTACATTCATGAGAATATCTGTATATCCGAAAAATAATGTCTGTAGTTTCATATAAACGTTCATTTCGTGAGAGTATAAGACTTCAGTCATTTTCCCAAACACCAAAAATTCTTCCAGGAGATAGTCACCAAGGATGCACCATTTGATTTTAATGAAAAACGTATTTGTTCCACCGAATTTATACTTCTTCAATATCTCATCGCAGAAATCTAAATATGAACTCGAATTAGAAAACATGAGAACGCCACAAGTCGAAAGATTCATCAAGTGTATTGTGAAATTGTAGTATTTCTCCATCGTTCTAGAATGTAAGGACTCCATTTTGGGCAGTAGAACATGAAACAAGTACAATTGTGAAGATATGAGGAAGAGTTTCCATGATAATAATAAGATTTTCAGTGATTTATACGACCTTGCCAAGGTCAAGTCGAATGATACTATTTTTTTCACCCATAAAATATATTTCAAGAGATATTGGAAACTCCTCATGTATTCCGTGGACATTTTACGTGAAGACTCAACAAACTGGGTAGGTAACTCATTGAAAAAGAGAATGAAATTGGGTAATTCCGATAATGGTATTATTCAATCGGGTTATTCGTCATTATATCATTGAAAAAGTGAGTGAACTCAAATTAATTGATATCATCCATCACTTCGATGACCAAACTGAGTTGAATATACCTTCCCCCAAAAAGCAGTTACTTGCGAGCCTGAATTCAAAGAATTTTTAGGACGAAGGAATTAATGTCTATGAGTTCGATCAGCATTTTTGGATTTTCAATAAGGTTCTTATTATGCTAGGTATAATATTTCATTTAATATTAGAGTGAGTATTCTATTTTAATATTTGCACAATTGTTTAGATTTTATGATTTTAGACCATTTCCGAATGTAATTCAGAAACCGTCAATTATATTTCAGATTATTCACTTCAATTTCAGAAAGCGTCAACTGAATTTCATATTAGTCAATCGAATATTAGAAAACTTCAAATGTGGTTTGAATTAGTCATTTTGAATTCCAGAATATGTCATATGAAATTCAGATTAGTCAATTGTATTTCAGAAATCTCAATTTGTTATTCAGAAATTTCGGATATTATTTGAATAAGTGGAATTTTAAGTCATATCTAACTCATTTTCTTGATGGTCATCATATCGTCAATCATCTATCGTCATATTCAATCGGGTATGTTTCCATGTACCGTAAGCAGGGGTTACTTTGCAACAGTTTTCGAACATTATTTTACATATTTTTTTTTATTTACCGATATAACTTTTCCAAGTTGAGATATGTGAAATTTTTATGTTTTGGGTAATAGTTACTCATGTTGAAATCATGGAGGCACAATTAGAAATATTTTTTTTATTTTTTTAAAAAGTTGGCAAAGTCACCAAGCGATAAGGGTTACTTTGCCAACAGCTTCAAAACCGCTTGTAATGAAATCTGCCCCCTCCCAATGGGCAGCTTTGTGACATTTTCATGTTTTATTTTCATTATCTGTTCCATATAAAAAAAACAAAAGGGTAGTAACTTCATAAATAAGCACAAAACTACTAAATGAAAAGGAAAATAAACTTTATTCTTGAAAAAATACAAATGAAACATAAACTTTTCAAAAAATAATGAACAAAATAGTAGATATCTTGGTATTACAGACTTATTGTTAAAAATACAAACTCTACAGTACAATAATAAACAAAATTAAAATTCTTCGGTATAGGTACATGCCAATCTCAGTCAAGTAAGTGAAAAGCATTTATAAATTATAAATATCTAACTTGGCTTTGAAATAGTGCAAGCCCCTACGAATTTCTGGAGTTGGCAGTTTCTTCATAATATCCACTTCTCGCATCAGAGAAGTATCCTCAACTAAGGGAAACGAATAACTTTTATTCTTTTAACTTAAAAATGTTACATCAAACTCATCATTTTCGACATTTTTGAGTATTTTTCCTAGAAAATTTAGACACTGTTTTTTTGTTGGGAATGCCACAACAACAGTCTCCTAGACTTAGTGATTTGCTATTCATCTCCTCATCTTCATTGTCTTCAGTTTGGTTGTAGTCGTCGTAGTCTTCGTATTCATTTCTTTTGTTTTGGTCTTCGTTTTCTTTGTTTTCTCTCTCAATTCTTCATTTCCACATCCTTCATCTGAGTTTTCTATTTCAGTTTCCTCAACAGACACGTCGTCGCTCTTAGGAAGTTCAAAATCTTTTGCAGACACAGATTTTCTGCCAATTGCCATTGATGCCAATGTTGAAATTAGAAATTGAAAACTGTTTTGTTGCAAAGTTACCTGCGATGGCAAAGTAACCCCTGCTTACGGTATGATATATAATCTGGTGAAATCTCTCGGTGCTGGCTCCCTCTTTTCTTTAACACTGGATTTTAGTGAAAATATTCGTCAGCTAATGTAGTTTCAGGAAGCACATAACACCTAATGAAAATGAGTCAAATTGAGTACATATTTAATTGGATATTGAATTGATAGTGTCTGCAGCTGGTGTATTAGTCATTGAGAGACTACGAGGTTCATTCACAGCGCTTTCAGCGAATGGGTTCGTTGCAACAGTGGCAAGATTGAGAAACCAGTTATCAGATTGAGTGATCGTCTGTGATAATGCTGCATGCCATTCGAGATTGGAGACCGTAATCACCCAAACAGTAGCAGTACTGCTGCGGATGAGCTCTTATTCTCCCATGATCGATCCAATTGAGATAATAAGAACTTAGGTAAAAACAAACCTCAGAATTCCAAACAGTGTGCCACCAGGGGTTATTGAAAAAAGACTAACATACCTGGAAAATATTATTGACCGAGCTAAGATGCAATTGCAATGGCAGACATGCCTGTTTGATTTCAAATTTTTTCAGTTTTGTGTTAAAGATTAAATGTTCCACGTGAAATTTAGAGTTCTTTCATTATCATTGTTTTATTTCTGAATACATGTCAGAATGACAATTCTCGTAATATGTCTTAGTTTTTGCTCCTGAAAAATATTCTGTTTTCTTGTGTTATAACATGTTTGGTTTATCTATGGGAGATGATTGCCTTTCATTGGGGTCCCGTAGCGGTCTTCAAACATCTGAAGTGCCGAAAAATCATCACCTGGAAGGTCGTATCTGGTTTGAAAAAACGCTCACGACCAGAGAGCAACAATTTGTGGATTTTGAATTTGAATATCGAAGGAATTTCGAAAGGTAAGTGTGATTACGTCTCCAAATTAGCTGATGAACATGGTATCAAAGAGATTCTTCTGCAAGAAACCCACACGGCAACAGAAAAAAAATCCTCGTGAAAGAGGACAGTTGAAAGGTTATGTATTAATTGATTTTTTACAAGTTTAGCATGTTATGTTGAAAAATTATCAGTTTCGTAACATTCAACAGATTCGGAAAGGGGAAATTGATTGAGTTTTTCTTTCATTTCTTTCAAATTTTGTGACATTTCTGTCATAAATTTTTATAAACCTCCGAACATTATTTGGTCAAGAAATCTTAATGTTGATGTTTTTAAAGTAGCAAATGCATTTCCAAAATGCATTCGATTTATTCTGAATAATCGGTTCCTTTTCTGCTTTTGTCTTTTTTCATTTCAGATTAAGAATTAGGAGTCGTTTTGGGAAGAATCTGTGTATCCGAGCCCATCGACGGATAACATGAAGATGATCACACTGATGTCTTTCAAGATTTTCCTGATATTTTATGTTATTTTGTTTACGGGGAGGCAGGTTTTTTCGGCTGAGGTTTTTTCCCCTGGCTGTATAGTATCGTATGATACTAGTGTTGATAGTATCGTAGGATTCTATAGTATCATACAAAGAATGTTATGATACCCCGTTCTTTTTTTTACCTCAGCTTAGATACTTTTTGTTTCAACATTTGATGTATTATTATAGCTCTCTTTTTCATAAGAATATATATATATATATATATATATATATATATATATTTCTGAATTACCTACAATAAATATTTTTAGAAATGCAATCTGTTATCAATGTGCGTATGAAATAAATTTCAAATTGCCTTTTCCGAAATATAATCGACCATATCTCAAATTCAATTGAGTGTGTTATCTGAATTACATTGGATGTTTTCTGAGATACAATTGAATATTTCAGAAATTCAAATGACTAATCTGAATTACATATGACATATTCTGTAATTCAAATGACTAATCTGAGTTACATTCGATGTTTTCTGAATGTCAATCGGCAATTTCTGAATTGTAAATGGTGTAGACAGACTTTCGGAAAAATTCGAAGTACATAAAATAGTCATGTGTAGCATACATTTTTCAGTCATTGGAAAGCAGCAAAAACCATCACAATCAATCAGGACGAAATTTTTTTCCGAAAACAATTCACTTCGAACAATCAATACCGATTAACCAATCAAAGATAACACACCAACAGTTTTCCTAATTCCGATTTGAACGTAATCTCAACGACCGATCAGTTGTCGTCGTTCAAAAACAAATATTGTCATCAGCTCGATTGCACAGAAATCCATTTCGAAACGAGTCGAAGGTCAAAAGATAAAAATGAATTCAAAGCATGAGCGGACATTCTGACAGCTATGTGAATCGTAGACTGGTGTAGAGGTAGTTTTGGTTCTATTCTAGGAAGATTCGAACGATGTTTACATTAAGTAGGTTTAGGTGCGCGTTAAGCCGAGTTAGTGCTCGTATTCTAGAAGACCACACTGTGGGTATCCTTTTGTTTTGTGCACTATAGGTGACTTTGTTTAAGTTCGATATTTCCTTGACCATAGATCAAAGCTGGCATCTCTGGAGCAAGAACGAAAGGTAGGTTTTAACACATCTTCGCACATTTGCGTTCAACTGTATTGTAAACAAGGTAGGATTATTACATGGTCATGGCTACCGGTTCTATTTTAGTACGCCTGCGCTTGAAGTAGCTCGTTGAAAACAATAGATTGAGATCTGAAGCTGTAGCAGCGGCGTCTCATCAAGGACGGAAATATAGTCCCCGTCAATAAATTCCGGACACTCAAAATTTTTGTCAAATTCAACACCCTGTTCTGTTGAAATTTTCACCAGATATAGTATGGGATCTTGTTATATTAACCTGAAATTTACTTCGCGAAAATACCTGTAGTTCATCCGTTATAAAGGGCGAAACAAAACCTTGTTTTATACCCTTCATTTCTAAACACCCTGTGGTGAATTTTAGGCGGAAAATTTGATATCATTCAGTTTTAATTTGAAGTGTGACCCTTCCTTAACAATTTTTTTTTTGATTTACGTCAGTAAGAAAAAAAGATACACATTTTCGAAGAAAGTGTTGCATTTTTTAAATTTTTATAACAATTTGAAACATTACAATACCTTATCGACTAGCAGACATACACAAACATCTCAAAATTAATAACGTGTATTTCCACCTCTGTTTCTCATCGCTTCTTCCATACGACGTGGCATACTTTCAATGCATTTCCGAATTGCTTCTGGGGTAATATTTTCCCGTTCTTCAAGAAGGGCTGTTCGTAAATCGGGCAAGGTTTTGGGCTGCCGATTTCGAACATGTCTACCTAGCATATCTCATACATGTTCAATTGGATTTAAATCCGGACTTCTGGCTGGCCACACCAATCGTTGAATATTCGCCTCTTCTTAGTACTCTGTTACAACGTGACTAGGCCTCACGTTGTTCTGCATTAACAGAAATTTTTGGGGAAATATTCACCCAGAAGCAATTTGTAAATGCATTGAAAGTATGCCACGTCGTATGGTAGAAGTGATGAGAAAGCTAGGTGGAAATACACGCTATTAATTTTCAGATATTTGTTTATGATCGCTAGTCGATAAGGTATTGTTATGTTTTAAATTGTTATAAAAATTCTGAAATGATTCTGAACACTTCTTGGTCAACATTATAAAATAATAGTTTATTATAATATTGAAGTTGCTTTTTATTTATCGAATGAGGCAGTACGAAGTCTGCCAGATCAGCTAGTTTCACAATACATGTCCACAAAATACTGCTGCTACAATCGACGAAATCTCAGCAAATATGAATAAGGAATAAATATTCATTAAGTTCACTTTCTTGGTGATTCCTTGACTTTAAATCAAATAATTCAACTTTGTATTAAGTACACATTTTAAATTTTAATGAAGCTACTCACCATTCAATGGATTTATCATCTTGATATTGAAGTAATATCCTCCAAAACATTAGCGGGTATTTTAGAGCATCGTATTAACGGTGTGTTTCATATATTCGTTGCAATTCTCCAGTATTGCGACGCGTAAGAACAATATCATGCGTTTCCAAGTTTTCACCTACAATCACAATTCCTACTTCGTCTATTGTAGGGGCGTTGAATTGGCGTCATGTGCTCCAACAGGTAGTTTATCTGCTCTAATCGCAACCTTGTGATTATCACTTAGCATACGTTCCGAAGCAGTTTTGAACAATCGAACCAAATGCATGATGTTCATGAAGAAGTTGCTGCAGATCTTAAAGAATTTCTTCTCACATCTGCATTAATTGATTGACATTGATCATCCATATTGCCTATATGAAGTAAATTTGAAGGAATTTATGATGTGTATCTTCGAGTGGTTGTAATGATCCGATCAGATTGCGAATAAGACAAAATAAGTGATTTGAAATCATTAATGTTGATATAATATTCTTACCTGGATTGTTGGATTGAATCCACGTCCTTTAATTATGCTCCAAATGAAGTCATTTAGAAACACTCATTTTATTTTTGTGTGTTCGATAGAAAATGTCAATGTCTTGATTCGGACGTTTAGGCAACTCAAAATACACATCATAGATATAGATAACTATCTATATCTATGATTGCCATCTAATGGCGATAATTAATTGTAGAATGGGGATTTGTTCACAACATTTCATTATAAATTTTTCCGTAGTGTACGAAAGAAAGGTACACCTACACATGGACACAGATGAGTTGATATTATTATAAAATGTACCATAGCGACATCTAGAGGCGTTATTCGCAAGAAGGAAAATTCTTTCCTATTTTTTTTTTCATTTCATCAAATTTTTCAGAGTTTTGATGTATTTTATGTTGACCCCTCCGTTTTTGGTTGGATTTCAATTCTTTTGGAAAGTCGCTTATGACAAAATCCTTCAATTGTGTTCATTTTTCCCCAAATAATTAAATGAATTATAATCATAGCGAAATCTGTTTCGAGACAAACTAATTCACAATTCATGTTCAAAATCAACAATATACGGCGAATAGAAACATACCCTCACCTACCTAGGTTCAAGCTGCGATGGCGATGTATTTGAGAGCTACCATCAAAACCATTGTATATTATAGAATCTTATCATTATACCATGACAACAAGAAATTGCGCAATGGAAACTGTGATTGAGGTTAATACAGGGAAATTATAATTGGTGTAAATACACATGAGGCGTTTTACAAGCACTTCATTTTATCCCCTTATTCAAAATGTGAGGGTAATTTTCACTGAAAATTCTTGCATACTTTTTTAACATTCATAATACATAGTGCTCCATATAAATAAATCAATGTTCAGACCCCAGCTTCAAAATTGGCTGGAGTCTCATACAAACTTATACATCTATTGAAATATTGTTTGAGAGGTCTTTGCTTATTCCTGAAAACTTTATTTGGGTTTTCTCTCCCAGTCTCTGAAATAAGAAACAATTGAAAAAATTTTTTAATTAATAAAAGAATGGCCCTGTGTAAAAAATTGAGCACTAATTTGTCAGATGCCAAAAGTTTAGAAGAAGAAATTGTTGCCTTACAATGAATAATGTTCATTGTGAAAAGAGAGTTGACGATTAGGACAAACCTCTGCTTTAAGTCCCAAACTGAACTATCTCACTCTACTAACTGAATGAACATGCACTAATGGCTCTTGAAAAAAGTTCACACTTTTTCACTTTTATTATTATAATCCCATATATTGAAAAGATAGAATGCGAGTTTGTGTAATAAGGTTTTGACAAATTTCTAAAAATGATAAAATTCTTTTCAGTAACATTCAACTGGGAAGACCCCTTCAACTTAGAATCACAGCTGACTCAAGATGAGAAGATCATCAGAGACTCCTTCAGATCATACTGCCAGGAAAAATTACTGCCTAGAGTTGTGCAAGCTAACAGACATGAAGGTACCAACTTTATGACGCTCTGTTCTTCATTCGAAACCTCACCATTAACACTTCTATCACTCCACAGTGTTTGACACGGATACACTCAAAGAACTAGGAGAATTAGGAGCTTTAGGATGTACCATCAAAGGGTATGGATGTGCGGGAATATCAAATGTAGCATATGGACTGTTGGCAAGAGAAATAGAAGCTGTGGATAGCAGTTATCGCTCCTCCCTAAGTGTACAATCTTCCCTTGTCATGTCTTCAATCGACCAGTTTGGCTCTGAAGAGCAAAAACAGAAATATTTGCCTAGATTGGGTAAGTAGTTCTTCTGATAGCAAATATCTATTGATCTAGCTGGTAACTTATATTCATATCAAGATCTGGAGTTTGGTTCTTTGCATATGCTACATGAATGTTCTTATTTTGAAAAAGAGTCAGTTTCATTAGAAACGAGTTTTCTGAAAATGCCAAGACGTAAATTAACAAACGCTGAGGCTAATAAGGCTATCGGAATGCTACAGGGGGGCCTAATTCAGGCCTACATCCTACGTGTAGAAAGCTACGGAATACTCTTCAAAATGCAGATGGGGTCCAAGTTTCCATCGAAACCATCAGACGACGTTTAAGAGAAGTGAATCTAGGTTCTAGACGTCCATTAAGAGGAGTTCCATTAACACGTTACCATAAGCGTCAAAGACTGGAATGGGCAAAGCAACATATCGATTGGAACGATCAATGGCGTACTGTTCTTTTCACTGATGAAGCCAGATATGGACGATTTTCAGATTCTCGAAGAATGAGGGTATGGACAATGCCAAGCATCGTAATCGTCGCTATATCCAAGAAGTCCATCCATTCCGAGGGGGTAGAGTTATGGTGTGGGGGGATATATTTCAACGGGCGCACATATCTACACATTTGTCCTGGGAATATGACCGCCTCACACTGTAGGGAATATGTCATTGACAATGTTTTGCCAAATTTTCACGATGCTATTGGTGAAACTTTCCATTTCTAGACGATAACGCTAGACCGCATCGTGCAGCCATAGTTGAGAATGCTCGCGAGGAGCTTTGTATTACACATTTACCAATACCTTCGCACTCACCAGATTTCAATTGCATAGAACATGCATGGGAGATGCTCCAAAAAAGATTAGATAATCATGCATTCCAATCAGATTGCCAAATTTCCTTGTCGCTTCTATTAAAGTTAATTCAAAAATTTGACCAAAATGATTTAAGCGATCTCAATCTGGGGATCTTATTATCTGGAATATAGGAGAATATGGGAAATAAATTGAATTTGGTTCAAGAATTCAAAGTTGTTGTCTCTCTCCGAATATGGGAAGGGACAATATTTGAAAGGACTGCTAACTAGGGAGTAGTTGCAGATCTGATAACACCAATGATAATGTTCATAGAAAAATTTGGTTTTTTTTACATGAACATTGTTCAACCAAACATGGCAAGAATATTCAGGAACAGAAAAGGCCAAGGCTAGCGTATAGAGTGTTGTTGCATCAGCGCCCCATGAAGCACCAGCTAGTTTCTGAAGGATGTTATTTCGAGTTTTAAGCTTCACTTTACCGAGATTACGAAAAACGGCGTTATACTTAATCACGACTTTTCACGTAGGTAACATATTCGTCCGCAGGGTTTCTGGACTTAACACACGCCTAGAATTAAGTGAAGAGTTGAGAAGCGTCGGCCGCAAATCTAAAAATAGCATTTGTATGGTCTGTTAAGCGTACGTCTAGCGTCTAGGTCGCTCTGGCTGGATGTTGCCCGGCAGGTTGATTCTCACATCGTGCACAGCCTAACGCTATTAGAAGAAATTGGGCTGGGAGAAATCGATATGGCACTAATTGAACCTGATGATTATCCGACCAGAATTTGATGGGGAGTCTGTCAACAAGAGGAGTCGGTCGGGGGAAATGTAGGAATTTGATTTGCGCGGTGAATGTACACAGAAAAAAAATTGGGGATCTCTCGAATCGATTTCGTTTCTTCATCGGTTAGGTACAGAGGCAGGCAGTCTGATGAAGATTTGAATGAAATCAGAAAATACAGTCTGATTCCTTGACTTTTACATGAATTTCAACAATATATTTTTGAGGTTAAAAGAAGTACTCTGTGTTCCAATTTTGTTTCAGAGTTCACTGTTTTCGAGATATTTTGTTCGTAATATTTTTCTATGGTATTGTATTTACTACTAAGCTAATTGTAGGGTATTTAAGATCCATTCAAACTGCTCCACAGGAGTTAGGGATATTGGCTTAAATTGCAAAAAAAATATAGTTTTAATGAGATTTTGTGATTGAAGGTCTGCAGCGTATACCGGATATTTAAGAAAAATCGAGTGAAATAATGAAAGAAATTTTATTCCTTGAGAATTCAAGCATTTTGAGACTATCAATACAACATCAGCTTTGCCTACAACACACGAAGTTGTTGAACATTTCTTGAGGAATTTGGTTCCATAAACGGGGCAGAAGCTCTCTAAAATCATTCAAGAATTCTTGGGTAGGTTGATGATCTAATCTTCTTCGGAGCATATCCCCTGCATGTTTTATGCAATTCAAATCTGGTGAGTGCGGAGGTATTGGTAAATGTGGAATACCAAGCTCCTAGCACGCATTCTCAACTATGGCTGCACGGTGCGGTCTAGCGTTATCGTCTAGAAATTGAAAAGTTTCACCAAAAGCAGAGTGAAAATTTGGCAGAACATTGTTAATGACACGCTCCCTATAGTGTGAGGCGGTCATATTCCCCGGACAAATGTGTAGATCTGTGCGCCCGTTGAAACATATCCCGGCCCATATCATAACACTACCCCCTAGGAATGGATGGACTCCTTCAATAAAGCGACGATTACGGGGTATGCGTGGGATTGTCCATAACCTTATTCTTCGAGAATCAGAAAATCGTCCATATCTGGTTTTATCAGTGAAAAGGACACTACGCCATTGATCGTTCCAATTAATATGTTGCCTCGCCCATACCAGTCTTTGACGCTTATGGTCACATGTTAATGGAATTCCTCTTAATTAACGTCCAGAACCTAGATTCACCTCTCTTTCGATGGAGAATTGGACCCCATCTGCATTTTTCAAATCGAAGCCGTTGATGAACTGACTTCATTTCAAAATAAGAACATTCATGAAGCTTATGCAAAATTCCAAACTTCAGAAAAAAGGCGACCAGGTTGACGAAATGTATCATACTGATTTTTATTGAATCCATTCAAGATGTTATTGAGTTTCAAATGATTTCACAGCGATTTTCTCGAAGATTGCATACTTTTCAAAACGATTGAATGCGATATCCCTTACTCTTGTGGAGCAGTATATTAGCTGAAGCTAATGAAGCGACTTCAAGGAGTCCATACACAGAAACTACCATAAATATTATAACTTCTGTGTGTTCAACATTAATGTCCGTTATATTTCATACATTAAAAAAATTATTCAAATCTTGCTCAGCAGTATTTCCCCTCTTCTTTATGCTCCTCTTGCTTCACCAATTTATATTTGCAGCAAAGGGAGAAATTATTGGCGCTTTCGGCCTTACGGAACCCGATCATGGCAGTGACGCAGGCGCAATGGAAACCAAAGCAGTTTTCGACTCGAAAACGAAAACTTACTTGTTATCAGGAAGCAAGACATGGTAAGGAAACCCTCCACCTTACTCACAAATTGAACAATAGATTTCTGAAACACCAGTAAATTATTTTGAAAATCCCTTCAAAATGATTTGTTCCTTAAGATCAAAACCTAGTACCTTTTTGCCGCTATGTATACAGGATGGGAAACATTGGTGATACCTGAACTACAACTTCTCAACTGAAAGAGATAGAGAAAAATGATTGACATATTACGGTGTTCTTTTTTAGAGAAACAGCTATTGCCAACAACTGCATTCGCCTATCTTCTTTTATTTGTTCAATATCTTCGTTTCAGTTTGTGGATATTGAAATAAAAACATTATACAGACACTTTTTTCATAGCAATCCAGTAGCGTACTATATTTTTTCCAGAAGGAATAGTTATAGCTCAACAAGGAAACTTCTTGAGAATGAACAGATTACACTACTGGATTGCTATGAAAAAAGTGTCTGTATGATTCACATGACGAGAGTCTTCCGGGCTTATTGGCCGTGGTCTATTTGGAATTATTTCACCTTACGTTTCGCTCACGACTGCGGTAGGCATCTTCAAAGGATTCTTGGCCTGAGGTTGTAACTCGACCGCTGAATTTCCGAAAGTGATGCTGGATTTGATCCGTTGGTCCAACTTATACCCTGATCAATGGCTGGAGAAGATAGTGCGTTTACGCGAGCGATGTTTATTGGTCCATCGCTCCCTTTTCGTATTGGCTTGATTTTGGTCTTTTCCAAAACAATATTGTGTCCATCTGTTGAAGCATGTTCCTCTAGTACAGATTCTTCTGTCTGATTAAGTCGACAGCATCGTTCATGCTCCTTAATTCTCGTATTGATACTTCGATTCGTCGTACTAATGTAGACTTTGCCGGAGTCACAAGGTATCCAGTAAATACCGGGTTGAGAGAGTGGGTCGACTTTTTCTTTGGTAGTTCTGATCATTATGTTTTTGAGTTGGCTTATAGACGGTCTCTGTATTGTGCCTCTTCAGTATTCTATCGATGACCTTGGGAATATATGATGAGATAGCTCTTCCATTGTGTTATCCTCACGTGTGGAAAGTTTTGGTCTTATTGCTCTCTGAATTTCCTTAGCATTATATCCGTTAGCGACGACTGTATGCTGTAGGTAGATGTTCAAGTTCATCCTGCAGTAATTCCAGCTCGCACAATCGTCGGGCTCTGTCTACGAGTGTTTTTATAACTCCTCGATTCTGTTGAGGGTGATGATTGGACTGCTTGTGTAGATACCTGTCAGTGTGGGTTGGTTTCCTATAAACCCTGTATCCTAGTTTCCCACAAGGCTTTTTAGTAATCAAGACGTCTAAAAACGGTAGAGCACCATCCTTTTCAATTTCCATAGTGAATTGAATATTTGGTTACCTACTGTTAAGATGGGATTGGAAAGCATCCAATTCTTCAAGTCCACGACTCCAAACGAAAAAAGTATCATCCAAATAACGTAGCCGTGTGGATGGTTTCTTTGTTGCAGCTTCAATTTCACTTTGCTCGAATTTTCCCATGAAGAAATTTGCAATTGCAGGACTTAGAGGGTTTCCCATTGCGCAACCCTCTATTTGCTCATAGAATTCGCCTTGAAAAGCTGGATCAGAGGCAAAGTTCGAGGAGCTTTGTTATGTCATTCGGGAATAACTCAAACTAGTGTGAACGAAGACACAACATCAAAACTAACGAGTCGGTCATTTGGTCTCAATTGAATGTTTAGTAGCTTTTCTACATACTGAGTAGAGTCCTTGACGAAAGTGTCCATATTTCCCACATAAAGTCTCAACATAGTCGCCCACCCTGTACAGATTATTACCAACTAGTAGTAATAGTCCCAAATTCGGAGAACTAATTGATGCATCCTGTTAAAAAGAAATAGAATATGATGAAATCGAACAAGGAACTTCAATTTGAGGGTGAATTTTCATGAAAAAGTTTCATTTTCTTCTTGAAATCGTCCAAATTATGCACCCATGCGTTTTTGGGAAGAATAAAAGACCCCAAACTATTTCGACCTGACTCTATGCCATTTTCAGGATCTCCCATGCGCCAGTGGCGCACGTTTTCGTCATCTGGGCCAAACACGAGGGCAAAGTGCACGGTTTCATTCTGGATCGCGAGGACCAGACAGAAGACAGCTTGAAGACTCCAAAGATCGAAGGCAAGCTCTCGCTGAGGATCTCCTCCACTGGAATGGTCCTGATGAACAACGCCGTGTGTCCCGAAGGCAACAAGTTGCCCAACGTTGTGGGCATGAAGGGACCTCTCAGTTGCCTCACTAACGCCAGGTATGGCATAGCTTGGGGGGCCATGGGGGCTGCAGAGTCGTGTTTGAGGATCGCCAGGGACTATACTTTGGAGAGGAAGCAGTTCAAGAGGCCGCTGGCGTCGAACCAGCTGATGCAGAAGAAAATGGCGGACATGATGACCGAGATAGCTTTGGGACTGCAGGCTTGTCTGCATGTTGGAAGACTGAAGGACAAGAACTTGTGAGTTGACAGTACCTAATAACTATCGTAAACGACGGGTTTTTGAAGGTTATCCTTGCTTTTCTTCCTACGACTGAATGGTAGAGAAACTATCGTCTAACACTCGTGGCAGTAGGCAATTCCAACACTCGTGCGTTCGAAAACTCGCCCTTCGTCACTCGTTTTGCAATTTCGCATTCTTGTTGGAATAGAATCACATTCTGCAACTTGTTCTAAAATTATACCGTCAACAACATCCATTTATGCACGAAATTTCAATCTTGCGGCATTCACCGTTTAGAAGGAATGCGGAGAATTTTTTTAATTTATGCCCACTTGCACCGTTTTCTGGTTAAGACAGACCTATCTAAGGCGCCCTTAAATTCTGAGTCATGCTTTTTCCCGCCTGTCGGATCTGATCTTTCACCGCATATCTAATAGAAACGACTTTGTTAAGCACGCGCTAAGCAATGCCAATTCTGGCAACACTGTATAAATCAGTGAATTTGTTTGTTGTGACATTGAAATGCGATATGACCATATGGTTTTGTGTCGGCACTAATGACAGCGAAGTAAGGAGAACACGCGAATGCATAGACAAGCAAGATATTTTGTCTATGCAGTTTATTTTTCAGTATTCTGATTCCCCTATCACATTCTAGACTTCTAGGAAAGCCATAATCAATGATACCTAATATGTTGAAATCATCCTCATATAGATCATCAATTTCACTCAATAAAATTCTATCTGTAATAATTATTAAATTCACTTAATCAAAAACAACTCATCAAAACTGAAGTTGGTTTTTGACGTTATGAATATTTTAGACGAACTTAAATCTTGCTTAAGCCATGAATATTCGCGGCTCGAAATAGTCTTAACTTATGAGGCAATTAAACTGCGGTGCAAGAGAAACGACGTCTCAAACCTAACTTCAAATCTAAGTTATACGTAAGTCAGACTTATATTTGACGGTTCAAGTGGGCATTAATCAATTTTTGAAGAATATACAGGTGTTTCAAAGAAAGATGACCCACTCTCTAGGATAGATAGAAAACTGAAAAATAAGAGGTGTTTGTTCAGTAAAAAATTTTCGTATCCCCATCCGCATTCAAGATACAGGGCGTTGAAAAAAAAATATACACATTTTTTACGATTTTGCGGAAACCATTGGCAACATTGTAATGAAATTTTATACGAATATGTTTTGGAAGCTGATACATCTAACAGGGTTCGACCGATATACATATCGCCGATATTTATCCTGATATATATCATGATATATATCGATATTTATAAGGATTGATATATATCAAGGATATTTATGAATTTACCAAAATTTGCGACTGTGCGTAAAAATTTCATAATCAATCGCAATTTAAGAGCACAATGTCACCAATGTATACCGACCGTTTGTACGATCGAAGAAGCAACGTATTTTAGGGGAATCCAGATAGTGATGTTATAACTTCGCCGTAAAATCGTCATTGCACATTGCACTATTCATTGTGCTCTTGTATTTTTTCAAAATTGGTATGAAAAGAGTCTTCCGGGCTTATTGGCCGTGGTCTATTAGGAATAATTTCACCTAACGTTTCGCCTACAACTTCGGTAGGCATCTTCAGAGGATTCTCGGTCTAAGGTTGTACCTCGAACGCTGAATTTCTGACACTGGCGCGTTCGAACCGGAAACGTCATCTGCGCGCCAGTTTATGGCGGGAAAAAGTGGCGCGTCTACGTGCGCGATGCTGATTGGCCCATCGCTCCCGCTTCGTGTCGGCTTGATCTTTGTTTTTTCTAAGGTCGGTAACCAGGCGCTATGCAAGAAAGGGGTCTCCTCTTTTCTATTTATGTTATTTTTGTGTTTATAAATTTCAATTGCTTCCATGTTCAGCCTGGGATAGTAACTTCTAATATTGGAAATAATCTCCGCTTTTGAGAAATCTATGTTGTGTCCATCTATTAGCGCAGTTCTGCTAGCAGAACATGCGCTAATAGATGGACACAACATAGATTTCTCAAAAGCGGAGATTATTTCCAATATTAGAAGTTACTATCCCAGGCTGAACATGGAAGCAATTGAAATTTATAAACACAAAAATAACATAAATAGAAAAGAGGAGACCCCTTTCTTGCATAGCGCCTGGTTACCGACCTTAGAAAAAACAAAGATCAAGCCGACACGAAGCGGGAGCGATGGGCCAATCAGCATCGCGCACGTAGACGCGCCACTTTTTCCCGCCATAAACTGGCGCGCAGATGACGTTTCCGGTTCGAACGCGCCAGTGTCAGAAATTCAGCGTTCGAGGTACAACCTTAGACCGAGAATCCTCTGAAGATGCCTACCGAAGTTGTAGGCGAAACGTTAGGTGAAATTATTCCTAATAGACCACGGCCAATAAGCCCGGAAGACTCTTTTCATACCAGTATATCCGGTCGTGAAAGCCTTAAACTATTCTTTTTCAAAATTTTTTAACAGAAAGCACGTTCACATATACAGCTGAAGTTTGCAGTATGTAATAGCAATTTGAGATTGAAATGGGATGAGGCCACTGCATATGCACAACAAATTTTTAATAATCCGGATAACGAACTTTTTTTTTAATAAATTTATCAACTAACTTTTTTTTGTTTTTTTATGTTTTTTAGAATCTTGATTAGTTTTTTTAATAAATTTGGTAAATTAACTTCTAAATATGTTTGATTTATTGACTTATTTGAAGAAAAAATTTGAAAAATTGTTCGTAAAAATAAATATCAGAAAGTTGATATATATCGGATATATATCGATATATATCCGATATTTTGATATTTATATAAATATCATGATATTTTCGAACCCTGACATCTAATGAGTGTGTTTTGATGTCTGACCCTCATAGAGGGCGGTAGCGCAGACGGTTCGTACCAAGCTGTTTTGAACAAAACTTTTTGATATCAGATTTATCAAGCTAACTCTAGAGCGATCTTGAACATAATTCAATTATACACCAAAAAGGTACTCCTGATGAAACTCGATACTGTGCACCGATTTAGTAATATTTTGGTTTGAAAATTATGAAGCAATAACCGATTCTAGTATGAAGTAATTAATAATTATTATTTTTAATTACTGAGCACGATGGAGCTCCATGCCACATTGATAGAAGGTGTTGTAATCGGTTGAGTAACCATTTTTCGAATCGATGGATTCGTAGAAGTGTAGAAGCTCAGATTCCTTGGCCTCCTCAGTCATGCGATTTCAATCCCTTAGATCACATATTTTCATGTTTTCATTTGAATAATCATCAGAAATATAGAAAATTGAGTGTCACTTTCGGTTCTTCTCCCTTAAATCATAATTTCACTCCTAGGTACCTGGGAATCAAACTTGATTCCTTCTAAATTTCAACGCCCATTTAGATGAACTGCGTTTGAAGCTTAAAACTCGAAACAATGTTTTTCAGAAACTAGCTGGTTCCTCATGAGGCGCTGATGCAACAATACTTCGTACAGCAGCGCTTGCTTTGGTTTTTTCTGTTGCTGAATATTGTTGCCCTGTTTGGTTGAACAGTTTTCATGTAAAAAAAATTGATGCCCAACAAACTCCTTGGTTACCAGTCCTCTCAAATATTGTCCTTCCCCATATTCGCAGAGAGACAACAGATTTGAATTGTTGGAACAAATTCAATTCTTTTCCAAATTCATTTACCATGCTCACCTATATTCCAGATAATGAGGTCCCCAGATTGAAGTCACGCAAACCTTTTTGGTCAAATTTTCTGATTGATATGAAAAGAAGCGACAAAGAAATTTGGCAATCTGAATGGAATGTATCCAATTTTTTCAATAAAGATCTTATTTCTGATCCTTCCATCAGAGTTCCTGGTTTTGAAGTTCCCAGGAGAATATGGTATGTTCTAAATCGCATCAGAACAGGCCATGGACGATGCAATAGCATGGTTATCCGATGGAATTCGGTTGAGAGCCCTAGTTGTGAGTGTGGAGAAAATGAGCAGACTATAGAATATCTTATGAATAGATGTCTCATTTATGAATTTCGAGATAGTTTTGAGGCTATACACAAAGTAACAGATGCATTTCTGAAATGGGTGTTTAATTTCAAAATTATTTAATTGAATTTTTTTATGTTTTCAGCCTTCTTCAAAATTTTCCTGATTTTTTGTTCAATTAATACATTCATCATTACTTTATACCAGAATCGATTATGACTTCATAATTTTCAAATCAAAATATTCCGAAAACGGTGCATAGTATCGAGTTCAATCAAGAGTACCTTTTTGGTGTGAAATTGAATGGTGTTTAAGATAGCTTAATGAATCTAATATCCAGAAAGTTATGTTCAAAACAACTTCGTACCAACCGTGTAACTAGCGCCCTCTATGAGAATCAGACATCAAAGCACTCTCATTAGATGTATCAGCTTAAAAAACATATTCGTATAAAATTTCATCACAATGTTGCCAGTAGTTTAGGCACAATCGTAAAAAATATATATATTCTTTTCTTCTTCAACGCCCTGTACCTTGAATAAGGATGGCGTTACGAAATTTTTTTACAAAACAAACCCCTATTATTTTTCAGTTTTCTATCAATCCTAGAGAAAGGGTCACCTTTTTTTTCAAAACACCCTGTATATGGCTTCCTCAATATGCATTCTGGTCCATGAGTTTATTTATCAAACTATACTCATTTTCCAATGTACAACCACCCCAGAAAGCTTGGTACACTTTTTTCACTCTCCCTGTTTTTTTCGCTGTTTCAGACACTGTCCAGAAATGATTTCCATTCTGAAACGCAACAACGCTGGAAAAGCGTTGGAAATCGCCAGGGCTGCCAGAGATATGCTCGGTGGTAATGGAATTCACGACGAGTATCATGTGATGCGTCACATGATCAACTTGGAAACCGTCAACACTTATGAGGGTGAGTTTTTTCAACAATTCAACAAATTTCGGCTACTACAACTCAGAGTTATAAATTGTCTAATGTCCGACATCATTTCGATGCGTACTAACAAAAATTTTCAGTGGACCGAATTGAGTGAATAAAGAGACAAAGCTTTTCATGAATAAAATATACTCCCCGTCAATAAATTCCGGACAGGCAAAATTTTTGTCAAATTCAACACCCTGCATCTTTTTTCGTGGTTCTCCGATTTTGTTGAAATTTTCACCAGGTAAAGTATTAGGTCTTGTTATATTAACCAGATACCTGTAGTTCATCCGTTATACAGGCTGAAACAAAACCTTGTTTTTAACCCTTCATTTCTAAACACCCTGTGGTGATTTTGAGGCGGAAAATTTGATATCATTAAGTTTTAATTTGAAGTGTGACCCTTTCTTAACAAAATGTTTTTTGATTTACGTCAGAATCTGTTTTAAAAAAAAAGATACACATTTTCAATTTCTATAACAATTCAAAACATTACAATACTTTATCGACTAGTAAACATAACAAACATCTGAAAATTAATAGCGTGTATTTCCACCTCTCTTTCTCGTCACTACCATACGACATGGCATACTTTCAATGCATTTACGAATTGCTTCTGGGAGAAGCAACAATTTCTGTTAATGCAGAACAATGCTAGGCCTCACGTTGCACGGGTTGTAACATAATACTTTGAAAAGGCGAAATTTCAACGATTCGCGTTGCCAGCCAGAAGTCGGATTTAAATCCAATTGAACTTATATGAGATATATGCTAGGTAGACATGTTCGAAATCGGCAGCCCAAAACCTTGCCCGATTTACGAACAGCCCTTCTTGAAGAACGGGAAAATATTTCCCCAGAAGCAATTCGGAAATGCATTGAAAGTATGTCACGTCGTATGGAAGAAGCGATGAGAAAGCGAGGTGGAAATACACGCTATTAATTTTCAGATGTTTGTTTATGTTTACTAGTCGATAAGGTATTGTAATGTTTTAAATTGTTATAAAAATTGAAAAAATGCAACCTTTCTCTGAAAATGTGTATCTTTTTTTTTAAAGCAGATACTGACGTAAATAAAAAAAATTTGTTGAGAAAGGGTCACACTTCAAATTAAAACTGAATGATATCAAATTTTCCGCCTAAAATTCACCACAGGGTGTTTAGAAATGAAGGGTATAAAACAAGGTTTTGTTTCACGTTTTATAACGTATGAACTACAGGTATTTTCGCAAAGTAAATTTCAGGTTAATACAACAAGGCCCAATACTATATTTGGTGAGAATTTCAACAAAATCGGATAACCATGAAAAAAGATACAGGGTGTTGAATTTGACCAAAATTTTGCCTGTCCGGAATTTATTGACGGGGAGTGTACGAAGAACATAAATACGCCGATGAATACAGCGGAACAAGATATAAAAACAAGGTTGTACTCATTCATTGCTTTTAATCGTTTCAACCCGACATTTGTTTCGCCTAGAAGATATTAATACTTTTAAAAAAACAAACTAACGTTTCATCGAGATTCCTGAAGATCGTCAGTCTACTTGTCACTAACTAACACTCTATATTTTTGCTCTTGAATATCTCATAATTCCATTACTTGTTCAATATCACTCCAATATTAACAGATGCCATATGACATATCTTTATGCTGTCCAACTAAAATCTTTCTTGCCTTCTCATCATTAAAACTTGTACGTATTCTTTATATTCATGTTTAAATTTTTTTCAAGGAACCCACGACGTACATGCCTTGATACTTGGAAAAGCGATCACTGGAATTGCAGCTTTTTAATTCCCAAAAATATTTTTGTGAATGTAAGAAAGACTGTAAATTCCTAATAAAATATTCGAATTTCACGATATATTATTTTCTCAATTACCTGCTGTGCTATATCTTAAGGTAATTTTTAAGGTGAGACAACAGAATGAATTTGACGATTGGAATGACCATGTCGGTGTTCATCTGTTTGGTAAATGTTGAGATCATTTCATTATGAACTTGAAAAATTTAGAGCTTGAGAAAACAACATCTCTCGTAAAAAACTATGGATTAGTTCTCGACGTTTCGCCAGTTCGAATGTCTGGCACCTTCAGGAGTTACATTTCAGTAGACAACTCTTAAAATGGTTATCCACTTCAAAAACCGAACCATCTTTCTGGATACTGATATGATTAAATGATCAACAGAGAAATTTTATTTTGCTAAAAACTTAATTTGGGTTTTCTCTCCCAGTCTCTGAAACAAGAAACAATAAGAAAATTTTTTTTAATAATATAAGAAAGGCTTTTGCGTAAAAATTTGAGCACTAATTGTCAGGGGCCAAAATTTTACGAGAGGAAATTGTTGCCTAACAATAAACAAAAAGAAAAAGAAAACACTTTGAAAACTTAAGCGTAACGTTTCGGAGTCTAAATCAGACTCCTTCGTCAGACAATAACTAATTTTTATTCAACTTTGTAGAATCGTGATAATTTTTTTGATTTTTGGATTTACATTTGTCAATATATGATGAACATAGCTCAATATTGATTACTAGATGTTGATATCGTTATTTTATTTCAAAATTCCCTGAAACCAGTTCTTTTTTCAATAAATCCATCCAAATTCGATCTATTCCTACTGAACAATTGGCGAGATTATTAGCCTCATCCAACAAAACACAAGCTGACTCCTAGATTTTTTTTTTATAATCATCAGGTTCCGTCATTAGAATTTTTGTTCCATTAAAATCCATCATGTGATTGCCGGTATTGGAAAACACTTGATCTGCTATCTGTGATCTACCAATATCTCTATGTTTTATGTTATTCTTATGTTCATGTTTTCTGATTTCTAATGGTCTCGATGTGTTTCTCCTGTATGAGATTTTCCACAAATACAGGGAATATTGTAAAAACAATTTCTTGATTTTTGGTTCTCATTCAAAGGTTCAGTTTTTGTTAATAAAGATCGTAAATCATTTTTTGTTTTGAAAGCAGTTCTTATGTTGAATTTAGAACCAATTCTTTTAATTTTTTCTGAAAGTTCATGAACATAAGGAACCAAATTTATTAAAATTGTTTGTTCTTGACGGTTTGTTGTTGGTTCTTGATTGTTATTATCGTTTTGACGCAAAATTGTTCTCTCTCAAGTTGAAATAGTTTTTTCTAAGAAATTAGTTGGATATTGATTATCCTCAAGAATATCTTTGATGAAATTAATTTCGTTATTCCGTATTTCAGTTGACGATGAAATTAATTGCACTCTATCATAAAGTGTTTTTATAATACCTCTTTTAACACTCATTTGATGATTAGAATAAGAATTTAGATATCGATTTGTGTGTGTCTTTTTTCTGAACACACTTGTTTCTAAATTTTCTTATCGAAACATCTAAGAAGGAAAGTACATTATTTTGTTCTAACTCCATTGTGAATTTTATTGTAGGTTCTTTATTATTGATATGAATGAAAAATTTTATCAATTCTTCTTTTCCATGTTGCCAAATTACAAAAATATCATCTACATATCGCCACCAAGTCTTTGGTTTCATTGAATATTTTTCAATATGGTTTTCTTCAAAAAATTCCATGAAAATGTTGCTCATTATTGGTGATAAAGGAGAACTCATAGCCATGCCAAATTTTTGTTTATAAAAATCAGCATCTAATTGAAAATATGTCGAATTCAGACAACTAACTAACATTTTCATTATATTATCTACAGTTAATTTCGAATTTTCATGAAAAGTATTATCATCCATTAATTTTGTTTTTACTATTTCAAGTGTTTTGTCGACCGGAACATTAGGAAAAAGATTAACTACATCGAAACTTACTAGAATATCAGTCGAATTCACATTGGAATTTCTCAATCTTTCAAGAAAGTGTTGGGTGTTTTTCAAGTAAATGTCTGATTTTCCGGTTAGTGGTTTCAAAAATTGTAACAGGAATTTTGCCAAATCTTGACAAGGAGATCTAATGGAACTATTGGTCTTAATGGAATGAAAGGTTTATGTACAATTTTAGGGAAGAAACCTTCTTGGAATTCCATCGTTTAGTCTCAGAAGTTTTCGGGCATTGAAACCCGAATGCACCAAAGTGATTAAGCCAAAATAGCGCTTAGACGAACATTTCCACCGTGTTGTTGGTGCGAGAAAACATGTATTTTTGTACAAAGAGTGCGACATGTCAAATTGATTGCGCACACACTTGTACAAAAATAGAAATTCTCTTATGAATGATGATGTTTGTCCGGATTTCATTTCGTCTGGGGAATATATCACACGGGAACAGATATTTTCTTTCTGTTTACATGCATCTTCATCTGCTCGACCTCACAGCTGGATTGAGATATTGAGAATCCTACACGCTTTTTTCTAATTCGAGTAGACGGATCAACGTAATTCGCGTTGCGGATTTTATTTCGGTGCTTTCAGATTTTCCTCATCCGATTCAATGTGAATTTTGGTTTGTGGAAGTTTTCATAATTGAATGATGAAAGAAGACAAAAAACACTTGGCTAAAATTTCACGATTTTAATTGGAAATATTCGTTGACATATATGTTTCTGGTTTTATCCCATTTTCAAAACTGAACACACAAATACAGAAAGTACACATTGAAATCATTATCAGATAACAGATGTTAATATCGGAGATAGGCGGAAATCTAGTTGGTCATTTAAGATTGGCTTTCTTGGGTTTCCAAAAGGTCCAAGCGTTTACCTTTATGTAAGATTTTTATATTATTGAAGTCAATGAAGTGGTTTGAAGTTATACAGTGATCTGAAGAACCAGTTGTCGATTTATATTTCAGGATAGATCTTTTAGGTTTTTCAATTCTGACCGCAAGAGAAGGCCTATATAGAATGCAGTGCACTCATCACATGACAGCATATATCCAACACTCAACTGTGAATCATTCATTCGATCCTTCCCGTTAAAAAATATTGATATTAGGTTTTTCTCATTGGTACATATAATACACTGCGCAAAAAATTAACGTACATTATGGAAATCTCAAATTTATTCTACAACTGAAGGTGTTCTCAATGATAATTATTTTTATCAGAATTACCCATGCATATGTTATGCACTTTCAACGTTTTTCTTCACTATAGATGTTTTTTCCCAGCAGGAATAAAAAAAATGATATTATCAGATTTTGAAAGTATTGGCTCCATTCTAAAATCAGTTGTTCTCGATCAATTCTAATGATCAATAGTTTTTCTTTCGTTTGATTTTCTACACTAGATCGCTATGCAACGCGAAACACGCAATTTGACCCAAGAGCAATGTGGCCAAGCGGTAGTTTTGCGAGAAGAAGGGTGGACATACACAAGAATTGCAGAAAGGTTTGGAGTTTCCCATACAAGTGTGTCCAGAATGTTGCAACGATTCAGAGAGACAGGTATGAATGTCCGAAGACCAGGACAGGGTAGACCGCGTGTAACAACTGCCATTCAAGAACGTTACTTGAGAGTTTTTTCGTTGCGACAACGGTTTGCAACCGCTCGCCTCCTTCAAAATCAGCTTGAGCAAACTCATGGGATGCAACTTAGCATTCAGACAATAAGAAATCGCCTCAGAGAATATGATTTAAGGCCTCGTGTAACGGCAAGAGACCCAGCTCTTACCCCAGCCCATCGAAGGGCACGTTTGGATTTTGCGAGAGAGCACATCCATTGGGAAGAGGCCGATTGGAAATGAGTTCTCTTCACAGATGAGTCTAGATTCAGCCTCTACCATTGTGATCGACGTTCCCTTGTATACAGACGTCCACCTGAAAGATATGCTCAGTGCAATTTCCTGAATACTACTGGTTTCGGGGAAGGATCGATTATGGTATGGGGTGGAATATCTTTGACTGCTCGCACAGACTTAGTGGCCAGCAAGAAGTCCAGATCTCAATCCGATTGAGCAGGTTTGCGACAACCTCAATAAAAGGCTGAGAAGTTCAGAAAATCATCCAGCTACTCTTAATGACGTAGGAATCCAACTCGGAGAAATCTGGGAAGGATTAGATCAGAACATTTTAAGATCACTCATTTTGAGTATGAACCGTCGTTGCAGAGCTGTAATCAACGCAAGGGATGGAAATACCAAGTATTAAATCACTCATCAGCATTTCAGTATTTTGAAAATTGTTCATTTTTCTTCTTTCTCATAAGATTAGGTGAAATCCTGAATTTTTCTTCCATTTAATTTGTCTTGTTTCGTTCAAAACCTTCCCGAGAGAACATAAAAATAAGTTAAAAAGTCAAAGTAGAGTTAACTTTCATTAAAATTGAGATTTTCAGAATGTGCGTTAATTTTTTTGCTCGGTGTATGAATTTTATTTTTTCGAATTCTTCCGCACAGTTGTTCGCTAATAGATGGGATATAATTGATGTACATGAACTTTTTGATTTCATAATCAATTTGGGGTGGATAGACTAAAGTTAACAATTTTGTCTGTTGTTCCTATATATTAATTTGTCTATGATATCAGGGGAGTAGCCGTTGTTTTTGGCTAATGATTTCAGGGTACTTACTTCATTCTCAAAGCTGGTTTGTGACAAAGGGATCGACGTTGAAAAAATGGTCTTCCACAAGGATCAGTTTCAGCTCCTCTTCTTTCCAATTTATCTGCGTGATATCACAGTTACTTCTTCTGAAAAATGTATTAAAGCCGATGGCTTTCTGTAATGCTGATTTTCCAACCATGAAAACCTTTCTGAAGATTCAAAAAATCCGAGACAGAGCATTTTTTTCAGAGGCGTTTGAGCCCAAACCTATTATAAGAGCGGGGTGTCCAGAATAGTCATGAAAAATATAGGAAATTGACGTTTAAAGTTGAAAACTAGAATAGTTATTTATAATACAAGTACATGAGTCCCTGATGTTCTTCCTTGGCCTTGAGTTCATCATTGAATGAGCCTTCTGTTATTTACGTTATTTCCTCTAATTGAATTGAATTAGGAATGGTTTTTTTTTTTATTGAGAAAGTTTTAAATACATGCTAATTAATTTTTTATGTGGATTATTATTAATTTTGATTATTTTCTGCTTTCATTTTGCGTTGTAAGGGTTTTTCATTCTCTGTTCTCAAGTGTATCTGATGCATAAAATCAGCATAACATGGCACCGAATAGAAAAACGAATAATACAGTAAACAGTAGCGTTTTGCATTGAAATATCCGCGGATTTGTTCAAGCTAGTCGCTCATATTTTTCTACATTTCAAATTGCATATAAGTAAATAAGTTTCATCCATTAAATAGATGGATACATTTTTTTTTATTTGGATCCCTAACTACAACCTCGAGGTCAATGATTGGGAACCAGGAGTTCTTCTGGCCCGAGAACGACAGAGAATATATTTTTTCATTTCACGTAAGTATAAGCTACACCAGTAGCTGGCACGAATACCAAACGCTCAATAACTTAAAACGTGAGTTGCGAGGCATCCAAAGAGATAAAAAATTGTTTGGACGGGCAAATCCAACAGTTTATATTTATGATGAACCAAAAAACTGACAAAAATATATTTTCCCTATTTCAGTATCGTAGTGAGTTCATTACTGTACTAAAAGTAAAAGTAGTGCTGAAATGCACTCTAATGATTTCAGTTATATTTTTCGTTTTATGGTTGTCAATACTGACCTCCGATCCTATCCTATATTTTCAAATTAAATCAATTTAAATTCCGTAATCTGTCAAATTTCGTAACTCACACTAACTACTAAGATACAATACAAAAGTCACTAGGCTGCAGAATCTTTTTATTTGAATTTCGAGAGTACTTCACAAAACTGTACTGAAACAGAGAAAAAACTAAAACTCGAGTCAGAAGGCAATTCTAACACTCATACTTTCAAAAACTTTTTTTTTCTTCGATCGAATAGGAGCCCATTCAGCAACTTGTTTTAGAATATACTAATCTTTAACAGATTACAAACTGTGATTTTCAACCATGAATTTTGAAACAGATAGGCAAAATTTCAATGTGTTCGGTCTAATCAGCGCAAGAACTTTTCTAGAAACGAGTCTAGAAATTATTAAGATGAGAAGTTGGCTGAGAAAAATTTCGAAACAAATACCAAAAAGGAGTATTAAATATGTTACGGAAATAGTATTGCTGGCAGATAACATTTTGTGGCTTAATTTCCTGATATTTACCTTACGTAGACTCCAGTAACTGATAACCTCCTTTCCTTTTATATCACACCTACAATTTTTGGCTTTAAAGCACTTTGAACCTTTTTATCATTGAAAACTTACCTTTACTACACATAGAAAGATTCCATATTAACTGATGCACTGGAAAAGTTTCTAGCTCACTTTTCATTTATTTTTATTACATTCAATTGAAAGGAATTCTGGAATAATTTTTTCTCCTTAAAAAATTTGATTTTACCCAGCTGGAGCTATATTTTGGAAAATATACTCGACCTTTTATGCCGAAATAAAATTATATTGAATTATTCAAAAACTTGTTGTGGTTCCAAACTTCAACCTTCAATCCTTTATAGAAAGTATTGCTAGATAGAGTTAATTCAATTTTAAGTTTTTGTTCTTCGTTTCATAATTTCTTATGGCATGGATTTTTTTTACTTCCAGAATGTGGGGTTGCAATCTGGCATTAAAGAATTTTTGTGGGTTTCAAATTTCAAGCAGATCGAGTTCAAATGAAAAAAAATATATATTACTGAAAACAATTTTTAGAATTACTTTAACAATAAATATAATTACATACCATCCTTCAAAGATTCTTCATCAATGACTATACTCTTACTAATCTATTTGAGAGGGATATACATACATGTAATAAGTTTACAAATAAATTCAAGTGAATAATACCTTAAAATGTAAAATTCAGATGACAAACATTTTTAGGAAAGTCAAGTTTTGACTCTGGTTCAGTTCTAAAGGTAAAATACAGGTCCAATTCAGTAAAATCCATACGATGTTAGCCTTTTTTGTCCCGACCTTGAGACGATCTAACTGTTAAAGCTACAAAGTTTCTCCCACGATTATTAGTGTAGTAGCAAATCTTTACGCTAGGTTTTAGAATCAATCCTGAACATGAAGCAATTAGGCCGGTCAAAATCGACAATAAATTGAAAAAAACATGATGTATCTCTGATTTTTTATTTTTAGTAAATTTGCACTCCGAAATTACGGACTTATTCCAGATTGTGCTCTAAATCTTCTAATCCATCAATTTTTTTAGATTACTGTCATTTACGGTTTTCAAGAGCTTTAAATTTGTGACAAATTAAGCCTAACTGGAGCTCTGTAGGTTAATTCATTGCCAAATTAAGGCAATTGTAACCAAGACCTCTATGATTATGAATCATTTCTGGAAAAATTCTATTTTATCCTGTATGGGTTTTTTTTAAGATTTGGAATTATTTCAAAGCTATTTAAATGTGAAACTAATAATTCCAAAAATGGCCTATTTTCAAAGTACTGTAATTCGATAATGAATTGACCTACAGGAATCCAATCAGGCTTAATTTGTCACAAATTTAATGCTCTTGAAAACAGTGTATGATACTTTTTGTCGAAAAATAGATGGATCAGGAGATTAAGGGCAGAATCTGGAACAAGTCTGAAAATTCCGTGGTTTTTGGTGTATAAAAATTTGTTCACAACTTTTTGAGAGTTGCAGACTTGTGTACAGGGTTATTCACGAATATGGCTCTATAAAATGTTTTAAGGAAAGACAGATTCATGATTGAAATTCTAAAGGTGAGCTTCAAGTAGGTAGACGACTTCTCCTATATTTTTTGAAGGTTTTTCAAATGGGAAGACCCGTTTTTTATTGCATAAAAAGATTCTCCATTGAATTCTGAGTAGTTTCGATTCCAAAAGCTTGAATCTCAAATTGAACTCTGTTGAAATATTGACAACATTGAGATTTTTTCATTAAAAATTCTCACTTTTGAGAATCTTCGAGAAGAAAACTGATGCTTATTTTTCGAAAGCGTGATTTTCAGAGTATGATACAGAAGGTCACAAATTCTTTGTCAAAGTTAGAACTGACGAAACATCAAAAAATTGATTTTTTCGATTGGAGCCCCATTTTTGAGAAACATTTTAAAAATCTTTGCCAAAAAATAATAAGAACATACGTCCAAGACTTTTATCCCGAAACGAATATTTTTCGAGATATTCAGGAAAAACGATTTTGTCTTCAATTGTCAATCTCATTCCGAATGTGTTTTTTCACTGGAAAATAATTAAAGGTCAAGTGAAATTTTCGGAAATCTCTGTTATCGAGAAAATATTTTCTATAGTTCAGCCAAGGTAGGTTCTTGAATTCTTATCTGTAATGCGTGACCAACAATTGGTTCAAAGTTCTCAATGTGAGTTTTAGTGAAGTCAACATACAAAATTTTCAGGAATTCAAAAAAAAAAATTCTCCAGAATTCAGAATTTGCGGAAGTTATCCTAAGCTTTGAAAAATAAAGAAAAACTGAACTTGTCTGAACTATAAGAAGATATTTTCTCGATAACAGAGGTTTCCGAAAATTTCACTAATTATTTTCCAGTAGAAAACATATCAAGAATGAGATTGAAAATTGAAGACAAAATCGTTTTTTCTGAATATCTCGAAAAATATTCATTTTGGGAAAAAAATTTCGAAAATTCTTCAAAGAAATGGGGTTCCATTTTGAAAAAAACGATTTTTTGTTGTTTCGTCACTTCTAACTTTGTCAAAGAATTTGTGACCTCCTGTATTATATTCTGAAAATCACGCTATCGGAGAAGAAGCATCAGCCTTTCCCTTGGAGATTCTGAAAAATGAGAATTTCTAATGAAAAAACCTTGAAGTTGTGTGTATTTCAATTTTGAGATTTTTTTCTTATTTCCTCATTCAAAGAGAATTTTCTCAAGAAAATCCAAACTTATGAAATCAAAAAGACTCAGAATTCAATGGAGAATCGATTTATGCAATGAAAAATGAGTCTTCCCATTTGAAAGACGAAAGTTGATGTCAATTCTGGAAAAATCGGAAGTCATAGAACCTTCAAAAAATATACGAGATGTCTTCTTACTTGAAACTCACTTTCAGAATTTCAATCCTGAATCTTGTGTCTTTCCTAAAAAATATTCTATACAGCCAAATTGGTAAATAACCCTGTATAAATTGAATCTTAACAACATCTTAAAAAATCAGAAATAGGTCATGTTTTTCCAATTGGTTGTCGATTTTGACTGGCCTATGAAGCAGTTACGATTATCTGAGATGATTTGATGTCGAAAACAAAAGCCGTATTTTTGACCACTATTTAATGTAAATAGTGCAACCTATACTATGTTACAATATGTACAATAATAGTCAAATCAAGATATAATGCACAGAATCTATTCCTAACCTCTAATACTTCAAACCTACCTAGCCAATAATTCATAATTATATGAGCCACATCAACTGGAACAAAAGGTACAGAGTGCGAAGTGTCTGGATAAGCAATATGGCATTGCTGAAACAACAGCCTCAGGAAATTACACAGCTACTTACATAAATGAAATGTTATTCTCTTTAAAATTCAGCAAATTCTTTAGCGCATTTCTCCGTTGACGAAATGCGGAGCTGTTCTTCCTCATAATCGTCAAAGTTGCTAGTGTCCCAGGACCCTTGCAACGCGGTATGAACGGAGCTTCGATCTTTCTCTGGAAGATGGAGATCCAATCGGTGGAAGCGAACCATTTGTGTCCCTTAATGTCATTGACACCGGCCTTGAGATTACCATATCGTTTAGTAAGATCCACTTGTAATAAATTTCTGAGTAAATCTTTCAAATCAGATCCAAAGTGAGAGGGGAAACGTACTTTTCCCGATACAATCTTCTCGTAAATTTGAATGGGTTGATCAGCGAAGAAGGGGGGATAGCCTGCGGCCATTTCGTACACCAAGACCCCCAATGCCCACCAGTCGACGGCTTTGTTGTAACCTTTACTGAGAATTATTTCAGGAGCCAGATATTCAGGAGTTCCGCAGAGTGTCCAAGTGCGACCTTTAACCCTCTTCGCAAACCCGAAATCTGTCACTTTTAAATAACCCTGAGAGTCGATCAGTAAATTCTCAGGTTTCAGATCTCTGTAAATCAGATCAAGGTAGTGGAGGTATTCGAAAGCAAGTACTATTTGTGCGGCGTAGAACCGTGAATGGGGCTCTGAGAACCTTCCAACTTTCCTCAAATGAGAGAACATTTCTCCTCCTGGCACATATTCCAGTACCATATACAAATTAGAATTGTCTTTGAAGTGAAACCTTAAGCTGACAAGAAACGGGAAGTTGATAGCTTGCAGAATTCTCTTCTCATTAAGAGTGTGTTCTACCTGCTTAAGTTTCACTACTTTTTGTTTATCAAGGATTTTCATAGCATAGTATTCCTTGGTGGGCTTATGTTGTACAATCATGACTCTTCCAAAAGAACCTGTGCCTAGAGTTTTTATTCGATCGAAGTCATCGAGACTGGCAGTGTTTGTCGGATTTTTTTTCCACTTCTCCTCGAAATCTTCCTTTGCTTGGTCGAGAAATTCTTTGACACTTTCAGCTGAATCGACTTTTTTGTTTGCAGTAGCGGCATTGTTGCCCATGATTTGAACTTTTAAACCTTCCAGGGCTTTTTATTAATCTGAAAATTCCGTCTACACCACCAAGGATATCAGATATTCTCGGTTGTTGGACGGGCGGAAAATAAAGATGTCACAATAATGGATCGGATGCAATGGCTTCGCCCAAATTAACTTATTTCATACATCATTTCTTTGTTTATACACTCCTCCGAGACGGATGAATCGCACATCAACGACAAGAACAACACCAAAACTCTTATATTTTCTCAAATTTGATGGATAATCAACGAAACTAATTGAATGCATAAAATGGCTACGAACTCAAGGTTTTTTTTCCGAGTTACTGCTTCCAAATAATTGCCCATGAAGAACAATTTTCAGCGAGTTCGATTTTCTACGGTATGAACCGACCGCTTTGACGTAGCATCGCGATTCTGCGCATTGTACTCCACCAAAACTATCTCCTGAAAAATCAAATAGAAAAAACCCATAAGAAAAACCGAATTATGGAACCCCCCGAACATAATAAATCAAAATCAAAATGAAAACCAAAACCGTGTTCTGCCTCACCATCATAGAAGATGCTCAACCATAGATTTTTGCGCTTCCAAACATCCTCCACCTGTCATGTGTCAATTTGTTTACGGTACTTCGCAAGTGTTTGGTGATTCAAATTTGTTGTTGTTTGCATTTATTTGAAATTGAAGCCTTCTGGCACATCGCAAGGAATATCACATAAGCAATTAGTAGAAGTCTTTTGTCGAATTCTAATCGATAACCTTCATTGTGTTGCAAACTGGCCTAAAAATCCGACACAAACACCTATTCCCAATATATGGGGGATGATTCTTGGATGAAATTTTCGCTCGAAGTTTCTTAAACTTTGGACATTCAAATAGGTTTGAATCTTTCGAAGGAAGTTAACCCAAATGCCTTCAAAATGAAGTAGTGGTTGGACCAATATGGCTGAGGTAGGTTCCGTTAAAAGAGATGGCCGAACCAAAAACTGCACAAATGAAGACAAGCTATTCGACCCTTCTATTGAAATGCTCCTCAATGAATTCGATGACGAGAGAACTTTAGAAGAGGAAGAAGCATTAGCCGCCCAAGAACCTGTTGATGCATCGGTAGAGTTGTCGATACTTCAGCGAGAGAGTGATATGCCTATTGATGAACTACTGGCTTTGTATGGATATAGAGGTGAACAGCAAGAAGAGAGAAGTATATCAAAGAGCGATTTAGAGTGCTCGAAAGAGTATGAAACAGAAGCTGAACAACATCAGCCATCCAAACTAGAAGAAATATACAAAACAATTCCCGAGATGAATCAAGACGCTTCCCGTTTGCTCCGCTCTGTTTCAAGAGTAGGGGAAGAAGAAGAGGAAGACTATGATTACAGTCCCGATGAGGAAGATTGGCACAAAACAAACAAAACCATCATGGTTGGGAGCGACTATCAAGCACAAATTCCTGATGGACTTTGCCATTATGGCGATGCATTGCCTTATGAAAATGACGACAAACTATTGTGGAACCCCAGTTTAATCAAACAAGAGGACGTTGAGAATTATATGCGGAAAGCGATTTCCCTATTCAAACCTTCCATTCCGGTAGGGACTCAATTGAGAGACGATGAACAGGCTTTGTACTTGTTGCAACAGTGTGGTCATAACATTGACGAAGCTTTGCGGAGGCTCAGAATGAACGTAATCTCAAACTCTGAATCTATGAGTCTTTGGTCAGAAGAAGAGTGCAGAAATTTTGAATCTGGTATCAGAAGTTACGGTAAAAATTTTCATGTCATTCAACAAAATAAAGTGAGGACAAGATCTGTTGGAGAACTTGTACAATTCTACTACCTGTGGAAGAAGTCCGAAAGACATGATATTTTTGCCAGCAAAACGAGATTGGAAAAGAAGAAATATACACTACATCCGGGTGTAACAGATTTTATGGATAGGTTTTTAGACGATCAAGATGGGAGAGATAGAAGTTCTTCCCCTAATGTACAGAATGTGGTCGAAAATAAGGTGGTGGAAAGACATCGGTCTTCTTGAGGATGTATAAAAGTTTTTATAACCTGCTTTGTATATAATTGAAAATTTCAAATCTGTAATATCAATATATTTCAATTTTTTTATGAAAGAAACTGGTGGTTTCCATTTCCTGAATAATGAAATGAATATTTCAAATGTCCAGGAATTCCATCTTCAACCAAAAACAGGTTTGTATATAAAATAATCTGTAATATAGAAAATTTAAATTTGGTAGATTTCAAACAAAACGTAGACATGTCAATATAACTAAACAGTGTTACCACCTTCAAAGACTTCACCGAACGTCACACAATATGAGAGCAGAATTGTTTGAATTCATTTCAAATCTAATACTCCTAATGAACATTTTCTGCATCGAATGCAATATACAAGTGTAAAGTATTAGTTTCTGTATGTATGCCTTTTGACAGACGATTTCGGTCGTCCATCACTAAAAATGTGACAGTTAAATTGACGCCCATTCGGCGAATGTTCTATGACTACCTGTCATCGATTTATTTTAGAAATAGAAACCAGTGTTGATAATTGTGTAACCTTAATCAGCTGTTTGGCTGTATATTCCGTTGGTTCTAAAAATGTTTGCAGTATTACCCAAGGCTTTATTGTAAGTAAAACTAGCTTTATCGAGGGATCATGTTGAATTCACCCATTTATCAGTAGTTCTGCAATTGAGCGGCATTCGACTCTGTTTGACTAGCGAAGAATCGATAATTGCAGCCGGGGGATATTCGCAAATGTTAACCTCTTATACAATAGGTGTCTTGCAAACTTTTGTCTATAAATAACTGGTCTCTATAAATACCAGTTATACAATGCACAATTCATCTTGTAATTATATCACCTGTTGGGAAAAAGACCCATTTTTCCTTGTTATTAATTGACTGAATTGCAAAAGCCGTCGCTATTTTCTACTAGAATATCTTTTAAGCTTGCAATACTAATGAATTATAAGAAAGAGTTGGGCACTTTTGTCATTTTCAAATAGGAAATTATTGGGAAACCACTGATTTAGATATCCGACAAAAATTATTGATAGTTACCAGATAGAACCTGAAATATAGGTGCGAAACTCAAGATTTAATTTTCAAACTCTGATATTGTGAGGAAGTGAGTGGTGATATCACAGGAAACTAAAAGCTTGTGATAAAATTTTCTTCATAATGATGATCGCTCTCCTCAAAGTCTATAATAGAATTAAATTTCGAATATCTGCAACTTTTGAACTACCACATTATAAAATATAAGTGTTTTGAACTATTCAGTTCAATTTCCTCATTTGTTGACGACAGTCATAGAGTATTTTGGTTTCCTTTAGTTTTTAAAATGAGGAATATTACTACGATTTGAATTTTTCAAGTTTGGACTTGATGTTGTAGCTGTTTTCACTCTCCACCTTTCGGTGGCTAGAAGGTGCATTTTAATTTGTCTTACAGGCCTGGAATTTACTACCTGCTCTCAAATTAGAAATACGTTCCAATACAGAAACTGCTACCATTAATAAAGCATCTACGTATTCCTTTCATATTTTTTTATGGGTTGAATTGAGAAGGGCTTTGTTGAATATGCTTGGAGAAATGTCTGCTGGTGTCAAGTCCGGATATCTAAGTGGCTATTTGCTAATTAAACTTGACTCTAGCGTTGAGATCAGTGTAAATTTCATTGGAACAATTTCTGAATTCAATCTCAAAATGTGAAGAATGTCTGAAAGAAAAACCCTGTTTTTTGGATCTATAAAAAGTTGTTCAATTACGAAATGCAATATGTCACTTCCTCATCACGATGGATAGGTCGGCCTTTGACATTTGAAGATCAAATCAATCAGCGGAAACCTTATAGTATCGTATCAACTTGAGTGTTTTCAATTTCCGCTTCTAATTCCGAAATGGCATTTTGGTGCTTCCTAAGTTGGATTAATCCGACTGAAACAGTCAAAATGTAGGATATTGACGTTTTACGCAACTGATTCTCGTTGAAATTGTCCAGTATTTCATAATTTGGGAACTGAAGGAGAGAGCACTTTCTTATGAATATGATGTCATTAAATTTTTTTGATGCAGCGATTTTCAAGATATAATTGGAATATCTGATTTTTTGAATGTAATTGCAATTTTTTTTTCTGATTTCCAAAATGTATTATATGTGAAAATATAAGATCAGGTGTTCTTTCTGATGGGTGGTCCAGTATTTTAGTTCAATTCTTAATGTGTTTCAGTTTTTGAAGCATGAATACTGCTCATTAAATGATTTCATTTAATCAGCGAGCAATTAGCGTATCATTCCCGATACGATCACAGATAAGAATCAGATTCGTATCAGCGTTTTATTTTATCAATGTTCAATTAATTATGAATAGTTCGTGCAAATGCAAAATGCAGCGAAATGAAAAAGGAAATTCAATGGACTGGCTTCCAGTGATATAAGGAATTCCTTACGTCCTTACGATTCTGAAAATTTACGAAAAAATCAATAATCCTCGAAAACTTGTATCCAATTCATGAAAGAAATATATCTGTGAACGTATTTTTTTTTTGAGATTATCTATTTGACATTGGGAGAGTCTTCCTGGCTTATTTACCGTGATCTATTAGGAATGAAACTGCTCCATATGAGCTAGGGATATTGACTTAAATTGCAAAAAAATATAGTTTAAATGAGGTTTTGTGATGAAAATTTATATTAATATGATTTCAAGTTGCAGGAAATAAAATTAATTTTAGCCTGTTGGTCTGCAGCGTATATAGGGTGGTTAAGAAAAATCGAGTAAAATAACGAAATTTTATTCCCAGAGAATTCAAGCATTTTAAGACTTTCAATACAATGTATGGCCTCCACGGGCATCAATAACACCTTGACATCTTCTTTGCGCCCACCAAGCCTTGCTCTTTCTAACACGGAACCTGTCTCCCTGAACCTATTCCAAAGTCGAGATATCACACTTTGGCTGACTTGGAGCATTTCCGCTACAGTTAGGCCACCCTGTAGCATTCTGATAGCCCTATTAGCCTCAGCGTTGTTGATTTACGTCTCGGCATTTTCAGAAAACTCGTTTCAAATCGGAGCCGTTAATAAACTGACTTCATTTCAAAATAAGAATAGTCATGAAGCATATGCAAAGAACCAAACTTTAGAAAAAAGACGACCAGATTGACGAAATGTCTCATACTGATTTTTATTGGATCGATTCAAGTTGTCATTGAGTTTTAAATGATTTTACAGCGATTTTCTCGAAGATTACATACTTTTCAAAACGATAACCCTAACTTAATGAAATAATAATGAAATAACAGTGAGATAAGTGAAAGAAGCAATGTTTACTAACTGACAAGCTGTTTAAAATTAATACAGTGGAGCTTCCCTATAACGAATACGCTAAATCCGCAAAAAAATTTCGTTATACAGAAATTTCGTTATGCAGAATTTTTTTTTTATTGTGTCAAGTGTCAAAAAAGCAACGTTCACTTGCATTTTTTTATTTGAATACATTATACATAATTAACTCAAGCACTTCCTTGTGGACATTTTCGCACTACTATTTTCATTAACGATCAGAGCGAAACTGAAAACTGAACAATCTGTATAGCCAGGGGTGCATCTACAACTGTTTCAGAAGGAACTCTCCGTCCGCCGTAAAGGTTTAGTTTATGATCGGGATTTATTACCTACGTCTGACAGAATTACGGAAAAAACCATCCCTAAGTATACTCAGGGAAAAACCTTCTTACCAATACGCACCAGTAAACAAATAACGCTACTGAAGATTCTTTCAACTATCTTTGGTTAAGTTTAAAGGTCTTTGGAACGCCGGTAGGCTCATTTACTTCGGGGGTTGGTATCTCTGTAGGTCTATCTGACCTCTTTAGGAAACCAACGATACACCTCACCGATCGATAGAAATCGCCGTAGGCAGATAGAATATTGGAACAGAGATAGGTACAAATGGATCGATTTCTCTAACGCGGGTAGACAAATGTCGGCTATCGGCTATCTTCGGTTGTTTATTGAAAACGGCCGTTAGAGAGTGACTTTCTTGGAATAATTCGTTATAGAGAGAATTCACTTCGTTTTAGAGGGTGTTTTTAACAGGGTATTCTGATTCAAGGTGCAATGACAGATACGAGATTCGTTGTACAGAGAAATTCGTTGTAGAGACGTTCGCTGTATTTTACTTTTTAAAACATAGATAGTAAGCAAGGAGTAGATGATAAAAATTAGTAGGAAAAAAGAACTCCCCAAACACTTTTTGGCATTGATACAAGAAGATGGTCTATTTTTTTTCCTCGAATATATGGTTTGTTGTAAAATTATGAAAAAATTGTAAAAAAACGACTGAAACATTTTAATACAAAAAATTTTTACATTTGGATCAAATTCTTATAGAAAAAATTTAAATTTGAATAGCTCCCTCAAGGTTTTGCAGTTTCTTTGTGAGTACACTGGACAAAAAAATTAACGCACATTATGGAAATGTAGTACCACTTGCCCCATACATTGGTGAAAATTTCATTTTTATGGACGATAATGCCAGACCCCACCGTGCGCGCATCGTTCAGAAGAGGTTGAAGTCTCTCGAATGGAAGGGCCAGCAAAAAGTCCAAATCTCAATCCGATTGAGCAGGTTTGAGACAACCTCAATAGAAGGCTGAGAAGTTCAGAAAATCATCCATCTACTCTTAATGACTCAGGAATCCAACTCGGAGAAATCTGATAAGGATTAGATCAGAACATTTTAAGATCACTCATTTTGAGTATGAACCGTCGTTGCCGAGCTGTAATTAACGCAATAGGTGGAAATACCAAGTATTAAATCACTTATCAGCATTTCAGTATTATGAAAATTGTTCATTTCTCTTCTTTCACATAAGATTCGGTGAAATCCTGAATTTTTCTTTCATTTAATGTATCTTGTTTCGTTAAAAACCTTTCCGAGAGAACATAAAAAATAAGTTATGAAGTCAATGTAGAGTTAACTTTCATTAAAATTGAGATTTTCAGAATGTGCGTTAATTTTTTTGCGCAGTGTGGAAAAAACCGCAGTATACAAATAATCAGAATCAGTTTCACTACGTATTTTCCAAGACAAATAACAAGTCAATAAATTCATCCTGGAATAATCCACTTTTTTATCGAATCTAACGCAACAACATTCGAGCTCTTCAAAAATGAGATATTCAAACAACAATATTCCCATTTTCCATGCTCAGTCACATGTGTTTGATAATTTTATACGCCGATAATATTAATTATTATGATGACCTCATGCTGAACGGAATTATGAGTATATGGAAGTAATAAAACCGGAAAAGTCGTCGTAAGTATCTCCATTTGTAGCAAGTTCGACGAATTTTTGCTGGATCACGTTTAGGAGCAATAAAACTCAATTCCATTCATCTGGGTACATTGTTGGTTTGCACGAAACGTTCCGTTCATCTGGGATATTAATAATCTTGTTTTTTCATTGGAACTCAATATCGGCGTAGAATAAACAGCGTGAGACTAAAGAATAACAAAAGCCCACGATCAGATCGAATATAATGGAAATTTTGCATCTCATGTAGGAGGGGGCAGATAACGTTGACCACCAGCTTCCTTGATAAGATACAGTGTATCTTTCTAAGTTATAAATCAAGATTTCTGAAATACAATTGCCTACTCTGAATTTTATATGACATATTCTGAAATTTAATTGACTAATCTGAATTTTATTTGATGTTTTCTGATATTCAACTGACTTATCTGAAATTCAATTGACGCTTTCTGAAATTGAAATTACTAACCTGAAATACAACTGATGGTTTCTGAATGACATTTGGAAATGCCTTAGGTGTTTACCCACTTATCCATTCTGTTGCTAATTCCTTCATAGAAGATTATCGAGTATAAATATGGGAAGCGCCCTTATATATCAAGTAGTAAATCCGACTGCGATTTTTGGTTGTGTTAGTCATCTGACCGACTAGAAAACTAGATGAAATAGTGTTGACTGAATTTTTAGATACAGATTACTGCATTATAAAGTGTGCAAAATTCGATTACCTATAATCATAAGTATTAAGTTAAATCTCGATTTTGTTGAGTCTAAGAAACAACATCCTGTGTTCTGCTCAGGATGTATTCTTCATCTGAAACATTTTTTCAAAATCAATGATATTAATTACACACGCCGTTATTTTTGCTAATTTTTTTTTTAATAAATACATTTCAAGCATTTCTGTATATATGAGTTACAGAAATATCAGAACAATTTGAAATAAACTTTAAAGTAACGAAACTAAGGGTTGGTTTCACAGAACTTTGTTTGTACCGTTAAATTAATTAGTGTCACCGCAATTCGTTGAAATGTCAAAACGAGTGATTCGATTGGTTCGAATTTACGTAAGGTTTTTTAATCGCACAATTAAAGTTTTGTGAAACCGACCCTTATATTTGTAGTAGTAGTCATAACCACAATTAAAAAAAAGTGTGCAAGGTGCAATCCAATTGCATAAGATGACATGCCAGAGCCTGGAATGAGAATAGATTCCCTCATGTATTAAGTATGATTTCTTTATGACGCAATTGGCTTTAGGAGATCATTTTGCTGATACGTTTGATCAGTGGTTTGAAAAAGAAAATAAAACTGTTACTACATGAACATTATATAGCCGTGATCCATCCTTCCGACTCTTTTTATACCGACCCTGATTACTGCTGCCTTCATCTGCGGACCACTGTCGTCAACGTTCATCGTGGTGCAGAAAAATGCATTCTAAGAGAATAATTAAAAGAAATCAACGAAAACTGATGTCAGATTGTGGATTTAGATGAATTATACAAAGGTGATTGAATACGAATTTTAGAAGACATTTTTTTTCAGAGCTCCAAGAACCTTAAAACTGAGCACACCCTGTTTATCAGAAGCAATCAAAGTTCTTTCAAATGACAAGACACACACGAGAGGATACCACGAAGTGGTCGGTGATGTCCTTACACCCTCACAAGTTATGGGCATTGACCACTTAAGAGATCCAAGACTAAATAAGGTAGGTATATGTTGAGAATATTGAAGAGGAATATAGAGGGTGTTTCAAAAAAAGGTGACCTCCTCTCTAGGATAGATAGAAAACTGAAAAATAATAAGGGTTCCGTAACGTCTTCAATATTCATGATACAAAGCGTTGAAAAAAAAATTTACACATTTTTTTCGGTTTTGCCGAAACTACTGGCAACATTGTAATAAAATTTAATACGAATATGTTTTGGAAGCTGATACATCTAATGAATGTGTATTCATGTCTGACTCTCTTAGAGGGCGCTAGTTACACGGTTCGTACCAAATTGTTTTAAACATAACTTTTTTGATATTAGATTTATTAAGTTAAATTTTGAGCGATATTTAACATCATTCTTTTTTACATCAAAAAGGTACTCATGATGAAACTCGATACTGTGCGCCGTTTTCGGAATATTTTGATTTGAAAATTATGAAGTAATAATCCATGCTGATATAATCTATTGATGAAGTCATTAATTATTATTATTAATGAGTAAGCACGATGGAGCTCCAATACACATTGAAAGAAGGTGTCGTAATCGGTTGAGTAACCATTTTCCGAATCGATGGATTGGTAGAGGTGCAGAAGCTCCGATTCATTGGCCTCCTCGGTCATGCGATTTCAATCCCTTGGATTACACAGTTTGATCGTACCTTGAAGAAAAAATTTATCTAACAGAGGTAAATTCACCTCAAGAATTGAAGAACAAAATTCAACGTCACTTCAATGACCTCATTCATAGCTGACTCCCAAGCGTTAAGAAGATTATTGGATTTTTTAGAAGGAGGGATAGATTTGTGTAATTGTGAGAAAGGAGGACATTTGGAACCCATATGTTTTTTGCCTTTTTTAATTTTATTGTGATTTTTCATTCAATTAATACATTTTTCATTACTTTATACCAGCATCGATCATTACTTTAAAATTTTCAAATATGTAAAAATATTCCGAAAACGGTGCATAGTATCGAGTTTAATCAAGAGTACCCCTTTGGTGTGAAATTGAATGGTGTTTAAAATGGCTCGAAATTTAGCTTAATAAATCTAATATCCAAAAAGTTATGTTCAAAAAAACTTCGAACCAACCGTGTAACTAGCACCCTCTATGAGAATCAGACATCAAAACACATTCATTAGATGAATCAGCTTCCAAAACATATTCGTATAAAATTTCATTTCAATGTTACGAGTAGTTTCGGCAAAATCGTAAAAAAATGTGTAAATTTTTTTCTTTTTCAACGCCCTGTATCTTGAATAAGGATGGTGTTACAAAAATCTTTTACTAAACAAACCCCTATTTTTCAGTTTTCTATCTATCTTAGAGAGGGGGTCACGTTTTTTGAAACACCCCCTATATTTGTTCTTTTTGTCGTATGATCAGTATCAACAAAGTATATTCATCATTGTTTAAAGTTGAGCATTGGCAGCATGTAATAATATAAGCGTTATGGGAGAGCTCTAAATGTTTGTTTAATGTAATTGGATCGGATATAATCAAGTGGGAAGTATACAGTTAAGTTCTCTCGTCTGCTGTTTTGTTCTCATGATGATTTCAACAATGACGTTATCAAAAACAGTCAACGTGCTTGTCTATCACAGGATTTAATGTAATATAAGGTGATTTGAATCTAGTGGGGAAATGTTGAAGAACATTATATGTAAGCTGATATTCTTGATAAAATGTCAAAGAAATTTTTTAAAGGAGGACCAAAGACAACAAGAAAATTTGGTGAATTGATTCTGGTTTAATCACTACAGAGCAACTATCTTCAGTATAGGTACCATTGAAATATACTGCTCCACAAGAGTTAGGGACATCCTATTCAATAGTTTTGAAAAGTATGTAATCTTCGCTGTCAAATCATTTAAAAGTCAATGACAACTTGAATCGATCCAATAAAAATCAGTATGAGACATTTCGTCAATCTGGTCGCCTTTTTTCTGAAGTTTGGTTCTTTGCATATGCTTCATGAATGTTTTTATTTTCAAATGGAGTCAGTTTATCAACGGCTTCGATTTGAAACGAGTTTTCTGAATTTCCAAGACGTAAATTAACAAACGCTGAGGCTCATAGGGCTATCGGAATGCTACAGGGTGGCCTAACTCAGGTTGTTGTAGCGGAAAGGCTCCACGTCTGCCAAAGTGTGATTTCTCGACTTTGGAATAGGTTCAGGGATACAGGTTTTGTGGGCGACGAAAAAACAACTCCTGCTCAGGATCGTTTCATGACCGTTTCGGCGAGAAGAAAGCCTACACCTACGTGTAGAATACTCTCAAAAATGCAGATGGGGTCCAAGTTTCCATCGAAACCATCAGATGACGTTTGAGAGAGGTGAATCTAGGTTTTAGACGTCCATTAAGAGGAGTTCCATTAACACATGACCATGATCGTCAAAGACTGGAATGGGCAAGGCAACATATCAATTGGAACGATCAATGACGTAGTGTCCTTTTCACTGATTAATCCAGATATGGACGATTTTCAGATTCTCGAAGAATAAGGATATGGACAATCCCACGCATACCCTGTAATCGTCACTATGTCCAATAAGTCCATCCATTCCGAGGAGGTAGTGATATGGTATGGGCCGGGATATGTTTCAACGGGCGCTCAGATCTACACATTTGTCTTGGGAATATGACCGTCTTACACTATAGGGAGCATGTCATTGACAATGTTTTGCCAAATTTTCACGCTGCTATTGGTGAAACCTTTCAATTTCTAGACGATAACGCACCGTGCAGCCATAGTTGAGCATGCGCGCGAGGAGCTTGGTATTCCACATTAACTAATACCTCCGTACTCACCAGATTTGAATTGCATAGAACATCCAGTTGAGATAATCATCAACCTTTCCCAGAATCCTTGAATGATCTGAGAGAGCTTCTGCCTCGTTTATAGAACCAAATTCCTCAAGAAATGTTCAACAACCTCGTGTGTAGTATGCAAAGAAGATGTCAAGCTGTCACTTATTGTATTGATAGTCTTAAAATGCTTGAATTCTTTGGGAATGAAATTTCGATACTTTACTCGATTTTTCTTAACCACCCTGTATACTCTGCAGACCTACAGGCTAAAATTAATTCTATTTCCTGCAACTTGAAATCATATTAATATGAATTTTCATCACAAAATCTAATTAAAACTATATTTTTCTGCAATTTAAGTCAATATCCCTAACTCATGTGGAGCAGTTCATAAGGAGAAAAAGATAAGCTACAAATAAAATTTGGCTCTTTTCAAACTCACTTATCAATGCTACAAAGGTCTTACAAAAGAACTCAAAATTTAACGTCGAAAGTGTATTAATTTCAGTCTTTCTTGTAAAGTGAATACTAACAAACATCAGGTGAGTACCTAACCTAGCAAATCACAAAACTAAAATAAATTATTGTATATTTGCCTGAAATAACGGAAATGCGTTTAAAGAAATCACTAGGTGTGCAATGATTGCGTAGTTCGATATGAAAATTGAAATTGCTAAATTTTTTTGGTAGTCTGACTTACAAAGAAATGTTTCTTTTGAACTCAAACCTACAAACGAATCAACTCAATATTTACCTTTTTGAACCGACTAAGTAGTCTTTATAGCAAAATTAAAATTTTTTGGGTGATGGACAAATGTATTGTTGTTTAATGCTGTCTTTAATCGGAGTGAATTCAAACCATTTAGTGAAAATAGAATCAAATTCGGTATGTAGTTTTTCTCTAATTGTCCTTTCGATTTTGTCTACTTTCGATCAAAGCATTCTATCAAAAGGAATAATCGGACCTTGTTTTCTTCTTTGTTGTAACTTGTACAATTGATCATGAAAATAAATAGGGTGACCATTTGAAAACGAAACAGACGAGATTACAGACGAAATAAATTTTTTCGATAGAAATGCTCGGACAGGTCGATTTCTGTTTCGAGGGGGACAACTTAGGATGTAGGTTACGGACGCATAGCGCTTCAACCCTTGCTACTACAACGCTCACCCCCAATTTTTGAATAGGGAAGATGGGGTGAGTGATACCTCATTTGGAAGGTATTTTATACTGATTTCAGCACAGTAATTGTTTTTTCATTTTATGCATTAGTTCTCGAAATACAGGGTGGCCATTTGAAAACGAAATAGACGAGATTACAGACGAAATAAATTTTTTCGATAGAAATGCTCGGACAGGTCGATTTCTATTTCGAGGGGGACAACTTAAGATGTAGGTTACGGACGCATAGCGCTTCAACCCTTGCTACTACAACCCTCACCCCCAATTTTTGAATAGGGAAGATGGGGTGAGTGATACCTCATTTGAAAGGTATTTTTATACTGATTTCAGCACAGTAATTGTTTTTTCATTTTATGCATTAGTTCTCGAAATACAGGGTGGCCATTTGAAAACGAAACAGACGAGATTACAGACGAAATAAATTTTTTCGATAGGAATGCTCGGACAGGTCGATTTCTGTTTCAAGGGGGACAACGTAAGATGTAGGTTACGGACGCATAGCGCTTCAACCCTTGCTACTACCCCCAATTTTTGAATAGGGAAGATGGGGTGAGTGATACCTCATTTGAAAGGTATTTTTATACTGATTTCAGCACAGTAATAGTTTTTTCATTTTATGCATTAGTTCTCGAAATACAGGGTGGCCATTTGAAAACGAAACAGACGAGATTACAGACGAAATAAATTTTTTCGATAGAAATGCAGGTCGATTTCTGTTTCGAGGGGGACAACTTAAGATGTAGGTAACGGACGCATGGCGCTTCAACCCTTGCTACTACAACCCTCACTCCCAATTTTTGAATAGGGAAGATGGGGTGAGTGATACCTCATTTGAAAGGTTTTTCACAAAAAAACACTACAAGTGCCATGAAAACACCACTTCATTTTCAAATGCTTAGTCAAGAATATTTCGAGAACTAATGCATAAAATGAAAAAAACAATTACTGTGCTGAAATCAGTATAAAAATACCTTTCAAATGAGGTATCACTCTCCCCATCTTCCCTATTCAAAAATTGGGGGTGAGGGTTGTAGTAGCAAGGGTTGAAGCGCTATGCGTCCGTAACCTACATCTTAAGTTGTCCCCCTCGAAACAGAAATCGACTTGTCCGAGCATTTCTATCGAAAAAATTTATTTCGTCTGTAATCTCGTCTGTTTCGTTTTCAAATGGCCACCCTGTATAATTATTATCATTATTATTATTTCTTTGTTTTTGACATTCAAATTGTTTTCAGGGTTTGGCTTTCACCCTCGAAGAGCGCCAGGCGCTCGGAATCCACGGCCTTCAACCAGCCCGTTTCAAATCTCAGGAAGAGCAGGTGCAACTCTGCAAAATGTCGGTGGAAAACTACCAAGAACCTCTCAACAAGTACCTGTACCTCTCCGAGTTGCACGACCGTAACGAAAAACTGTTTTTTCGACTTTTGTCCGAGAACATCGAGCAGTTGCTGCCCATTGTATATACGCCCACCGTTGGACTGGCCTGCCAAAGGTTTGGCCTGATTTACCGTAGGCCCCACGGGCTTTTTATCACAATTAACGACAAGGGACACGTGTATGACGTACTTAAAAACTGGTGAGTTACTTTAGAAATGATGGAAATTGGGGGAAAAGTGTATCGGAATACGTTCTGCATGTTTTTACATGGGCGGTTTGGCTGGGAACAATTCGTGGCTTGAGTGCCCCGATACCTACTGGTGCCTTCGAGGCAATACTCATCATCATCGGGGTCCTTTCTCATGGTTTGGCAAGAGGATTTCATCGACTTCAATTATATGAGTTTCCATTCGAAGGAGACATTTTTTGCGATTTAATTTATTTCTATACCGTTCCATCCTTTTTTTTTCGTGGCGTTGAGCCCTTTTTATAAATGTCCTGCTATTCAATGAGGAGTAGTTTGGGGAGTTGACTGACAGAGAACGTTTTGGTCAACTCCTCTCTATTTATATTTGTCTTGATACAATCTCATTTTGTCTACTCTAATCTACAAGCCAGTAAATAGATGGCGGACTGAGAAGAAGAAAAAACCACAACATTGTCTCATTGGATAGATGTCATACAATAAGCTTAAGTATTTGTTAACATAACGAAATAAACTACTCCACATGAGTTACGGATATTGACTTAAATTGCAGAAAATATAGTTCGAATGGGATTTTGTAATGAAAGTTCATATTAATATGATTTCAAAGTTGCAGGAAATAAAATTAAAATTAGCCTGTAGGTTTGCAGCGTATGCAGGGTGGTTAAGAAAAATCGAGTCAATTAACGAAATTTCATTCCCGGAGGATTCAAGCATTTTGAGACTATCAATACAATGTATGGCCTCCACGAGCATCAATAACAGCTTGACATCTTCTTTGCATACTACACACAAGGTTGTTGAACATTTCTTGAGGAATTTGGTGGCATAAATGGGGCAGAAGCTCTCCCAGATCATTTAAGGATTCTGGGGTAAGTTGGTGATTATCTAATCTTCTTTTGGAGCATATCCCATGCATGTTCTATGCAATTCAAATCTGGTGAGTGCGGAGGTATTAGTAAATTTGGAATACCAAGCTCCTCGCGTGCATTCTCACCTATGGCTGCAGGTGCGGTCTAGCGTTATCGTTTTGAAATTGAAGAGTTTCACCAATAGCAGCGTGAAAGTTTGGCAAAACATTGTCAATGACATGTTGCCTATAGTGTAAGGCGGTCATATTCCCAGGACAAATGTGTAGATCTGTGCGCCCGTGGAAACATATCCATAACATTACCTCCTCGGAATAGATGGATTTCTTGGACATAGCGACGATTACGGGGTATGTGTGGGATTGTCCATACCCGTATTCTTCGAGAATCTGAAAATCGTCCATATCTGGATTCATCTGTGCCCATTCCAGTCTTTGACGCTTATGATCACGTGTTAATGGAACTTCTCTTAATGGACGTCTAGAACCTAGATTGACCTCTCCCAAACGTCGTCTGATGATTTCGATGGAAACTTGGATCCCATCTGCATTCTACACGTAGATGTAGGCTTTGTTCTCGTCGAAATGGTGATGAAATGATCCTGAGCAGGTGTTGTTTTTCGTCGCCCACCAAGCCTTGATCTTTTAGGCCACCTTATAGCATTTCGATAGCCCTCAGCGATTGTTAATTTAAGTCTTGGCATTTTCAGAAAACTCGTTTCAAATCGAAGCCGTTGATGAACTGACCCCATTTCAAAATACGAACATTCATGAAGCATATGCAAAGAACAAAACTTCAGAAAAAAGGCGTCCAGATTGACGAAATGTCTCATACTGATTTTCAATGGATCGATTGTAGTTGTTATTGAGTTTTAATAACATTACTAGCAAGGTGAGAGGGTTTTTACTGGCGAATGGAGGATATAACTGACGAGCCAGTACCCTGTTACCTTGCGTGTATTGTTTTATATTTTATTTGTTTCTCATTTGTAAAACGGTAAGATAAATTCCAAAAAAATCTCAATAGATGTCGCAAATGTCGTAAGCTATGGAAGCGTTGCCATGAACATGTCTGTTTATTTTTCTTTACATTTGTTTTGGCGAAAGTGAGAATGAATGTACCAAAAGACATTATTGACTCAGCCAGCAGTGTAGCATCAAGTTTATTACCAGCAAAATCAGCTTCAAGGTACGAGCGAGAGTACGACGACTTCGAAAAGAGGCAAAACAAAAATAGTGTGATTGGGGTAACTGAAGACGTTTTGTTGGTCTACTTGAATCAACTATCAGCTAGATTCAGCTCTAATACTTTATGGGCAAAATGGTCTATACTGAAAAGCTGCTTGGAAATGAAAGAAAATGCCCCTGTTCGCAGGTTTGTTTTTCTTAAAAAATTTATTGAAAAATATGACGTTTAGTTGTCATTTGCAGATTTCAAAAGGTAATAGCGTTTCTGAAACGAAAAAATGAGCGTTATACGCCAAAAAATGCCAATGTATTAAGTAAAGAAGAGGCTGAACGATTTCTTTTACATGCTCCTGATGACCAGTGATTGCTGGCGAAAATTGTAACAATATTTGTGATTTTTGGATGTTGTCGATGTGACAAAATTCTCTCCTCAAACATGAATAATGCAGAAGATATTGAAAAATACATTAGAAGATTCCTCATAACCGATGATGGCTGCAGCTTCAAGCCCTGCATGTTATACAGAAAATATGTAAATCTTCGGCCTCCTGGAACAGAAAGCCTAAGATTTTTTCTGACATACCGACATGGAAAGTGCATTTCCCTTAATGCTGGCCAGCACACTATTGGTGGTGTCCCAAAGCAAATAGCGAAATATTTAGGTTTGAAAGACCCAGAGTTATACACCGGCCACTCTGTTCGCAGAACTGGAGCCACTATGGTTGCGGATTCGGGTGGAGATATTTTAGCACTAAAAAGTGCAGGAGGGTGGAAGAGCACCGAAATTGCGATGAGTTATGTCGATAATTCGGTCAACAAAAAAATCGAAATGTCTAGCAAATTATTTGGTAGTAAGGAGAGTACAAATGTTCTGCAGTCCTCGAGTTCAGCAGTTTCTGAGTCAACTTTCATCATCAAAAATCTGTGTTACTGGAAATAACAATTGTACCATGATTTTCGACATATATAACGATAAAACAAAATTTCTAATGTAAATAATACTACTAACTTGTAAAAATTTTGCAAGTTAACTGTCAGTTTTACAAGTTAGTGACTTGATAAAATAAACTTTCTTGATTAATATTGTGTTTTTGGAAACTTCTCTGGAAGATTACATACTTCTTAAAACGACTGAATACGATATCTCTTACCTCAAATTTCGGGAAAAAAACGGCGGAAGAAAAGTTGTAGACCAATAAAATAACCATTCTTCTGTTTGATGCATGGTAATTTGTTTTAGAGTTTTCTTCTTCATCGTTGTTTTTTCTTTGAAATCTTCGTTTCTGATTTTAAATGTTTGCAATCGTTAACAAGGCAACTTACGCAAACAAGATGTAGCCGAAATTTCGTGAATGTTTTGAATTTTCGCTTGTCCGATTTTTTGTCGGTCAGCGTATTCTCGGCGTGCAGCGCTCTCAAAATCCTCCGTAACGATATGATTGATTTAATAAGGTCATTATCAATAATGTCGCGGACTTACATCACGGATTCGCGTCTAGATTTCCAGGAACTGCTTATACAACGCGTTAATTGTTACGCTACGCAAAATTCAATTAGTGGATTTTCGCGCTTCATTTCCACTCGGTCGAGTCCACCTTTTTTTCGCTCGACACATCGGGGCCGTGAGTGGCATTGTTTTTGACGTGCCCCGTTGGCATTCATGTAAGTATATTTTGTTACGGTTCACGGGCGTTGAATTGAACGCGTCAAGGTAGATTTGAGTGCGCGCATCGGTCGATATGGATTCGCGTGGATTAATTTTTTTATTTTTTCTGTTTGGAAGATTGTCATCCGCAGAATGTTATGTAATGTTATATTTTTATTTATGGTGGGATTTTCTAAACGCGTAGAGACTTTGGTCAGGTGTATTGGATACAAAAAACAAATTTTATGTGGCAATGAAATAGAATAGTAAATAGTTTAAAAGGGGTTACAGTCCACTGCGACTTGATGGTCTATTGCAGGGCTGTCCAACTTCAAGTGCCTCAAGGGCCACATTTTGAAAAATTCCAGTTCGGAGGGCCGCATTAAAAAAATTTGCAACTTAATGCTGCTTTTTTAGATATTGAGCTTCGCATCATCAAACTCACTCTAAGCCTTAAGTTTCGATTTCAGTTGGAGGTGTGCTCTACCTACATTCTGAAGGGGCTTTTCTTACAATTTTTTTAATTTCGCTAAACCTATTCTCGATTCCTCCTGCGGTATTTTCGATGCATTTTATCCGAAGTTGATATGAAACTTCTTCGAATAAAATCCTTAATTTCTTCAAAGGATGGTGGTGTGAAGTAACAATTTGCCATATGTCACTCATAGTTCGGCTAGAAAATCTCAAAATTTTCAAAAAACGATAAACCCACTCGCATAATTATAGTTATTTCAACAACTTCTTTCATGACATCCATTTGATTGGACAATTTTCCACATTGCGCCTCTTGGTGAACAATATAATGTATCACAAGACTGTTGACTGTTTATGTGGTTATATTTCAAGAGTCCTGCAAATCCGATATCCGTTTCTGTCATAGCTCTGGCTCCATCAGTGACAATATAGGAACGTTCATGGACACCCCGTGGTCCGATAGTACCTTATTCACAGCTTCAAAATCCGTACCCCTGGTTGTACCATTCAAAATCAAGCATCTCCTATGAACGTTTCTGACAAAAATTGGAACCTGGCTGATATCCGATAGATCAGTGAGTTCACAGTTTTTTAAATATACCTATATTGATCAATATGGTTTACTCGTCTTGCAATCGTTTGATGCGATATAGAGACTGCTTCGAATTTTTCGGCATTTTTGTTTCACTAAACTGTTATGCCGTTTTGATGGCACAATCTATCACTAGGAGGTTTTTTCATTTTGGTGATTTCCAGCCCCCCCTGCAGGCCACAAAAAATTAGGTCGCGGGCCTCGTGTTGGACAGCCTTGGTCTATTGTGCCCCCTGAAAAAGCTTTACTGGGACTGGAAGGCGAGCTTCCAGTCCCAGAGATCTCATGAAATCCAATATCTCGGAAGGCTTCAGTGAGGCTAATTGCTCACTCCTACAGGTCTCTTGTCCTAAGCATTGTTTCCTTTGGCTTACAATGCCAAAGCATTCTGTGACTAGGTGAATAGGAGTTTCTTCCTCCTCCCCACAGATTCTACACTCGTTAGTGTCCGATACGCCCATTCTCAGCAAGTGCTCTCTGAGGCGACAATGCCCTGTAAGAAAGCCAGTGAGGAGGTGTAGTTGATTCTTACTGAGATCCAAATATCTTTTGGATCTTGCAGTTTCAAAATTCCGAAGGAACTTTTTGGAGTCCCTGGGAAATTCTGCCAGAGTGTTTCTCTTTCAGTCTTCTCCTTCTCCAGAAACTCCTTCTTATATGTAAATTTTGCTACACCACAGAAAGATTCTGGGCCAGTGAGTGGTTTCCGAGCACCCTCTCTGGCAAGTTTATTGGCCTCTTCGTTACCTGTGATTTTCGAATGACTGGTCAAAGAGACCTTATTTTTCTTGCCTATCTCATTGAGTTTGATCCGGCATTTCCATGTCGACTTTGAGTCTATGACATAGCAGTTCAGTGCTTTAATAGCAGCTTGACTATCTGAGTGAATAGCTATGTCGCAATACTGATAGTTTCTCTCTAGATTAATGTCTAGACATCTTTCAATTGCTAATATTTCTGCTTGCAGAACACTCACACAGGAGCCTAACGATAGTGCACACTTGGCTTTGGCCCCGTGAACCCCAGCGCCAGCTCCCGTGTTGGTTTTAGAACCATCTGCATACCATTTAACAGTATTTTCTTTGAATGAAATATAAACAAACATTTTTCGGCTATAACATTTCTGATCCACGAGGATACCGATGTAGAAAATTCTACATTGAAAACATTTATGTTATTCTGTTATCGTATTTTGTAATCAATAACTTTTCGCAGATCCTCTTTTTAATATACTCACAAGTATCAATACCCTATGTCTCAAAGTGGGTGAGACTGCACTGTATCTCAGCTATTATTGAAGATAGAGACATGCGGTTTTCGTGACACTGTGTCACTTTTTTGTATAGCTTTCAAATCCATGAACTGAAATATTCCAACTACTTTTGTTTCTGAAATACAGGGCGAAAACGAAAAATGTGCATTTTTGGAGATGATATTATTTCTCGAGCCTTGTATAAGAACAAAAATGAAAACTGCTTTTAATAAGTATAAGTCAGTGGCTTAGTTAAAATAATTATTTATGAGATGAGTGTTAAAAGTGACGGGTCATTTTGTGAGTGAAATGAGCGGAGCGAATTGAACAATTTCACGAACAAAATAAAATCACTTTCAACACAAATACCATACAATGTTTTTTGTACAACTGCCCTATTTTGATAATGAAATAGGCGAATTTGCAATGACAATAAACTTCAAAATGCATTTTAATATTCAAATAATCGAAAGGTTGTTGTGAATGGCAAACGTTGCCAACTTTATGATTACTAACAAATGAGAAAAGACGCGGTCATTTGAATTTCGTTCCTGTCCAATTTTCGTCATTGGTTTAAAACTGCTTAATATGTTTGTCGAGAGTCCACATTTTAATAAAAGGAACGATTTGGTTGTTCCTCTAGATATTGAAGAGTCTGCAAGAAGAGCAAATCTGGAACTCCTACTTAAAATATCTGTTCAGCAGTACGACATTGTAGTAACAATTTCCTGGCCTGGTGTTAATTGAAAAATGTTGGAGGGAACTTCAGTGAAATTGTTTTCCTGGCATACTTAGAAGAAAAATAAAAAATATGGAGTTCATCAACTTTGTGGACCAAATTTTCAATGATAAAGTCAAGCGCCCTTGTTAAAAATGGTGTGGATGTTAGTAAATATTTTTAAGTAATAGCATATTTAAAACGGAAAAGTGAAGGACATCGTCCCAAAAAACGAAAATTCATACTCGTGAACAAGTTGAAAAGTTTATAAAGGAGCCATAGTTGAGAACGCGCGCGAGGAGCTTATTATTCCACATTTACCAATACCTCCGCACTCGCTAGATTTGAATTGCATAGAACATGCATGGGATATGCTCCAAAGAAGATTAGATAATCATCAACCTACCCCAAAATCCTTAAATGATCTTAGAGAGCTTCTGCCCCGTTTATGGAACTAAATTTTCAAGAAATGTTCAACAACCTCGTGTGTAGTATGCAAAGAAGATGTCAAGCTGTTATTGACGCCCGTGGAGGCCATACATTGTATTGATAGTCTCAAAATGCTTGAATTCTCTGGGAATAAAATTTCTTTATTTCAATCGATTTTTCTTGAACACCCCGTATACACTGCAGACCTACAGGCTAAGATTAATTTTATTTCCTGCAACTTTGAATGATATTCATATGGATTTTCATCACAAAATATCAGTTTAACTATATTTTTTTGCAATTTAAGTCAATATCCCAATAAGTCAATAAGCCCGGAAGACTCTCTTAATATAATAATAATAAGTTATTTAGCATCAATAACTAAATGCTTCGTCATAAGAAAAAATTTTCAATAAATTCTGTACGAATTCATCAAGAGTATAAATGGTACTTTGTAAAAGAACCTTTTTGAGAGATTTATTGATTCTATCCATTCAGTTTTTATTGAACTTTGGGATCCTATTGTAGACTTTAGGTCTCTAGTAGTCAACTTCTTGATGCGCATACTTCCTATCATGGTATGGGATGGTAAATTTTTTTTTATTTGTTTATTGAAATCGTGGTTTGAAAGGCGTCTTAGTTCTTATGAACATATCGCACCCAAAAGTGACACAACTCATATGACTTTTTTCGGTTTATGCTATGAATTATATCAGAAAACGAGCCTAGATCATGTTAAATTTTTACCCACATCAGTGGGTTCTCCATGTATCGTATAGATACCTACATATCAAAATTGGTGTCTATGTAATGTTTCCAATCAATTAGAAAATATTTAGCATTTGAATATTTTCTACTTTTGATTTTGAATTGTGTCACTTTTGTAGCGAGGGTGCGATATGTGAAGCACAACTATCCCTAACTCATGTGGAGCAGTTTATCTTAAATATCAATGGCTTCTGCTTCCACGGAAAAAGGTATAAACTTTCTTATCTCTAAAGAAACACACGTATATTATGACTTTTTCGGATTCATCTTCAAATGCCATATTCCAGAGAAAAGTTAATATAACATATAGGTGCCTATTTCTGAAACTTGATACTCCTTACTGATTTTGAATACGAAACTTACCCCTTCTTGACCGGAAAAGATTTTTTAATCAAGTTCTGCCATCCAAGTGAATCTTGAAGAACTGAAACAAAAAGGTTAAATATAGATGCTCACTGAAGTTTGAAGGTTGCACTGGAAGTGAAAAATTTAAAACACGTGGCATCTCATTGTAACATCTTCCACGTGGAACTTTTGAACTTCAATGAGCGCCGCCCATTGACCAATCAAAACGAGTGGAGTGACCCATGGATCCGTTCTAGGCCTGAACCCGACGTTCACGCCATCGTGGTCACGGATGGCGAGAGAATATTGGGATTAGGAGATTTGGGAGCTTGTGGCATGGGCATCCCCATCGGGAAATTGGCACTTTACACGGCTCTCGCAAGAATAAAACCTCACCATTGTTTGCCCATTTGCCTTGACGTTGGGACTGACAACGAGGTAAAGCATGGTTTGCACTAACCTGAGTATTAACCGTAGTTAGGACTGTAGCTTAGAGCTTGCTCAGGCCAAGTCATGTATTATATTCTTAGCGTGTAGTTGTAGAATGAGGATAATGTGTTTCTCTATTTCAGTATCGTAATGACTTCATTACAGTTCTAAAAGTAGTGCTGTAATGAAACTCATTACAGCATTGTTTTCAGTAAAATTTTTCGTTTTGTGGTTGTTAGTATTAACCTCAGATCCTCTTAATTTTCAAATCAAATCAATTCAAATTCCGTAATCTGTCAAATTTCGTAAGTCACACCAACTGCCAAGATACAATGCAAAAGTCACTAATCTGAATTTTTATTTGAATTTCGAGAGTATTTCACGAAACTTGACTGAAACAGAGAAAATATCGTCTAATTCTCGTTGCAGAAGGCAATTCCAACACTCATGCTTCCGAACTTCTCATTCGTGTTGGAATAGGAGCTCATTCTGCAACTTGTTTTAGAATATACTATTTTGCACGATAGAACGAATTTTGTTAGTTACCGCGTTTGTTGCTCATTTTTACTGGTTGCTAAGGTGAACAGATAGGTAAGTGAATCACTTACCGTTCAGCGAACGGTAAGTGAAAATGATTGAATATTCTCTGAAAATAAATAAATATGAAATAACACAAACAATTTGAATTCAGTTCATTCAATATTGCGAGTGAAAGTACAATTGCTGATGGAAATACCACTGGATTGAGTAGTAGCCGAATTCACAGAAACCTCTGCTGAATTCAACATTTCATGTTGCAACTCGCTACGTTCCGTAGTATGCAAAATTTTTTCAGCAGAGTCTAGTTTATTTTCCAGGGAATCCTCAACGTAACTTTCAGCCACAGTAGAAGACAGCCATCCACGTGTCGTTTTAGTCTTAATACATCTACTCCCTTATTAGCTAAAAATGTGGCCGAAGTGCGTCTAAAAGAGTGGCCAGTATAGGCATTTGAAAAGGTTGCAATTTTTGACGGCCAACTTCCAATTGTCCCTTTGCCTACTACTTGATTACTGCATTTTCCATTTTGATATCTCAAAAATATATGCTCGCTCTTCGCATTTTGTGGACGCAGACGGAAATATTTTCTATATATTTCCAGGTTATTGATATTATTATCTCGATCGATGACTGAATGTTCTCTAAATGTTGGTTTTTGTGTTGGGAATTTTCACGTTTAAAAATGATTCCCGATCTTCTATGTCCCTGACGCTCATGTTGTGCAACTCTTCTCTTCTAAACGCCCCTGATATACCTAATAATGAAAGGACATAATTAGTTTATAAAGCACTATTAAATTAATAAATGCACACCTTAATGATTAAAAACATATCATCTGGTGCTTCTTTTGAGAATTTATTCATTTCTTCTCTTGTAAAAACAGCAGATTTTTTGGGTTTGTAACCAATAGATTTTCTTTTGAGAAATGCTATAAGCTTTGCAAACTTGGATATGTCAATACCGTCGTTCAAAAATATTGTGCTCTTCAGCATTGAATATTCCGCCCAAAGACTTCCAGGCGATCTCAGCTTTTCTATTCTTCGAACGAAATAGGCCAGTTACACTTTTTCATTGATTTGGCTGCCTTTAGTCTGAATCCATTTCTTGAAAGTATTGTATGTACTCTCGTAGCTGATTTAAGATTTCTCAGGAATAACTGAAGAACAGCCGATTTCCCAAGCTGTTTGAATTTGATTATCTTCCGAAAATTCTGTATCGCTCATTTTTCAACGCTACACTGAGAGAAATAAATTTGTTTTTATCAATAAAGTATTTATTTCGAGATTATTCATTAACAGACAAAACCACTTATTAATCTTTAATTTATATATTAACTAACAGATCTTGCCTCTGAAAGAATTCATTCATATATAACGAAATATTTATTTACACGGTATTTGTTAATATTTAATATATTTGGGTATGATGTATTTCATTTAAACTGCAGTTCTGTTCAAATATAATATATATTAATTGAAAACATATGTTCATTTGGTAATAAACGAACGTTTGGTTTCTATTACTAAATGATTCTAAACTTCCACCACTCCACGATATGTTTACTCAAAATATATCATTAATTAACAATGAACAAACCGCATTTGACATGTTTCAGTCATCTTGGCTAGTTAACATTGTTCGGTGGTCGGTAGATTCAACTACCCGACTCCTGCCGATAAATCGCGAATGACGCAATCGGATGAAAGGTAAAAATCGAATCATCGATGACCACCGATAGCGAATGAGTTCCCCTTCCAACCCCAACTCCCCAAAGAATTCTTCACGAGCGTCATAATTCATGAAGAATTAAAACTAACAAACTAACATCGAATTCTGGGAGAGTCGCCAACCGAAGATCAGATGGAACCTTCAACCTTCCCAGTGGCAGAGTTGGTTGGCGCATTGTACTAGTATTTCGAGGGTCGCAGGTTCAAAACCTGCTCGGGCTGGTCATTAATCCAGAATTCAATTCCGTCTGCAAAGCCATTAATTTTCAATTTTGCTTTATAATTTTCAGACGTTAACATTTATTCATAATTCATGCAGTTTGTTAATTATTACTAAATATATTTATTTCAGTCTAATGCGTCTTTATTCGGTATTATTGAATGTTATTATTCATAAATAAATGTGATATAATATTGAGTGAAGGTGATTTGCGAAAACTTAAATAAATTCTTTATTTCCATGAAAGAAATATTGATTTGTCCATTTGGCCAATAAATGATTTATTAACTATAAAGCATGATCGATAATATCAAGTGAATACTTCTCTCAGTGTAGTAAATTCAATTGATTATGGTCATTTTGAGAATCTACTAAGTTTTCATCACCAAGACATTGCCTTATATTATATTCGTACAAAGCACTGATAAAGCCACGAATATATGAATTTGTCAGATAATTATTTTGTATATTGAGTAAAAATTGTATCTATCGTGCAAAAAACGCTATAAGTATCTCGAACGTTAAGGACTACCGATCACAGACAATAAACTATTGTCTTCGATCGGTAAAATGCCCTTACCGCTCTCTATACTTAATGTACTATTTGCTTGGCGAAAGGTTATTTCTTCTTTTGTTATATCGGGAATTAGTTTCTTATCAACTTTAATTTTTCTTATCCGTGTCTGTCAGAAATGCACATTATAATTATTTTCTCTTCACACCGTATATCGTTATTGTTGAAATCAATGGGTTCTGCACATTTGAGAAATTTTAATTATGCCAAGACTGCTTCACAATTTAGTATGAGTAGATTAATAATAATTAATATTTGCATGATTAAGAAACTGCTCCGTTTCGCTTAGAAATTTTTTCATATCAAAATCGAATAAGAACGTTATCAAGTAACTGGTAAGATTATTGCTTTATCCTTATTCATTCGAAAGTTCTCGTCGATTCAATATGGAATTTTTTTTATGCCAATACCTTTTCACTATTTAGAAATTTCTAATTCACTTGTTGCATGATTAAGAAGCTGCTTTAAGTTTTCGATATTTCCTCATGACTTGCATGTATCTGCTTTTCTAACTCATTGATTTACATTCAAATTGGAACAAAATCGTTACCAAGACATTGGTAACTTTATTAGAGTGTTATCGAAACGCAAATAGAGGCCTAACTTAAATAAAGTTGCCCTTATTTTGATATCTACTGAATACGGGCCTCCTGTACTCAACTTAAATGAAGAACAGCCGTATTAAAATAAAAGATTCCTTATCTTCTAGGTTAAACATCTTCTAACAACTGTCAAAATAAAGGAAATGTCATAATGAAGTTGTCAAGAAATACACCATTTCGATAGCTCAAATATCCATCCAACGTTAAGGGATCTTTTATTACAGGGTCCTTTAATGAAGTGAGGCCTGTATTTGTGTTTCGATAACTCTCTATTGATTGAGTAGCTGTATTTTTTCTTCACTTCTCTTCTTTAATCGCAGAATGCAAGCATTGGTTGGGGGAATTTTGATGTTTGTTTGAGGTTATTCAGCACAGAAAAACTCTTGAAGGGCTAAGAGTTGACCTCAGTAATGAAGGTACTCAGGAACAATAGAAAAAATGATATTCTTTAGCACATATTCATTGAGTACAACTCAAGTTTAAATCATCATCTATTTTCGAGTTGAAAAAAAAAACAGATGTATGTCTAGACACATTGCAACACACGAGAAGAAATACTAAGGACCTCAATATCAGAATATGAGTTTTTGCATTCGGATCTGAATTTTTAACATGAACTATGAACTAATTCAGATGAAAAAATTCCAGCTAAATCCGAGTCTACAATAAAACAGTGCCTGTAGAATGTTTTAATCGTTTTCAGATATTGCCGAAAATATTTTTGAAATCCATAAAGTATCAAAATTTGGTTATATTTTCGAAAGGAATTAAGATATCGTAAAACGGTTTTCATTAGAATAGAGCCCAGGACTGTTCCCAACGTACTTTGTTTCTCGAGAGATTTCCTTGCTGAGTTATAACATAAACTTGTATTTTTTCTTATGGAAACAATGTTTTGAAATGACTTAGAAAAACTCGCAATCTTTTTCCCGTTTCAGAAATATATCATACATCAAACACGCCCTCAGATTCATTCAGATAATAACTTCGAATCTAATAATTGACAGTTGTTCTAAACAGAGATCAAACCTCGGAGAATTGAATCAAGTATTCAATAGCAAAATAATAATGACCCCTCGCGTAGAGACATATCATTCTCTGATTCAGCCTACTTAATATTCAATAATTCAAATTTCAATTACAAACTATATTTTTCATGATATCTGAATGAATCTGAGGGCGATGAATGATGTATGATATACTTATGGTACAAGAAAGCAGCATATCTTATCGGTTCCTAACCATAACACAAGCAAATTTGAGAAGTCACCCTTGTATCAATGTATTAAATTGTACAATAAATTGCCAAATAACTTGAAACCTTTGAACATATTAAAATTTCGTGAATCTGTGAAAACTATATTATTAGAAAAATGTTATTATAGTGTTATATAGTTTCATATACACAAGCAAACATTGAAATTTCCCCAAATTGTACTTCTCTATTTCGTTCTACTTTTAATCTTCAACTTTCTGATACTTACTTATGTTTTAGGCTCTGATGATAGATCCCACTTATGTTGGATTGAGACAGAAGAGAGTAAGAGGTGCAGCTTACGATGAATTCTTGGACGAATTCATGGCTGCAGTGGTGAAGCGATATGGGCAAGACACTTTGATCCAGTTCGAAGATTTTGGAAACGTTAACGCCTTCAGGTTATTGGAGAAGTACAGGAATAAATACTGCACCTTTAATGACGATATCCAGGGTACTGCTGCGGTAGCATTAGCTGGTGAGTGGAAGTCGAATCACACAAGTTACCTGAAAGTATGCAGGGTGTCCCAACAAAAATTTTACCACCCCAACATTTTTAAGCTATTGCATAGCTTTTATCTCAGGCCTAACACAGACGTGTATCGTCGGTTCAGTTCGGCAGACTTCGGCACGGTGTATGGGTGCTTGCAGCCAATCTAGCAGTGCAAAATGGAGTCGGCAATCTCGCTGTTCCCATTGAATTACGAACAGCAAATATTTCATTAACATGGGATAGAAAATGTATAGCCAAACGCAAACATTTTCCATTAACTTGAGTTCTTGCTCTAATTATACATAAGTCGCAAGGTGGAACTTTTGACGAAATAGTATATGAGTATAGTAAATCACATTCTCAGGAAATCGCCTATGTTGCACTCCTCGGGTGACTGATATTGAAAATTGTATATTACGACAAAAAATGATAATTCTGCATTTAAGTTTTATCATAATCGAAGGCAAGCTACATCAACTGCATCTTTGTTGCAAGAATTCAAAAGACTGTCTTCAAATAGTGTTCAGACGATAGCTCAAAGTGTCTTAGATCTCATTAGTAATACATTGGAATTTCAATAATGACTGTCAATTGCCAAGTCTAGGTACAGTCACAAATATGAGTCACCCAAGTCACAAATATGAAATTATAAGTATTTCTAGGATGTTCGGATCATCAATACTACAATACTATTCACATAAAAACAAGACCTGGTTGCTTCATAGTTATTTTCTATTTCAGTATGTTGTATTGAAGTAATTACATCATTGTTTTCAGTTATATTTTTCATTTTTTGGTTGTCAGAAATGACCACAGATCCTCTCAATTTTCAAATGAAATCAATTCAAATTCCGTAATCTGTCAAATTTTGCAAGTCACACCAACTCCCAAGATGGAATATAAAAGTCACTAATCTGATTTTCCATTTGAATTTCGAGAGTATTTCAGAAAACTTGACTTTTTTTCGGTTTATTACTTGGCTTTGGACCGGTGGTCATGCAGCCAGTCACAAATTCATATACAGTATTGTACATTCATTATCAACTAGTGTACAAATAATTACGAGGAGATAAAATATTTATAATGTTTAGAAGTATTTTAACATTTATATAAAAAAAAATTTGGAAATTATAAGAGCTAAATTTAGAAAAATAAATGAATACAAAGGTTGTATAAATATGTGAATAATATGAATATATATGTGCATTAAATAAATAACAATATAATGAATAATTGAGAGCGGTATTATTAGGTGGTGAATTTCTAAATTTTCAAGATCAAGTAAATGATTTATATCGAAAGGTTTGTTAACTTTAAATTCATCTGTTGGGATTCTGTTAAAATTCTTGATTTCGTCAGTGTATTTTCCTCATCCACGAAAAATGTGATCCAGATCAGCTCTCACATGACATGCTTCACACTCGTCAGATGGTACGATGTTCATCTCATTCAAATGCTGGACAAATTTTCTACTGACGTTAAAATTTTGGTGCTAATATTTAGTTGGTATACTTGGGATGAATAAATTGTAATTGGTTCTTGAGTTCTCACGAAATTTTGCCATCTTCTGTTTCATACCTAATATGCGAAGGTACATAGTTATTAGCATCGCAAAGTGTAGAGAAAACTTGACTAAAATACAGAAAATATCGTCTAATACTCGTTGCAGGAGGCAATTCCAACTATCATACTTTCGAAATTCGTGTTGTAATAGGAACCCATTCTGCAACTTTTTTGACATAGAATTAAAGGAAATGTTCTCCCACCATCATTCTACCCTTACAATAAGTCTCTCAACCTTCCTTCCAGGTCTGCTAGCTTCCAATAGGAAAACAGGAAAAAAAATTTCCGAACACAAGTTCCTCTTCTTCGGGGCCGGTGGAGCAGCCCTTGGCATCGCCGATTTGTGCGTCAAAGCGATGGAAAGAGAGGGCATGGCAGAGGCGGAAGCGAGGCAAAGAATATGGATGATCGACGTCGACGGTCTGGTGACCAAGTGCAGAGGCCAGCTGATGGGACACCAGACCTACTACGCTAAAGAACACGCTCCGGAGAAAGACTTCCTCAAGCTGGTGAACGAGATTCAACCTTCCATCTTGATTGGTGAGTGTATTCGGTTGTCACGGCCTATAGTTTGGCCTGTAGTGTGACTTATCGTGTGTTGTTCATTTTATAGCTTTGACGTTAATTTTTCTTCGTCTTGTGTTTTTAGGAGCTTCTGCGACTGGAGGAGCTTTCACTCCCGAAATTCTGAAGTCGATGGCGTCTTTCAACAAACACCCTATAGTATTCGCTCTTAGCAACCCCACAGCCAAAGCAGAATGTACTGCGCAACAAGCGTACGATCACACAGAGGTAACTCAATGATTTTCATTAGATACTCCAGAAAAAGTAAAGGTTAACAATATTGATGATTCCTAAACTACAAGCAAAGATTATAGAGTTAGAAAGATAGGAAACGCCCTTGTATCTGTGGTACTAAAATCCGACTACGATTTTTGGCTAGTTTCTTACTTGTGACACATAGATGACGCTGAAAACATTATTCAGTACAGAAAACTATTTCAATAGGCGCGAAATTCGAAACACATTTCTCATAAATTTTCATTTAATTAAATACTTTGTCGAGCTTTTAAAAAAATATCTTGATTGACAAAAAAAAAATCAGGGCTCCGCTTTTTGATCAGGATGATCTTTTCTTCTGCATATTGCTTTGAATCAAATGAAATACGCTTCTGGATTCTTTATATTTTTATTTGAAATGATTGTGTGAAATCAACTACAATACAATAATTATGAAATTGAGTACATTTCAAAAATTTGTTCACATATTAGAGAATTATCATAACAATTTCAAGAACTTATTGTGAGTGAACTCTCGATAAATCGAACATCGATAAGTCAAACAGTTGTTCTGGACCCGATTCATACATATCTTACCCAGTGTATTTTAACCTCAATGAGTCTAGAGGGTCTAATAGATGAGTCGAACTGCTGGAAGGGTCGTCAAGAGATCCACCACCTCTATAAGTCGTTCTTCTGACCACCATTCCCTCTATAAGTGGAACTTCTTGATCTAATGAATGAGACCGAAGAAAATTCGGTTCGCAAACAAATTATCCAGAACAATATATTTTTGCCCCGAAACCTCTATCTATTTGACAACACTGAAAATAAAAAACAATGAACAAGACAGTTACATGATACGAGTTTCAAAACTTACATTTCCATTCTCTTTGGTAATGAAAAGAATGCACATTCAAGATTATTCTTTCTATTATTTCTGCAATTAATCACCATGCATTTCGAATGTCCGCCAGTTTCTAACACAAAATTTATAACAGAAAAACACACAAACCAAGATTATGGAGTGAGCTAGGTGCTACTCTTGTAGATTTCGAGTTATTTCAGTGGAAAATACGCGAGAAAATTCAATCATCATTCAGCAAAAATATTTATTCAAGTATTTCTTTCAAAATTGACAACAGCCTACTAATAATCTCTATTTAATCTATGCCAAATGGACCCTATTTAAATATTTTAACCATAACCCGATTACTTTTGAAAAACAGATGTCGCTGACATCACTGTAGTCGCTTCGTTTCCCATCTTTATACTCTATAATCTTTGACTACAAGTTTTCAACCCCTGAAGATAGGAAAAAATGAATCACACATTGTGGATATCTTTTCTTGAAGAAACGCTTACCGTGGAAATTCAAAAAATCATAGGGAGATCTGCTATCGAAATTACAAATCCATGGATTCATGAATTTCCGTTATAGTCCAGTCAATGAGGATATTCTTGAAACAGATAAAATATTAATCCTCGAAATGAATACCATTTTCAATTCCCAGGCTCTTCTATCATGAGGTTGGAGAAATGATATTAGATTTTGTCACTGAGATGACAGATATACCAGTTTCGGCCTCGTTTGGCCTCATCAGTATCACATACATCTCAGGGACAAAATCTTCATAAAAAAACTTCGATATTTGAAGCAATTAGTTGTGAAGTACTGAGTAAAATATTACAAAGTACAAAAGTGGTGACATCCAATTGCGTCAAAATGAAGTTTCACATTCCAATCAAATGCTTAGAAAGAAATCTGTACTTCCTCTTTCACTGAATGAGATTTTAGCAGTGGCTCTATTCAGGGCCCGCTTGCTAGTTTCTCAAAGTGATGGAAAAAGCAAAATTCTTTTTGCGACTGTGAAGCCAAGTGTTTTTAAGAAAAAGAAAAATTCTTTGCCTTTACGGAGGCCACATCGAAAACATTTTTGAAAAATAGATTAATTCAAAACGGTAATCATCGAAATGAATACCAATACCTGAGCCTGGGAATTTTTAATTCATCTATGTTCCAAAAATGTTCTCGATGTGGCCTCCGTAAAGGCAAAGAATTTTTCTTTTTCTTGAAAACACTTGGCTTCACAGTCGCAAGAAGAATTGGGCTTTTTCCATCACTTTGAGAAACTGGCAAGCCGGCCCTGAATAGAGCCACTGCTAAAATCTCATATTCAGTGAAAGAGGAAGTACAGATTTCTTTTTTAGCATCTGATTGGAGATGTGAAACTTCATTTTGACGCAATTGGTTGTCACTAATTCAGTACTTTGTAATATTTCACTCATTACTTCACAACTTATTGCTTTAAATATCGAAGTTTTTTATGAAGATTTTTTCCCTGAGATCTATGTGATACTGATGAAGCTAAATAAGGCCGAAACCGGTATATCTCTCATCTCAGTGACAAAACCCCATATCATTTCTCCAACCTCATGATAAAAGGTCTCTGAGCCTGGGAATTGAAAATGGTATTCATTTCGATGATAACTATTTTGAATTCATCTATGTTTCAAAAATGTTCTCGATGTGACCTCCGTGAAGGCAAAGAATTTTCTTTTTCAAATTTTTATTATCAATATTTAACAATCATTCCTTATGAACATTAATATCAAGCGTAAAACTAGAACAATTACTAACATTAATGCCCTGTAAGGTTAGGGAGCTTCGCAACACATTATTAGAATCCCCAGCACCATCAGTACTTGTAGAAGTACAATATTGGATGATGATAATCCAAAATCTGTTGAGGTTGAGAGAATTTTTTCACAAATGACATTTCTATATGCAATGGAATTATCAACATAGCCTTCGGCTACCGTCGTAGACCTCCATCCACCATGTTTTTTATATCCGTAATATTTGCTCCTGATTCTGCTAGTAATGAAGCGGAGGATCTTCGAAAACAGTGTCCTGTATATTGCTTTGGTTCTGGCAGTTTGAGTAATTCGGCAACAATAGATGGAATTTTCCCAAATGAATTGATACCAACTGGATTGGCAGTGCATTTATCATTTATGTATTTCAGGAAAAAACGACGATGTTCCATGACAGAAGGGCGCAGTGCAAAGTACATTTGAAAATAGTCTACATACTTCCCAAAAATACTGAAAGAGAGACTGACTTTCGTTTCTGTATTTGGAAGTTGTATAACCAATGATTTATTTGTTATTTCGATGTCTTCCACTGATAAATTACGCAATTCTTCACGCCGTCAGGCTCGAAATAATCCGAAAATAGTTGAAACCTTGATCATCAAGTATTTCTCATCTGGTGCCTCCTTTATAAACTTTCCAACTTCTTCACGAGTTAGAATTTTCGATATTTCTGGGACGATATCCTTCACTTTTCCGTTTTAAATATGCTATTACTTTAAAATATTCACTATCATAAAATGCATGTCGAAGTATATTTTCATTGCGAATTTGCCCCTTTCATTATCAAAATAGGGCAGTTGTACAAAAAAGATTTTTTGGTATTTGTGTTAAAAGTGATTTTATTTTGTTCGCGAAAATGTCACTTTCAACACTCATATCATAAATAACTAATACAGTATTGCCATGAATGAAATGAGATTATGGGTTACCAAAATTATTTTGATTTGCTGAAGATTTCATTACAATAGATGGGAGACATTGAGAGAATCTTCCGGGCTTATTGGCCGTGGTCTATTTGTAATTATTCTACCTAACGTTTCGCCTACTTCTGCGGTAAGCATCTTCAGAGGATTCATGGTCTGAAATTGTAACTCGACCGCCGAATTTCCGTGATCACTTCCTTCGCACAGAGAGATTTATACGACCAATTTTTTTTTCTCAGGGCCGCGTAATCTTCTGCAGCGGTTCACCCTTCCCCGACGTCCATTACGATGGTAAAATATACCATCCCGGACAGGGCAACAACGCCTATATCTTCCCAGGCGTCGCCCTTGGCGTAATTGTAGCTGGCGTCCACCATATCGTCGAAGATTACTTCATAATCGCCGCTCAAACTGTCGCCGACAATGTGAGAGAAGAGGACCTCGCCAAAGGAAGCCTTTACCCACCCCTGGGCTCGATCAACGAGGTATCCTTGCAGATTTCGACCCTCATCATGGCGGATGCCTATAAAAATGGTAAGTTGATGATCTTTAATTTTTTTTCTTCCCCATTTGTTAATATACTGCCTGTCGAAGAAACTGAAAAACTGTTGTGAAACACCTATGGACTGCGCAAAAAAATTAACGCACATTATGGAAATCTCAAAGTTATTCTACAACTGAAAGTGTTCTCAATGATTATCATTTTTATCAGAATTATGCATGCATATGTTATCCACTTTCAAGGTTTCTCTTCAATACAGATGTTTTTACCCAGCAGGAATAAAAAAAGATGATATTATCAGATTCTGAATGTATTGGCTCCATTCTAAAATCAGTAGTTCTCGATCAATTCTAGTGATCAATAGTTTTTCTTTCGTTTGATTTTCTACACTCGATCGCTATGCAACGCGAAACACGCAAGAGGAATGTGCCCAAGCGGTAGTTTTGCGAGAAGAAGGGTGGACATACACAAGAATTGCAGAAAGGTTTAGAGTTTCCTATACAAGTGTATCCAGAATGTTGCAGCGATTCAGGGTGACAGGTATGAATGTCCGAAGACCCAACTGCCATTCAAGAACGTTACTTGAGAGTTTCTTCGTTGAGACAACGGTTTGCAACCGCTCGTCTCCTTCAAAATTAGCTTGAGCAAACTCATGGGATGCAAATTGGCACTCAGACAAAAAGAAATCGCCTCAGAGAATATGATTTTAGGCGTCGTGTCGCGGCAAGAGGCCCAGCTCTTACCCCAGCCCATCGAAGGGCGCGTTTGGATTTTGCGAGAGAGCATAACCATTGGGAAGAAGCCGATTGGGAAAGAGTTCTCTTCACAGATTAGTATAGATTCTGCCTCTACCATTGTGATCGACGTTACCTTGTATAGAGACGTCCACATGAAAGATATGCTCAGTGTAATTTCCTGAATACTACTAGTTTCAGGGGAGGATCGATTATGGTATGGGGTGGAATATCTTTGGCTGCTCGCACAGGCCTAGTGGTCGCTGATAATGGACCTATGAATGCTGATAAGTATATAAGGAACATTCTTGAAGAGCATGTAGTGCCATTTGCCCCATACATTGGTGAAAATATAATTTTCATGGACGATAATGCCAGACGTTCAGGAGTATCTTGAAGAGGTTGAAGTCTCTCGAATGGAATGGCTGATAAGTGATTTAATACTTGGTATTTCCACCCCTTGCGTTAATTACAGCTCGGCAACGACGGTTCATACTCAAAATGAGTGATCTTGAAACGTCTGATCTAATCCTTCCCAGATTTCTCCGAGTTGGATTCCTAAAGTCATTAAGAGTAGCTGGATGATTTTCTTATCTTCTCAGCCTTCTATTGAGGTTGTCCCAAACCTGCTCAATAGGATTGAGATCTGGACTTCTTGCTGGCCATTCCATTCGTGAGACTTCAACCTCTTCAATTTACTCCTGAAGGATGCGCGCACGATGAGGTCCATAAATATGAACTTTCCACCAATGTATGGGTTAAATGGCACTACCTGCTGTACATACTACTTATCTGTGCGAGCAGTCAAAGATATTCCACCCCATACCATAATCGATCCTCCCCCAAAACCAGTAGTATTCAGGAAATTGCACTGAGCATATCTTTCATGTGGACGTCTGGATACAAGGGAACGTTGAGTACAATGGTAGAGGCAGAATCTAGACTCATCTGTGAAGAGAACTCTTTCCCAATCGGCCTCTACCCAATGGATATGCTCTCTCGCAAAATCCAAACGCGCCCTTCCATGGGCTGGGGTAAGAGCTGGGCCTCTTGCCGCGACACGACGCCTTAAATCATATTCTCTGAGGCGATTTCTTATTGTCTGAATGCTAATTTGCACCCCATGAGTTTGCTCAAGATGAACGAAGAAACTCTCAAGTAACGTTCTTGAATGGCAGTTGTTACCACCCGTGGTCTACCCCGTCCTGGTCTTCGGACATTCATACCTGTCTCCCTGAATCGCTGCAACATTCTGGACACACTTGTGTGGAAAACTCCAAACCTTTCTGCAATTCTTGTGTATGTCCACCCTTCTCGCAAAACTACCGCTTGGGCACATTCCTCTTGGGTCAAATTGCGTGTTTCGCGTTGCATAGCGATCAAGTGTAGAAAATCAAACGAAAGAAAAACTATTGATCACTAGAAATGATCGAGAACAACTGATTTTAGAATGGAGCCAATACATTTAAAATCTGATAATATAATCTTTTTTATTTCTGCTGGGAAAAAACATCTATATTGAAGAGAAACGTTGAAAGTGGATAACATATGCATGCATAATTCTGATAAAAATAATTATCATTGAGAACATCTTCAGTTGTAGAATGAATATGAGATTTCCATAATGTGCGTTAATTTTTTTGCGCAGTGTATGTTTTACCAGATATTCAAAATTTAAACAGCTTCTTGTGTCTCTCCGTTACTATATTTTCATATTAGTTTTCTCGAAATTCTTGGAAAAAATATTCAATCTTTGAAGAGATACTCATATTGACCAAAATGAATGGAGGGGTGATCTAATGTTGTACACTCCTTTTTTGTGGCTTTGAGGTGTTGAAAAAGCTCATTGCTGATACTGACCATTTCTTGATGCTGCCAGCAAGCAGCAAGACTTCTACATTCACCTCTTTTTTCAGGCAAGGCCACCTTTTATCCAGAACCCGAAGACAAGCGCAAGTTCGTCGAGTCCCAGTTGTACAGTCACTTTTACGAGCAGTCCCTGCCCACAACATGGTCATGGCCGGAAGGGCAGAAGGTAGAGACTGTACCTTTGCAGCCCAAGACGAAAATAACAGTTTCTTAAATTAAGAGATGTTCGTTACTTATTTGGAGAATCTGAAAGTATTTATTTATATTTCGCTGTGATTTCATTTGTATTAGACAACGTTGGAAGGATTATACAGACTATTGGATGAGTATTGTGTGTTGAGTACACGAGAATAAACTGAATTTTAATTTAGGTGTTGTTTGAATCATTCCATATAGCCATTAGTCCCTGGAAAGTAGATACATATATTCTTATGAAAAAGAGAGCTAAAATAATACAATAAATGTTGAAACAAAAAGTACCTAAGCTGAGGTAAAAAAAGAACAGGGTATCATAACATTCTTCGTATGATACTATAGAATCATACGATACTATCATCACTAGTATCATACGATACTATACAGCCAGGGGAAAAAACCTGTCTCCCCGTAAAAAAAAATAACATAAAATATTAAACATCAAGAAGATCTTGAACGACATCAGTGTGATCATCTTCATGTTATCCGTCGATGGGCTCGGATAAACAGATTCTTCCCAAAACGACTCGCAATTCTTATTCTGAAATGAAAAAAGACAAAAGCAGGAAAGAAACCTATTTATCAGAATAAATCAAATGCATTTGCTTCTTTAAAAAACATCAACATTCAGATTTCTTGGCCAAATAATGTTCGGAGGTTCATAACAGAAAGGTTTATGACAGAAATGTCACAAAATTTGAGAGAAATGAAAAATAACTCCCTAATTTTCCCCTTTCCCGAATCAGTTGAAAATTACGACTGAAAATTTTTTAACATAACAAGCTAAACGTGTAAAGAATCAATTAATACATAACCTTTCAACTATCCTCTTTTACGAGGATTTCTTTCTGTATACACAGGTACATTTTTTTTATAAGCATACGTGAAGGCGTAGAACAATTTGAAAACTAACTCTAATTGAATTCTATTTTATATGGTGAGACTTTTTTTAAATATTCTTCTTGAGATTTTGTGATTTGATGTAATCAATACATTTATTACTGCATGATGTTTGAGTTCATTTAAAATTTTGCTTAATAAATCTAATATTGAAAAAGTTATGTTCAACTAGCGCCCTCTATAAGAGTCAGACAGAAGAACGAGTTAATTGGATTCGGCTTTCAACACATTCGTATGAAGCACAAAAAATGTTACCGCTAAATTAACCCGCCTGATTATAAAGAAAGAACACTGAACTTTGTAACGTTTCGGAATCTACAGATGAAAAAAATCCTTATGGAAACATAGGAATATGAATGCTAAATTCGAATGAGCCCGAGTCTAGTAGAACAATGGAAGAATCGAAACCTCATTGCGATTCGATAACAAATGAGGGACTGGACTGTTGGAATGGCAAGTCTCGGCAGGAGGGAGTGATCTTGGCTGTCGCGAATTGCAATGCATATTAGTCGTATCTGAACGTCAGATGTGATAGCTAGACGGTTTGAAAATCAATTACATTCGCGTAAATCAAAATGTTTACGGTTAAATGGAAAATTTAAATCATAAAATTGTACTTCGGTGGTCAATCTATTGTGGGGACAATAAATTAATTCATTGGTGCCTTTGGAGATAGGCCGATACCTTCGCGTTCGGCTATCTCCAAAATAATCGAAAAATTCGAGCAATGTGGACGTTTACAAACATGCCGTCATTGCAGGATTGATAGACCACCGAAGACTATCAGTGAAAGTCGTTTGACGAATGAAGTGAATTTGTGTGCTGCTGTTGAAATCAGTGCAATTGGTTCTAGCAGAGAAATGGCCGAATAAGTCGATTTGGACGCTAGAACTGTTCGAAATATTTTGAAAAGAAAATGGTTACTTATGTTATAAGGTGCGAACCTCTCGAGAAATTTTTTCAGAAGACCATTTCAAAAGAATGGAATTTTGTGCAAAAATGATGGAAAAAGAGAATGAGAGTAGTTCATTTCAGAGCAATATCTTATTCCCTGATGAATCATAGTTTTCCTTGAATAGAAAACATATCCATCCGTAGTAAGATATTGGTCTAGGAAGAATAAGCACCTGAGTATTCCTGTGCGTACCCAGTATCCTAAAAAACGTAATTTTTGAACAGGAATACTGGGGAATTCCATCATAGGGCTATTTTTCATCGAGGCGCTGATCTAAATGCTTCAAAATATTTGGAGCTTTTAGAAAATCAAATTTTTCCGACAGTTCGGCAGCTACCAATTAATTTCGATGATGTCTGATTTAAACAGGACGGCTGTCCCAGTCATAACGCGAGAATAGTCACTGAATATCTGAGGACGACTTTTTCTGCCATGTCATTTCGACAAATGGGACGATCGAATGGCCCTCCAGATCTCCAGATTTATCTCCCGATGATTTCTTATTCTTTGGGAATATCTGAACAATTTGGTGTATGGGCAAGAAATTGAAAGAGCGACGAATATTATTGAATTAAGGTCCAAAATAATATCTTTGTGCTAAAATAGCAAGTATGCCTAATCTACTCAGAGATATTAGGTTATCTCTTTAAAATAGATTTGGATACTGTTTGGCACAGCAAGTTTGATTATTCGAACATTTAATTTGAATTTGCCGATCTTCAATTTCGCATATTTTAGAATTTGTTTTTAATTCCCTCTTTTTATTTCCATTTAATTAATTTTTGTTTTTTAATTTCTTCTCGTATAATGTATTTTTGTTTTTCAATTTTTTTTAGAATCTATTTTATTTTCAAACCAGTTTCGATGAAAACGAACCCGAATACTAATTTCCACAGGAAATTATTCATCATTCATTGAGGCAAATAAATTCCTCGCGTCAGAGTGGAACATATTCATTCACAACAGCTATGAAATTACCCATACCGTGTTTGTAGTGCTACTGATTCGATTCGACACTTCGCGTACCATACGTTGTGCTCTACATCCCCACCCAACCGAATCTGCTGGCCCAGCCATTTATTCGATATCACTTCCCTCTTCCCTCTGAGGTTTTGATTCTTCTACTGTTCCACTAGAATATGGCCCTGTTCGAATTCACTATAGAAACTGTGATGTTTCCAATTCGGTTTTCCCAATCTGTATATCAGAATCCTTATTCATGTTGATCTTCAGAATAGTGAAAATTGTTTAATTCATTAATCGACGATTTTTAAAGAACGCAAACATTATTTTAGCCATTGTCTAAGAAACATGTGCGATCATGTAATAAAACCTTTTTCAGTTTTCATATGGAATAAATGAAAATTCCAGATATTATATTCATTTCAGGAGGAATCAATGGCGTTGCATCTTTTCTCTATTTCTGTATCGTAAGGAGTTCATTATAGTACTAAAAATAGGGCTATAATGAACCCATTAGAGCATTGTTTTTAGTTAAAATATGCTATATTCTCCAAATATGATCCAAGTAAAAATAGTCACTTCTGAATGTAAGAATGCAATTGTACAGACAACCTGCAGAAAATTTCATCAAGATATCTTTGTAGGACTGCCTTTGTATGTCCGCCACTGGAACAAACTACCAAACGAAAGCAGCATCACTTGACGCAGTCTCACATAAAAACTAAAATATCCAAAATTTACAACAATACATCGAAGTTATAAGGAAAAACTCAATTTTTTTTTTCGAAATTCAACACCCTGTATTTCCGAAACGAAGTCGTTTGGGGCCTTTATTATGAGACAAATTCTGTTTGAAACAATGTGTTGAATTAAAATCCAAAGTTTTTCACACTTTGTCTGAAGCATCCTGTATAGAAAACAAGGGCTATCAAAGATATAAATCCCTTCGTGAAATTTATTTCGAATATTAGCGTCATTAGAAAGGACATAATAAATGGCGAGTTAAAACCCTCCACAATGACGTGATATACGAGCTGCTGAAATTGCTCCCAACAATCGTTTTCTCTTTCGTATATTTCACCAATTCTCGTGTTTCAGATACAGCCAAAAGGAGGTGGTGGGCGCACCTCCACGATTTCTGTTGTTTGCCTCCTTTGGAGCACGCGAGTTAGCAACGCGTTGTACAGTTATTTCGAGTTGATACGAATCTCATTACGAATTCATGGCGATTCCCCGAATGACAGTTCCGTGAAAAAAAATTCCGCCGAGTGGTGATGAGTATCTTTAATTTTCATTTACGAGTTCACGTTTTTTTTTTGCTCTTCCATTATTACATTGTACAAGGGTTGTCGAATTTGTACTCAAATTCTAAGGGTTGGTATTATAAACGTGTAAGCCTCAGTTTGAAGGGTTGTCTTCAAACTTAGATTGAACTTAAATCCCTAAAGCCCTATTCTGTCTTCTCCATTTTTCATTGCATGAGAAGCATGAAATCTGTGTCATTCGTTCATTCTACTGAATACATCAATTATTATAGTATAAGTATAGAGAACGGTAAGGGCATTTTACCGATCGAAGACAATAGTTTGGAGGAGGAGCGACGACTCCAATTATTGTCTGAGAACGGAAGTCCTTAACGTTCGAAATACTTAAAGCATTTTTTGCACGATAGACACAATTTTTACTCAATGTACAAATTAATTTTCTGACGAATTCATTTATTCGTGGCTTTATCAATGCTGTGTGAGAATATAATATAAGGCGTTGTATTGGTGATGAAAACTTAGTAGATTGTCAAAGTGACAATAATCAATTGAATTCACTAGCGTTGAAAAATGAGCGATATGAAATCTTTGGAAGATAATGAAATTCAAACAGCCTGGAAAATCGGCTGATCTTCAGTAATTCCAGAGAAATCTAAAATCCGCTACGAGAGTACATACAATACTTTCGAGGAATGGATTCAGACTAAATAAGGCAGCCAAATCAATGAAAAAGTGTTACTGGCCTATTTTGTTCGAAAAATCGAAAAGCTGAGATCGCTTGGAAGTCTTTGGGCGGAATATTCAATGCTGAAGAGCACAATATTTTTGAATGACGGAATTGACATATCCAAGTTTGCAACGCTCATTGCATTCCTCAAAAGAAAATCTATTGGTTACAATCCCAAAAAATCTGCTGTTTTTACAAGAGAAGAAATTAATAAATTTTTAAAAGAAGCATATATTTTTAATTATTAAGGTGTGCTTTTATTCATACAATAGTATTCAGGTGGGAATGATATTAGGTATATCAGGGACATGTAGAAGAGAAGAGTTGTACAACATGAGCGTCAGGGACATAGAAGATCGGAAATCATTTTTAATCGTGAAAATTCCCAACACAAAAATCAACATATCCAAGTTTGCACGCTTCTAGCATTCCTCAAAAAAAAATCTATTGGTTACAAACCCAAAAAATCTGCTGTTTTTACAAGAGAAGAAATGAATAAATTCTTAAAAGAAGCACCAGATTATATGTTTCTAATTATTAAGGTGTGCTCTTATTAAGATAATAGTGCTTTATAAACTAATTATGTCCTTTCAGGTGGGAATGATATTAGGTATATCAGGGGCGTGTAGAAGAGAAGAGTTGTACAACGTGAGCGTCAGGGACATAGAAGATCGGGAATCATTTTAAATCATGAAAATTCCAAACACAAAATCCAACGTTCAGAGAACTTTCACAGTCATCGATCAAGATAATAATATCAATAACCTGGAAATATAGAGAAAATATCTCCGTCTGCGTCCACAAAATGCGAAGAGCGAGCATTTATTTTTGAGATATCAAAACGGAAAATGCAGTAATTAAGTAATGGGCAAAGGGACAATTTGAAGTTGGCCGTCAAAAATTGCAACCTATTTGAATTTAGAAAATCCAAATGCCTATATTGGCCACTCTTTTAGACGCACTTCGGTCACATTTTAAGCTGAAGGAGGAGTAAATGTATTGGGACTAAAACGACACGGTGGATGGCGGTCTTCGACTGTGGCTGAAAGTTACGTTGAGGATTCCCTAGAAAATAAACTAGACTTTGCTGAAAAAATTTTGCATACTACGGAACGTAGCGAGTTGCAACATGAAATGTTGAATTCAGCTGAGGTTTCTGTGAATTGGGCTACTACTCAATCCAGTGGTATTTCCATCAGCAATTGTAAAAATTGTACTTCCACTTTCAATACTAAATGAAATGAATTCAAATTGTTTGTGTTATTTCATTATTTCAAAGAATATCCATTCATTTTCACTTACCGTTCAGTTTACCTTAGCAACCAGTAAAAATGATCTACTGATCTATCAACGAACGCGGTAACTAACAAAATTCGTTCTATATTGTAAAAATCAGTATAAATGTAGGTGAACCTTGTTTTCGGCTTTTTTATATCCATCTGGATATACATACATCAATTAAAATGTAAATTTTTTTATGTCGATATCGATGATGTCCACGGAATTCAGAAACATGAAAAGCAGATAAATCCAGCGGTATGTGGGAGTCATTTCGATTCATCACCAGACATTCACTTCACTCCAATTAACGTAAACATACGTAGGACCTGATATTTCGGATAATAGCCCATCGCGCCGGTAAAGCGACCCACACATTGAACAAAGTTGCGATCGATTTTCTCGTGTGGTGTCTCTTTTTTCCGAAATGTCCCAGACTGGTTCAATATGTGATAGGTCGGGAGGTCAAGAGGGCCAAGGAACAAATCGACTTTTATAAAGCTTTTGATCATTTTATCGAATCAGGTTTCGATAACAAATTAAAAACATATTCAACTTTCATAGATTCATCGTCTGCCTACGACACGGTATGGAAAGATGGTTTGATCTATGAACATTATTCACATCTTGAATGTGGAAAGATGATTCGTCTATTAGAAAATATGTTGTCGGATAGAAGATTCCGTGTTTTTGTTGATTATAATAGTAGTAACTTCAAAACTTTGAACAATGGTCTTCCACAAGGATCCGTTTTAGCAGCCCTTCTTTTCAATTTATATTTATGTGATATTCTTTGTACTTCATCTGAAAAATTTGTTTACGCCGACGATATTGCACTCTCTTTCCACCATTCTGATTTTCAAAGCATTTTGAGGAAAATATAGCTTCTGATCTGAATATTTCGAAAAATTATCCTTTCGAATGGCGTTTGTGTCTAAATCTGAATAAAACTGTTTCGTTATTTCATTTAAATAACCATCGAAAATTTAGAAAATTAAATGTCCTTTTCGGGAACTTTCCTTTGAAACATAATTTTACTCCCAAATACTAAGGTGTTAAATTAGATGCCTCTCTGAATTACATAGCACATTTGGATGACTTACGGATGAAGCTGAAAACGAGAAATAACATTCTACAGAAACTTGCTGGTACATCATGGGGTGCTGACCCGACTACTCTTCACACAGGAGCCCTTGCCCTGGTTTTTTCCACCGCTGAATATTGTTGCCCTGTTTGGCTCAATAGTGTTCATGTTCAGAAAATCGGTGCACAGCGCAATTTATCAATGAGAATAATTACTGGAACCATCCGATCTATACCTATCCAATGGTTACTAGTGCTATCGAATATAGTTCCTTCCAATATTCGAAGACAGTCTGCAACTTAGATTTCTTGGAATAAATTCAATTTATTTCCGGATTCTTTTCCGATACTTTCCTACGTTCCAGAAAATAGAACTCCAAGACTGAAATCCCGTAAACCTATTTGGTCAAATGACTTTCTGAATTCGAACTTCCACTACAAGGAAATCTGGAAATCCGAATGAGATTATCTAGTAAAGATCTAATATCTGATCCATCGAATAAAGTTCCTGGTTTTAACCTTCCCAGGAGAATATGGTCCCTTCTTAATCGAATAAGAACAGGTCATGGTCGTACCAATAGCATGCTTTTCAAGTGGAATTCAGTTGATAGTCCTAATTGTGAATGTGGTGAATCAGAGGAAACAGTTGAACACTTAATTAATAATTGTTCGATTTATAAATTTCAAGATGGCATTAGAGCCATACAATGTATCAAATTCATTTTTGCAATGGGTTCAAATTTTAGATCAATTTGATGAAGTATAAATTGCATTCTCTTGCTGTTCTGTCTTCTTTATTTTCAAGTTGGAGTTTGTGTTTGGAAATCCTTACTCCGAAGAGCCGTTCCGATAATCGTGATTTCCTTCAATATAAAATATTCAGATACAACAATTTTATTTTATTTTTTTTACAGGGAGACAGTTTTTTTCGGATGAGGTTTTTTCCCCCTGGCTCTATAGTATCGTATGATACTAGTGATGATAGTATCGTATGATACTGTAGTATCATACGAAGAATGTTATGGTACCATGTTCTTTTTTACCTCAGCTTAGGTACTTTTTGTTTCAACATTTATTGTATTATTTTAGCTTTTTAACTATTAAAACGGCCTTATGTGATATTATTGACATGTATTAAGAAAAATGTATGTTGTCTACACCGTTTCCAATTGTAATTCAGATTAGTCAATTTAATATTAATAATATTAATAATAATCAAATATTATTCAGATAACACACTCAATTGAATTTGAGATATGGTCAATTATATTTCAAAAATGGCATTTTGAAATTCATTTCATACGTACATTGATACTAGATTGCATTTAAGGAATTATCAATTGTAAGTGATTCAGAAATGAAAGAATGAAAATAAATGAACTTTAATTTTTACGTGAAACATTTAATAACACAAAACTGAAAAAATTTGAAGTCATATAGGCATGTCTGTCAACGCAATTGCATCTTAGCTCGGTCAATAATATTTTCCAAGTATATAAGGCTTTTTTCAATACCCCTTGTAGGACATTGTTTAGAATTCTAGGTTTGTTTCTAAGTAACTTCTTTTTTTCGACCATCAAATTTCAATTGGATTGAGCATGGGAGAAGAAGGGCTCATCCGCAGCAGTACTGCTACAGTTTGGGTGATTACGGTCTCCAATCTCGAATGGCATGCAGCATTATCACAGTCGATCACTCAATCTGATAACTGGTTCCTCATATCTTGCCACTGTTGCAACAAACCCTCAACCCATTCATTTGCTGAAAGCGCTGTGAATGAACCTCGTAGTTCCTCCATGGCTAATACACCAGCTGCAAACACTGTTATCAATTGCATCTCTAATTATATATGTACATAATTTGACTAATTTTTTATTATGTGTTATGTGCTTCCTGAAGATAGTGAGGAATCGATTGAGAAGGTTCAGCGTATTTTTGACGTTGAATTCTAGAGGTGAATTTACCTCTGTTGCATAAATTTTTTTCCTCAAGGTACGACCAAACTGTGTAATCCAAGGGATTGAAATCGCATGACCGAGAAGGCCAATGAATTGGAGCTTCTGTACCTCTACCAATCCATCGATTCGGAAAATGGTTACTCAACCGATTACGACACCTTCAATCAATGTGGGGTGAGTCTCCAGCGAGCTTACTAATCAATAATAATAATCATAAATGACTTTATCAATACTTCAAAGCAGCATGGGGAAGACAGCAGATGAAACCTGCAGGCTATATGGATCAGAAAAATAAACTGCTGAACACATGGTATGCAAGTGTCCAGAGCTGGCAGAACTAAGAACCAGTCACATGAGGAAGTCGGTTCTAGATCCTCATGAGGTAACAGCTAAAGTATAAGGAGATCGTTGGATTTAGCAATACCAGTGACGGCCTCCTTGGGATTTGAATGAATAAGTTGGGTGAAGAACTAAAGATCCTCGTGGTCGAAGTTCCAAGCTATAATGACCCATGTTCAGGATATTAATAATGATTATAATGGGTATTGTAACGAAACATTGATATGCAAATTATATTCCATAATGTATGGCCCACTTTATTGTACCTATGATTGAATTTTTCCCGGGAAATCAATAACAAGGTTCCTAATAGATGTACGTAATAATTTATCGGAAATAACAGCTTGGGAGGAATACCTCGTATTTCAGCACCATAACAGTAACCTCAAATAGAATGCGATGTGTTTTTACGGGGTTATTACATAAAAAGACCCTCTGCATGAAAAATTCATCATATCACGTATACATCAATTTCATTGAGGGTCTGTATGAATGATTATTGAAGCATTGTGACTGTTTTTTCTTTCGGCTTTCACGTCAAAATGACGTTAGAGGTTATGTTTGATTAGAGTTGACTTTCGACTCTTGTATCCATTTTTTCGTGATTATTTCATCCTAATTTTCCTTATTGTTGCAAACTTTTTCCAGTCGATGGAACTATACTGCTCCTCAAGGTTAGGGAGATCGTATTCAATCGTTTTGAAAAGTATGTAATCTTCGAGAAAATCGCTGTAAAATCATTCAAAACTCAATAACAACTTGAATAGGTACAATAAAAATCAGTACGAGACATTCCGTTAATCTGGTCACCCTTTTTTATGAAGTTTAGTTCTTTGCATATGCTTTATGAATGTTCTTATTTTGAAATGAAGTCAGTTTATCAACGGCTTCGATTTGAAACGAGTTTCATGAAAATGTCAAGTCGTAAATTAACAAACGCTGAGGCTAATAGGACTATCGGAATGCTATAGGGTGGCCTTATTCATGTTGTGGTAGCGGAAAGGCTCCAAGTCAGCTAAAATGTGATATCTCTACTTTAGAATAGTTTCAGGGAGACAGGGTCCTTGTTGGAAAGACCAAGACTTGGTGGGCGACGAAAAACAACACCTGCTCAGGATCGATTAATCACCGTTTCGGCGAGAAGAAAGCCTACATCTAGAATGCTACGGAATACCCTTCAAAATGCAGATGGGATCCAAGTTTCCATCGAAACCATCAGACAATGTTTGAGAGAGGTGAATCTACCTCTACCAATACCTCCACACTCACCAGATTTGAATTTCATAGAACATGCATGGGATATGCTCCAAAGAAGATTGGATAATCATCAACCTACCCCAGAATCTTTAAATAATCTGAGAGAGCTTCTGCCCCGTTAATGGAACCAAATTCCTCAAGAAATGTTCAATAAACTCGTGTGTAGTATGCAAAGAATATGTCAAGCTGTTATTGATGCCCGTGGAGGCCATACATTGTATTGATAGTTTTAAAACGCTTGAATTCTCTGGGAATCAAATTTCGTTATTTTACTCGATTTTTCCTAATCACCCTGTTTAAGCTGCAGACCTACAGACTAAAATTAATTTTACTTCCTGCAATTTGAAATCATATTAATATGAATTTTCATCACAAAATCTCATTTAAACCATAGTTTTCTGCAATTTAAATCAATATCCCTAACTTATATGGAGCATTTTATATGCATTTGGGATTAGGTTTTTAAAATTTTCAGGTGGCTCATGTTGAGATGGATTTTATACTTCTTTCCCTGGTTTTTTCCTCCTTATAAATTGCAAGGTTGAACGAACCTGCGGATTCGCTCGAATAATAACATCGCATTGTGAAATGCTAGTGTACAGGGTGCGCAAAATTTGATATCCCTGAACAAAAACTTTTTAACCGTGAGAGAAAATGAATGGTACATTCTGGATAATTTTTTTCAAGGATCTCATAATGTATCAACTGAGTTTTTCTGTCTTTATTTGAGTTCAAGTTATAGGACAATATTAAAATTTAAAAAAATACATTACACAGACATTTTTTCATAGCAATCCAGTTTTTAATCTGATCATTTCCAAGAGATTTCCTTAATTGTTATTTCTTGTGAAAACAGTAGTTGATTATGAATTAAAAAGAATCATAATTTTTTTCCGTTTTAATAATATAAAACTCATTATCTTCGGAAGAGAATGAAAGTGTTGGGATGACATTTTTCATTTCCAAAATTTGCCGGAATATCCGAGAAATTTTCGGAAAAACATTTACGACACAAGACACCACAAATGTCGCACAAATTTTTCCATTCATTTCTGAAAACAAAAAGCGAAACTGCTGGGCAATTTTTTCCCAATTTTGATTTTTCAGGTAACTGAACAGACTTTCGGAAATATACGAAAGGAACAAATTAGTACGTACATGTATAGCTAATTTGTTTTCAATAATGGGGATCCAATTTTTCGAGAAGTGCTGTTTTTTCCCATTTTTTTTGGTTTTCGAAATATTTCGAGAGTCACAAGTTCGACGGCACAAATTATCACGATTTACATACATCTTCCAAGTTTATTATACTGCTCTTTCTTATTTCAATGCAGCAAACTCCCTTGGTTTACCCACGAGCCGCTACTGGTAGAATACGTCATTTTTTCGTGGACCCTTTTTATGTAAAACATGAATTTATCATTATCCGTGTGCATCTAAAATTCCTGATACTTCCGTGAATTTCAAAGAAACTCTTAAGTTTCCCCTAGTTTGGGAAAATCAATGTTAACCTAGTTCGAATACGTAATTTCTTACCTACGTTCGAAGAATTTTCATCAGATTTTCGATAACATGTCGACCCGAGATTGAAACGATGCGGTGGTAAAGTAACACGAGCTTTTGGTAACGTCTTAACGGATAAAAAAAGAGAATTAATGACTGCTTCATTATTTTAAAAAAATATTCTCCAAAAGGATCCACTTCTGCATGCGTTTGAACAAATTATTGAAGCACGTTGACAACTCTGATTGTGTCTCCAAACATTTTTTTTTAGAACGCATCAACCTCTTATTTAGATGTCTGAAAACATTGATCTCTAGTTAATCCACGTCAAAAATTGTATTACTAAAACTTCAAATACACTGGCAAAAAAATTGACACAGATTACGTAAATCTCAAATTTATTCTACAACTGAAGGTGTTCCCAATGATAATTATTTTTATCAGAATTATGCATGCATATGTTATCCACTTTCAACGTTTTTCTTCAATACAGATGTTTTTTCCCAGCAGAAATAAAAAAAGATGATATTATCAGTTTTTGAATGTATTGGCTCCATTCTAAGATCAGTTGTTCCCGATCAATTCTTGTGATCAATGGTTTTTCTTTCGTTTGATTTTCTACACTCGATCGCTATGCAATGCGAAACACGCAATTTGACCCAAGAGGAATGTGCCCAAACGGTAGTTTTGCTTGAAGAAGGGTGGATCTACACAAGAATTGCAGAAAGGTTTGGAGTTTCCCATACAAGTGTGTCCAGAATGTTGCAGCGATTCAGGGAGACAGGTATGAATGTCCGAAGACCAGGACAGGGTAGACCACGGGTAACAACTGCCATTCAAGAACGTTACTTGAGAGTTTCTTCGTTGAGACAACGGTTTGCAATCGCTCGCCTCCTTCACAATCAGCTTGAGCAAACTTATGGGGTGCAAATTAGCACTCAGACAATAAGAAATCGCCTCAGAGAAAATGATTAAAGGCCTCGTGTCGTGGAAAGAGGCCCAGCTGTTTCCCCAGCCCACTAAAGGGCGCGTTTGGATTTTGCGAGAGAGTATACCCATTGGGAAGAGACCGATTGGGAAAGAGTTCTCTTCACAGATGAGTCTAGATTCTGCCTCTACCATTATGATCGACGTTCCCTTGTATACAGCCTTCCACATGAAAGATATGCTCAGTACAATTTCCTGAATACTACTGGTTTCGGGGGAGGATCGATTATGGTATGGGGTTGAATATCTTTGACTGCTCGCACAGACCAAGTGGTCGTTGATAATGGGGCTATGAATGCTGATAAGTATATAAGGAACATTCTTGAAGAGCATGTAGTGCCATTTGCTCGATACATTGGTGAAAATTTCATTTTTATGGACGATAATGCAAGACCCCATCGTGCGCGTATCGTTCAGGAGTACCTTGAAGAGGTTGAAGTCTTTCGAATGGAATGACCAGCAAAAAGTCCAGATCTCAATCCGATTGAGCAGGCTTGGGACAACCTCAATAGAAGGCTGAGAAGTTCAGAAATTCATCCAGGTACTCTTAATGACTTAGGAATCCAACTCGGAGAAATCTGGGGAGGATTAGATCAGAACATTTTAAGATCACTCATTTTGAGTATGAACCGTCGTTGCCGAGCTGTAGTTAACGCAAGGGTTGGAAATACCAAGTATTAAATCACTTATCAGCATTTCAGTATTTTGAACCTTGTTTCACACTCTTTTTTCACATAAGATTCGGTGAAATCCTGAATTTTTCAATGTAGAGTTTTAACTTTCATTAAAATTGAGATTTTCAGAATGTGCGTTAATTTTTCTGCGCAGTGTATATAAGCCAGGTAGAATAGAATAGCGGAGTTGAAATCAATTCCCTACTGTTTCCAACCGAAAAAGAAGCATCCACTACGAATGTGAACAAAAACCTTATATATGCAGAAACAATCACAAATTGCTTGAATTGGACCACAAACATCAATTTTAATTCAACTCGTTAATAACAGCGAAGGGATCTTTTTCACCTACTAACTCATTTTCCCCTAATTAATTGTATTATTGATTCACAAGGGTCCCAATGAACTAAAAATGTCTGAGATATTTCCCTTAATGTCATCCCCCTCTATTTCAATCCAACCTCCTCCTTTTGATACGGTTGCCTAGAATATTCGAAAAAAGCCTATTACGAAGAGGGGTGAAGGGGGAGACGTTATATACTTACGTACAAAACTGAGGCATATTCAAGCATTGAAGAGAAAAACTTCGTCTTGTGAACACCGGGAAATATATCTCATATACGTCTTACTTGCTTGTCTATTGTATCTTCTTGTTTCGCTGTGTTGTGTATTGGTGTGTTTTTTCAAGATGTACTGGTGAGTTTAGAATGTTTGCTCTTCATTCCGTTCATGACAATTATTATGTGGAAAATATGCCAGTCTTTTACGAAATTTAGAGTTTAACTACCTTTTCTACATTTTTCGAACTGAAAACAAAAAAATTGGTGTAATGTAATTTTTATGAGAAACTTTTTGGCTAGGGTCACATGTCTATTACAATAACTGGGTATTGTCGTTTCAATATATTGCAGCTAAAATATATAATATAATCGAATTCAAACTGAAAATTTGATATATTTTTGTTTATATGTACCTACATCAAGCAATTTCTTCATTGGTTTAAAATTTTCCTAGAACTGGGAGATCTGTAGTTTTGAACTATCCAAGCTTGGTTTGCGTATATTTATTATAATACCTGTTATTCGCATTCTTGCTATAATTCAAATAATACTCCTGAAGGAGTATTGTGTTTATTCCCATATAGGGCTTTAACAATGAACCAATGGTTTATGAAGAATCTGGTAGCAATCTTCCTCATTAATTTCATTTGACTAATTATCTGTGTTTTTGGCATTGTGTTAAAGTATTTCTTCATGAACTTACCTTGTCCAATTGATTCTTATCAAAGTTGACATCTAAATATCTAGTTTAAAGTGTTTTGGTATAATTATTTTTATATTAATCACATTTTTCCATATCGATCTGATATCCATTCACATTATTTTATGTTGTGGGTATTTTCTTATATGGACTTTAGTGAAACAACCATTAAGTTTAGCGACATTTAGTTTTTAAAACTCAATTTGTCACACATGGCAGCATTTATATGAAAATAAGTTGAGAGCGTTAGCAATGACATGTTATTTCGAACCTAAAACAAGTAGCCGACAAGGGAATTACACCCATCACCGAATTATACACAGCTCTGCAAGACCGCATACAGAAGAGAAAGAAGCCTTCTCACTGGAAATCAGCTTCGCCCATATCTGAGAAGTTAGGACTAGATAGTTCAGTCCTATTTATTGTTTTCTGATAGCTATTTCTTTTCTTTTATTACAAAATAGTAGTTTAGTGTTCAGTTTATATCTACGTAATTTTTCAGGAAATCTTCTGTTTTTTCATTCATTATTTGTGATAATGAATGCCTGATATTGTTTCGAAAAAATTTTTCCAGTATATTATATAATTTTGTTTCATATTTGGTTTTTTTTTGAAAAAAAAAACCAATTTTTTAGTATTAAGGTGTTCGAAGAAACTCTCTCTGGGAGGTTGAGTTGAAATCGCGTGGTTTCATCATAGTCGTTCAAAGTAACCCTCATCGTGGGGTAACTTTGAACACCCATAATTTAATTAAAAAAAATTCATTGATCATTTTGAAATCTATTTTTTTTTGTCAACAGAAAGCTCTAACTGATGCCAGGGATATATATTATTTGGGTATTTTCATTCGCTGCTTTACCGTAGATATACAGGGTTACTCACGAATATGGCTCTATAGAATATTTTTAGGAAAGACACAAGATTCAGGATTGAAATTCTAAACTTGAGCTCCAAGTACGAAGACGACTTCTCGTATATTTTTTTAAGGTTCTAGGAATTCCGGTTTTTCCGGAAGTGACATCAACTTTTGTTTTTCAAATGGGAAGACCCATTTTTCATTGCATAAATAGATTCTTCATTGAATTTTCCCCAGAAAATTATCTTCAAATGGGGGAAATACGAAAAAAAATCTCAAAATTGAACTCTGTTGAAATACAGACAACTTTGAGGTTTTTTCATTAAGAATTCTCACTTTTGGGAATCTCCGAGAAGAAAGGCAGATGCTTCTTTTTCGATAGCGTGATTTTCAGAATATGATACAGGAAGTCACAAATTATTTTCAAAGTTAAGTGACGAAACATCAAAAAAATCCGAATGTGATTTTTCACTGGAAAATAATTAGCGGTAAGGTGAAATTCTTGGAAATCTCTGTTATCTAGAAAATGTTTTCTTATAGTTCAGACGAGTTCAGTTTTTCTTTATTTTTTTAAGCCTAGGATAATTTCCCTACATTATTAATTCTGGAGAATTCCTTTTTTGTCATGGTAAGGAAATTTGAATTTTTAGTAATGAAATTGCAACGAATTCTGTTTATCATTCTTTTAAAAGCATTAAAAATCATTTGAAATTATTTTTTTCTGCATTCCTGAGAATTTTCTACGTTGACTTCACTAATACTCACATTAGGAACTTCAAACCAATTTTTGCTCTCGCATTACAGATGATAATTCAAGAACTTAACTCGTCTGAACTATAGAAACTATTTTCTTGATAACAGAGATTTCCAAAAATTTCACTTGACCGCTAATTATTTTCCAGTAAAAAAACACATTCGGAATGAGATTGAAAATTGAAGATAAAATCATTTTTCCTGCATATCTCGAAAAATATTCATTTCGGGATAAAAGTCTGGGACGTATGCTCCTAATATTTTTCGACGAAGATTTCGAAAATGCTTCGAATAAATGAGGTTCCAACTTGAAAAAAAACGATTTTTTTGTCACGATGTTTCGTCACTTCTAACTTTGACAAAGAATTTGTGACCTCCTGTATCGTGTTCTGAAACTGACGCTATCTGAAAAGAAACATCAGCATTTCTTCTCTGAGATTCTCAAAAAGGAGAATTTTCAATGAAAAAACCTGTTGTCTGTATTTGAACAGAGATCAATTTTGAGATATTTTTTCGTATTTCCCTCTTTTGAAGAGAATTTTCTCGGAAAAATTCTAAGTTTTGGAATCAAAAAGACTCAGATTTCAATGGAGAATCTATTTATGCAATAAAAAATGGGTCTTCCCATATGAAAAAGAAAGTTGATGTATCAGAACCTTCAAAAAATATACGAGAAGTCGTCTTCTTACTTGAATCTCACCTTTAGAATTTCCTAAAAATATTCTATAGAGCCATATTCGTGAATAATACTGTCTAGGTTTGCAACAAAAAATCGTTCAAAGTAACGCCGTTTTACGGTACCTAACTTTCTTGCATTCCCAGTAAAACAATCACTTCTAATATACGCTCAGTTTGGCTACAGAGCTCTATGTTTTGCGAATTAAGTATTTCCTTAGGTTTCAGCTGAATCATATTTATTTCTGTGATATTTTCGACGTTTTGATTTGTGTGGTTTATATATATTAATATTCGTCACTCAAGTCGAAATTCAATTTATGCTTCCTCCATTTCATCTATTTTAACACTGCTTCTATTTCCCCGATGTCAAGATAATTTTGCCGTTTTCTCTTGAAAGTTGACGAAATTACGAAAAAGTATGGCTTTCCAGTTCCAAATGAGCTCTGAATTTTTTTCGTGGCCCTCCCTCATTTCCGTGACATATCGAGCCATACTTGTCGGCCAATGGGGGATCAATGGAACACCGACTCCCTTATCTGGTTGTAGAATCGGCCTTGATATCGATTCCCATTACCAAAGTCCCATGTCCACTAATAGGGTGTTATATATAGACCCGGTCAATTTTGGCCCATTCGAACCGACGGAGGAAAAGCCATGAATGGAGGGCGAAAACTACCCTTCGCGCCTCTTTCTGACGTAGGAAAATTCTAGGAAAGCCTGGATACGAGGCTCGTGCATAATGTGAAAGGTCACGGAGGTCTTCTACATCTCCCAGCCACGTCCTGCATCCTTGGAGTATACGCTGGAGCTGAAAAAAATTCACCTCGAAAATCAGTCTGCCGAAATTTACATTGCGCAAAAAAATTAACGCACATTCTGAAAATCTCAATTTTAATGGAAGTTAACTCTACATTGACTTTATAACTTATTTTTTATGTTCTCTCGGGGAGGTTTTGAACGAAACAAGACACATTAAATGAGAGAAAAAGTGAGGATTTCACCGAATCTTATGTGAAAGAAGAGAAATGAACAATTTTCAAAATACTGAAATGCTGATAAGTGATTGAATACTTGGTTTTTCAACCCCTTGCGTTAATTACAGCTCGGCAACGACGGTTCATACTCAAAATGAGTGATCTTAAAAGGTTCTGATCTAATCTTTCCCAGATATCTCCGAGTTGGATTCCTAAGTCATTAAGAGTAGCTGGATGATTTTCTGAACTTCTCAGCTTTCTATTGAGGTTGTCCCAAACCTGCTATATCGGATTGAGATCTGAACTTCTTGCTGGCCATTCCATTCGAGAGACTTTAACCTCTTCAAGGTACTCCTAAACGATGCGCGCACGATGGGGTCTGGCATTATCGTCCATAAAAATGAAATTTTCACCACTGTATGGGACAAATAGCACTACATGCTCTTCAAGAATGTTCCTTATGAACTTATCAGCATTCATAGCTCCATTATCAACGACCACTATTCTGTGGGAGCAGTCAAAGATATTCCACCCCATACCTTAATCGATCCTCCTCGGAAACCAGTAGTATTCAGGAATTGCACAAATCATATCTTTCATGTGGACGTCTGTATACAAGGGAACGTCGATCACAATAGTAGAGGCAGAATCTAGACTCATCTGTGAAGAGAACTCTTTTCCAATCGGCCTCTTCCCAATGGATATGATCTCTCGCAAAATCCAAACTCGCCCTTCGATGGGCTGGGGTAAGAGCTGGGCCTCTTGTCGCGACAGGAGGAGTTAAATCATATTCTCTGAGGTGATTTCTCATTGTTTGAGTGCTAATTTGCACCCCATGAGTTTGCTCAAGCTGATTTTGAAGGAGGGGAGCGGTTGCAAACCGTTGTCTCAACGAAGAAACTCTCAAGTACCGTTCTTGAATGGCAGTTGTTACCTGTGGTCTACCCTGTCCTGGTCTTTGGACATTCATACCTGTCTCCCTGAATCGCTGCAATATTCTGGACACGCTTGTATGGGAAACTCCAAACCTTTCTGCAAATCTTGTGTATGTCCACCTTTCTTCTTGCAAAATGACCTCTTGGGCACACTCCTCTTGGGTTAAATTGCGTGTTTCGCGTTGCATAGCGATCGAGTGTAGAAAATCAAACGACAGAAAAACTATTGATCACTAGAATTGATCGAGATCAACTGATTTTAGAATGGAGTCAATACATTCAAAATCTGATAATATCATCTCTTTTTATTCCTGCTGGTAAAAAACATCTGTATTGAAGAAAAACGTTGTATAACATATGCATGCATAATTCTGATAAAAATAATTATCATTGAGAACACCTTCAGTTGTAGAATAAATTTGAGATTTTCCTAATGTGCGTTAATTTTTTTGCGCAGTGTATTCTGAACAAGTAGTGTTATGGAAATCCTACCTCGAAATACGGAAAATTTTACACTTTTCAAAAACACATATTTTTTAATACAAAACGTGAAAAACCTATGAAACTACGAATTTCAGAACGAAATGTCATAGAAAAAGAGTTGAAGAATATCGTATTGTGATAAAAACGTAACCCCACCCCTCCAAACCATAGTGATAAATCTCACAGTTGCTCATCCTGCTGAGGATGCTGCTCATTTCATCGTAAGTGCTGTCGAATTTGCTCAGCAGTTTGTGGATAATGTTCGGAAGGACACTGAGCTTTAATTGTTTCAGCCTCTATGTGTACCAACATTTTATTAACAAGCCTGGCAAGTATGACGTTGTTGCACTACAAGTTTTCATCTGTTTGGAAAAAACATATTATTCCTTCATGCTTTGATGGCTGCGACACTACGTCATCTATTTCGATAAAGGAAGAATTAAATTCCGGAAGACGTTTGAAATCAATATAAACCTGCTGAAAGCATCAGAATTGTCTAGCAAATCTAATGCTTCTGCTTCAAGCAAATAAATGTATTTTGGTACGAGGTGTTTGAAGAATGTTTAACCAAAACCTCATTTGATCTTGCCTCTGTGCCTCCAACTGAAGCAGCACCTCGACAACACTCGCTAAGGACGTTTTAATAGTTGATAAAAATATGTAATATATTGTTCTTAGTAATGTTAGTTATTAGTATATATATATATATATATATATATATATATATATATATATATATATATATTCTTATGAAAATAGAGAGCTAAAATAATACAATAAATGTTGAAACAAAAAGTACTTAAGCTGAGGTAAAAAAAGAACGGGGTATCATAACATTCTTCGTATGATACTATAGAAACATAAAATATTAAATATCAGGAAAAATCTTGAAAGACATCAGTGTGAGATCATCTGCATGTTATCCGTCGATAGATTCTTCCCAAAAACGGCTCGCGATTCTTAATCTGAAATGAAAAAAGAAAAAAGCAGAAAAGAAACCGAATATTCAGAATGAATCAAATAATTTTTAAATTAACCACCCATTTTAGAAATGCATTCGTTACTTTATGTATAGCCTCGAAACCATCTTGAAATTATAAATGGGACAACTATTTATAAGATGTTCTATAATCTCCTCATTTTCCCCACACTCACAACTAGGACTCTCAACCGAATTCCATCGGAAGAGCATGCTATTGCAACGTCCATGGCCTGTTCTAATGCGATTTAGAACAGACCATATTCTCCTGGGAAGGTCAAAACCAGGAACTCTGATGGAAGGATCAGAAATAAGATCTTTATTGAAAAAATTGGATACATTCCATTCAGATTGCCACATTTCTTTGTCGCTTCTATTCACATTAGTCAGAAAATTTGACCAAAAAGGTTTACGCGACTTCAATCTGGGGACCCTATTATCTGGAATATAGGTGAGTATGGGAAACGAATTAGTATATGAAACCCACTTTTGTTATTATAATTGATTCAGTTGATTATCAACGTCTTCAGGAATTTCAGTTCTCCTTTACAAAGCCACTCAAAACATGAAGAAAAAATATGTTGTTTTTCGAAAGAGAGAATACTTGTAGTGCAAGGGAGAATAGACAATTTATTGTTTTGCTAGATTTTGCTAGCCTTTAGTAGAAATATTTTGGTGCACATAGGTGATAGAGCAGTCAAAATTACAAGAAGTCAGAGCCTTCAAACAGGCTCAAAATTTGTCAACCATTATATCTGATTCGCTGAACAGAATTAAACGCTCGTGCTTGCACGCATAAAAACTACTAAAACCATGAATTATTCTCCTAGTGGAAACCATAGAACTTTGTATAAACCATCCTCTGATTATTCTTCATTTGACTGCAGAGTTTCAATTCGATTCGATCGGCATTTCTGGAATTATTGGGAGATACAGTAGATTCTCAGTAATCTTCCACTTCGGACATCGGCACGTCCAATAATCCAGAACTCGCCACTGACGCCTTCTCCCATGGCTTCCTACGCATGTTTCGTTGTCGCAAAGTGTTAACTGAAATCGCCCCACAGTAATGCGCATTTTCACTTTTGATCCTCAAAAAAAAAATCATCATTCAAATAGTTCAGGCCAAAATAAAAAAGAATGATCGGAAACATGATAATGAGACTATAGATTCGATAGGAAAGAGGATATTTAAAAAAAAATAGAAGATACACAGATCATCATAAGTTCAATTTTTGTTCTGAATTTGTGAATTGTATTTGTGTTTTTTTTGCTCAGACTCAATCTTTTTTTCTGTGCTTGGCTGCGCGCCATCGACACATCGAACACTATTAATCACGTATTACATAAACATTTTATAGAACTGCCCTATTTTGATAATGAAATGGGCGAATTTGGAATGACAATAAACCTCAAAATGCATTTCAATATTCAAAAATTCAAAAGGAATGTGAATGGCAAACGTTGCCAATGTTATGATTACTAACAAATGAAAGAAGACGTTGTCATTTGAATTTCGTTCCTGTCCATTTTTCGTCTACTTAGAAAAAAAAAACAATAATATGGAGTTCATCAACTTTGTGGAGCAAATTTTGAATGATAAAGTCAAGCGCCCTTGTTGAAAATGGTGTGGATGTTAGTAAATATTTTAAAGTAACAGCATATTTGAAATGGAAGAGTGCAGGATATCGTCCCAAAAAATCGTGAACCATTTGAAAAGTTTATAAAGGAGGCACCAGATGGGAAATACTTGATGATTGAGGTTGCAACTATTTTCGGATTATTTGGAGCCTGTCGGGGTGAAGTATTGTGTAGTTTATCAGTGGAAGACATCAAAATCCCAAATAAATCATTGGTTATACAACTGTACAAATACAAAAATGAAAGTCAGTCGTTATTTCAGTATTATTGGGAAGTATGTAGACTATTATCATAAGTAATTTGCACTGCGCCCTTCTGTCATTAAACATCGTCGTTTTTTCCTGAAATACATGAATAGTAAATGCCAATCCAGTTGGTATTAATACTCTTGGAAAAATTCCATCCATTCTTGCCGAATTCCTTAAACTGCCAGAACCAAAGCAATATACAGGACACTGTTTTCGAAGATCCTCCGCTTCATTGCTAGCAGAATCAGGAGCAAATATTACGGATATAAAAAAATATGGTGGATAGAAGTCAACGACGGTTGCCGAGGGCTATGTTGATCATTCCATTGCATATAGAAATGTCATTGCTGAAAAAATTCTCCCAACCTCTACAGATTTTGAATCATCATCATCCAATATTGTACTTCCGGTTTCTATAAGTACTGATGGTGCTGAGGATTATAATACTGTGTTGCGAAACTCCCTAACGTCACAAGGCATTAATGTTAGTAATTATTCTAGTTTCAGGATTGATATTAGTGTTCATACGTAATGATTGTTAAATATTGATATAAAAGTTTGCAATTTCTGAATTTTTCTCATCTGATATTTGTTTCTCATTCGTAAACGTTAGTTTCCAAAAATACAATATTAATCAAAAAAGTTTATTTTATCAAGGCACTAACTTGTAAAACTGACAGTTAACTTTCAAAATTTTTACAAGTTAGTAGTTTTAATTACATAAGAAAATTTTGTTTTATCGTCTTATATGTTGAAAATCATGGTACAATTGTTATTTCCAGTAACACAGATTTTTGATGATGAAAGAGTTGATACTGATAATGATGAACCATCTGTTGACTCAGAAACTGCTGAACTCGAGGACTGCAGAACATTTGTACTCTCCTTACTCCTTTGCTAGACATTTCGATTTTTTTGTTGACCGAATCATCGACATAACTCATCGCAATTTCGGTGCTCTTCCATCCTCCTGCACGCTTTAGTGCTAAAATATCTCCACGCGAATCCGCAACCATAGTGGCTCCAGTTCTGCGAAAAGAGTGGCCGGTGTATAACTCTGGGTCTTTGGAACCCAAAAATTTCGCTATTTGCTTTGGGACACCACCAATAGCGGGCTGGTCAGCATTAAGGGAAATGCGCTTTCCATGTCGATATGTCAAAAAAAATCTTAGGCTTTCTGTTCCAAGAGGCCGAAGATTTACATATTTTCTGTATAACATGCAGGGCTTGAAGCTGCAGCCATCATCGGTCATGGTGAATCTTCTTGATGTTAAATTTTTTGTTTGCCGCAATGTCACAATGATGTATTTTTCCATATCTTCTACATCATTCATGTTTAAGGAGAGAATTTCGTCACATCGACAACATCCAAAAATCCCAAATATTGTTACAACTTTCGCCAGCAACCACTGGTCATCAGGAGCATGTGAAAAAAATTGTTCAGCCTCTTCTCTACTTAATACCTTGACCTTTTTTTTGGCGTATAACGCACATTTTTTCGTTTCGGAAACGCTATCATCTTTTGAAATCTGCAAATGAAAACTAAACGTCATATTTTTCAATTAATTCTTTAAGGAAAACAAACCTGCGAACCAGGGCATTTTCTTTCATTTCTAAGCAGCTTTTCAGCATAGACCATTTTGCCCATAAAGTATTAGGGCTGAATCTAGCTGATAGTAAATTCAAGTAGACCAACAAAACATCTTCAGTTACCGCAATCACACTGTGTGAGACTTGTGATATTTTCTTTGACAGTCTGACCACTGTGAAGCAAAGATATCTCAGTTGTGCGAGATAATTTTCATTTATTTTGATTTTTTTCTAATTATTTTTTTTTTTGAGATATTCTTGTTAATTTTCTATAATTGGGTTTCAACCTGTGGAAAAATAAAGCTGTTTATTTATTTATTTATAACTATGAGTACTCGATCCCGCACAGCCTGTACATCCCACACCTAGGGTGTAGGCGTCGCCTCTACCCTTCCCAGCGCCAGTGTACATTTCCCGAACGGGAAATCGCCGAGAAAAGCGCCGGTCCTGGGAAACTGGGTGCGTGGGTGGATTGCGACGGCCGAAACGTTGGCGGCGGCTCGCGTCGGTAGTGGCGGCGTCTACGAGCGTCACCCAAATCAGAACGAACAGGGGGTGAAGCGTGAAGGTGCACACGACCCTTCATAAGGTGTTGTCAATGTAGTTTGTAGTTAGCAGTCGACCAGAGCTGAAAGTCCGACTTGTGAGCCGCAACAAGTGGAAAGCAAGGTTGGTACACGCAACTGTTGAATATTCGCCCCTTGAGGGACCCCTTCCAACCCCTAAAAACCACCCCTTGAGTCCCAAGAAACTCCCAGATCCCCAACATTCCTAAATTTCCCAAATTTTCCAACAAAACCAAAATTTATCAACACACCCCTATTTCCACCCCTCGACAATTCCCAGTAAGGGCGGCTCCTCACCCCCGAATAGTCCAGGTGACGAGCCACCCTGTGACTGGCCATTCTTGGAATCCTGGATGCGGTTCAATATCCACAGGTTGTAGATGCACCCCCCGCGTCTGGGGTGACGTCTTAAGGGTTGTTGGGGGGCGATGGGGTGGGTTTCTTGTGTGTGCGGTGTGCAGGTACGGCGGGTGAGCCCGAAATGGGAAATTATCGTTTTTCTCGCGAAAATCGATAGAGGGAACGACGTCGTCGGTTGCTTGGTTCTGAGCGGATATTGAAAATATCGGTGGGGTTCTTTTTTTTTTGTTCGGTCTATTTCGGTCTCGGCGGGCGGATTTTGTTTTGATAAGGCGGGAGGGATGTTGATGGTGACTGGATATAGATTTTTGGACACGAATTTTTTTTCATAAAGATATTATCGAAATGAATATTTGCATTTATTGGTTTTTTTTAACTTCTTTAAGGCTTTCTCCCCCAGTCTTTATGATGAAATCTATCGGATTTCTTGCATTAATATATGAGGGGGGTCGAATCCTCACAACAAATTCATTGCCTCAAAATGAAAATAAAATATATTTGGTTGTTATGAAAAATTTCCGATTATCAATTGACAATTGTGGAAGCATTGTGAATTTCATGATATCAATGTATTCCTCAACAAATAAGTCCAAATACTCCCACCGAAAAATTGGATAGATTATTATTTTGATCCAAACAAAATTCAAGTTGAGCCCTTAACTTTTTTCATATAATTATCAGGGTGAGTTATCAGTTTTTTTGTCTTGTTCTAATTCATCATGTGATCTCCATTTTGTGGTCTATACCAATTTCTATATTTTTCATGCTGAAGGTCTGAAGTTCTAGATGTTTCTCCTGTATAAGTTTTCCACAAATACTGGGAATATTGTGAACACAATTTTTGTTTTCCATTCTCTTGTTTTTATATTTCTTGTATTGAATAAAGTTCTCATCTTGAATTTGGAACCATTTCTTCTAATTTTTGCAGTGAGGCTATGAATATAAGGAATCAGATTTAATAATATTAGTTGCTTTTTGACGGTTTCCTGTTGGTTCCTGATTACTTATCAATGTGATTTTGTTTAAAATTTTTTGTCTACATTTGATATTGTTTTCTTCTTATGAAATGCGCTGGAGGAATGAATTTATTATTTTTGTTTTGTTTCAGATGAAACTATTTTTTTTTTCTTCTAAGGTAACAATTTTCTGGAAGGATAGGGCCCCTCTGAAATTAGTGCGAGATTTCACATATTTTATTTGATTTCAGAGATTGTGAAAGAAATCCTGAAAAAGGCAGAATCGTTTCACAAAATATTTCAACTGATATCAAATAGTATTTTCTCTACTTATGTGTCAAACCCGTTCATTCCGTCACATTTCTTAGAACAAAACAATGTTAGAATATTTCATTCTAATTTCATTCTAACACTGTTTTCAGTAATATTTATCGATGACATGTTGGCCTCCTGTCCCGGTTTTATTTAACATCTGTCAAATTTCATGAGATAGGAAACAGTTCAGCCAATCAATATTTTTCAAAGCAAAAATTACTTGATGATATATACGGCAATATTTCATTAATTTCGATGAAAATTCAGCGAATCAGAGAAAATAATGTATGATACTCGACGAAAGGCTCATTCTAACAGTAATTCATAACATAAATTTTGTACTCGTGTTTGAATATCAATGCCTTCAGCATTTGTATCATAAATAACTATTCTACAACAAATTGCAGAATGGGCTCCTATTCCAACACGAGTGTTGGAATTGCCTTCTGCAACGAGTATTAGACGATATTTTCTCTGTTTCAGTCAAGTTTTGTGAAATACTCTCGAATTTTGAATCAAAATTTATCCTAGTGACTTTCGTATTGTATCTTGGCAGTTAGTGTGACTTGCGAAATTTGACAAATTACGGAATTTGAATTGATTTGTCAACACTGACAACCACAAAACGAAAAAAACTGAAAACAACGCTGTAATGAGTTCATTACAGCACTATTTCTCTTTGTTCCTCAATATCGAAGAAACAAGATAATATCAAATCGGTTTCATTTCAAGAGAGTAAAGATTTCAAAGGGTTTTCAACTCGATAAGATAAAATTCAACAAATTTTCATCCAAATTAATTTGAAAATCTCCATGAATTTATTTTAGTAATTTTCGCATTGAAAAATGTGAGTTGGCAGAACTGTTGGAAGAATCAAGAAAACTTTGCTTTATCAACAACCACTACGTTATCTAATTGTTTTTTTCATTGGAATGGTAACAAAAATTTTCATATTTGTATCATAATACGGATTCATTCGCACATATTTCAAATATTCGATGAAACATATAACTATGAAAGAATATAGGAAGTTGGTGAATTTATATAAATTAAAATGAACCCCTGTTTTGTTTTTTCAACGCCTCAAGCCTGAAAAGTTGGAGCAATTTCGGTAATTCGTTTCTTGGTGAATTATTAATTATCTGACAAAAGTTTCTATGAAAAAAAAATAACAAAGTTAAGCAGGACATAAAAAAAAATGATGAAATCTGAATATGACCCAGCGCTTTCACCAATTTGTAACCAGTGCATTTTTCACATTAATTAATCGATATGAATTGGAATGAAACTACAATTCCAAAAGATTCGTGAAAATTCGAAAGCAATCAGACAAATAAGCAAATTATTCCTCAAAATTGCTTTGGAAAAATGGGAAAAAGTACGAGTTGCTCGATTTTTATCTCACGGTAAATTTTTTTCTGTTCAACTCAATTTTCGTGAGGGAAGTGCTGCAGATTGATTTTTGGAACGTCGCCTGTTAGCACTAGAACTGCTTTAAACCGGGAAATAAGACAAATTATCGGACTAACGTGATTTTTCGGAGAAAGGTCCCCAAACAAAATCTGAGCTGTGTGCCAACTGAGACAATACATCATAAGGCTGAAATAGATTAGAGAAATGAAGACAAATTTTGTTCCTCTATTTCAGTATCATGATGAGTTAATTACAGTACTCAACTCATTACACCATTGTCTTTAGTAAAATTTTTCGTTTTGTGGTTTTCAGTACTGACCTTCGATCCTATAAATTTCGAATCAAATCAATTCAAATTCCATAATCTGTCAAATTTTGTAGCAATCACAATAAACTGCCAACATACAATACAAAAGTCAGTAGGATTTATAATCTGAATTTTTATTTAAATTTCGAGAATATTTCACAAAACTTAACTGAAATAGAGAAAATATCGTCTAATACTCGTGGCAGGAAGCAATTCTATTCAGAAACTTGTTTTAAAATATACTATTCTACAATTTATACGTGTAGGTCAACGAGTAGCTTATTTCAACTCAACATTTTCCAGAAAATATCGAAAGTAACATTCTCAAACATATTTCCAACAGAACCTGACGAAAAAAATAGTTGATGAAGCTGACAGTTTCCAAAAGCATTTGGCAGTGCTGTTAGTTTAGCCAGTTACTGAATATATCATGTTTAATCGAGGAGGGATTTTGTAACCTTAACTACATAATTCATTTCATCAGCCTATCCTCAAATTCTCCTTAGACTTCTTCAAAATTTCATTTGAAAGTCCGATTCCCTGAACTGAATACATTGGTTTATAATTCGATCAATTCACCATATCAAAATTGTGAAACCAAAATAAATATTCAACGTTCTGAATATTGGAAAATTATTCGAGTCCTATTTGTGCTCAATTTGAATGAAGAATTCATTCGATGATTTTACCTCAACGCCAATCGAATCTGAATTTAAATGATATAAATTCGAGATTCGCTTCAAATTCGACCGAATGATCAATCCGAGCTGATTCGACTGTCAATTTTCATAATCGTAAAATGGATGCGTCCATTTTCACGCGTGATTTCCACATTGTGGAAAATTGTGGCGGAAAAATTATGAAATTTCTGAAATCTTTACGAATTAACAAGGAGCTGGTATTACCATAAAAATGAATTAATTCAATAAATGAAATGAATGTGCCTCGCATTAGCTACAAACAACAAAACAATTCTTATGCTTGATTTCTTCAGGCAAGTAATGTGCTATAATCATGCTCACAATCTAATTATAAAATTCATATAAGAACCATCGTTTAGTTGAAGTCTATCTAATTTAAATAAATATAACCCGCGCATCAATTGAAAGAACAGAGAAATATTCAAAATTTTTGGTGATTTTCAGCAAACTGTATTTCTGTGCAAAATGATCGTATTGAAAATGAAAAAACTTCGGAGTCGTGAAGACTCTAGTTTCTTAATTTATTGGTTAAAAATTTTTTCGGATTAGCATGCAATCCTCAGATATAGAAGGAAGAAAAAATTTTCGAAAATTTTCAATTGTTATTTTAGGTCTATGCACAAACATTTCTCTATGTGCGTAGAGCAAAAATAAAAATTTGAAAAATTTTGAATTTTTTTTTCTGATTTATCCGAAGATTGTATGGATACCGGTACTCCGACTATTTATTTACCAATAAATTGAGAAACTAGAGTCTTCAAGCTTCGAAAATAAGTTTTTTTCATTTTCCATTTATTTTCCACCACAAAATTTAGACATTTTTTCTGTTACTTTAATTGTTGCTCGAATTGTAGGTTGAAGCTTTCACGGCCGTACCTGATTCGAAAACAAAAGGAGAACATCATCAGTTTCCCATAATGTGTCATTCATTTTCCTCTATCTCTTTCAGTTTAAAAGTTCTAGTTCAGGTATCACTAATTTTGTCCACCCTGTACGCTGAAACTACATTTTACAATGGCTCGGCATAACTTGTCATTTTGCAAAGCAAGAATAATCTTCTCATCATGAAAATAGCGATTCTTTTAATTTTGGAAATTTTATAGAAAGTTCCATTGTATTAATTGAACTAGATTCTTAGATACCCTGCATTCTTCTGTCCGGAAGGCTAGGTCTAGGTCTAGTCGAAAATCAATCTACCTTAAAAAAAATATCGCCTCACTACATCCCAATTTCACGAGCCACCACTGGCCAGGATGTACGAAGAAGTCTTGATTAAAACCGAGAAAATCGTTTATTTACAACAGCCATTGGAAGTGATACTTTTAATGACAGCAAACAATGTTAAAATTGATTGTTTACGTGGAAGCCTGTTAAAAATATTTTTAACATTAGTGTTGAAAATATTTTTAGCTCTCCATTTTCTCATGATGAAATCAGATGAGAAAAATTCAGCAATTGCAAATTTTTATCATCAATATTAAACAATCTTTACTTCTGAACATTAATATTAATCGTAAAACAAGAAAAGTCACTAACATTAATGCCCTGTGACGTTAGGGAGCTTCGCAACACATTATTAGAATCCTCAGCACCATCAGTACTTGTAGAAACCAGAAGTACAATTTTGGTGATGATCCAAAATCTGTTGAGGTTGGGAGAATTTTTTCAGCAATGAGATTTCTATATGCAATGGAATGATCAACATAGCTCTCGGCTACCGTCATAGACTTCCATCCGCAATGTTTTTTTATATCCGTAATATTTGCTCCTGATTCTGGTAGCAATGAAGCGAAGGATCTTCGAAAACAATGTCCTGTATATTGCTTTGGTTCTGGCAGTTTGAGAAATTCGGCAACAATAGATGGAATTTTTCCAAATGTATTAATACCAACTGGATTGGCAGTGCATTTATTATTCATGTATTTCAGGAAAAAACGACGATGTTTGATGACAGAAGGGCACAGTGCAAAGTACTACATACTTCCCAATAATACTGAGAGAACGACTGACTTTCGTTTTTGTATTTGGAAGTTGTCGACAGGCTCCAAATAAAATAGTTGCAACCTTAACCATCAAGTATTTCTCATCTGGTGCCTCCTTTATAAACTTTTCAACTTGTTCACGAGTGGGAATTTTCGATTTTTTGGGATGATATCCACTTTTTCGTTTTGAATATGCTATAACTTCAAAATATTCACTAACATCCATACCATTTTTAACAAGGGCGCTTGACTTTATCTTTGAAAATTTGCTTTACAAAGTTGATGAACTCCATATTTTTCATTTATCTTCTAAGTATGCCAAATAAACATTTTTCAATTCAAACTAGGCCAGGAAATTGTTAAATGCAAAAAATAGATTTTTTAGGTAGCAGTTCTAGATTTGCTCTTGTTGCAGATTCTTCAATATCCAGAGGAACAACCAAATCGTCACTTTTATTAATAATTGAACACTCGACAAACATATTAAACAGTTAAAAATGCAAGACAAAAATTGAACAGGAACGAAATTCAAATGACAACGTCTTTTAACATTTTTGTTAGTAATCATATAACGTTGGCAACGTTTGCCATTCACAAGAACCTTTTGATTATTTGAATATTAAAACGCATTTCAAAGTTAAGTGTCATTGCAAATTCGCCCATTTCATTATCAAAATAGGGCAGTTGTACAAAAAAACATTGTATGGTATTTGTGTTGAAAGTGATTTTATTATGTTCTTGAAATTGTTCAATTCGCTCCGCTCATTTCAGAAACTTTTTCACTCACAAAATGAAGCGTCTCTTTTAACACTCATATCATAAATAACTATTATGAGTACCAGTAAATAATAATTCAAAGCCACCTGTGGTGTAACAGTCATCACTGCGTGTGATTAACGAACCATCTCAATCTCATCTGCCTCTAATTTCACGCAACCTCATTTCGGTACAATTCGAATCACATGCGATGCTCAGTTTCCAGTCCACTTTGAAGATTGGGAAATGCGGAAATTGCTCTTGAAATAACGCGAAGAAACTGCCTAGATCCCTAAACAAGGAGGACATCTTGAAGCGCGGCATAATGAAAAGATTTTCCTGTCTCGAATGGAACAAAATTATACCCTGAAACATTGTTCTCGCCCCCTTTTAATCCTGCCCCTTTTCTGCTGCATTATGTGGTTTATTACATTCTGCCTTCCCCGGAATATTCAATTTGTGTTCACACCATTATAGGGTGGTCCATATAGAGTTTGCTACTTAATTCAGCTTTTACTGGGGGCGGCATTAATATTTTCAGAGGGATATTCTCTAGAAAATAGGTTTGGGAGGTTGGGAATCAGCTATGAGTTCATCGAAGTGACGTTGAATTCTGTCTTTCAATTCTTGAGATTAATTCAATTATGTAGCCAAAAATTTTTTACTTAAGATATGACCAAAAAGTTTAATCCAAGGGATTGAAATCTCATGACCGAGGAGGCCAAAGAATCGGAAATTTCTGCACCTCTACCAATCAATCGAATCGAAAAAGGGTTACTCAAACAAACACGAAACCTTCTATCTAAATGCGGTTGAGCTCCCTCGTGTTTACTTGTTACTAATAATATATATTCTTTTGATTGAGAGAGCTGAAAAAATACAATACATATTGAAACAAAAAAAATCCTAGCTGGGGTAAGTGCAACACAGGAAAACCATACAGGTCTGTAGTATGATAAAATGAGGAAAAGGAAAAAAACTCCAAAGAAAAAAGCCTGACCTCACCTATGTTAGAAAAAAATTTACTAGAAATATCATATCAGAGGATCTTGGAGGACATCTACGTGATCAAAAGAACATCTTCATGTACTTAGTTCTTCTATGAGCAGTAGAGAAAAACAGACTCTTCACCAATCTACCCGAAATTCTAGATCTGAAATAAAAAAAGACAAAAGCAAAAAAACTAGCTATTTATAATCAATTAAATTGTTTTCGAATTAACCACCCTCTCCAGAAATTCTTTTTCCATGAATTAGTAATGACAGAAATGTTACAATGTTTGGAAGAAATGAAAAAACCCAAACAATTTCCCCTTTTTGAATTGCTAAACATGAGAAGACTTAAAACACAACAACCTGAACTTTAATTTGGACTAAATGAAAAATCAATGAGTTCATAACTTTCAATTGTCCTCCTTCACGAAGAAGTTTCTCTGTTGCCATGTGAGTTTCTTAGAAGATCTCAACACCATGTTCAGTGGCTAATTTCGGAACGTAATCACTCTTGTCCTTCGAATTCTTCCAATATTCAAATTTAATAAAAATTAAATGATCTCCCATAGATAAATCGAACATCTTGTAACACAAGAAAACAGAATATTTTTCAGGACCAAAAATTACGACATATCCTGAGAGTTCTCAAATGAATGTTGAAATTACAATATTTGTTGTTGAGGATTTTTACAATAATGTATTTTTGTTTGTTGTTGTTATTCTTCCTGTATATTTCTTGTAGTTGAAAAACAGTGAATTATCTAGTGGAATTCGAATTTTTATTGGTTCTCAGAATTTTTATTCATATACCAAATGGTGCATGTTATTATGAGGAAAAAATTGCATACTAATGGTGTGATCAAATGAAGGGTGTCCCATTCGAAAAACTATAAGTTGGAGTTGTATAACTTGAGAACTCAAAAGAATTCCAACTTTTTTTGATACTGTTGCAATAAAAAAATTTCTCTATTTCAGTATCGTAATGAGTTCATTACAGTACTAAAAGTAGTACTCTAATGAAACTCATTACAGCATTGTTCTCAGTTATATTTTTCGTTCTATGATTGTCAGTACTGACCTCCGATCGAATCAAGTTTCGAATCAAATCAATTCAAATTCCGTGATCTGTCAAATTTCGTATGTCACACCAACTGCCAAGATACAAAACAAAAGTCACTAATCTGAATTTTCATTTTAATTTCGAGAGGTTTTCACAACAATTGACTGAAATAGAGAAAATAAGGTCTAATACTCGTTGCAGAGGGCAATTCCAACACTCATGCTATCGAAAACTCGCTCGTTTTCGAACTTCGCATTCGTGTTGGAATAGGAGCTCATTCTGCAACTTAGAATATACTTTTATAGAACAAAAAATGGTTAATCAAAGAGAGGTACGTTTCCTTACTTTTCTACTCTTGATTTTCCCAACACTTTTTCAAATCGCCGAGATAAATGATATACAAAAATTTCAGTTGTTTCAAAAAGTTTGTAAACTTCGACTCACATTTTTAAGTTGAACTTTCGAATGTTTTTTTAATGGTTCCAGCAACAAGTTTGTAGGAGGCATTCCGTCCTGAAAACTGCATATTTTCAGGACAAATTTACTGCACCAACCATAGAGTTCTTCAACTAACCTTCCAAACAATGAAAGCCGAGAATTCGAAACTAAACTTCCTTCATTCGTACATCCATTACGACATCGTTTTACTTTCAAACACAGCATCCCGGTTTTATTCTCGGAACCGCCCCCGAGTTTTCTTCGGCAATCTGGCCGTAACAAGGGTTAAATGAAGAAATACGATACAAGGGAATTGGAAAAAGGTATCCCGAATGCTGTAATCAAATCCCCGCAATTCCATTCATGAAAAAAGGGTCTGCATTACCAGCTGGAGTGCGTGGGTGGGCCCTGAAAGATAGAGGAAGCGATTGTGAAGAAGCCACAAAAGTTACGTTAGCTGGCGCCATAACCTTTGGACTCTTGCGTGGGATTGAATGTCGATCCATGAGTATCTTCCTACTCATAGTTGGTTGTGCAGCAATAGCTGTTCTTGTTCCGTGGTGATATTTATTGATATTGCCCCTAATTAACATTTATCTCTTCTGCATGAAAAACTGCCTTATTCACGAGCTACGAGATAATATCTTTGTTCGTTTATGTTCGGAAGGATATAAAACACGTTATTTCCAGTGATGAACCTCGGTTATAAGGCTTATTCATGGAATATGAGGCTGTTCTGAGTGCTTTCTTGAATACAGCCTGGCAGTGATGGCTTAATTAACTTATTCTGATTACCGATTTCAATATGCAAATTCTCTCGAAATCTTATATTTCCAGATATCTATTGAAATATTTTCTGGGAGGTCTCCGCATTTTCCTGAAAACTTGATTTGGGTTTTCTTTCCCAGTTTTTTTTTATAATATAAGAAAGGCCCCTGCGTAAAAATGTGAGCATTAATTTGTCAGGGGCCAAAACTTTACGAGAAGAAATCGTTGCCTAACAATGAACAAAAGGAAACACTTTGAACTCTTAAGCGTAACGTTTCGGAGTCTAAATCAGACTCCTTCGTCAGACAATAACTAGTTTTCATTCAACTTTGTAAAATCGTGACAATTCTTTTTTTTTGGATTGACATTCGTCAATATATGATGAACATAGATTAATATTGATAACTAGATGTTGATATCGTTATTTTATTTCAAAATTCCCTGAAACCAGTTCTTTTTTCAGTAAATCCATCCAAATGCGATCCATTCCTACTGAACAATTGGCGAGATTATTAGCCTCATCCAACAAAATACTAGCTGACTCCTTGATTTTTCTTTTATAACCATCAGGTTCCGTCATTAGGATTTTTGTTCCATTCCAATCCATTATGTGATTGCCGGTATTGGAACACACATGATCTGCTATCTGCGATCTACCAATATCTCTGTTTTACGTTATTCTTATGTTCACGTTTTCTGATTTCTAATGGTCTTGATGTTTTTCCTGAGATTTTCCACAAATACAGGGAATATTGTTAATACAATTTCTTGATTGTTGGTTCTCATTCAAAGGTTTAGTCTTTGTTGATAAAAATCGTAAATCATTTAAATTTTTTCTGAAAGAAAGTACATTATTCTGTTCGAATCCTATTGTGAATTTTATTACAATAAGAACTGTTTTCAAAACCAAAAAATGATTTAACAAGAACTAAACCTCTGAATGAGAACCAAAAACAATTGCTTCTCAAGCTATTTACCAACTGTTATGCACATAAATCTTTCGGAATTTTCAATGTTTCTCACTAAATCTGTTCATTTCGATAATAGATGCAAAAATCACTATTTCAAACAAATTATTTATTTTTCTTTTAATAATTTGTGTGAAATAGTGATCTTTGCATCTGGTATCGAAATGAACAAAATCCTCACCTCTCTCGAATTCTTAATACATAGTTAATAACAACTTTACTTGTCGATTTCTGTTCTCAGAATTTTACTAATATTTTCTTCTTTATTATGTTTCAGAACATGTACGGTACCTTCTGGAAAGTTTACAGGTAAGATTCTTATGTTTATCTATATGCTTATCTATATGTTTATATTGTTTATGTTCATGAACATCTTCTCGCAGTCAGCATTCGAAAAAGTGTATTCAAACCCAATAATCCACAGTAATACTCAATAGGTCAGCTCATATTTTAGGACAGCAATATCAATATGTGAAAAAGAGTAATTCAAAAATGTTTTTACCCAAGATCGTTTGTAAGATATTTTCTCGTTCATTTTGGTTATATTTTGTTTCAACCACAGTGTGGTGTACTTTGTTACTTCGAAATGAACGTCCGCAATGTCTCGACGTCACATTTCCTAGAAGAGGGGAAAGGCCATCAAGGTCCTATTGAGTGTTCACCTCATTCCCGAGACTTGATCCCTTAAGATTTATTGCGGGGCAGTCAAAATGAACGGTTTAGTTTAATAGTCCAAATAATTTAGAAGGAACACGGCCTAGCACACCACGAGCAAAATTCTTTCCCATTGATTCGATATTCGATCAGATCTATCATCTACAGCTGTTTAATTTTTTCAGTTTGTTACGAACCCTTCACTATCCCGAATTTTAACTCAAAGGATGCACATCAAATCGCTATTTTCTCCTGAAATACCAACAGAAAGATACTCGTGTTCAATACCTGGATTAAATAGGACACTTCAATATTCTAAAAATCGTGAGTATTCAAGATTAGCGACTGGTTATGTTTATACGCGACCGGTAGATCACCAGTAGAACTCGAAGAACATCTTTGGGCTGGTATTATGTGAAAGAACTAAATTTGAAAATCAACAATTAACTTAGTACTTCTTGTCCTGTAGAATTTTTTATTAATTGAATGTGTTCAAGTCTGTGACAAGGAAGCTGCGAGATATTTCTCCGCAGATCAGGTTCATCTCAAGTATTAAATCTGTACCATACCAAGAAATACTGTTCTTATTGAATCTCAGCACTCAATCATTTCTCACAACGAATTGTTGTGTTCAATCCAGAAGAGATCAGTCGGTATAATTTACTACCAGATATACAGAGAAAAAACATAATATAATATACAGGATTTTCCTAAATTGGAGGTACAAACGAAAAGAGGAGTTTCCTTGAGAAAAAAGTTTCATAACAATCAACTGGAATTTGGCACGAATAGATTATTTGATAGTCAAACCCATGTAACATGCCAATGAAGTGATATTTTTCTGGAACACCTTCCTGTTTTCTTCCCATAATTTTTCTTAAAATTTAAAGAGAAAGTTTGTTGTTAGTTTGTTTATGGGCTCTTTTAATCTTATCGTATCTGCTACCGATTTAGAGAAATATATTTTGAATTCTCTCAAAATCCTCAGAAATATCCAAATTATCATAAAAATTGAGTAAGCAAGCTATGATGGATAAATCTATCTATATATGGAACGTTGTCCTGATATACTTATGCCAGGTCATCGAATTTTCTCTTTTTTTCATAGGCGTCTTTTAGAAGCTTGATCTTTTTATACGAAAAATATTAATGCAGGTAGATCACGCATTGTGACACCACATGTCATCAACTTAATGACTGCCTCTTCGGATTGTGGTGTTCTTTCACTGCGTAATCTACCTGCATTAATGTTTTTCGTAGAGAAAGATGTAGGTTCTAGAAGACGTCTATGGCATCTCTCTATTTACATAAAGTTTTAGTAGTTCTGGTTCTGATAAAAAAACCAACTCAACTGTTCTTTATAATACCAGCCCTTAAATGATTCTTCTTCATGAGGATATATAGTTCTTTCAACCCTCCAATGTAGTTTCTTTCCTCATTATTTTTTTGAAGGCACTGAATTTTCCCCTTTTTGTCGTTAGAGGCATAATTATGATTTCTTTCTCGAAAAGATCACGTAGATTTTTTACTAGAATATGTAGTTTTCTGTAGAACACAGAATTAGTCTTGTTTAGTTATCTGGCATCTACTTAACGCTCCTTAATACTATATGAGATAAGTCAAAAATTATAGACGCCCCCTCATCTGAAATACTAAAAACCGAATAGGTATGGCTAGTTTTTCACATCTGACCATCGTGGGACGCTGAAAACACATTGACAAAACTATTCAATTGAGAAAACTGTCACAATGGGCGCGAAATTTGAATTCATTTTCTCATTTGCATCAAATTAGATATTGTCGAACTCAGATAACAACATCAAGCTGTGAGTCCTAAATCATATGCGCACGCATAATAAATGCGAGATATTATACGCACGCATCTGATTTGCGACTCAGTACTCAATGAAGTTCCGAATTTGGTGTAGTGGCCCTAAGTGAATTTGAAAGAGGTCGAATTATTGGTCTACTGTTATGAAATTTTGTCAAGCGTGGACTGATAATGATTAAAATCGAAGAAGAGTAGGCACCAAAGGGGAACAAATGAAGTTCAAGATCGACGTCTAAGACAAATGGCCATTAGGGACTGATTTATGACAACTCGATCTTGCTGAAGAGTGGTAAGGAGAACAATGCCATCCAGTAACTGTCTGGTATGGGGTTTGAGACATGAAGTACAGGTAGATTGTGATAGTTTCCCTCAAGAAGAAAGAGACCATCTTTTTGCATCAATGCCAAGACGTGTTGGGAAGTGTATAGAAAACAGCGGTGGACAAACACAGCATCAACAAATTGCCTTGCTATACTAAACTGCTCCACATGAGTTAGGGATATTGACTTAAATTGCAAAAAAATATAGTTTAAATGAGATTTTATGATGAAAATTCAAATTAATATGATTTCAAGTCATAGGAAATGAAATTAATTTCAGCCTGTATGTTTGCAGCGAATACAGGGTGGTAAAGAAAAATCGAGTAAAATAACGAAATTTCATTCCCAGAGAATTCAAGCATTTTGAGACTATCAATACAATGTATGGTCTCCACGGGCATCAATAACAGCTTGACATCTTCTTTGCATACTACACACGGGGTTGTTGAACATTTCTTGAGGAATTTGGTTTTATAAACGGGGCCGAAGCACTCTCAGATCATCTAAGGATTCTGGGGAATGTTGATGATTATCTAATCTTCCTTGGAGCGTATCCCATGCATTTTCTATGCAATTTAAATCTGGTGAGTGCGGATGTATTGGTAAATGTGGAATACCAAGCTCCTCCCGCTCATTCTCAACTATGGCAGCACGGTACCGTCTAGCGTTATAGCCTAGAAAATGAAAAGTTTCACCAATCGCAGCGAGAAAATTTGGTTAAACATTTTCAATGACATGTTTCCTATAGTGTGAGGCGGTCATATTCCGAGGACAAATGTGTAGATCTGTGCTCCCGTTGAATCATTTCCCGACCCATACCATAACACCAACCTCTCGGAATGGATGCACTTGGACAGAGCGAAGATTATGGGGTATTCGTGGGATTGTCCATACCCTTATTCTCCGAGGATCTGAAAATCGTCCATATCTCAATTCATCAGAGAAACATACACTACGCCACTGATCGTTCTAATTGATATGTTGCCTTGTCCATTCTAGTCTTTAACGCTTATGGTCACGTATTGATGGAACTCCTCTTAATGGACTTCTACAACCTAGATTCACCTCTCTCAAACGTCGTCTGATGGTTTCGATGGAAACTTGGACCCCATCTGCATTTTGAAGAGTATTCTGTAGCATTCTACACGTAGATGTAGGCTTTCTTTTCGCCGAAACGGTGATGAAACGATCCTGAGCAGGTGTTGTTTTTCGTCGCCCACCAAGCCTTGGTCTTTCCAACACGAGACCTTTTTTCCTGAACCTATTCCAAAGTCAAGATATCACACTTTGGCTGACTTGGAACCTTTGCGCTACAACAACCTGAGTAAGGCCACCCTGTAGCATTCCGATGGCCTTATTAGCATCAGCGTTTGTTAATTTACGTCTTGGTATTTTCAGAAAACTCGTTCCAAATCGAAGCCGTTGATAAAATCACTCCATTTCAAAATAAGAACATTCATGAAGCATATGCAAAGAAGCAAACTTCAGAAAAAGGCGACCAGATGGACGAAATGTCTCATACTGATTTTAATTGGATCAATTCGAGTTTTTATTGAGTTTAAAATGATTGTACAGCGATGTTCTCGAAGATTACATACTTTTCAAAACGATTGAATACGATATCCCTAACTCTTGTGGAGCAGTATATCTATTATCCGACCTTTCCGGGACACCCTGTATATTGTGTCCCCAATCTTCGAAGCAACCCTGCCTCACCTGACGTCAGTCGATTTCAATAACAAAGGATATTTATGTTGTTTGTCATCAGCGAGGACCCGGTAAACCCATAAATTTTTTCGTGGCTTATCGAGCGGCTAAAAATAATTCGGACGCCCTCATGAATGAAAGGGAGGCAGAGATCGGGAGCGGCGCGCAAGGCCCTCTACGCGTCCAGGATTGATCCTTTTCGTCCACGTAGTCCTGGATGACTCACTCCCGATCTGTATTCTAGAGATGAGCGATATCTCACTACCGGTGATTTAGTCACGGTGATTTTCAAATCACCGATCACTGCGGTGATCGAATTCCTAAAAACATGGTGATTTTGATTGTTGGTGATTTTCACGTTGGTTCTTTCCGTCAGTGATTAGGAATGCGATCACGTTAGAAACTCACATACTACGATGGGTTGCGTTCATAAACTTACTCAGAGTAAGCTCCCCTTACTCTGAAGCGTTCACAAACTTGCTTTGTCTTCCTCGGAGTATACTGCGTGAACGTTCATAAACTTCCTCTGAGTAAGCTCTGCATACTCTGCTATTTGGGAGAGTAAACACATACTCTGACAGTTATGACGTACGATTTTCATTCTGTCCTGCTCCCGCAGACTTTTTGAAACTTGAATATTATTCGAATAAGTATTTATTTCTGGTTTTGTTTCATTTCAATAACGAAATGTGTGAAATAAAGAAATATTGGAAAGAATTACTTTAATGATTAATAAATTTAATGAAATTGCTAGCAGTGAATTAACGCAGCTCAAAGTGAACTTTACCAAGAGATAATGGTAAAGAAAACAAAGAGTTTTTCCCTGTATTGCAGAACCTAGAGAGGTCCGTTCAAGTTCAAATAAATCGAGACATGAAAAGTCCCACAATAACTGTTTATTGTACCTGATTTGGAATCTACGTTGATATTTTGTTATATTCGATAGTTTAGATCTGTCAAGATTCATTCATATTTTGCTTTATCTTTCATACAATATTTTTTTAACTTCTTTTTGTTAGCTTCCCCAAATGAAAATATTTTTTGTTACGAAGTATTTAATTTTTTTCTGGCGTAGAGTCAATAAAACAACAAAACATGTAATAACATTTTTAATTTTTTGCTTGCAAGAGAAGATTATAGACAATAATATCCTTTTTAATTCTTTCTGTCTCATTGAAAGTAATTCAGAGTCCTGAGAACATTTATCAGTTTCCTCACAATCATCAAAAAAACACGTTTGTGCTGTGCTTTTCAAATAAAAGAAAAATTGACTATACTGCGAAGACACAACTGAAAATGTACGACTAGAGACAATTTTTTTCTTAAACTTCTATTATTCATTCATGATAGCAACAATTCAATATAAAAATGATATATAAAAAATGTATATGATGCAAAAGTATTAGTCATAACCTATACACATGTTTGAATTTTAAATGACATTTGTCAGAGTAAGTTTGTGAACGACGAGTGTGGAGTAAAGACCGAAGTATATTTCTGATCATATGGCCATACTCTTACTCTGCTCTCTGAGTAAGTTTGCGACATGGAGGTAAAGAAAGTGGAGGGAGCATAACGTTTGAAAAGTGTCACCAAAACAAATCCGGATTTGGCACCCCAAGATGGCCGACTTCGAGGTATTTCAAACTGTAGGTTCTGCAATTTTGGCCTTATTTATTATTCGTTCGTTGGTTTTGGCAGTTGTATTTAGTGGAAAAACATATAAGAAATGGTTTCTTGTACAGCATATGCTGATCTTACTCACCAATTAATGGTGAAAAGCTAAATTTTTCCACGTTTGTAAATATGTACATGGTTTAATTATTGTTGCATAAAATTTTAATCGATAGGGGTACACGCGATAATTTACCCATTTGTTTCATTGCATATTATCTGAATTAGAATTTGTATGTACCTTAATTGAAAAAATAGAATGTATGATTAGTAACAGGAACAAATCATTCATTCAACTCACCAATTCATTAGAAGCAATTGTTTATGATATTTTGACTCCTTGATTTGTTTCGATCATTCGTCTTTAGGTCATTAAAAGAGAATCGAACAAACTTCGAATTGTAAAAATTCAAATATACAAAATTCCCACCACAAATTTGGCTCCGCAACATGGCGGATTTTTGGTGACACTTTCATAGCAAGGGAAACATGGGATATGCTACCTCCCCTTCTTCTACCTCCATGGTTTGCGAACGCTGCCCAAAAGAACGGTGATTGACAGATCACAATCACGAATCACGACGTGATTCTGAAATCACCGTTTGGCTCATCTCTACTGTATTCCGGACGCGAAGTGGGAATTTTCTCCCGTTAGGACATCTTCCGTCTTCCGTCAAAGTTTGGAGGCGCGATCGATTTTCGGTAATGTTCATTGCCCCCCGTTCATTGAGCTTTCTGACATGGGTTCGAATGCGCCAACGGTCTGTCTGTGGGCGTTTACGTCAGAGATGCCCTTGGGTTACGTAGCAGCGGCTCTGTTCTAGCGTAGCTTTATTGACCATGGCGGGAGTTGAGGTTCATTCTTGATTTTGGGCAGGGGTGACTTCTTTGTGATACAACACCATGAGGAGAACATTTTTTCAGGCGTATTGTCATATGTAATACAACTAGAGATGAAATTTTGCCGGCCAAATTTCGTCGGCATAATTCGTTAACCTGCTAAGTCTCTTGTTTTGTTTCAGAATGGATTCGGCGGGTTTACAAATTAGGCCGACGATTTCTTCATTGTAATATGAAAGTTTGTTGCTCAGGCAATTTAGCGAATGCTATTTGTAGGTATCAAAATCACGCGAGTGATGTTGGAAAAAATGTCATGAGTGAAATTGACCATGAGCAACAAACTTGAATGTTACAAAAGAGGAATTTTACCTACTTAAATTTAATCTCGATAAGTATTCGAAATGATTATTTCACGAGAAAATAGGTCTCATTTTTGGAATTTTCCAATTTATTTTTCGACACTTATATCGCTTTTTGACAAATAAGTATCCATCATAGACTAAACCTTGTTTGTTTTTTTTATGGTTCAATTTCCCAAGCCTTCTATATGTCATGAATGTCGAAATATTGTCGCTGAAATATTAACTTGCTTATTTTGACGGCTTGCATGTTTCAAAACGAGAGTAGATATGGCAACCTTCTCACTAAAAATGAAAGGAGTGGAATAGTCAGTCGAATATACACATAAAGTAAGGGTACCTGATTTGACCGATCTTTGGTCGTGTTAGAACACGTAGTTAGTGTATGGATTGCATACTAATGAAAAAGAATAATGATCTCTCCGAAATAATGATAAAATAAAAATAATTTGTTTATTTGAATAAAAATTCCGAGTGTAGTTGTTAGGTTCTTACAATTTCCTTGTTTTCTTCTACAATTTTTTGCCGTAAAACTATTTTAATTATGCATTATGGCCTGCTTGATATTCCCGCACTATATTCGGGGTATGATGAGGATTTTCATTTGGAAAATTGACTTTTCACGAAGTTTTTCGCTTGACTCCCCAAAAGACAACGTATAATATACCATGCATGAAGACCGAACTGGACTTTGAGTCAACTTCAACAGATTTCCTCATATAAAACACATTAAATATCGCCTAATTAAAAAAAAAAAATCCTTTGATCCCAATAAACTACCGTTCAAATATACTGCTCCACACGAGTAAGGGATATCGAGATTCGAGAAAATCGCTGTAAAATCCTTTGAAACGAAATAACATCTTTAATCGATCCAATGAAAATCAGTATGGGACATTTCGTCAATCTGGTCGCCTTTTTCTTGAAGCTTGATTCTTATTTTGAAATGGAGTCAGTTTATCAACGGATTCGATTTTTAACGAATTTCTGAAAATGTCAAGACGTAAATCAACAAACGCTGAGGCTAATAGGGCTATCGGAATGCTACAGGGTGGCCTAACTCAGGTTGTTGTATCGGAAAGGCCTCAAGTCAGCCAAAGTGTGATATTACAAATTCAGAATAGGTTCAGGGAGACAAGTTCCTTATTGGAAAGACCAAGGCTTGGTGGGCGACGAAAAATAAAACCTGCTTAAAATCGTTTCATCACCGTTTCGGCTAGAAGGAAGCCTACATCTACATGTAGAATGCTACGGAATACTCTTCAAAATGCAAATGGGGTCCAAGTTTCCATTGAAACCATTGTAAGACGTTAGAGAAGGGTGAATCTAGGTACTAGACGTCCATTAAGAGAAGTTCCATCAACACGGGACCATAAGCGTCAAACACGGAAATGGGCAAGGCAACATGTAATTGGAACTATCAATGCCGTTGTATCTTTTTCACTGATGAATCCAGATATAGACGATTTTCAGATTCTCGAAGAATAAGGGTATGGACAATCCCACGCATACCTTGTAATCGTCGATATGTCCAAGAAGTCCATCCATTCCGAGGGGGTAATGTTATGGTATGGGCCGGGATATGTTTCAACGAGCGCACATATCTACACATTTGTCCTGGGGATATGACCGTCTCACACTAAAGGGAGCATGTCATTGACACCGTTTTGCGAAATTTTCACGCTGCTATTGGTGAAACTTCTCAATTTCTAGACGATAACGCTAGACAGCACCATGGTATTCCACATTTACCAATACCTCCGCACTCACCAGATTTTAATTGCATAGAACATGCATGGGATATGCTCCAAAGAATATTAGATAATCATCAACCTACCCCAGAATTCTTAAATGATTTGAGAGAGCTTCTGCCCCTTCTATGGAACCGAATTTCTCAAGAAATGTTCAACAACCTCGTGTGTAGTATGCAAAGAAGATGTCAAGCTGTTATTGATGCCCGTGGAGACGATACATCGCATTGAAAGTCTTAAAAGGCTTGAATTCTCTGGGAATGAAAATTTATTATTTTACTCGATTTTTCTCAACCACCTTGCAGATCTACAGGTTAAAATTAATTTCATTTCCTGCAACTTGAAATCATATTAATATGAAATTTCATCACAAAATCCATATTAACCTTCATATATTTTTTTGCATTTTAAGTCAATATCCCTAACTCACGGAAGCAGTTTATTCAAGGCATAAAACACCACAAATGTAGCACAAATTTTTAAACATTACTGGGGTGAAACACGAAAGTGCTGGGCTATTTTTTTTCGACTTTTATTCATCGGGAAACTAGACAGACTCTCGGAAACATTCGAACTGCACAACACACTACATGTGTACCACAATTTGTTTCAGTTATTGGATTTCAATGTTTCTATAAGTGCTGGGCTGACGCATTTTTTCAGTATTTGAATTGTCTCGAGAACCACAATAAATTAAGAAGCAAACTCAACTGCACAAACCTAGCACAATTCATCAAAATCAAACAATTTTCGAAAATCCAAAAGTGCTGGACTTCACACACATTTAAGTGTTTCTTAATTTACTTTCACGAGTGTCAATATCCATTATTCATTATCAATACTGACAGCTGACGTTATGCAGTATTATCAAGACTGCAATAATAAATGAGTAATACATTACATTAGATTGACTTACAAGCATGCTTACCGGGAAAACCATCAGTGTTGTTCAAAACGTTAATGTCAGTATTTCGAAAACCAATGAATCAAATGAAAAAAAAAAACTTGCTCACCTCATCTTCCCTGTTCATAATTCAGGGGTTGGGGTTTTTATGACTAAGGGCTGAAACAATATGGACAAATTTAAACTCAAAAGTTGTCCCCTTCGACAACGATTTAGCATGAAAAAAGTTCTGTTGAATTTGAGGATTGTTCATTTGACAGATTCTCGCCTTTGTGATCAAAGATTCAATTGCTAAAAAATATTGTTTCTTGCAGGAAATGGGCCCCTTAGCCATGGTGATTTGATAGGTTAGTTGCATGGGATATGTGGACTGTTTTAGCAGTCTTATGGGTCTGTGTTATCGCAGAAACAAGAGAAACCTTCTTTAGAAGGCCGAGTGACTTTTCCTCGGAGAAGGAGATATTCAACAATTTAGCAAGTAGTTCGCAAATAATGCTTCGATCTACAAGAGGGGCAAGACAATACGATGTCCCGCAAATAGGTGAGTTTTTCTTAATCTTATTATGTGTACAATGAAATTCTGCATGTTGTTTTTATTCCGACAACAGCGTAGTCACAATACTGCGGAAGTTATAGCGAATGATAATAACGAGACACCCTAGCTATTTGTATTCAGCAATTTATGTTTTTCGAAAAAATAACATGACATGGATATATATTACTTTTCTTTTATCTCTATTAATTTAAGAGATGTAATAGGTAACTTTACGCTCCGTATTTATTATAATCATAACTCGAAGATGTAGTACCAATAACAATAAAAATAACAGCACAATATTGACAAAAAATTATGGCATTTTTATGATGCTAAATAATCAATGAGATGGGTAAGATAATGAGCAGTTAATATGTCGAAAATATACTGCTTCACAAGGGATTGGGATATCGTATTCAATCATTTTGAATAGTATGTAATCTTCGGGAAAATCGCTGTAAAATCATTTGAAACTTAATAACAACTTGAATCGATCCAATAAAAATCAGTATGAGACATTTCGTCGATCTGGTCGCCTTTTTTCTGAAGTTTGGTTTTTTGCATACGTATGCTTCATGAATTTTCTCATTTTGAAATGGACGTCAAGACGTAAATTAACAAACGCTGAGGCTAATATGGCTATAGGAATGCTACAGGGTGGCCTAACTCAGGTTGTTGTAGCGGAAAGGCTCCAACTCAGCCAAAGTGTGATATATCGACTTTGGAATAGGTTCAAGTCAGGAAGACAGTTTCCGTGTTGGAAAGACCAAGGCTGGGTGGGCGACGAAAAACAACACCTGCTCAGGATCGTTTCATCACCGTTTCGGCGAGAAGAAATCCCACAACTACGTGTAGAATGCTACGGAATACTCTTCAAAATGCAGATGGAGTCCAGGTTTCCATCGAAACCATCAGACGACGTTTGAGAGAGGTGAATCTAGGTTCTAGACATCCATTAAATCGAGTTCTATTAACACGTGACCGTAAGCGTCAAAGACTGGAAGGGGCAAGGCAACATTTCAATCGGAACGATCAATGGTGTAGTGTCCTTTTCACTGATGAATCCGGATATGAACGATTTTCAGATTCTCGAAGAATTAGAGTATGGACAATCCCAGTTAAGGAATGTGCGCGAGGTGCTTGGTATTCCACATTTACCAATACCTCCGCACTCACCAGATCTGAATTGCATAGAATATGGCATAATATGCTCCAAAGAAGATTAGATAATCATCAACCTACCCCAGAATCCTTAAATGAGATCTGAGAGAGCTTCTGCCCCATTTATGAAACCAAATTTCTCAAGAAATATTCAACAACCTCGTGTGAAGTACGCAAAGAAGATGACAAGCTGTTATTGATGCCCGTGGAGGCCATACATTATATTGATAGTCTTAAAATGCTTGAATTCCCTGGGAATAAAATTTCGTTATATTACTCGATTTTTTCCAAACACCCTGTTTATGCTGCAGACCTACAGGCTAAAATTAATTTTATTTCCTGCAACTTGAAATCATATTAATATGAATTTTCATCACAAAATCCCATTTAAACTATATTTTTTGCAATTTAAGTCAATAGCCCTAACTCATGTGGAGCAGTTTATTTGCTGTCCTGAAAACAGGATACCTTCAAAGCATTTTTTGGCGTAAATCATTATTACAGCATTTTGAAAGCTAAACTCTAGAAAAACTGAAGGAAATAGTACAAGTTTTTTTGGAAAATTTCGAAATTTTTTATTTTGGATTTTATTGCTTGATACTCGGAGAAACTTGACCATTACGACTATATTGTTTTTTGTATGATGAAAACAAATTCTTTCTTATTCAAAATATGTAAAAATGTTTTGCCAAATTGACAATAAGTTAAATATTCTTTCATACAAAATTCATAAATAATAATAAGAAAATGAAAAATATTATATGAATATTCAAGGAAGAATTCAATAAAAGTCAGCAGCTTTGTGGGAGAAATTTCTGCATGACTGCACGTTTTTTCACTGTACATTCGTTCAAATCATTCGGTCACAATCAACACATCAAAATATCGGAACAATTCCACTTCAACCGAAGCGAAATGTACCAAATTCATGTATTTGTAAACCAATATTGAATTCTGACTTCTGACTCGGGTTGACAGTCTCCTATCAGCCTATCAACTCCGAAGACCTGAATACAATGCAATGCGATCTGACGATTATGTTTTCGAAGCCAGAAGACGTGAATAAATGATGTATCGGATTGGGATCGATGGAATCCGTACCGAAAAGGAATTTCACTATGAAATATTTACTAGAACGGCTATTTTCGTCACGATTGTTTCTCGAGAACCTCCATTGACCTGCTTGAGATGTTCAGAAAGATCTCGCACCAGAAGATCGATTAGAAATTTATTTTAGATCAGTTTAAAAGGGGTTAGAATCCACTGCGACCTGTTCTCACCACACCCTTAACAGCTCGCCTTCCAGTTCCAAAGATTTAATGAAATCCAATATCTCGGAAGTCTTCAGTGAGGATAATTCCTCACTCCTACCTACAGGTCTCTTAACCAAAGCATTGTTTCCTTTGGCTTACAATGCCAAAGCATGCTGTGACTAGGTGAATAGGAGTTTCTTTCTCCTCCCCATAGAATCAACACTCGTCAGTGTCCAATAAGCCGATTCTCAAAAGATGCTTTCTGAGGCTACAATGTTGAACGAAGTTGGCAAATTTTCAAAGCAGTCGGAAGATTTTTGAAGGAGTTGGAAAAATTTCGAATCATTTTTAAAAAATTCATAAAAGAATGAAAAAATATCAAAACAGCTGTAAAATTTTCGAAGCAGTTGAGAAATTCCAAAGCAGTTGGAAAAAGTTCAAAGCAGTCGGTAAAATTTCAAAGCAGTTAGTAAATTTCAAAGCAGTTGGTAAAATTTCAAAGCAGTTGGAATACATAGTTCCCAGAGAGTTATAAAATTTGAAGGAATCTGAATTAGATAAAAAAAGTTTGCAGTCAGTAGTTAACAATATATGTACAGCCGGCAATAAATGGTATTCAACCCAATATTTATACCATCGAGTGTTTGAAGAGATGCGGCTTCAAGAAGTGGTACTCAGTAGTTGTAAATTTTTCAGTTACGTCGCATGGACTGTGTCATGAAAAAACCATCTAGTATCATAAATTTAAGCTGTTTCTATCAGATCAGCAGAATCATCATTAGGTACGCTCTTCGTACATTGTTTTCAGTTACATCGCATGGACTGTGTCATGAAAAAACCATCTGGTATAATAAATTTGAGCTGTTTCTATCAGATAAGCAGAATACTCATAAGGTACGCTCTTCGTACATTGTGTTATAGTTTTGCGAATAAACAATATGTGTAAATGAATTGAAAAAATGAAGTGAAGTTTGAGTTATGTGGTCTGTGGTGTAATGAAAATTACTGGAAAAAAAATTCATGAACAGAAAATGCACAAGGGACAACAAGTGTGAGAGAAAAATCATGGGTTGTGACCATAGAATAAAGAATATCGAAAGGGCAATTTATTTGTATTATTTTTTTCAACTATAAAAACTGAAATTAGCTACGAAATACAAATCCAACACAACAAAAATTGTTCAAAACACTAAATATATTCTCAATTCCAAACACTATGAGCAATTAAATCTGCAAAGACTTCGATATCGCCAACTCAAATTAGGAAATTATGTAGCATTCTGCACGTAGATGTAGGCTTTCTTGTAGCCGAAACGATGATGAAACGATCCTGAGCAGGTGTTGTTTTTCGTCGCCCATCAAGCCTTGGTCTTTCCAACACCGAACCTGTCTCCCTGAACCTATTCCAAAGTCGAGATATTACACTTTGGCTGACTTGGAGCCTTTCCGCTACAATAACCTGAGTTAGGCCAGCCTGTAGCATTCCGATAGCCCTATTTTGAAATCGAAGCTGTTGTTAAACTGACTCCATTTCAAAATGAGAACATTCATGAAGCATATTTAAAGAACCAAACTTCAGAAAAAAGGGGATATTCAAGTTGTTATAAGTTTTTAATGATTTTACAGCGATTATCTCGAAATTTACATACTTTTCAAAACGATTGAATACGATATCATTAACTCTTGTGGAGCACTTTATTTAATCTACTGGTCTGCCCGACGATTAAATTATACCCTTCTCCCCACTTTTATTCAGACGAAGAATTAGCCTTCTTGTGTAGTGCAAATCATCTTCTTACATATCTGAGTATTTAAGACCATAGTTCAGTCCCATTTACTGTTTTCTAGTATTATTTCTGCTATTATTACAAAATATTAGTTTTGTTCAGTTGATACTATATTTTTATGAATACTTCTGTTTTTTTATTCATTTTTTGTGATAATGAATGTCTGATCCTGTTTTTAGTAAATTATGTATTTTTTTTGCATATATATTTTTTTTTCAAGAAGGTTCTTTCAGTTTTGAGGTGCTCATAGAAACTCTCCCTGGGGGGTTGAATTGAAATCGCGTGATTTCATCATAATCGTTCGAAGTAGCCCCGATCATGTGGTAACTTTGAACACCTATAAATTAATTAAAAAAAAGAGTCATTCGTGAAACATCCTGTAAATATCGATACACATTCCTGTTTAGCAGAGTCATATTTTAGAACAATCTTTCTCATAGGTTCTTGTTCAATACCTATCGCTTTTGTCATTATAGTCCATAGGTGTAAACCTCCTCTCTTCTCCTTTCGTAATACACTGCGCAAAAAAATTAATTTATTCTACAACTGAAGGTGTTCTCAATGATAATCATTTTTATCAGAATTATGCATGCATATGTTATCTACTTTCAACGTTTTTCTTCAATACATATGTTTTTTCCCAGCAGGAATAAAAAAAGATGATATTATCAGATTTTGAATGTATTGGCTCCATTCTATAATCAGTTGTTCTCGATCAATTCTAGTGATCAATAGTTTTTCTTTCTACACTCGATCGCTTTGCGAGAAGAAGGGTGGACATACACAAGAATTGCAGGAAGGTTTGGAGTTTCCCATACAAGTGTGTCCAGAAAGTTGCAGCGATTCAGGGAGACAGGTATGAATGTCCGAAGACCAGGACAGGGTAGACCACGGGTAAAAACTGCCATTCAAGAACGTTACTTGAGAGTTTCTTCGTTGAGACAACGGTTTGTAACCGCTCGCCTCCTTCATAATCAGCTTGAGCAAACTCATGGGATGCAAATTAGCACTCAGACAATAAGAAATCGCCTCAGAGAATATGATTTAACGCCTCGTGTCTCGGCAAGAGGCCCAGCTCTTACCCCAGCCCATCGAAGGGCGAGTTTGGATTTTGCGAGAGAGCATATCCATTGGGGAGAGGCCGATTGGGAAAGAGTTATCTTCACAAATGAGTCTAGATTCTGCCACTACCATTGTGATCGACGTTCCCTTGTATACAGACGTCCACATGGAAGATATGCTCAATGCAATTTCCTGAATACTACTGGTTTCGGCGGAGGATCGATTATGGTATGAGGTGGAATATCTTTTACTGCTCGCACAGACCTAGTGGTCGTTGATAATGGAGCTATGAATGCTGATAAGTATATATGGAACATTCTTGAAGAGCATGTAGTGTCATTTGCCCCATACATTGGTGAACATTTCATTTTTATGAATACCAGACCCCATCATGCGCGCACCGTTCAGAAATACCTTGAAGAGGTTAAAATCTCTCGAATGAAATGGCCAGCAAGAAGTCCATATCTCAATCCGATTGAGCAGGTTTGGGACAACCTCAATAGAAGGCTGAGAAGTTCAGAAAATCATCCAGCTACTCTTAATGACTTAGGAATCCAACTCGGAGAAATCTGGGAAGGATTAGATCAGAACATTTTAAGATCACTCATTTTGAGTATGAACCATCGTTGCCGAGTTGTAATTAAAGCAAGGGGTGGAAATGCCAAGTATTAAATCACTTATCAGCATTATATATTTTGAAAATTGTTCATTTCTTCTCTTTCACATAAGATTCGGTGAAATCCTGAATTTTTCTTCCATTCAATGTGTCTTGTTTCGTTCAAAACCTTCCCGAGAGAACATAAAAAATATTTATAAAGTTGATGTAGAGTTAACTTTCATTAAAATTGAGATTTTCAGAATGTGCGTTAATTTTTTTGCGCAGTGTAATAATAATAATAAGATTCTGTACTCTTGGGTAAAAGTTAAATTTTCTTTCAGAATGTCCACCAGCGGCGGACGGTATGGACAGGTTCGCCTGCCCCACCCCGGATCGGCAAGGCCGATACCACTGCATCGATGACCATGTCCTATGTGATGGATTCATCGATTGCCCGACAGGCGAAGACGAAGATAGGCACGCCTGCATGTTTTATAAAACGGTGAGTTTCCAATTCTTCACTTAATTTCATCTTTTATACCTCTCATATTCACCCTATAGTTCCGCCTGTAGTTTGGACACTCCGCCGATAGTTTGGCCTATAGGCTGAAGTATGAACTCGAGGCTTGGCCAGCAGTTTCGAACATATTGGCCTGTAGTTCCGCCTATAGGCTTTTCTATCGGCTAGTGCTCAGCCTGTAGTTTCTTACACTGGCCGATAGTTCATCCAACAGTTAAAAGTTCGTTTTCAATGTTTTAATGGTGTGTATTTTGCAGACAAAAGCGCACCTTGATGTCCTGGCTGATGCCTTACTCCAGTGGGCAAGAGGCCGTTAACATAGGCTACAATGGAGATATGAGAGGGCCCTCGCTTGTCAGGTCCGTGAGCTCTCTTCTTATCAACATCTACATTCTACTGGCCTACACAGAGAGTAACAAGACTACGCAAGCTTTAGACCCCTGGTCGCACTGCCAGATGTATATAGTATAAAAAATTCAAGAAGATGTAAATAACCAAAGAATCAATAAAAAACCTGCGGCAGTACTTTCATTAGATTAGTGTCTGGAGCTGGATGAATGATATATGGAATTGAATCAACCGAGTTTCGATAGAATCTGATAAATTTATACTTCATATGCTTTTGTCTCGAATATTCAATTTTTATTTGAAACGTGTATTCTTTTTTATTGAACTCAACCATACTTTCCTATACTTCCCTACCCCCGAACAAAACCACGTAGGGAACCGGAGAAGAGGTTGAAAAATTTGTATCCTATGAGATGGGTTAGAAGGAGAATCTACGAGTGTTTGAAGAATTCTATGTCCAAGACATTCAAAAAACAAGAGCTCTCCAATACGTCCTTTTGGGGTTTTTTCGACATTGTTGGTCAAAATAACACACAGTGTGCTTGCAAAAACTGTAACCAGATGTCCTCTCGAACCCAGATATTCTTCTCTCATAAGGGAGATAACAAACTTACCTGAGGAGCTTGTAGTGGAAGAGAAAATGTGGTTTTATCTAGGAAATGAGCAGCAACTGGTTAGTCAGAAGTAGAGTCATTATTAGTTTTATTCTATTACAAAGACGCAGGTATATAGTGAGGTTAGTATAACTGGATACAGTTCTGCGCATGAGAAAGGAAAAAATTCAGCAGTTAAAACCATGCCTCCCGTAGTAAGAAAAAAAATTACTGAAGATAATAATTATCAGAGGATATCTGCGTGAACTGGAAGAACATCTCCATGTACTTCTTCTATGGACAGAGAGAGACACCAATCTACCCGAAATTTTTAATCCGAAATAAAAAACACAGGAGCAGAAAATAGTTATTTATGATATGAGTATTAAAAGTGACGTTTTATTTTATGAATGAAAAAGTTTGTGAAATGAGCGGAGTGAATTGAACAATTTCACGAACAAAATGAAATCACTTCTAACACAAATACCATACAATGTTTTTTTTACAACTGCACTATTTTGATAATGAAATGAACGAATTTGCAATGACAATAAATTTCAAAATGCATTTTAATATTGAAATAATCAAAAGGTTGTTGTGAATGGCAAACGTTGCCAACGTTATGATTACTAACAAACGATAAAAGACTCTGTCATTCGAATTTCGTTCCTGTCCAATTTTTGTCTTGGGTTTTCAACTGTTTAATATGTTTGTCGAGAGTCCAATTATTAATAAAAGTGACAATTAGGTTGTTCCTCTGGATATTGAAGAGTCTTCTAGAAGAGCAAATCTGGAACTCCTACCTAAAAAATCTCTTCAGCAGTACGATATTGCATATAACAATTTCCTGGCCTGGTTTAAATTGTAAAATGTAAAAGGGTACTTCAATGAAACTGTTTTGCAAATGTGGAGCAAATTTTCAATGATAAAGTCAAGCACCCTTGTTAAAAATGGTGTGGATGTTAGTAAATATTTTAAGGTAATAGCATATTTAAAACAGAAAAGTGAAGGACATCGTCCCAAAAAATCGAAAATTCTAACTGGTGAACAAGTTGAAAAGCTTATAAAAGAAGCACCAGATGAGAAATACTTGATGGTTAAGGTTGCAACTATTTTCGGATTATTCAGAGCTTGTCGGCGTGAAGAATTGTGTAATTTATCAGAGGAAGACATCAAAATAACAAATAAATCATTGGTTATAAAACTTCCAAATACAAAAACGAAAGTCATTCTTTCAGTATTATTGGGAAGTATGTACACTATTTTCATAAGTACTTTGCACTGCGCCCTTCTATCATCAAACATCGTCGTTTTTTTCCTGAAATACATGAATAGTAAATGCCAATCCAGTTGGTATTAATACATTTGGGAAAATTCAATCTCTTGTTGCCAATTTCCTCAAACTGCCAGAACCAAAGCAATATACAGGACACTTTTTTCGAAGATCCTCCGCTTCATTACTAGCAGAATCAGGAGCAAATATAAAATATTACGGATATAAAAAAACATGGTGGATGGAAGTCTACGACGGTAGCCGAGGGCTATGTTGATCATTCCATTGCATATAGAAATTTCATTGCTGAAAAAATTCTCCCAACCTCAACAGATTTTGTATCATCATCATCCAATATTGTACTTCAGGTTTCTACAAGTACTGATGATGCTGAGGATTCTAATAATGTGTTGCGTCACAACGTCACAGGGCATTAATGTTTGTAATTGTTCTAGTTTTACGATTAATATTAATGTTCATAAGTTATGATTTTTAAATATTGATTGAATTTTTCTCACCATAATAAGAAAATGGAGTGCTAAAAATATTTTTAACACTAAATGTTAAAAATATTTTTAACACGCTTCCACGTAAACAATAAATTTCAACATAGTTTGCTGTCATTAAAAGTGTCACTTTTAATGGCAGTAGTACAAAAACACAATTATTTATAATAAATTAATTTGTTTTCAAGTTAACAACCAATTTCATATAAATGCATTAATTATAAATCATTCACGACAGAAATGTCACAAAATTTGAAGAAAATAAAAAACTTCACCAATTTCACCTTTTTTTCCTGAACATTAGACTGGACAGAGTAAAAGAATCGAAGAGTACATAACATTTCAATTGTCCACTTTCACGAAAATTTCCCAATGTAAGCTATGTAGTCCAGTCATTTAATCGTTTTCACCTCGGAAATGGAGATAATTGGCTGTAAACTTGGGTAAGCCTCCATTTTGATATCTCAAAACTTATCGCAAACCCTACCGACTGTAGGGTCTATAAAATTCTAATGGTCAAAGGTCAAAAAACGACTTTTTCAATGATTTTCTGAAATATCTCGTTTCCCTTCAAATTTCCGCTATTTTCATCGATTATAAATATCGTAGAAGAATAAATTCTCTACAACTTTTGTTCCAAAAGTTTTTTCGTACTTTGAACTGTTTTTGAGATAGAGAGCAGTGAGTGCGCAGTGTTTTACTAAGTCGATTATCATTCGAGCTCAGTCGGTAGTCTCCTTTATATGTCCTCAAATGTTTCAAAATTGTTGATAATCGTGTATTTATGAATTGTAACTTATAATTTTTCTTATTACGTCCCCAATAACCCCTCCCTCGTTACGCCTATAAATTTACGAACTGGTGATACAAAACAATTCTCTCTTGAAATAAAGATTATAAAAAATAATAAATATTGAAATTGTTATTGTCATTGAAAATTGCAATTCGAGAAAATCATTGTGAGTCCTGGCATCTATTCTTGTGGTATTGATCTATAATAAATAGGATATTCCTCTCGAAATCTGTAACGTCACATCGATGCAAAACGATTATCAGATCATGATGATTCTTGCACAATTTTATGAATGCTCAGGAATATTCGGAAAACTTCTCCATTACTCTGAAATTTAGAGACCAAGGAGTAACAGAAAAAGTCCTCTGAGAGATTTCAAATACCGTTTAGTGCACTAAGAATTAGGTTCCATAAACATGGAACTAAGCCGCCAGAGGATTTTCAATGTTTCCATCGATAAATCTATATTTATGAATGCATTCTGCAATTCAGAAAACCAAGAAAACTCAGGAACATATGGATACGAGATACGATAAACATGAAACAGGCACTCATTCAAACAACTTTTTGGTTAGTGCAATTTTCAGACGCCAGAGGGCGCAGCACAGAGAATAATCTTCATTCATTGTGCCTCGGATGATAAACAATTATTGATCTGATACTGCGACAAATTTTGACGATACATTGTACAGTTACCTTCTGTAGTATCTTCAGTCTTTTCAATTTACTGGAAAGCTCATTTGAAACTCTGTCAATGTGTAGAAGTTTATGCGTTTCCCTTACTCGTTCTATGGCATAGATAATGTTCTATGGTATGAGTCTATGAAACTAACCTAAATGCAAGATAAATAAAAATATTCAAAACAAAACAAACATTATCATTCATAAATTTTTATGAATTGATTTGATTGTACAATAGATCCATCTTCTTGAATATGGGTAAGCGAAAGCTACCAGAAATATATTGAACCTCTTTCAACGGCAAACCTTAAGAAATTACAAATATTTTTGTTCACTTATTCATTCAACTTCCTTGTTTGTCGTTGATGTTGATTCAATTATTAATTAAATACATGATGATTTTATATAAACTCATTCACAGATGATTCACCATCAACAAGCTCATCAAAGCCCAAAGTTGGTTCTAACAAAAGAAGAAAGAGACGCGAAAGCGGATCTAGCGACGAAGAAAGATGGCTAACAGCGATTGAATCTGGAAAATTGGAGGATGTAGATGATGAATTGAAGAAAATCAAGCCAAAAGATCCCTCCCTTATGACTGCTCGACAAAGAGCAATTTACGATCGAGGTAGCGAGGGTAGCACTCAAACTATTCCCACTTTGATGTCTCTACCCACCGGATATAAGGTACGCTTTTGATAGTTAATAACTTTGGTTATTACATTGACTGAATATGAACTTTGTTTCAGGAAAAAGTAATGACAGCTGAAGCTATTCAGAAAGCCGCAATCAAATCGCAAAAACGAAAGCAGCTGGCAGACGAAAAAAGGGAAAAAGATAAGAAAAAAACGATGGAAAGACTCCTCAAAAAGCAGGATTCGAAATTGAACAAATATCCCAGAAACAGAACAACGAAAGCCATGGTTCCTGTTATTTCATATAAGCAGAATCTTAATTCCACCAGCCTATATTTTCCTGAAAATGAATTTCCCCTGAAGGAAAATCAAATTGAAAAGGTGCCTGTACCGAAGTACTGCGGTATGGAGTGTGGAAACCTCCGAAAATATGCCTGCTCGGTAACCGGTGTACCCTTGTGCAGCTTGGAATGCTACAATAAGAATAGGATCAAGCACAATTTTTGAAAAGTTTCTCCTAGATTGTGAGGTTCGGTCTTGAATCCCTAAGAATATTTTGTGTCTGTGATATTGAGAGTTCAATTATTTTCATTATGAAAATGTATATGTTGGATGTAATAAATTTTGGTTTTAAGCTTATGAGAATTTTCTAATTCTTAGAGGATGGTATGTTACACTTCTGCTTTTCGAGAAAATCAACATCCAATTCGAAATCCCATTCAATTTGGGCGAAAAAACTCTTTTATTACTGCTTTTTTCAACTAATAACTATGTTTGAGTAAAGAGTATTAATTCCGAAAAAATTTCACGCATTTCTCCCTGAAATAATATTTTCTGTCATTTTATAGAGAACAGCTTCTGAAGACATAGGATAAACGTGTTTTTCATGAATCATATGAAAAGAAAAGAAAGAATTCGCATTATTCTTGTATAAGCTGAAAATTACTTTTTAATTATTAATGTATAAATTCAAATCCCCAAGATATAATATGGGCCCCTCGTATATTTATGAAGGATGAATCACAATATGGAAAGATTCTTGTATCTTGCGTTTCTCTTGGAAATAACGATGTGTTCAGATTGAAGAAGTGAAAATAAGAATCATCAAAATTAATATTGGGTCTTTGATGATGATATCTTTATGGATATTTCCTTATTAACGTTTGCATATTCCTTTGATGCTATGGTTTTTTTCGTTGTCTATGATGCCATAAGTGGTTTGTTTTTGTCAAATGTAGTTTACTCACAGAGGAGAGTGCACTGAGCAGATCCTTGTTGTACTTGAATAGTTTCATACGCTGTATTTCAAGACCTATTAAATTAGTAAATTAAATCAGTTCTACTATTCAATTAAGGTGAGTTATAGATTCATTATAATATCGTACTATGATAAATGATTCTACAAATAACAGATTATATTATTTTTTTTATATTTATGGTGCAGTTCCTGGTTCCTGTTTCGAATTTATATACAATACAGTCTGTCACAAACCAACATTCATATTTCCACTGTGTTACTCATGTAGAAAAGAACATTATGTCTCAAAATCACATTAGACTTATTTTTGCAGAGAGGTTTTCAGATTTTCTGGGACGTGGAATTATCATTTTTCTATTAATGAGAAAAAAGTTAGTTAATCAATTTCTCTAAAAATTACTGAATTTAAAAATTGGTCCGAACCTACCTTTACCTCGGGGATTTCCAACTATGCCTGAAGATGCCAGACGCTCGTAGTGGCGAAACATTGATGAGTTCCATATTCTTTATTTTTTTTGTTAGTATGCAAAGAAAACAAGTCCACTGAAGTTTCCTTCTACATTTGTCATTTATTATAAATTCATTTCATTTATATAATTATTCTGTAATTGGTTTCAGAACTTTTTTTTCGAAGATATTGAAACCCAGTTTATATTGGTGAATAAGTAGGACAAGTTGATTACAAATATGCAATCAGAATTTTCTAAGACCAGTTTTTCGGAAATTATTCAACTTTTTGCGAAAAATTATGGAAAATTCGGTCAACTTTGAGGCTTTGTATCAGCCGGAAAAATAGGAGTGCATACATGCTGTTTTTTTTATATAGAATGTTCTTTGAGGATGAAAAAAATTTTCTCTTCGATCGAGACCAAAATAAAATTTCTCATTAATTCGAGGGCGTAGATCACGAATGTGCAAAATATAATAAAAAAAAAAATATTTCAAAATAGTCCTTCGCAAAAAAATTCATAAAAATAGTGGAGATAGAGCCTTGTAGTTCCACCATTTAATTCTCGAAGAACCATTCTATATACAAAAAATTCAGCATGTATATAATCCTATTTTTCCGGCTGCTACATGACCTCAAAGTTGACAAAATTTTTCGACAAAAGTGAAGTAATTTCAGAAAAGCTGGTCGTAGGAAAATTCTGATTGCATATTTGTAATCTACGTGTCTTACTTATTCACCATCATATTCTAGGTTTCAATATCTGCAATCTGCAATTAGATTCCTGTTCGACAAAAGTGAACGTCTTAATTTTTTTTCTTGTTGTAAGCAAATACTATGCTTTCATAATTCATAAGCAGACGTTTAATATGGTTTAAAGAAACGTCTTTCTGAAATTAATCAATGTTTCCGTGAATAATGGCCTTCATTATTATTACTATTATAAACTCAATGTTTTTAATTCTGAAAATTAAATATGTATAATGATGTTGTAATAATTGGCATGCAGACGGAAGATTTAAATGTGGAAAAAGGACCCTGCCGAACAGGACTCGAACCTGAGACCTCCGAATTACTCTTCGGGAGGGTCCTTTTTCCAGAATCCAATAGTAGTAGCGCACCGAAACGGTAATTCGTAGGTCCCAGGTTCGAGTCCTTTTTCCAGAATTCAATATTCCGTCTGCATGCAAATAATTTCACAATTATTATCATAAACAACTGTGAGGATTCAGGGGATGGTATGGTCGGGTGAAATAATGAATATTTTCAAAGTTACATTACATATTTATTTCCCATCATTTGGACCCTATACAATTTTATAACTAAGTACGTTGTCAGGTAATACAATCTTTGTATGGAATGCTTATTACGAAAATCAGGGCAAGATGGTGGGTTGGGTTATACAAATATCTGACTAGTATCAACAATAACTATTCTTTCTTGAACAGTGTGGGATTCATAGCTTCTTGACTGTACTTATTTATCTAAACCAACAATTCAACACGTTACATTAAGTAAACTAATCCACAATTTCTACTGAATCAATATTACAGTAAAGATATGCACTCCCCTGTTCTCTAACAGGACTACTAAGGCTAGGCAAGGGACATATGGGGCCCCACCGATTGCTTTACTGGTGTACGCTGCAATACACCCATAGAAATTCTTATATCTAATACAGTATATAGATATTTCACGTGTCAAAAGAATCGTTACTCCATAATATATTTTTTTCATTTAAAGTTATGTAAATTGATATTGTTTAAATATTATCAAATATTATATGAAATTATTTGCTAAAATTTAAGGGGCACAGATCATGATATGTTTAGAGAGTGGTGTTTACAACCTATATACCTAAAGCAGAGAAGGCGACTGTGGCTAGTTCAAATACAATTGAAAAGTTATATCACAAAGCTATGTTCCATCGTTTTTTACTTTCAAGTAGATTCAAATTGACCGTCGGACCTCTCCGATACTTCAGCGAATTTCCCAGCATCATTCTGACTTTTTGGATGTCTTATTTTACGCTTTTACAGATATTTAAATGTATCTTTGTAGTTCAAATTGATTTGATCTTTTTTTCCAAAGAAATGATATTTTTCTTGCAGAAAGATCGAAAATATCCAAATTTTGATGTTTTTTGCATTCTAGCTCATTTTTTCTCTTTATGGTCTTTCAAATCGCAAGAAAGGTGTCAAATTTAAAAAATGTGTATGAAAATGGTCTCTGCAATAATTCCAGATCTTCAAAAATGATTTTCCACGTTTTCCAGTGAAGTTTTTCCGATTCACGATTTAAGATCATTTATATCGTGATCTTTTTTTTGTTCATTAGAGGCACATTGGGACAGGTATTCATTTCGAGATTCATAACCTAAATGAATTACAAGTTCAGTCAGATAAGTCTGTATACAGGGTGTTCAAAAAAATTAGACCCCATCTTCAAGATAGAGAAAACTGAAAAATAATTTAAGTTTGCTTTGTAAAAAATTTTGTAGCCCAATCCATATCCAGGATAAAGAGCGTTGAAGAAAAAAAAATCCTACACATTTTTTTAGACTACTGGCAACATTGTAATAAAATTCTCTCTATATTTGTTTTTATATGTGACTTTCATAGAGGGCGCTAGTTACACGGTTGGTACCAAGTTTTGAGATTAGATCTTTTTGATCAAATTTTTTTATTTCAGATGAATTTGAACATCATTGAATTTTACACCAAAAAATGTAACCGTTTTCGGAATATTTTGATTTGACTAGCAAATATTGGTTTAAAGTTATCAATTAGCATTATTGCATTTTGTGAATTAGAAAATTTTTTGTCGTTTGAATGAGATTTCATCTAAAAAGATATCGTAAAAAAAATTTGTCTTCAATCTTTAGTCTCTATCTTTAATATACAATGCCATTACGAAAGTTTTTTACTGAGCAACTCTTAATTATTTTTCAGTTTTCAACCTATCCTAGAATCAGGGTATATTTTTTTGACATACCTGGTATATAAATTCTGAAAGATGAAGTAATGCTGATGATATATTTCCAACCTAGCCTTTGAAAATGGCTAATATTTGAGCCAATGGTCGGAAGAATTCGAATTTGACCTTTTCTTTGGTAATGAAACACTTTAAGAAATTGTATAATTTAGTAAACCAATTGAAGAGTCACTTTTCAGTTCATCAGAATGACGCTTTCGCTGAAGCACACGATAAAATCCTTAATTTCGTATTGACCTCACCGATGGAACCATTTTTCATTTATTTTCTCAATTTTTTTTTTTGATAATTACGAACGTATTAACACAACACAACATTCAAAGGTCGGATTGCATAAGAGGTAATAATTATATTTTTATTCCGTAAGAATTAAGTTGATATGTTTTCTATATAGTCCCCAATGACAGATTAACCGGTTATAAGAACCGGTTTGATCACCCTGAATCGGCAACCACCCTTACCCGAGCAGACTCAGTGAGCTGCTTCGCATGTCTACGATCGGACATGCAATGGACGGAAACAACACGCAGAGCAAATGTCATTGTTCGAACAGGCAAACGATTTTTCAACACTGAAAAAGTATTTGCCTGTTCCAGAAAGACATCGCATTTATCTGCATATAAATTTCCAAGATCTTAATCGATTGGTCCAACTGTTATTTTAGTTTTCTGATTAAGGATAGCAGAGATTCAATGTTGACGAAGCAAGCCTCAATTGAGGCTATTATATTGAGAATAAACCACCAAATCCTTGATACTACCAGGAGTTTCACAAGGAGAGGTCCGTGGACCCCTAAAATACTTTCTTTCCTGTTCAAAATTTGCTATGACTGGAATTTACATAATCAGAACCAATTGTGATGGTGCTCCAGGAATAATTCTGACTTTTTTTCAAAACCAGTTAGAATTTTCGAGTTTTTTCGTTGTTGTGCTGAATTGTGCTAGGTTTGTGCTGCTTTGTGAGGTTTAAATTTTTTTTTAATTCCATGTGATTCTCGAGATGATTGCAAAAACTGAAAAAAAGTGCAACCCGAAAAATTGGATTCCAATAACTGAAAAATTTCTCGAACAATTTGAAATTGAGAAAAAAATCCAGCACCTTCGTTTTTTCTCCTCACGAATGAATGGAAAAATTTGTGCTGCACTTGTTAGTCTTGGACCGTAAATATTTTCCCGAAAATTCTTCAGATTTTCCGGAAAATTAAAAAAAAATTCAACACCGCACTTTTTCTTTTTTTTTCGACAAAGAATCTTTCATAATTTTATATGATTGTACCAGCTTATGACGGTCAGATGTCCACAAGAAATTAACAGATTTTTCCCCATATGGAGAAAATGAGAAAAATTAGTAGATTGTGGGAGAATCAGCATAACTGGCAACAGTGTGTGTGTTTTTGTTGTGAGGAATTTTTCTTTTAATTCAAATGGTTCTCAAGATATTTCACAAAGTGTGTTGTACGAAACACGTTTTTGTTCAGATGTCCACAAGAAATTAACAAATTTTTCCCCATATGGAGAAAATGAGAAAAATTAGTAGATTGTGGGAGAATCAGCATAACTGGCAACAGTGTGTGTATGGTTGGCCCAGCATTTTCGGATTTTCGAGAAAATTTTTGTTGTGAGGAATTTTTCTTTTAACTCAAATGGTTCTCAAGACATTTCACAAAGTGTGTTGTACGAAACACGTTTTTGTTCAATACATTTTGTGAAATATCTCGAGAAGAATATGGAATAAAGATAAAATTCCAACGGCACAAAACAGCACAAACTTAACAAAATTCAGCTCCTCAAAAATTTTCTCAAAAATCCAAAAATGCTGACCAACTTCACGAACACTGTTGCCAGGTAAGCTGATTTTCCTACAATTTACTAATTCTTCTCATTCACTTCATATGAGAGAAATCCTGTTTATTTTTCCTGAAAATCTGACCGACACAACTTGTCGCGATTGAAGCATAATAATCTAAAGCATTTTTCGTCGGAAAAAAAGAAATTTTCCGGGAAACTAGACAGACTTCCGGGAAAATTCGGACTTCACAACTCAGTAAATGTGAATCACAATTTTTTTCAGTCATTGGAATCCAATTTTTCCAAAAGGGCTGCTCCAGTTTTTCGGTTTTTTCAAAAATCTTGAAAACCACGTGAAATTAGGAAAGACTTTCAACGGCACAAAGCAGCACAAACCTAGCATAACAAAAAAAATCCGGATATCCACATATTATTTCTTCCTGTAAAAATAACTCTTTGTACCTAATGTTGAAAACCATTCACCTCGAATAAGTAGAGCAAATATTGAAAATTGTTTCCACAACAATTTGTTCCAATCGATTAAAATCTCGGAATTGACTTAGAGAGAATACATCTACTTTGATAGATATATCACATTAACTTCACACAAAAAGCACTACTTCAAATTCACTAATTAAGTTTCAGTAAAAATAATGAGAGGGCTATCGATCGAACAACATTTAGAACGAAAAACAAAGATTAATAAATAGTAAATACCTACAAATAAACTCAATAATTCAACAGATAAAACAGGTATAGTGAACAGATCAAAAGCCCTCTGGTTTCTCAAAGGATTCTAGAATCCTTTTGTAACTTTGGTTATTTTCAAAAGAAAGTTTGAAAAATTTACAAAAATAAGTATTTTCATTTATTTTTCCCTGTTTTTGCGCGGAGAAGTTCAGCACGATCGTGATATTGAGATCGCAATAGTTTGTACGCAGTTTTCACTACTTGTTTTCAAAAATACGTTCTATACGCAGAAACAGGGATCACTTAAAATTAACCTTTGGTGAATAACTTATGTACCTATATCAACTTCAATTCATCATTGCAAATTCATTTAGAATAGTTTTATCTGAAGAACACTTCCTTTCGCGATGATTCTAGATATGTATATTAACTTTTTGTAGGTTTTTCGAATTATTGTTGATTTACAATATGGGTACATAATGTTTGAAGTTCCAAGAAAAAGAATTGAATCTGAAAAAATTGCGTTATATCAATGAGAAGTTCATGTAAATGATAACACTGTATCACAAGATACTTTGTGAAGGTAAGGTTAAAGACATTTGGTTTCCAACAATAACGTAAATAATATGATTCCAAGAAACTAAAAATGCACAATATTTTCTTCAAATCTTGTAGTTGTACTTTAGAAATTACTTTGGATGTCTAGTCTAATATTCTTCTAGAACAAAGAGGAAATAATAAAACAAATTAAATATGCGACTTACCCTAAATATTCCATTTCATGTAATATATATAGAATTGCGATTCAACAAATGCAGATTTCAAGTCAAGCTGAAGCTCATACTAAAATAAAAAAAAAATTTACGATGATTTCGTTTGTTTGTTCTCGAAAGATGTATCGATGATACTGCAATTATTATAAATATTTCATCTAATAAAATTCAATTTCACTGTTCGCAAAGCTTATTAGCTATATGTCTTATAGATAACTAGATAACCATATAACATTCTGTCTAGGACTAATTAGATCAATATTAGTAATATTTTGCTAAGTTCTCATTAGGGCGTGAACACACTGAATAATCAGGAAAATTGACATCTTAAAATCTGACAAGCTATAAATAATTCAAGCTTCTCAGCTCTCTACTTGTATATGAAAAATTTCTCCATCACAAAATATTACTAATACAAATGGAAAAATTATATTCCAGAAATGCTAGGAATGTTAAAAAATACATACACAAATTATGCTACTCAAAAAGGGTACAATATTAGTTACATTCTATAACTTAAGTTAGGGCACCTTTGGTTTTTTTCTATCAATCGTAAATATCTAAGGGGTGAAACCCAGCAAAAGTACTTTAGTTTTGATAAAGTGAGCTTAACGTAAATATTCAAAATGCTCGTTTCAATTCCAGATAGTCCTTCAAGAAATTCTCTAATATTCAGGTAACACCTCAGAAGGATCAGAAGGTTTGTCAAATTGGTTCCTATCATTAAGCAAATACTATTTGCTGTTTGAAAATTTTAAAGAACATTAATAATACGTTTAAGAATTAATCGTAGAGATAAGTACATCAAACGGTCGAAAATCTGGCCCAACAAATTCAACCGTTGTATCCAGCCACAATCATCGTACGCTGTCAGGTGCTAAGTTGCATGTATGTATTAAGATTGTCCATTTTCTTCTCCCTTTGCTGTTCCCTAAGAGAAAAAAAAACATCGATTATCGTATGATCTGCAAGGGAAATAGTGTCGGGGACAAAATCGAGTGATAAAACACAGAAACATACATTCGGGATTACAAAAAGAGTCTTCAAATAATGAGTTAGACGAAGAAAGCAAGTTTTTAATTTTTTTCCTCAATTTTCCACATTAAATTTTTTCGAAAAGGTTAGAGAATTATTAATCTTCAAGAAATATGCACTTTCATAGATCTTGCTTCCGAATATACAGGTTGGGTCTACGGTCTCATTACATATATTTCAACGGTAGATTGTTGAGATCAAAGGATGTTTTTTTAATTTACCAATTTTGATGAGTTTGATACGAAGAAATATTTTCAGATAATATCCTAACTTATTTTCAAAATTTGATTATCTTTCATACAAACCCCTTAGAGTTCTATTGAAAAAGAATGCATATAATGGTCATCTCTTCCGCGATCATTCCGTATGTGACACCCAGTATATCTTCATTTTATTGAATAGCCTATCTAATGCCATCACTAAATCACTAGTTGAAACGTGTGGATCACTCAATTTTGTTGAATACTACTGATCACAGAACAAAAAATAGTTTTGCATCGCCTTTTCATGACTAAGAAATCAAAGTCTTCTGTAATTATTGTGTGTTGTTATAGACATTTTTTTCGTGTATATTTTTAATATTTTTTGCGTTGATGAAAAAAATGATGGGAAGAATGTTGAATCGAACTAAGATTTACAAATTCTATTGGTATAGGACGTATAAAGTTGAAATAACGACAGAAACTAAGTTTTATCATAGACTTTGGACTATAGATCGGGAAAACACAATTGGAAACATCGCAGTTTCTACAGTAAATTCGAACAGGGCCATATTCTAGTGGAACAGTAGCAGAATCAAAACCTCAGAGGGAAGTGATATCGAATAAATGGCTGGGCCGACAGATTCGGTTGGGTGGGGATGTGGAGCACAACGTGTGGTACGCGAAGTATCGAATCGAATCAGTAACACTCCGAACGCGGTATGGGTGATTTCATATCTGTTGTAAATGAAATACGACAGTTTTATTCCACTCTGACGCGAGAAATTTATTCGCCTCAATGAATGACACAAATAAGTTCCTGTAAAAATGAGTATTCAGGTTCTTTTTCGCCAAAACTGGTTTTAAAATGAAATAAATTCTAGAAAAAAAAAATTGAAAAACAAAAAATTCATTCTACGAGAAGAAATTAAAAAACAAACACTAATTCCATGAAAATAAAAAAAGGAAACAAAAACAAATTCTGAAACATGTGAAATTGAAGATAGACAAATTCAAATTAAATGTTCAAATAATCCACCTTGTTGTGTCAAACAGTAGCCAAATCTGTTATAAAGAGAAACTCTCATATCTCTGAGAAGATTAGACATACTTTCTATTTTGTCATAAAGTTGGACAGCCAAACATGAAGGTATTGGCCTATCTCCAGAGGCAACAATGAAAGAAGTTGTTGTCTCCACAATAGATTGACCACCGAAGTAACATTTCATGATTTGAATTTTCTCTCATTTTGATTTACGCAAATATTTATTTTCAAACCGTCTAGCTATCACATCTGACGTTCGGATGCGACTAATATGCATTGCAATTCGCGGCAGCCGAGATTTGCCATTCCAACAGTCCAGTCCCTTATTTGTTATCGAATAGCAATGAGATTTCGATTCTTCCACTGTTCTACTAAACTCGGACCTCATACCTATGTTTCCATAAGGATTTTCTTTATCTGTATGTGAAAAGACGTTCAGAAAAAATGAGAAATAGCCAACAAATTGCAGACATGAACAGACAAATATATAGGATTGGGATATAGTATGGAACCAAGTGAATATCTTTTGAAAAGGATAATATTTTTGAAATTTTTCACAGGTAGATGCAATGGCATGAAATGCATGTACAATATTTTGTTGATAATATGCTTTTGGTTGAACCGCAAACCCCCTCAAATTCTTCAATTTATATGTGACCTGTATATCTTTGCAGATGTTGAACAAGCTTGGGAGTTACTGTACATATTGGATTTAGTGTAAAAATTTATAAACGAGAGAAATTCTTGCACGTAATCAATTCCTCTTGAGTTGGCTTGATTTGGAAGTGATAGGAAGTGGAAGCGATGGACCAATCAACATCGCGCGCGTAAACCCACTACCTTCTCCCGCCAATGATCAGGGTATAAGTGGGGCCAACGGATCGAATCCAGCATCACTTTCGGAAATTCAGCGGTCGAGTTACAATCTAAGACCAAGAATCCTCTGAAGATGCCTACCGCAGTTGTGGGCGAAACGTTAGGTGAAATAATTCCTAATAGACCACGGCCAATAAGCCCGGAAGACTCTCTTAATGTCAATATATCCGGTCGTGAAAGCCTGAAACTATTGGTAATGTATTTTGCTTGAATTCATTGGCAACGAAATTTTCTGGGAATGTTATCTTTTTATTTCATATACAAGGCTAACTCACTTCCAGAAAAAGAACATGAAATCATTCTTTCTGGATGTAGCAATTCTATTGTCACTGAGAATGAAATTTTATCAACTTATGAGATATGAAAAGAATTTCTGCTGCATTTTGTATCGTAATCCTCCGAACCCTTATGCAAAATTTTGTTTCAAGCCTTAAGGTACCTTGTGATTATTTTGAGGTTACTATGGTGGAAAATCCGAGGAAAAACTTGATGAGAAACGACTTAAGGGCTCATAACTCCATTATCCATAGCGATCTATCAAAGGAAGCAGTGAATTAAGAATTTTCTCCAGGAGAAAAAATGGAAAAGTTAATTGGAAAAAGCTATACCGATTTCGTTTAATGCATTTTTCAAACTTTACGGCAACAAATCGACCTCGGTTTATCATGGATATTCTGCGGCTTAGAATGATTTCAGTGTTTTACTCTGTAATCAATTCAGGTTATTCAAAAATGTTAAATTATTAATTTCAATATTTCACTCAGGACCAATCATAATAGAATATACAGGATATATAAACAGGTTAAGACTTTCCCGACCGCATGAAATGACATTAAGAAAGTCTTCCAGGCTTATTGGCCGAACCTAACGTTTCGTCTACATTTTCGCTAGGCATCTTCAGAGGATGCTTGCTCTGAATTTGTAACTCGATCGCTTTGATGCCGGGTTCAATTCTGAATGGTAACTTACACCTTCATCAATTGAAACACAAGGACGTGTTGATTGATCCATCGCTGCCACTAAGTATTGGCTTGATCCGAGTCCTGTCTGAGACTGGCAACCATGATTCATGTAACATGGGCGTTTCATCGTGTTGAAATTAATTAATAAATATATGATATGTGAAGAAAGCAATAATATCACTTCACGTGTAAAAAAATCAAAAACTAGCCACGAATTGGCGAATTTTTAAATGAACGAAAGTTAGTTTAAGCCTTCTGTTCAATTTCTATACACATTTAGTGATATTTGCATTGAAAAATATTGATTGTTTCTCTTCTCTGTCATGAGTTTGAGAGATGAAAAATAAATCTGTAGCACCATATACACTTTATATTTCAAATATCCCCATAAAAAAGTGTCCAAGGAGGTTAGGTAGGGACTATCAGGAGGCCATAGAATAGAACTTCGATATAAAGAAATCACATATTCTCGAGTGGCCTTACACAAAGCTGCCTCAGATCAAGACGAAAAGACCTATATTTTCCAAACACTGCCGAAAATAACCTCAGTAAAGCATACAGGGTGGCCATTTGAAAACGAAACAGACGAGATTACAGACGAAATAAATTTTTTCGATAGAAATGCCCGGACAGGTCGATTTCTGTTTCGAGGGGGACAACTTAAGATGTAGGTTACGGACGCATAGCGCTTCAACCCTTGCTACTACAACCCTCACCCCCAATTTTTGAATAGGGAAGATGGGGTGAATGATACCTCCTTTGAAAGGTTTTTCACAAAAAAACACAACAAGTGCCATGAAAACACCACTTCATTTTCAAATGCTTAGTCGAGAATATTTCGAGAACTAATGCATAAAATGAAAAAACAATTACTGTGCTGAAATCAGTATAAAAATACCTTCCAAATGAGGTATCACTCACCCCATCTTCCCTATTCAAAAATTGGGGGTAGTAGCAAGGTTTGAAGGGCTATGCGTCCGTAACCTACATCTTAAGTTGTCCCCCTCGAAACAGAAATCGACCTGTCCGAGCATTTCTATCGAAAAAATTTATTTCGTCTGTAATCTCGTCTGTTTCGATTTCAAATGGCCACCCTGTATATCTTTCAAATTAGAAGAAAGAGCTCTACCGATTAGAAAAATAAAATACAGGATGTACCATTCGAAAAACAATAGTTTCCAGGTTTTGGATGCCTTTATGAATTTCTTAGTACTGAATTTTGAATGCCCAGGAGTAATACTATAAATTTGCCCATTCAAACGTTTTTGTACGACGAATATTAACTGAGATAGCTATTGAGTAAAATATAAACAATCCCCTGTACATACATTATTCTCTTTAATTAACTCAATTTTTATAGAAATGAAATATTTCGATACACATTGTTTAGTGATACTTGCATCGAAAAATAACGATTCTCTGGAATGTTTTCTCTGTCATAAATTTGAGCAATAATGAATAAATCCGTGACAGTAGACCCATACAATACTCGTAGCTATTATTACTAGGAAACATGGAAAGAATATATCCTGAGGTTTTCATAGTGTAGACAACCGAGGAAAATGAAATACATTTCATATTACCCTTGTGAAATACAGGTGTGTTATGACAAATTTACAGTATCTAAGGCGGTAATGCTCAATATCGTTTCATCAGAAAAAAAGTGAAATATTTTCGCAGTATTTAGTTCCACAAGATATGGCAGAATAATCAAATAATCGACAGAATTAGAGAAAAAAATAACTCAGTTCGGTTTAACCGTCACTCGCACTAAAATGAAAATATCATCAAAATCATTTGATAGCCTTTTTTAGAATCTAGTTCCCTTCATGAATAAAATCACTTTCGCATATTATCTACTCCAAATGACTTGGAAGCACAAAACACTGCATATGTTTCGATCCCTTCAAAATTCAAAATTGGGGAAATTATGGAAAGGCACACCATCAATAATAACAAAGATACTGTCTCAATTTTGAAAAAATAATTTTCGAACTGTGATCTTAGACTGGCGGAGATCCAGACGGAGAGCAAGAGCAAACCACGCAGAAAGTGCTGTCATCCAGAAGAGAATAGTTACTGACAGCTTTCTGGGGATCAATGCAACTTAATTCTCCACCTCGATGTGGACGCTTTATAGTAGCGACAGCAGTAGCTTCCTAGTTATGTATACTGAAAGCGACACCTAGCGATTGCTTGTTCAATCGAGGTGATGAATTATGAGGCACTGATGAAGGGTCACAACCCAGAACCGGTCTGTAGCTATTCTCCGTTCGATGACAGCACTTCCTCCGTGGTTTACTCTCAGTCTGGATCTCTGCCAGACCATGATCACAGTTCGGAAATTTATTTTTCGAACGATTTCATTAATTTTTCCAGAAACTTGCATCAAATCATCTTGTGATCTTGAAAAAACACTCCCTTTTCAGTGTTTTCAGTTTCAATGTGTGTACAATGTCGATCATGAATATTTCCTATCGCGTCTCCTCTGATTTCTGAGTTAAGAAAAGGCGTAAGCGCACAGCTACAGAACAAAAGCAATGCGAATTTAGTGGTTTTTTTGGACCGACCTCTCCAGCCATACGACTTTTGGCGTACTCAATGCGAATGGGGCCTCGGTCCGATGAGAGCAGAAAGCTGCCCTGTAGGGCGGCCATGACCCTAGAGGCGTAGTGAGCGTCTTGGTATTCCATGAAGTAGACCGGGTATTCCCCCTTGTTGTGCATGCGCAGGCGACAGAAGCCGGGGAAGCTGTGCAACAAGAACACCAAAAGTGCTGCTCAGTGAGGGTGAGTGGGTGAGTGCTACAACTACTTTTGATTTTTGTTTGATTGGTTTGTTGTGGGTTTGTGCCAATAAACGGTTTTGAGGGGACTGATAGTAGTCGAATCGCGTAATTGGCGTAACTAGAGTTGAGTCTTGGAGAGGTATACCACCAGCAGACGAAAAAATCTTTTTATTTTTTTAAATTTAAATTCGGTAGAAATAGAGATGAATTAATCAATTCATAATAGGCCGTACTCTGTCAAAAGCGTTTGGCAGAGGGAAGTCTCTCGGGTCAGCTATACCGGGTCCTGCAATTCAACTGTCTATCTTTGAAAATGCAAAATCTCTGTTAGTTTTCGATATTTTTGAATTCGCTTTCTCGCTTCATATGAAAGAATAAAGTTCAAACGCCATCGGCCTTCAATTGACCAAATTCATCAGCTTCTTTTAGTATTTTTGGGTTGGCTACAATGTGTGATTAATCATAATGACATTCATCGTAGTTGTCAATTGTCATTATCTACTTTTTTCAAAATTTGAATTTTGAAACTTTTCCAATCATCTATAGAAAACGGAAATATTTCATCAATCTAGTAAGGTTCCTCCCTGAATTTACGACAATTATTTAAAACAGATATCGATCATTTTTTTTTATGAAACAAATAACTACAACTTTTGATAAAATGGATACTAGAAGGCTGTAAGTAAATCTTGTGTATATTCAACATGTCCAAGAGTACAATATTAGGTTAATGATTTTTCTATTTTAGCAACCACAATGTTGGAGATGGCTGGAGCACTGTCAAAGTCTTAGCTCTACCGAAGATTCCAAATAAAAATTTCATAGGTTTGTTTCAGTTTCATAGATTCCCTAAGAAATGGTTACCTTCTCTAGAACTGGAGCAAGATGCTCATTCATTAATTTCCAGAGGAAGAGAATATGCGGTTTACATTTCAAAAAGAAAATGAAGAGAACTTAAGTTCCTACATTATTCCTGAGGAAACCTATGATTTCTAGTAAGCACTAAATTTTCATTTACATCTGTCCACTCATTAACATTATGTTTAATAGCAGGTCAAAGAGAAAGACATTTCGAAGATGATAATATAAATGTGATTGCGATGGAATATGAAACACAGAATGAGGCAGAATGTGGATTTTTCAAAAAAAAAATCATAGGTTTCGTCGGGAATAATGTAGGAACTTTAGTACTCTTCATTTCCTTTTGAAATGTAGACCGCATATTCTCTTCCTCTGGAAATTAATGAATGAGCAAACTCAAACAAACCTATGAAATTTTAATTTGGAATCTTCGGTAAAGCTATGACTTTGACAGTGCTCCAGCTACCTCCAATATTGTGGTTGCTAAAATAGAAAAATCATGAACCTAATATTGTATGTACTCTTGGACATTTTATTAAAAATTGTATGTATTTGTTTCACCAATAAAAATGATTGATATCTGTTTTAAATAATTGTAGTAAATTTAGGGAGAAACCTAACTAGATTGATGAAATATTTTGAAAAATGTCCGCTTTCTATAGATGCTTTGAAAAATTTCAAAATTCAAATTTTGAAAAAAGTAAATAAATAATGACAATTGACAACTACGATGAATGTCATTATGATTAAACACTCATAGTCGCCAACCCAAAACCTAAAAAAAACTGCAACCGATAGCTTGAGTCTCTTTCTGAACGAGGCGCACGCTGCTCGAATTACGTCCTCCCTTAACCCGTTCCATTCTCGTGTCAGGGAGAATTTGATCGATTCCGATGATGTGTGTTTTTCAGTACAAGCCTTGGCCTGTAAAATGTCCCGAACACAGTATTTGAGCGGATTCAAATCGTCCCATTGGTATGAAAATGAACGGCCATTTTCGGAGATCACCGTCCAAACCATGATTTGGTCGGCTCCTTGTCGTAGTGTGACTTGTTAACGTTATGGATGGTCGGTGGTACGTCTTTTCAATCAAACCCGTTTGAATTGATCGTCTAAATACTGCTAAATGCAAAAAGTTTCTTTGTCAGAGATGCCAATGTTCGGGAGCATCTCAGCATCGAGCACGAGTAAGCAAATCAACTCCTTCGATCGATCCAACAGTTTTCGACGTTGCAACGCTTTGAGTTCTTGAGACTAAGTTTTTTAATGACTGGCCCTCAAGTTTTTTTTTCAATATGCCACGAACGCTGCAGTTACTCACGTACAGATCCTAGGCGAGCTCTTGTGTTGAGCGAGCCGATTTTTCTTCAATCACCCCCTTCCCCTTTCAACGACTGCTGGCGCCGTTGCAGTACAACTTTCTTATCCAATTGTAGTTATGGCAGCCCTGTCAAATTGTGACTGCGTTCGGATGAATGGTTTGGATTTTATGGCAGTTAGATGAGGGCGGACAGTTGAATCGCCGCACCCGGTAGGTACTTCATTCACTTTTACAGGGTGTTTCATTAAACAAAAATACTTAACAGACGTCACGGAGATACAGGATGTTTTATGAATTTATCTCGTTCCTTCCTGAGGCAGTATCAGACGAACCACCCAGTATATTTTCTTCTTATTTCTTCAACGAGTCTTTCACTCAAATGTATCATTAAATAACCGTAAAGAAAATTCAGGTCCGAGTTAACAAAAAATAAGGAATCGTTTGAATCCTCGCATATCGAAATTTTAAGAATCTGTTTCAATATTTGAGAAGACCGCGAAAAACGAAATTGAGGCGTTGTTGAGATTGATGTCTAACTGAATATTCAAAATAATCCCCAGATTGAAGTCGCGTAAACCTTTTTGGTCAAATTTCCTTATTAATAATGAATAGAAGCGACAAGGAAATTTGGCAATTTTGTTTTTCAATAAAGATCTCATTACTGATCCTTCCGTTAGAGTTCCTGGTTTTGACCTTCCCAGGAGAATATGGTCTGTTCTAAATCGCATTTGAACAGGCCATAGACGTTGCAACAGCATGCTCTTTCGATGGAATTCGGTTGAGAGCCCTAGTTGTGAATGTGGGGAAAATGGGGAGACTATAAAACATCTTATAAATAGTTGTCCTATTCATATATTTCAAGATGTTCGAGGCTATACATCAAGTACCAAATGCATTTCTGAAATGGGTAGTTAATTCAAAAATAATTTAATAATATTCTAAATGATTGGTTTCTTTTCTGCTTTTGTCTTTTTTCATTTCAGATTAAGAATTGCGTGTCGATTCGTGAATAATCTGTTTATCTGAATCCATAGAAGGATAATATGAAGATGTGTTATTTCAGCTCTCTGAATCAAAAGAGTATATATACTGTCTTTTTCGTTTTTGTAGCTCTAGACCTTTGTAGTTTGTTTGTTTAAGTTATTGAATATTTCAGTAAGAGATTTGAGATTAATTAGGTCGATTTTAGTGCTGTTGAATCAATTATGTAGGTACATGTTCTCAAAATAGAAAAATTTATGAAACAAACATTGAACGAAAAAACTACATAAACTGCTCTATTCTCATGATAAGCTGATCCCGAGTATTGATCTCAGAGGAATATACTGGTAACCAGAAAATGAAGAACAATCCGAATGTAATGCGGAAAGCAGTTTAGGATATTCTGAAACGAGCGAGGAAATGTTAAGTGCCGAATGAATGACATTTTGAGCAATTTATGTAGTTTTTTCGTTTGATTTTTGATCAGTATTTGATCAGATTTTGAAAACTTGTACCTACATGATTGCTTTAATAAAACTGAAATCGACCTAATTCATCTCAATTCTCCCACTGAGATATTCAATAACAATAATATGGAAGCAATATTAATTCCGATAATAAGTTGGGAACATACAGGGCCTAAATTTTTTTTTTATATGACGAGGGAGTACCTTAAAAATACAAACTTAAATGGTCTGGGAATACAAAAAGCTCATCATTGAAAGTCACTTAAAGCCACCTTTATTGATCCAATTTCTTAGAATCTTCAGTCTTAAGTTGAAATTTCAAGATTCCTAAAATTTGTTTTAAGTGACTTTCAATGATGAGCTTTTTGTATCGCCAGAACATTTCAGTTTGTATTTTCAAGATACTCCCTCGTTATATCGAAAAAAAGTTGAGGCCCTGTATGTTCCTTACTGTATGCGCAAAAATTTTAAACACATGATCCAATTTAGTTTTTCGTGGTATGCTCAAATATTGAAACAGATTCTTTAAATTTCGATATACGAACACTCAAACGATTCCTGATTTTTTGTTAACTCAGACCTGGATTCACCTTGCAGTTAATGAACGATACATTTGAGCTCTGAATGAAAAACCCGTTTGAGAAATATGAAGAAAATATACCGGGTGGTTCGTACGATATTGCCTCATGAATAAAAGAGATAAATTCATGAAACATCCTGTATCTCGGTGACGAAAACAGTGAGAGCCCATCAATGTAGTATCCTCCGTATTACATTGAAACACCCTGTATAAAATCACTCGGTTGGCTTTGGAATTTTGACACTTGCTACCCCGTATCGAACAAAATTGGGAATTTATGACTCTTGTCAAAACATTTTTGTTTCTCAATTCAACTTTTCGTTGTCCCTTCTAGGTACTTAAAATTTTCAGAAATGACGTATGTCTCAGAATGTGAATTAACGAGGCATGTAAGTGTAAAAGAATGAAAAATTGGTGCATGTGCATGTGCATTTCATATTTTTATTAATACATCGAGAACTTTGTGATCAATGGATTCACGGAAAGAAAAAAATACTGGATTACTCTCAGTAAGGAGCCATAGACTTGTACACATATTTCAACAAAAAATTGCTGACCCTCATTTGAAAAGAATGCGAGGTGGATAGGCAACTATTTCGTGAAAAAATGTTTCGAAACGATGAAAACGTGATGTTGGATCAGAGGGTTTTTGGTGGGAAAAACAAACAGTCGAAATGTGTGTACAAATCAAACAATCATTTAGTTTAATTCGATATTGTAGGTCCTATTTTGAAATCATTAGTTTCCATTCGTTGATTCGGTCAATGAATGCGTGTATGAACAGATGCATGGCAGAAACATGATATTACCTACTGTGTTTTTATTAGAACTCACATTGAAAAACAACATGTAAACGTACCATCCAAATGCAGACAATCACAGGAGAATCTAAATGATCCCATCGATATTTCGAGAATTAAATTCAAAAACAATCCTTAAGAGACTATAAAGTTTTTTCGAATACTCAATACTTTCTTAGTTATGAGTGATCGAAAGCATGACATTTTCATTGGAAAAATACATTTTTTTGGCACGGTTATTTACGAATACCACATAAATATTCATTAAACGAAATAAAGATATTTGTAGCTTATAGAAAATCAAAGAGTTTTATTTTTTTAGAATTATTCTGGATGCAACAAAAGGCAAGATATACTGAGTAAAAGGAGAGATTTTTTTTTCGTGACTGATCGAATCCATACATTCAACATGAAAATATGGAAAAACGTATGTAGTGCTTGAAAACAGCTTCAAAATCAGCAGTGTTAAAAGTCGAAATACAATGCAAAAAATATTGACGATATATATTTTTCAGGATAAAATACACTTATCGCAACAATTAAAGGAACAGAAAAATTTTCCAAATTTTCTAGGGTTTTTCAACAGGCTGTATCTCAGTGAGAAAAGGTCGTATGAAAAATGGAAAGATCAACTTTTGGAACTTGAAAACTCTAGTTTCTGAATTTATTCGTTAACAATTTTTCAGTGTACCGGTTGCCATGGATAAAGCACGAAGAAAATTTCTTTCGAAATTGAAATTTTTTTTATCTACGCGCATGGAAACATTTTTTTGAGCAAGAACGATGCAAAGGCCGCATGGCCTGTTTATTCAGCTCTAATTTGTATTACACTATCCTCGGAAATGACCATTTATCTTCGAGATATCCAATTTTGAATGCAAAAGGACCCTTTTTCACTCAACTGCTGATATCTCCGGAACTACAAGAGACCTAGCAAACCAACAGCCAGTTTCTTTTTCTGCAGAAAAGTTCCCACAAAAATGTTAATGTTTAATTAAAAAAAAAATTTTTCACCTGTTATGGTAATGTGAAAAAGTGCATGAAAAGGTCAGTTTGCCATTTTTTGTTTAATCTTCGTCAATATTGGAGGAAAAACTAAGGTTATAAGAAAATTTTACAGCCTAATGTACCCTAAAGGCCCCCCCTTAAGCGCTAGATCGATCGGTAGAGCGGTTTTCCTGGACCATTCGATTGAAATTTTGGAAGAATTATGGGAAAGAGATTTTTGTTCCTTAGACTTGAGCTCTTTCTGGAAATTATTAATTTAATTTTTTCAGTTATTGATTAGTTTTGTATTTTTTCAAGATAAAAAAATGAATATTATTATTTCTAATTTCGAAAATCAGTTTTTTACCGAATTTTTGTCGAAAATAAGTCGGAAGAAAGTTTTGAAAAAACTATTTTCTAACACGTTATGGGTATGGCTGTGCTCAACGAGTATCGGGAGCAGCTTAGAGGTATCAACTTTGAATTTTTTCAATCCTTTTTTTCGGGAGAATAACGGTTTGGATGTGTCCATAGCTTCAGTGCAAGTAAGTCAAGAATGAATTTTTTTTAGGAAAAAAAAAATTTTATGAAGTTTTTTTGCTAGAAAAATTTTTCAAAAATTTTCAAAAATTTGTGATAGCCTTTTTTCACGATTAAAAAAAATATATTTTAATTTTGTTCTGAAAATATCGAAAAAAAAATTTTTTTAGGTGGATCATTTATTTTCCTTTTTCCTTTTTTTTTTCTTTTAGTTAAGAAAAAAATTTTTTTCATTGAGAATATCTATTTTCTTCTCGATATGTTCTGAACATAATTCAACAGTTTTTATGCAATCGTAGGAAAAGGCATTTTCAAATACCTACTCGAAATTTAAAAAAAATTCTCTCGAAGACAAATTGGTCATTTCCGAGGGTATTAAATAACAAAACAGAGCTGAATAAACAAGCTATGCGATCTTTATCCAAAGATTACATGGCTACCGGTATTCTGTAGAAATTTCAACCAATAAATTCAGAAACTAGAGTCTTCAGGCTTCACAATGTGATTTTGCTATTTCTCATACGACCATTTTTCACTGAGATACAGCCTGTTGAAAAACAACAAAAAATTTGGAAAAATTTTCTGTTCCTTTAATTGTTGCGAGAAGTATAGACAGTAAAACCAATCCCACATCCAGCATAATTGAAATGGATCGTTTTTCTTGTAAGATACCTTTTTTTATTATTATTCCTATGCTCAAACAGTTTGACTGGTTTTAAACTTCACGGTTAGAAAAAAAAAAAACACGTTTGAGGTCGAGAGATTTTGCATTTGGATGATAGGCGAATTATCAACAATATAAGTGCAACTTTTCAATTAAAAAAAAAAGTACTCACCTAGCGAAGATCTCCTTCAATTCGTGCTCCGAAACAAACTGGCCTAGGTTTGCCACGAAGAGCGTGGAGCAAGGCGGATTGCTTACTCCCATTCCTGGCTGGGACGATGATGATCCCACGGGAGAAGCCAAGGCAGGACTTGGTAAAAAGTGCGGCAGAGAGGCATGCACCGAGGTCAATGCAGTTGGTGGCGGCAAAGACATCGAATGCTGAAATAATTCGTAAGTTTAGAGAAGTTGCGATGCAGGAAGTCAGTTTGGTGTACAAGAAGCGGTTTTAGTTGAAAAGTGGGTATTCGGCTGTCAGAGTAGAGTGCCTAGACAAATGCATAAAAAGTATTGACCGTACCGGAAAAGATCGCAAACAAAAATGCAAAATTTACACGAACAAAAAAAACAGACTTCGTCCAAATCGCATTCAAACATAACATGGGAAATTCATATTGGAAATGATAATGAAGGACAACGATAGAATGTCGATCTAACCAAACAGGATATCCGCAAAAAAGAAAAGAGTGAAAACGAAATCCATCATAATGGATACTGACTAAACCGGACATTGGCATAATCAGTGTTGTCAAATTCTCTCGATATTCATGGATGTGTATGAACTGGCATTGAAGAATGAAGTTAGCTCATTCCTCTGTTTTGAGAATTTTGGTCTTTTTTTCTGAGTTTCCGAAAAAATGATCAGTCCTACAATAATATCATCTGTTAAAATGCAATCACTTCGAGAATTACTTGGAATGTGGCTTTTTCGCTCTGATCTCTCAACTGGCAAATAGGAAATAGCCTTCTAAATTGTCAATACTCTTAAAATAATCATTTATTTTTGGTAATAAATTGTGATATTTCACAGTATTCGTCAAGAATGAAAAACCCTCGGGTCAAATTCCTCTCTATTGATAAAAAATAATAGATTTACGAATCTGTGTCATTGTCACTCTCACTAGTGTCACTTTCAACACTTCGCAACAGGGCTCAATTTGAGGGAAGTTATGTCAAAGTCCCTTCATATTATTTTTTTTTCTATGATTTTGGTTTGGATGAAGTGAAGTTATGTCTATGATTTCCTGTTTTGTGATTTTGAGATTATGTTAGAATTTAAATTTATGACATTTTCATGATATAGATTAATTCAGTTTTTCTTTTTCCTTTTTGCTTTTTTTCACTTATTAATTGCATACATAGGTTACAGTGTGACGAGCATTCAATCGAACATTCCTCATAAACTGCCATCAATAGATATTTTCACGTAGAAGTCAGGGGCGTAGTTCAAATTTTTTTTCAGAGTACTGTTTTCGATATTGAGCATAAGAGTGTTTTTTTTTTAAATGGAACACCCTGTATATTTTAAAGTCAAATTTTTGAAATTTCTTGTCTAAATACATTGATGTATTACAACGTGAAATTTTATGAATTTGGTTTTTAATATTAGGCCATAAATTTTTCTCACATATTTTCAATTATTACATTTTCAAAACGCCATGTAATTTGAACCTATTTATTTCATTATATTCAAACATAAACCCAAAATATCACTAGTCAACATAATCTTGAAAATGTTGAAAACGAAAGGAAATTTTAATATCTATATTGAAATATTTTGATTCATTCCCAACTTTCATGCATGAGCTGAAGAATTCATGTCTTACTATAAAAAAAAACAAACGCAAATATGGAATTTTCTGATTTTTGAAATTTGTTGAAGGTTAGGTTGTGATACATCAATGTATTCAGAAAAATGATAATGAAAATTTTTTGACAGTTCCAATAACCAATCAAATTTCCTCATTTTGTATCATATGAACAATTTCTCCCAATCCTATCAACATTACACTGAAAACAGACAATGGGCTATTTTCAATGTTGATATGGGCACATGTTGATTTTGAAGTTTTGTATATTTAATATTTCGAAATGTCACGATTTGGGTGTAATACTGACGAGAATATTAACGAAATTATTGAATCAAACATCCCAAAAAACACCACTCACAGCAAGACATTTGTATGGAAATCATTAATGGATTTTTGTGAAGATAGAAAGTATGAGTTAGATGAAAATCGGACAAGGAAAGAATTGGCGTTAATTTTGAAGGATTGGGCTGTGAACATGAGGAAAAAAGATGGGTCAGAGTTCAAAGAAAGCACTGTAAAAAAACATGTGGAATCTAAAAAGTAAGCTGTTACAAGAAAAATAGTATAAAGAAATGAAAGTTATTATTGACCCATTCAAAAGTGTTGTATTTCAACAAGGCGGAGCTGCCCGCGATTCTATACGACGAGAACTGCAATCAGATCCTTGTAGAAGGAAAGAAAGTTCAGCAGCATTAACTTCTGTAGAAATAACGAAAATGGTGGATTTATGGAATGAAAATACTCCTGAAGGGCTGCAATGAAAATTCTATCACATAGCCGCGGTAGAATAACCTTGACGAGGTGGGGAAGCTGCTGCTTGCTTTACTAAATTTTTTTGTATCGAATCAAACAACGATGTTTCTGTAACAAATCGAGTTGAATATAACCTTGTATTCAGAAAGACTTGCCAGGGTGGTTCAAGAAAATGTACTTGAAGCAAGTTTTTAATAGAAAACAAGGAGAGCAATGTTTGTCCTGTTTGATTATTCAAAAAATGTATGTAAAAAAGGGTCCCAAACATTAAAACCAACAGATTATTCCTCAGGCAAAATCGTCAATGGGAATCCGAAAATGATCACTGGTATGCTAATATGCCCATTGGGAGAAATACGATTCAAAATTGGACGAGATCGTCTGCCGAAGCCATTGGCTTGAATACAAATGAAAAAAATTACTAATCATTCCAAATTATTAACAGCATGCGTAGTGGAAATACATCCTCATCAGTCATGGAAACTAACACGTCTGGATCTTCATTTGAAATTTCTAATTGAACCTTTTTTAATTGCACTTTCAAATAAATTGTTTAAGCTCTGTTTTTTTTTGTAGCAAAAAATTTTCTATCCGAATAACCCCCGGACATTGATAAATGCTAAAAAATTTTATGACAACTTTCTCAAGCTTGCTGCTTGAAGGCAACAGAAATATAGAAAATTGAGTGTCACTCTCGTTTCTTCTTCGTAAAAACATAATTTCAATACAAGATATCTTGAAGTCAACATCTATTCTCATTCTCAATAAATTTAAATGCCAATTTAAATGATCAACACAACGTACGGTAGCGCTAGGCTTTTTTTTTTATGATGCTGAATATTGTTGCCCTGTTCGCTTGGAAAGTGTTCACGTGAAAAAAATTCATATCGCAAACGATTTCATCGGATGAAGAAATTTTAGAAAAATCGTTTTTTTCCCATTCATGTGGTGTACGTTTGAAAAATAGTCCTAGGAGGGGCTAAAACAAAATCTCGTGATGCGAGCAACTAAGCGATATTATATTAATTGAAAAAAGTTGTTCCGAACATTCTGTATAGCAAATCCCGATATTCCCATTAAAGTACGCTACGAAAATTTCCGAGGACGCAAATCTGATTGTTCTCCCATAAAAAACGAATAGCACTGAACATCCCCCGCTATATATCAATCATCTGGAACCATTGTGGCAATTTCGGCGCCACAAATATGAGACATTTACTTGATTTATCGACTGTTGAAGAATTCACAATGACAAATTCGCATAACCCCGATATTTTACGATATTCCAGTCATTTTGGCGAAACCTATAAACCATCCTACGAAATTTAGGACGGAAAGTCGTAAAACCGGAGTATGACATTGTTATGGACATATTACAATGTTTAACGATCTGTGCTATGAAGTGTTTCGAGAATTATACACTCATCAAATTCATGAATCAGTATGGTCAAGAAGAAAGATGTTAATTTGTGGTTCCAAGATCTTAGAAGACTACTCTACCACGCGTTCTTGTTTGTTCAAAGGTTGTGAAGGCGAAATTGTAGAAATTTCTGAAAGTTTCAAGTGATTGTACAGTTTGTATTTATTGAAAAATATGACGTTTAGTTGTTATTTGCAGAACTCAAAAGATAATAGCGTTTCTGAAACGAACAAATGAGCTTCATACTCCAAAAAAGCCAAGGTATTAAGTAAAGAAGAGGCTGAACAATTCCTTTTACATGCTCCTGATGACAAGTGGTTGCTGGCGGAAATTGTAACAATATTTGGGATTTTTGGATGTTGTCGATGTGACGAAATTCTCTCCTTAAACATGAATGATGTAGAAGATATGGAAAAATAAGTTATTGTGACATTGCGGCAAACAAAAAATTTAACAACAAGAAGATTCACCATAACCGCTGATGGCTGCAGCTTCAAGCCCTGCATGTTATACAGAAAATAAGTAAATCTTCGGCCTCCTGAAACAGAAAGCCTAAGATTTTTTTTTTACATACCGACATGGAAAGTGCATTTCCCTCAATGCTGGCCAGTACACTATTGGTGGTGTCCAGAAGCAAATAGCGAAATATTCAGGTTTAAAAGACCCACAGTTATACACCGGCCACTCTTTTCGCAGAACTGGAGCCACTATGGTTGCGGATTCGGTTGGAGATATTTTAGCACTAAAGCGTGCAGGAGGGTGGAAGAGCACCGAAATTGCGATGAGTTATGTCGATGATTCGGTCAACAAAAAAATCGAAATGTCTAGCAAACTATTTGGTAGTAAGGAGAGTACAAATGTTCTGCAGTCCTCGAGTTCAGCAGTGTCTGAGTCGACAGATGGTTCATCATCATCAGTATCAACTATTTCATCATAAAAAATCTGTGTTACTGGAAATAACGATTGTACCATGATTTTCAACATATATGCAGATAAAACAAAATTTTCTAATGTAAATAATACTACTAACTTGTGAAAATTTTGCAAGTTAACTGTCAGTTTTACAAGTTAGTGACTCGATAAAATAAACTTTCTTGATTAATATTGTGTTTTTGAAACTGACGTTCACAAATGAGAAACGAATAGAATGATCAAAACGTTCGCATAATCGCATATGTTATGTTATTATTCAATGATTTCTGAGATATTTAGGATCATCTGAATTTATGTCATTCGAAGGTAAAGCTAAACTAGTTAAATCTGTTCCATAATAATCACCCGTCATCATAAAAGATCAATTATCTCAGTGATTCTCATATCAGAGCAGATCATTCGTCGATATAATTACCTTGATTCATGATTTTTTTTATGTATATGAATGTAACAGAATTATAGGTAGAACCAAGCGGTTCTACCTATAATTCTACCTTTCATGACAAAAAGATTTTCCGAAAATACATCTCAAACTGTTCATGCTTTGCAAGTGTCAGAGCACAAGTTAATCACCTGTAAGAACAATGACATGCTACACAAGTTATTCCAATTCGGCAGGAAAACCTGGCTAAGAGATTCCAGAGATAACCAGAAAAGTGAGAAAACAAATGAACCGACTTGTTTCAGATGCGATAACATTCTCTCAACCCAGAAGAATTGGTAATCCAATTCGATTTGTATTGATTGATTTTAAGGAATATAGGAACAAATTGGTGAATGCGCTGGTAAATCGTCAAGTTTATTGAAATTTTCAATGTTCTGCGAATTTTTTTTTTCATGAGAACCTTCTCCTGACAAAAGCATATACAACGAGAAAAGAGTTAGCGAAATTGGTTCAGCCGTTCAAGCCTGTTGCAATTACTTCATTTAGGAAATATCTGAATGCGCCAGATATCAATATGCTAAATATATGATGAATGGGAAACACATAGTGTAGCTCAGCAGTTATAGCGGTCGATGTTATTCTCTAGGCTCGACAATGTCGAAATTTAATTTTAGTAAAAATTATTTCAGCGCCATATGAACTTTCAGAGTGCTAACAGCGGAAAATCGTAGTAGATTTTTAACATTACTGGTATATGGACTTTTCCTATCTTTATACACTATAATCTTTGCCCGAAATGCTTTAAACGAGATATGAAGCTAACTTTCAAAAGCAAACCCCTTTTTCTTATTGTAGATTCGAAAAATTTTTCATTCGAATTGGTTAAAACGAAAAATTTTTTGTTTGTTTTTTTTGTTCGACCAGGACGCCAAAATTCATATTCAAATACGTATTGAGGTTCTTAGTTATTTTTCTAAGGGAATCGATTGAGCCCATCAGATTCTGGGCCCGATGGTATCTTGTGCGAGATATGAGGTCTAACTGTGATATTTGAACAGAAAACGATGAAAGGGCCTCAAAAAAGGACGAAAAATTTGGATTTTCCTGAAAGTTTTATTAGGGTTTTCTCTCCCAGTCTTTGAAATAAGAAACAATTAAAAATTTTCTTCAAAAAATAGAAGAAAGGCCCTTGCTCAAAACTTGAGCACTAATTTGTCAGGTGTCAAATCTTTACGACAAATTGTTGCCTAACAATGAACCTAGAAAAAACACTTCGAACTCTAAGACGTAACGTTTCAGAGTCTATATCAGACTCCTTCTTCAGACGATTTCTATATTTCATTCAGCTTCGCAGAATCGTCAGAATCCTTTGACTTTTCAATTGATAGATATCTGAAGAAATTTGGGTTTCAGAAAATTCGGATATAAAATCTCCCGCTGAATCCGAATCTGAAAAAAGAGGAGTTTTGCATTTAAATTTCAAATTTGGACCACTTTTCTTATAAAGTCTCTTTTAGACCCAACATCTGATGGATTCAATTGATTCACCGGGAAAAAATTCTAAGAACCTCGTTACCAGAATACGAATTTTTGCATCCTTGTTTGAATGAAGGCCTCCGGATTTTCTAACATAGTGCATAGTGTAATATTGATGGAAATTTTTTTGGTTTTAACTGAATCCAAATCTACAATGAACAGATGATTCTAAGAGAAAAAAAGGGAAAAAAATTAAAAATAATAATCGAAATGAATACCATTTTCAATTCTCAGGCTCACAGATCTTTTATCATGAGAAATTGGAGAAATTATATGAGATTTTTTCCCTGAGATGAGAGAAATCTCGGTTTCAGCATTATTTGGCATCATCAATATCCCACCTCAGGGACAAGAAACTACAAAGCAGTGACAACTAATAGCGTCAAAATGAAGTTCCACATCTGCAAACACATGCCAAATAAAGCTGAAACCGGGGACAAAATCTAATATCATTTCTCAAACCTCATGATAAAAAATCACTGAGCTTGGGAATTGTAAATGGTATTCATTTCGATTATAACTATTTTGAATTCATCTTTGTTTCAAAAATAAAAAGATGATTTTGCTTTTGAAATTTCAAATAATTTTACCGTTTCCAGACTTTTAAACCACCCAGTATAGCTCTAATGGTTGCAGAAATAATACCTTTAGGGTACAGCAAATTTGGGATGCACTGTATAGGGTGGGCAAAATTGGTGATACCTGAACTACAACTTTTTAACCGTGAAAGATAGAGGAAATGAATGATCTTTTTTCGAGAAACTGATAATGCCATCAACTGAATTCTTTCTTCTTTTGTTTTCGAGTTATATGCCAAAATTAAAATTTGGGCGATTTCATTTTTGGTCATTATCTCTGTTTCTGTTTGTGCTAAGATGTTGAAATGAAACCATTAAACAAGCACTTTTTTCATAGCAATCCAGTAGCGTACTTTGTTTCCTCACTGAGCTTCAACATAAAGTTTTGTTTTTTCTTATGGAAACAATAGTTTGAAATGGTTTAGGAAGAATTGCCATTTTTTTTCCGTTTCAGAAATATATCATACATCGCTCTCAGATTGTTTCAGTTATCATGAAAAATGATATTGAGAAGGCAGAATCACAGAATGATAACTCTCTACCCATGGTTTCATTATTATTTTGCCGTTGATTACTTGATTCAATTCTCCGTAGTTTGATCTCTTTTCAGAACAACTGTCAATTATTAGAATTCGAAGAATATGGATATGTTTGAAAACTACGAAAAATACGATATGTTAGAATGTTTTATTTTAGCGACAATAATGACTTCGAATTGACAGTTCTGAAGAGAGATCAAACCACGTATAATTGAATCAAGTATTCAATCGCAAAATAATAATGACGCCATGTAGGGACATATTATTCTATGATTCAGCCTACTTAATACTCAATAATTGAAATTTAACATACAAACTATATTTTTCATGATATCTGAATGAATCTGAGGGCGATGTATGATGTATGATATATGATATATTTCTGAAACGGAAAAAAATGGCAATTCTTTCAGAGCCATTTCAAACCATTATTTCCATTAGAAAAAAACACAATTTTATGTTATAGCTCAGCAAGGAAACCTCTTGAGAAATAAACTTAGTACGCTACTGAAAATAGGAAAAAACCGTATGCATAATGTTTTCAAACAGAAACGGAGATAATGATCAAACTTTGAATCGCCCAAATTTCAATTTCGGCCTATAATTCTGAAATAAAAGAAGATAGAGGAATACACTTGATGGCATTATCAGTTTCTCTAAAAAAGACCACCTTAACGTGTCATTCATTTTCCTCTATCTCCCACGGTTAAAAAGTTGTAGTTCCGGTATCACCAATTTTGCCCACCCTGTACAAGGTGGGCATATTTCGATGTTTTAGCACTACAACTTTTGAACCAGAGAAGATAGACAAAATCTGATACCCCATTCTCGATCTCTTTTTAGGAGAAACTAACAAGAGTAGTATTCAGTTTCGGCTACCTTCTTTTGTTTTCGAGTTATAAGCGAAAATCTGGAAACTGGCGATATCGGAAAAAATTTATATCTCCGGCGAGACTGATGATAGAGCTCTGACATTAAAACATTATACAGGTGCATTTTTACGTAGAATCCAGTGGTATGCTCCCCTTTTGTGCAGCATTTTTAATTACGAAGCTATGACCCAAACTTATGTTTTTTTGAATAGGAACACTAGATTTCTCTTCTATTTTCTGAAACCTTAATTTTTTCTGTGTTCTAAAATATATAACATCTTATGGTTCGTATCAATAAATCAATATGAGTATAGAAATTGGTCAAGAACTTATATTCATCTGAGTCTCAATACTTTTTATGGTTTCAATTGTCGATAAGCACAGAAAAATTTAGTATCGTATAATTAATACAATTTCTTTCTAGTAGTTTTTTCATTTCTATGCTCTTGTTATAGGAAGCATTTTTTTGTGCTCATCAACAGTCGAAACCATAGAAAGTATTGAGACCCACATGAAAATAGGTTTTTGACCAATTTCTATACTTATATTGATACAAACCTCACGATGTTATATATTTTTGAAATAAGAAGAAATTAAGCTTTCAGAAAATGGCACAGAAATATAGTGTTTCTATTTAAAAAAACATAACTTTGGGTCATAGCGTCGTAATTAAAAATGGTACAAAAAAGACGAGCATGCCACTGGATTCTACTTGAAAAAGTGCCTGTAGAATGTTTTGATTTCAGAGCTGTATCATCAGTATTAGAGGAGATATAAATTTTTTTCGATATCAATATTTGTCCAATTTTCGCTTATAACTCGAAAACAAAAGAAGGTAGCCAAAAATGAATACAACTCTTATTAGTTTCTCCGAAAAAGAGATCGAGAATGGGGTATCAGATTTTGTCTATCTCCTCTGGTTCAAAAGTTGTAGTGCTAAAACATCGAAATATGCCCACCCTGTACATATTATCCTATATTATTTCGCGCATAAGTGATTGAAAATTTTGACATCGAATTGGCCCCATATAGTCCTTGTGCTAAAGTGACAAGTGACATTTTTCGCTCTAACAGCTACGCCAATAGTCACTCGCATTGTCACTGTGTTGACTAATCTACCCGCAGTGTCTTTTCTGGAGTTGTGTTATGGTGCAACAAAACAAAAAATCCATTGTGGGAAGACAGAAACCATGGTGACACTAACATGTTGATGTACGGGGGCGCTTGCTTGTTGCAACTGACTTTCCAGAGTTTTGTCTGTAGATAGTCAAAGATAGGAACGTACTGGAACCTGAGGATGCAGAGCCGGATGCACTAGCGTCGCATGTTGAAGGGTCCCGGGTAGTTCTGTGGCAGAATAGGCCAGAGGATGGTGCCATAGCTCGGGAGCACCGGGAAAAAACGCCGTGCCCAAATCTGGAAAAATACAGGAAGAATCAAGAGAATTGTCTCCAAGCTTGTAGCTCCAATAATACACATCAACAAAATTCAACGTTTGAGACGATGTATTTGAAAAGAAAAAGAAAATTCTTTGCCTTTACGAAGGCACATCGAGAACATTTTTGAAACATAGATGAATTCAAAAAAGTAATCATCGAAATGAATACCATTTTCAATTCCCAGGCTCAGAGATCTTTTATCATGAGGTTGGAGAAATGATATTAGATTTTGTCACTGAGATGAGAGATATATCGGTTTCGGCCTTGTTGGGCCTCATCAGTATCCCGCACATCTCAGGACAAAATCTTCATAAAAAACTTCAGAATTTGAAGCAATTGGTTGTGAAGTAATGAGTAAAATATTACAAAGTACTAAGGTGGTGACATCCAATTGCGTCAAAATGAAGTTTCACATCTCCAATCAAATGCAAAAAAAGAAATCTGTACTTCCTCTTTCACTGAATGAGATTTTAGCAGTGGCTCTATTCAGGGCCCGCTTGCTAGTTTCTCAAAGTGATGGAAAAGCCCAATTCTTTTTGTGACTGTGAAGCCTGATGTTTTTAAGAAAAAGAAAAAGAATTGGGCGTTTCCATCACTTTGAGAAACTAGCAAGCGGGCCCTGAATAGAGCCACTGCTAAAATCTCATTCAGTGAAAGAGGAAGTACAGATTTCTTTTTATGCATCTGATTGGAGATGTGAAACTTCATTTTGACGCAATTGGATGTCACCACCTTATTACTTTGTAATATTTTACTCATTACTTCACAACCAATTGCTTCAAATTCTGAAGTTTTTTATGAAGATTTTGTCCTGAGATGTGCGGGATACTGATGAGGCCCAACAAGGCCGAAACCGGTATATCTCTCATCTCAGTGACAAAATCTAATATCATTTCTCCAACCTCATGATAAAAGATCTCTGAGCCTGGGAATTGAAAATGGTATTCATTTCGATGATTACTATTTCGAATTCATCTATGTCTCAAAGATGTATTTGAAATTATAACATCGAGTTTATTGATTGAATGTTTTCCTTTTTTTTTTCATTAAAACGTAGGATCATGCTAATAGATTTAATATAGTATGGTGAACAGATAATATGATAAATTTACACCATGTTTTTATGAGTAAAAATGATTTCTGTATTAATTGAATTGCATTAATGAATCCTATTTTCTTAGTCTTTTACATTGTAGTGTTTCATATACAAATTTGTCTGAGAATATCATGAAAAATTATCACAATCAAATCTTAATTTTGTCGATGTGTATATCAATCATTCGTACCGAACCTTTTTCAAGTATCGCACATACTGTGATACCTTGAATATCCACCTCATATTGTTGCAGCCCTTGGACTTTTTCCTCCTGAATTTTACCTTTGCTGTGTAGGATGAAGCGTTTGTTTATTTTATTTTTAGTTAGATCTATGTTATATTTACAAGTAAGGGTGGAGTTTTTGTGAGATGTTCATGAATTGAGATGGTGGATAATGGAAATATTAGACCAGAGGAGAAAATTTTGAAAAGAAAAAATTATAGTAGGATGATACCCATTGAGAAAGGGAGAAAATATAACAAAAATGAGAGAAAACTAAAGTTATTCTGAGCTCATGGAGTAGAAGGTAAAAAATGGTCTTTTCCTATCAAGAGAGTGATATAGCAAAATTGTAGGTCATATAAAAATCCTCAATTTTTTCAATAAACTTTTTTCACATTACCCCAAAAATATGTGTGCAGAGTTTGAATAATCTAGTTTCTGGTTTTCTATCTTTAACAATCAAAATTCTCCATGAAATTTGATGTTAACTTACCGTTGAATGTCTCAAACACATTGTTTGTTTTTTATTCGAAATATTCATTTTTTCACTTTATTCAGACTTGATATCAAGTCATCATATCATTTTCAATAAAAATTTCTCAAGTATAAATATCTCCTTTCTCAAAAAGTCAGTAAGCTTATTGATTTTTGAAATTTCTAGTGTTTAATGGTTTAAAAATTTACTTTGGTCAATTTTCTCAAAAAATGCAAAGAACTTTGCAGCAGCTGCTTAGATTGTCATGATTCTGGAAAATGCTCCAATGTGAAAAAAGACATCCACAAAAAAGAGAAAAGAACCTATAAATAAGTAATAAGTGGAATTTTCAATGACAAAAATGTAATTGAATTCAATTAATAAGGTTTCATTCCTAAAAAAAATTGTAGCAATGACATGTTTCGAAATGAAATCCCTTTAAATCCATTCTTGACTATTCAGAACCACTATTTTTGCATTTTTTTGGAAAGGTTTCATGAATTAGTTATTTCTTCGTTTATCGATTAATTAATGTGTAAATTTTGTGCATTTAAAACCAACTATTAGATGAAGTTCCATAGCTGCAGCAAAGTTATTTGCATTTTCTGAGAACATATTCCATAGAAATGTATATTTTTTTTATACCTTCTGACAGTAGTGACTTCAGATAACAAAAAAAGCTACCAATGTAGTTATTTGGCTTGACAATGCTATTTTGATATGAAGTCAAAAAAAGGTAAAAAAATAAATACTTTCAATAAAAAAAGTATTAAAGACATAAAACATTAAATTTCGCGAAAAAAATTTTTTTGCGAACGAAAAATTCAAAATCGAAAACTAGGTTATATGATTTCAAGAAAAGGAAAAAAACGGTCAACAAAAAATTGGCCGCACCGAAAACATTTTTGAAACATAGATAAATTCAAAATAGAATACCATTTTCAATTCCCAGGCTCAGAGATTTATCATATGGTTGGAGAAATGATATTAGATTTTGTCACTGAAATGAGAGATGTACCGGTTTCAGCCTTGTTCGGCATCATTAGTATCTCATACACCTCAGAGACGAAATTTTCATAAAAAACTGCGATATTTAAAGCAATTAAGGGTGATTTACTCAGCAGAAATTACAAAGTAATGACATCCAATTGCGTCAAAATGAAGTTTTATATCTTCAATATGTACACAGTTCTTTTTTTGCATGTCGTTGGAGATATGAAACATTTTGACGCAATTGGATGTCAATACTTTGTAATTTCTGCTCAGTAAATCAAACTAAATTGCTTCAAATATCGAAGATTTTGTCTCTGAGGTTCATGAGATACTGTTGATACCAAACAAGGCTGAAACCGTTATATCTCTAATCTCAGTGGCAAAATGTAATATCATTTTTCCAAACGACAAAAGATTTCTGAGCCTGGGAATTGAAAATGTATTCACTCCGATGATTACTATTTCGAATTCATCTATGTGTCAAAAATAGGTTATATGAAATTGTATAATGAGTTTTGAGGTTATGTGAAAAAAGTGTAATACAAGAATTGTAGATCTTTTTATTTCCCACAACTTTGACATTTCTTTTTTTTGCTGGAAATTCAAAAGAACCGTTTTCACCCTTAAAAGTTCACTCTCATCATGAACTCAAATTGCTGGTTATTAATTTTTTATTCATTTTTGTTGTATTCTCTTTGTTCTTCAATGAGTTTCATCCTATTATTAATTTGTATCACTTTTTATTACTTTCAAAAGCTTCAGCTCTGGTCTAATCAGAATTAGCATAACAGACTTAGAAATAGCACTGTTACCTCATCATCAATCTTATCAAATAGGATTTGGCAGAGTATTGTTGCATTGCCAACCGACTGCCTTGACAAATTTGAATGGACTATGAGTTTGTGATCACAAGTAGTTCCACAATATTCGAATCCATAGTCCCTGAAGAAATTTCAAGGTTTTTCAGGATTTGTCAAGAGTAGAACGCTTCTAACATAATGAAAGAATGCTTCTAAAAAACTCAGGGAGGCTGCTGAAAAAAATCTCATCCCAGGTTACTTTGAAGGGAGAACAAGAGAAAGTTGAGCAGGTATTGACTATTTAAATTCCTGTTCCCCAGTGTATTAATGAAAGGTATACGTTAGAGCTAAAGACATAATGACGTCTTTGAAGAAAGCTGTTACTGATCATTCTAGTCAACTTGCGAATTTGAAATACGGAAGGAAAGTCAAGAAAAAAATGACTATTGTAACGAAAAGCTATGAATGCAAGATAGGGAAAGCATAATTCTGGCAAGGTTGAAGATGCTATAGAAAAATCAATGAGGGGACGTTCATTTCTTTATTTATCTAATCTGTTGATTGTGAGAGTATAAAACAGTTTGTCGAGATTGGCAGAAGAGATGCAGTTAACACAAGCAAATATCAGAAACAGGTCTTTTGAAGACATCATTTGCTTCAAGGATTGAGTCAGGATTTATCAGGAAAAAGACTTACTTCATAAGGTTCTGAAAGAGTATATTATCATATCGATTTGATCCTCAAAAATCCTCTTAATGTCTCGGATAACTAAAATCCTTTACAGGCTGGTTTTCGATGACAAGGCTTGATTTAATTAATTCCCTGTACGTTTAAAAAGAACCCTGGTGCATCGAAGAAAACTTGTCAACAAGCGACTACAACCAACTGAGAGTGGAAGCTTCAAGGTAGGGTGGTAGTGAACAAAACTAGGTTGGTTTGGTGCAAATGTTTCCAGGAACTTTTAGCCTCAATCCATCGTAGAGAGGTGTTCGGGGTGTACTTACGTCCTGTGAGGGGGTGCATCAGAGTTGGGTGCGTGTTGGCGGCGCTAGCAGCTTGCTGTTTAGGCTTGCTAACCTTCGTGTTACTTTTAGCAAACTCCAGTCTGATGGTCTGAGGCATGTCGGGGTCAAACCGTACACCCTGCTGCAAAATTGCCCACAAAAAGTGTGTTCGTGAATATAAAATGCTTAAATAAAATTCGGTGACTGTATATAGGTAGGGGGTTGGATGAGGTGCATGGGGGTAGTTCTTTGCTAAGCTAGAAAGCGATTGGCTGCTTACACACCGGGAAAGTGAAGGGGGTACGTTGTTCGAAACCTAGGAGAAGAATGGAGACGTCAGGGTTGACTTTCCTACATAATATCTTAAATTGAAAGAAATAGAAAAAAGTAAAACACACGATTTGTTCTATTTTTTCGAGAAACATGAATTAATTATTACCGCAAGTCGCTACGGTATCTAATTTCCATGCTACAGGGTGATTTTAGAAATCTATTTGTTATATCGAAAAAATAGTAAATTTTAAAACATGTTGCAGAATGGGCTCCTATTCCAACACGAATGCAAAATTCGAAAGCATGAGTTTTGGAATTGTCTTCTGCCACGAATATTAGAAGATATTTTCTCTATTTCAACCAAGTTTCGTGAAATACTGTCGATTTTCCAATGAAAATTCAGACTAGTGACTTTTGTATTGGATCTTGGCAGTTGAAGTGACCTGAAAAATTTGACAAATTACATAATTTGAATTGATTTGATTTGAGAATTGATAGAATCAGAGGTCAGTACTGACAACCACGAAACGAAAAATATAACTGAAAACAATGTTGTAATGAGTTCATTGAGTCAATGAGTTCATTACAGCACTACTTTTAGTACTCTAATATGAACTCATTACGATACCGAAATAGAGAAGAACAGTTTTTTCAGTATTTTTTACTAGTGCTATCGAACTCTGGGTGCCACAAATTTAGGAACAATTGAAAAAAAACTTTTCAAATGGAAACCAGAGTGTGCGATGATATTTTTCGAAAGGCTCTTCTGAGACCATTCGAAAAAATATATACAGGGTGTTTCGGAATTGATGCGAAAGAATTCAATGGGTGATTCTTCATCAAAAATTAATGGACGTTTTTCATATAACTTTTTGCTCAACACCCTTCTCCCTCTAAGTAACAGCCTTTGAAAAAATTCACAACAATGAAATTTGGCAGATAACTGATGGTAATGAAATGGCAGTTTTTGAGTTTTTTGTTGCGCTAATATAAAATCACAAGGGACTGAAAAACAGAACTGTGATGTACCCCGCTAGGGTTGGTTCGGTCAATCGTCATACAGCAGCCCATATATTTCTTATTTAAAGTATTATGTCATGACTTTTTATCACAAAGTTGTTAGTTGGATTACAAAAAGATTAAATACTTCTCAAACTCTTTTCCATTAATTCACAGAAACGCTTTCATTTATTGAAAAAAATCAAAAAAGTTGCTGTCGAATTAAGTCATATGTCACATTGTTTCATTTTCCTGATTTTCTATGCGTTATTCTCTAACTCTGAAGAACGAAAAGTGATTATGTAATAGTATATTCTCAAATAAGTTGCAGAATGAACTCCTATTCCAACACAAATTTCGAAAGCATGAGAGTTGTAATTGCCTTCTGCAACGAGTTTAGACGATATTTTCTTTATTTCAGTAAAGTTTTGTGAAATACTCTCGAAATTCAAATGAAAATTGATATTAGTGACTTTCGTTTTGTATCTTTTCAGTTCGTGTGACTTAAGGAATTTGATTGATTACAGAATTTGAATTGATTTGATTTGAACATTGAGAGTACTGACAACCACAAAACGAAAAATATAACTGAAAACAATGGTGTAATGATTTTCATTACTGCACCACTTTTTAGTACTGAAATGAACTCATTACGATACTGAAAAAGAGAAATACATTTTACAGGGCTGTAACTTCGATAAAAAGGGTGTTGAACAAAATGTTGTATAAAAAATCCCCTTTCAATTTCTGCTGAAGAATTACTTCAGACTTTATTTATCGGAAATTTCGAAAAAACATTTTTTGAAAAACAAATTGCATCCTGTAGTTTTCATAAACTACTCCGTTATGATTTTCGTTCAGCCGGTGTGTAAGCAGGATTTTATCAGTTGTACCAGATGAGGGATGAAGAATATAAACACTAGTATCTAATTGTACAAAGACCCTTTTTAGAAACAAGCAATCAACTTTGAAAGTTTCAAGAATTTTTCGACGGCCATGATGTTTATGATATTTTCAATACAGACTCAACAGTGAGCTAGAGAAAGTAGAAATTCTTACCTATATGTTTTTGTTTCGTGTAAGCATATTTTCAACGGATTGTTTTGAAATTATTATTACCGAATGACTTTTCTCATATTAAGTGAGAATGTTGATTTTAGTATTTTTCACCCTTTCAATCGTGATTAGATGATTTCAAAGAAATTCTGGTGAAAAATCTCGAAAATATAAAGGAAATTATGTCACTAAGGTGTCTCTCCGAAGATCTTCTTTTGTGTGATGATCATATTAGGTGTACAACATTGCTTCCGCCGTTTTTTTTAAGGTATTTGTCAACATCGAAATATAAGTTGCTTTGTGTCTGCATCATAAAGTGTTCTCGATTGAATCATGTCAGTTAAGAGCCGAATTCTTGTCATTTCCCTAAGATTTCAATTTTCTGCTTTAATATGAAGAATACAGGAGCTGAAGCCCATCGAACACTCTCAAATACCTTTAGTGAGGCCGCTTTTAGTGAAAAAGAACGTGTCGAGAGTGGTTTCTACGCTGATTTTAATGTCGAATACCAGCATGGCGGTAGGAAAGATGTGGTTACCGAAGATGCAGAAGTGGTGTCATAAGTTGATCAAGGCAATCACCGGCGATCCGTTATCAGACGCAATTAAAGCGTTTGAGCCAAGCATTGAAAGACAAACGACCTCAATACAGAGAGACACTTGATAAAGTGATTTTACAGCATGACAATGTTCGACTTCATGTTGCGAGTGTGGTCAAGGCATGCTTGGAAACTTTGAAATGGGAATTTCTACCTTACCCGCCGTATTTTTCAGACGTTTCTGCCCAGGACTATCACTTGTTTCGATCAAAGGCACACTACCTCGTTGATCAGCACTTCCAGTCTTATAAGGAAGTAGAAAATTTTATCGATTCGTTGATGGATTGCTTTTTTCAATGCGGGATTCGTATGCTGCTCGAGAGATGATAGAAAATGGTGACCAGCGATGGACACTACTTTTAATCATAAATATTCTTCGGTATCGTCCATTATGAGAGTAAATAAAGCATTGGGAATTTTGACTGTTTTTATTTAATGTTCTTGAAACAACGCCGACGTTTCGAAACTAAGTCGTTTATTTTTCGAGGCTACTTTTTAAATAAAATCGTCAATTATTAATAAAATCATTATTTCTCAAAGGTATCGAACTTGTGTACATTAATGAGCGGGCAATGTACCTGAGTTCGATCTCTTTGAGAAATAAATTTTATTTTATTAATAACTAGCTGACTTCGTACTGTCTCAATCGATGAATAAAAAAGCAAAATAAAGCAGAAAGCAAGTGGACATAAAATTGTCCTGTACAATATGTGTTGCGCCAAATGATATCCTCTGGAAACTGTTATATTTTTGAATGTTGGCCAAGAAGTGTTTAGAATCATTTCCAATCCCAGAAACTAAAAAACTCAAGGATCAGGGGGTGGGACCAATTGTGGCAATTAGATAAGCTAGCTGACCCGTCGAACTTTATTTCGATTTAGAGATTAATGAACTTGTACAAACAAAAACACAAAACAAAAACACAAAAAAAAAACCAAAAGTACAAAATATACAACAAACTTAATTGCATTGAAATAGGTATGTACAGGGTGATTGTTTATATTCTACTCAATAGCTGTCCCATTTGATATTGGTCTTTTGAAAACGTTTGAATGGGCAAATTTGAAGTATTTTTTATGGGCATTCAGAATTCAGTACTAAGAAATTCATAAAGGCATCGAAAACCTGAAAATTTGTTGTGAACTATTGTTTTTTGAGTGGTACATCCTGTATTTTATCTTTCTAATCGCTAGAGCTCTTTCTTTTGATTTCAAATATATATATACTTTATTGTGGTGAATTTCGGCAGTTTTTGAAAAATATAGATAGTTTATTCTAAATCAAAGGCAGCTGTAGAATGCCACACTATAAAAATGCGATTTCTTTATATCAAAGGAACCGTGGATAAAAAAAAACAACTGATATTCATTTTATTTATATATTATCTAAAAGTTTAATTAAGTGTTCAAATGTCCCTCATAAACGTCTACACAGTCGATATGTTTTAATTAATTTTTTAAGGGGTTTCCTTACCATTTATGGAATATATGGAGGTTTTTTCAATTATTTCTTCCTCTATTCTGAAATTAATCTCTTTTTGCGGAGGGGCCATATACACTTTATATTTCAAATATCCTCAAAAAAAGTGTCCAAGGAGGTTAAGTAGAACTTCGATCTAAAGAAATCACATCATTCTCGAGTGGCGTTATACAGTTGCCTTAGATTAAAACGAAAAAACCTATATTTTTCGAACACTGCCGAAATTAACCTCATTGAAGTATTTATATTTGAAATCAGAAGAAAAGCTCTACCGATTACAAAAATAAAATAGAGGGTGTACCATTTAAAAAACAATAGTTCACAACAAATTTTTGATGCCTTCATGAATTTCTTAGTACTGAATTCTTAATGCCCATAAAAAAATTTGTCCATTCAAACGTTTTGTACGGCCAATATTAACTGAGATAGCTATTGAGTAAAATATAAACAATCACCTTGTACAACCACGTTTCTGCAATAAAGCCTCGAATTCCGGGAAAAAAACGGCGGAAGCAAAGTTGTACACCTATTAAATCCATTAGTTCCGCCTATAGTTTCATAGTATAGCCTATAGTTTCATAGATTCGCCTGTAGTTTTTTAATTTCGCCAGTAGTTTCATAGATTCGCCTGTAGTTTTTTAGTTTCGCCAGTAGTTTCATAGTTTGGCCTGTAGTTTCATAGTACGGCCTGTAGTTCCATAGTTGTTTATGATTAGATATTTCAGTTATTGTCAATGGTATCTGTGTGCAATTGGAATGAGCACCAAGCAGAGACACAGGCGAAGACCAGCGGAGAAAAAAAATAACTTTATCCACCTTATCTACCCTGTAATTCTGTACATTTCGCGAACGACATCAATAATTCGGGGTTATCGACTGCTGGAAATATAGGTCGAGCAACGGGTAGCGTTGAAGCGAGAGCACGCACGATGCAGTTCATGCACCTCTGGTAGGGGAGGATGCATGGAATATTGTATGTTACAGGAAATTGATGTTGATTCAATATTTGGCATTTCGTTTGTACAATTACCCACCTGCAGGTCCTGTTTTGCCGCCTCTGCTCCTGCCCTCGTGTGGAAAGTAACGAATCCTACTGGCTGCAACGGAAAACCGGATTAGAGAGGCTGTTAGTGGGATGAAAATGGAAAAGTGACAAAAGGGTTGTTTTGTTCGACGTGATTCATTCAGGGATTTGTCGAGCTGTCCTGCTATTTTCGGGTGATGAATAATTTCATATGGATTTACATCTTCTATTAATTTAATCATTATTAGTTGCATGCATCTTCGAAAACACACCTGAATTTACGTAAGGGAATATTTTGACATGTTATTTCTGTATAAATGATGAATGAGTGCAAAACCATGTGAAAGAATACTTAATTATGTACTCACCGATGCTGTTTTACCATTTTTGCTTGTGACTTTGAGCAATGAACCTTCATAACCCTGAAACAAAAACATTTTTTCATTATCCATGGTTATTTCGAAAAAAATTTTGAGAACTTAAAAATTATTTATCAAAACCCCTCATCCTTGTACTGTTTAGTGAGGTTCATACGTTGATCTCCGAAAAGTTTCCTGAAATTTGAATTCTATAGTTAGGTCTGTCCGAAACAGCTCCACGAGAGTTAAGGATATGGTAGTTGATAGACCTAATGGTCTATTGTGCCCCCTGATAAAGCTTTACAGCTCGTCTTCCAGTCCCAGAGATCTTAAGAAATCCAATATGTCGGAAGGCTTCAGTGAGGCTAATTCCTCACTCCTACAGGTCTCTTGACCAAAGCATTAATTCCTTCGACTTACAATTCCAAAGCATTCTGTGACTAGGTGAATAGGAGTTTCTTCCTCCTCTCCACAGAATCTACACTCGTCAGTGTCCAATACGCCCATTCTCAGCAGGTGCTTTCTGAGGAAACAATGCCCTGTAAGAAAGCCAGTGAGGAGGTGTAGTTGGTTGTTACTGAGATCCAAATATTTTCGGATCTTGCAGTTTTTAAAATTCCGAAGGAACTTTTTGGAGTGATCGAACCCTGAGAGATTCTGCCAGAATGTTTCTCTTTCAGTTTTCTCCTTCTCCAGAAAACTCTTTCATATGGGTATATTTTCCTATACCACAGAAAGGTTTTGGGGCAGTGAGTGGTTTCCGAGCATCCTCTCTGGCAAGTTTATTGGCCTCTTCGTTACCTGTGATTCCCGAATGACCAGGTCCCAGATTAAGGAGACCTTATTTTTCTTGCCTACCCCATTGAGTTTTCTCCGGCATTCCCATGTTGACTTTGAGTCGATGACATATGAGTTCAGTGCTTTTATAGCAGCTTGACTATCTGAGTTAATAGCTATGTCGCAATTCTGATAGTTTATCTCTAGATTAATATCTAGACATCTTTTGATTGCTAATATTCCTGCTTGAAGAACACTCACACAGGAGCCTAACGAAAGTGCACACTTTGCTTTGTCCCCATGAACCCCAGCGCCAGCTGCCGTGTTGGTTTTAGAACCATCTGTATACCATTTAACACTATTTTTTTTTGAAATTTTGGTTGGTGTATTCCCGCTCCCATCCCTTGGATATCGTATCAAATCTTCAAGAAAATCGCTGCAAAATCATTTAAAACCAATAACAAGTTGAATCGATCCAATAAAAATCAGTATCAGACATTTCGTCGATCTGGTCGCCTTTTTTCTGAAGTTTGGTTTCTTGCATATGCTTCATGAGTGTTCTTATTTTGAAATGAAGTCAGTTTATCAACGGCTTCGATCTGAAACGAGTTTTCTGAAAATGCCAAGACTTAAATTAACAAACGCTGAAGCAAATAGGGCTATCGGAATGTTACAGGGTGGCCTAACTCATTTTGGTTGTAGTGGAAAGGCACCAAGTCAGCTAAAGTGTGATACCTCGACTTTGGAATAGATTCCGTATTGAAAAGACCAAGGCTTGGTCGGCAACGAAAAACAACACCTGCTCAGGATCGTTTCATCACCGTTTCTGCGTGAAGAAAGCCAAGATTTACGTGTAGAATACTCTTCAAAATGCAGATGGGATCCAAGTTTCCATCGAAACCATCAGACGACGTTTGAGAGAGGTGAATCTATCTATGTTCTAGACGTCCATCAAGAGGAGTTCCATCAACACGTGACCACAAGCGTTAAAGAGTGGAATGGGCAAGGCAACATATCAATTGAAAATATCAATGGCGTAGTGTCCTTTTCACTGATGAATCCAGATATGGACGATTTTCAGATTCTCGAAGAAAAAGGGTATGAACAATCACACGCTTACCTAGTAATCAACGCTATGTCCAAGAAGTCCATCCATTTCGAGGGGGTAGTATTATGGTATGGGCCGAGATATGTTTCAACAGACGCACAGAGTTACACATTGTTCATGAGAATATGACCGCTTTACACTATAAAGAGCATGTCATTGACAATGTTTTGCCAAATTTTCACGCTGCTATTGGTGAAACTCTTCAAATTTTTATACGATAACGCTACACCGCACCGTGCAGCCATAGTTGAGAATGCGCGCGAGCAGCTTGGTATTCCACATTTACCAATGCCTCCGCACTCAGCAGATTTGAATTGCATAGAACATGCATGGGATGTGCTCCAAAGAAAATTAGATAATCATTAACCCACCCCAGAATCCTTAAATGATCGGAGAGAGCTTCTGCCCCGTTTATGGAATCAAATTCCTCTGGGAATAAAATTTCGTTATTTTACTCGATTTTTCTTACGCACCCTATATACAGGCTAAAATAAATTTCATTTCCTCCAACTTGAAATCATATTAATATGAATTTTCATCACAGAATCTCATTTGACCCACATTTTTTTGCAATTTAAGTCAATATTCCTTATTCATAAGAACAGGCCATGGACGTTGCAATAGCATGCTCTTCCGATGGAATTCGGTTGAGAGTCCTAGTTGTGAGTGTGGGGAAAATGAGGAGACTATAGAACATCTTATAAATAGTTGTCCCATTTATAAATTTCAAGATGGTTTCGAGGCTATACATAAAGTAACGAATGCATTTCTAAAATGGGTGTTAATTTCAAAATTATTTGATTTATTCTGAATATTCTGTTTTCTTTCCTTTTTTTTTTTTTTCATTTCAGATTAAGAATCGTGAGCCGTTTTGGGAAGAATCTATCGACGGATAACATGAAGATGATCTCACACTGATGTCTTTCAAGATTTTTTCCTGATATTTAATATTTTATGTTATTTTTTTTACGGGGTGGCAGGTTTTTTTCGGCTGAGGTTTTTTTCCCTGGCTCTATAGTATCGTATGATACTAGTGATGATAGTATCGTATGATTCTATAGTATCATACGAAGAATGTTATGATACCCCGTTCTTTTTTTACCTCAGCTTAGGTACTTTTTATTGTATTATTTCTATTATTATTTATTTTTTTATTTATTGTATTATTTTAGCTCTCTATTTTCATAAGAATATATATATTTATATATATATATATATATATATATATTCATAAGAAGCAGTTCATGCCATGTTGTTCTTCATTGGAATTCAAGTTCTGGTGTAATTTACAATGTCAATTTCCATCGGATTAGAAATTACACCTAATATGGAATTGACAGCAGAGAACCCCCTCTATCGCAAATAAAAAAGCCTAATCAACATGCTAATACAGGGTTTGTTCACAAACAAAAACAACAAACGACAATCGGTCCCTATCGAAGGGAAAAAACATTGATTTAGTCCGGCACCAAAACGCAATTTGCATAGGATTCACTCTGTACCCCTTTCCAGACATTCCATTTCCACAGGATTAAGGGCAGTTGATGAAACAATGTCATCGCTCCCAGGGAGTTCACCTCCAAAGCCTATCCAGAACCGATCAAATTGAATCGATTGGGATCTCGAAACACCGAATGGTGCTCTCAGACGATCTTGTTCATGAATAGGTCGCAGCATGGATTCATACAATTTGGAGACCTTCGGAAGTGGGTTTACGGGGTGGTTGAATGAAAGCCAATGACGACAAACGAATATGAAGCAGAAATTAATATGAATTCTACTACAGTTTGTCCAGGAAGTATATGGGGTATTTGTATTTGCGATGACCAAGCAAAGGAGAGGTTTGGAGGTGAGGCGTAAGCATAAGTTGTTACTCTACTCTTTGAAGATTTTTTTCCCGATGGAAGCGTACCTGGGCTGCATTCACAAACTTACTCAGAGAGTAGAGTAAGAGTATGGCCATATGATCAGAAATATATTTCGGTCTTTACTCCACACTCGTTCACAATCTAACTCTGATAAATGTCATTCAAACATGTGAACAAAGGTATAGGTTATGAATAATACTTTTGCATCATATACATTTTTTATATATCAGTTTAATATTGAATTGTTGCTATCGTGAATGAATAATAGAAGTTTAAGAAAAAAATCTCTCTACATTACATTACATTTTCAATTGTCTCTTCGAAGTAAAGTCTATTTTTCTTTAATTTTGAAAGCAGAGCACAACCGTGTTTGTTTGATGATTGTGAGGGAACTGATAAATGTTCTCAGGCCGTTGAATTACTTCTTATGAGACAGAAACAATGAAAGATGTCTATAATCTTTCCTTGCAAGCAGAGAAATTTATAAATGTTATGACATGTTTTGTTGTTTTATTTACTTTTCGCCAGGAAAAAATTTAATACTTCGTAACAAGAAATAGTTTCATTTGAGGAAGCTAACAAAAAGGAGTTTGAAAAAATATTGTAGAAAAGATAAGGCAAAATATGAATGAATCTTGACAGAGCTAAAATCTTGAATATAACAAAATATCAACGTAAATTTCTAATCAGCTACAAAAAAACAGTTATTGTGGGACTTTTCATGTCTCGATTTATTTGAACTTGAACAGACCACTCTAGGTTCTGCAATACAGGGAGAAACTCTTTTCTTCTTTACCATTATCTTTTGGTAAAGTCTGCCTTGAGCTTCGTTTATTCACTGCTAGCAATTTCATCACATTTATTAATCATTAAAATAAATCTTTCCCATATTTCTTCATTTCACAGAAGAGTTGTTTCACGTGGAAAATTAATTGTTTCGTATTTCGTTATTGAAATGAAACAACACCAGAAATAAATACTTAATCGAATAATATTCAAGTTTCAAAAAGTCTGCGGGACCAGGACAGAATGAAAATCGTACGTCACAACTGTCAGAGTAAGTGTTTACTCCCCCAAATTGCAGAGTATGCAGAGCTTACTCAGAGGAAGTTTATGAACGCTCACAGAGTATACTCCCAGGAAGACAAAGTAAGTTTGTGAACGCTTCAGAGTAAGGAGAGCTTAATTTATGAATGCGACCATGGAGAACCATCCCGCTTTTTGCATTATCGCAACGGTGATTCGATAGTAATGGCTGAATGTTTATGTCGAGCAGAATTTAAATTCCCTCTTCTGGGCCCATGACAATTAAAGGCAGAAACATGAATGACCACTACATAGCCCCTAGGTTATTTTTTGGGTTGTCATGTTGACATTTCGAAGTAGTCTAGGGAAACTACTACGACTATTTCGAAGAACCATATCTCCAAAGATTATAGAGTATAAATATGGGAAACAAAGCGACTACAGTGATGTGAGCGACATCTATAGATTCAAAAGTTAACGGGTTATGGTTAAAATATTGAATTAGGGTCCATTTGGCAAAGACTATATCAGCATCTCAGAAGTAAAGTGTGTTAAGTCACATTTTTTCAGACACGAACTTTCTACAATATTGGATTCACATTAGTAAATTCTAGCTAGTGAAATACATTTTTGACTCCCTGGGTATATCAAGTCACCAACTAATGGCAGTAAACATTCTTTGAAAGAATGACGGAACTGAAAAATCTCTGTTTTGTCTAATTTTGATATTGTGACTTAACACACTTCACCTCTGGGGTGCTGATATAGAGATTATTAGGAGGTTGTTGTCAATTTTGAAAAAGTACTCGAACAAATATTTTTGCTAAATGACGATTGTATTTTCTCGTATACGCGTATATTATACTGAAATATCTCAAGAGTAGCACCTAAATCATTCTATAATCTTTGTGCGTTTTTTTTGTTATAATTTCGTGTTAAAAACTGGCCGACATTCAAAATGCATGGTGATCAATTGCAGAAATAATAGAAAGAATAACCTTGAATGTGCATTATTTTATGAATGTGAAACTGGCAACAGTTCTGCCAGCAACAGATTTAGCGTTCAACCGGTGCGCCGTAACTAGTGATCCCGCGGCACGGCCGACAGACGAGTTAGTTAGCGTCTTAAAAAACATTGAAACATAGTGGAATGGTATCATATTTTGAAATGAAAATGTTGTTTATGTATTAACTAGGGATAATAGTAGACTATATCCATTTCCGTAAAAGGGTGGGCGGAGGAATAAAAAAGAACTTTGAAAATACATAATTCCGATTATTTTAAGTTCTATAAAAACCAAAAAAAAGTTGTCCCATATGTTGACTTGGTTTTTTGTGTTGATTTTGATATGAAAAATCATTACTAATCGATGAAAGTCATTGTCGGGCCGTCGGAGGAGTACAGGGGGAATCTGAAAAATACTGTACTCTTATTACTCAATGTTCTATGAAAACTAAAAAAAAAAGTTGTCCCATATGTTGACTTGGTTTTTGTGTTGGTTTTGATATGAACAATCATTCCTAATCGTTGAAAGTGATTGTCGGGCCGTAGGAGGAGTACAGGGGGCATCTGAAAAATACTGTACTCTTATTACTCAATGTTCTATGAAAACTAAAAAAAAAGTTGTCCCATATGTTGACTTGGTTTTTTGTGTTGGTTTTGATATGAAAAATCATTACTAATCGATGAAAGTCATTGTCGGGCCGTAGGAGGAGTACAGGGGGAATCTGAAAAATACTGTACTCTTATTACTCAATGTTCTATGAAAACTAAAAAAAAAGTTGTCCCATATGTTGACTTGGTTTTTTGTGTTGGTTTTGATATAAACAATCATTCCTAATCGATGAAAGTGATTGTCCGGCCGTAAGAGGAGTACAGGGGGCATCTGAAAAATACTGTACTCTTATTACTCAATGTTCTATGAAAACTAAAAAAAAAGTTGTCCCATATGTTGACTTGGTTTTTTGTGTTGGTTTTGATATGAAAAATCATTACTGATCGATGAAAGTGATTGTCGGGCCGTAGGAGGAGTACAGGGGGAATCTGAAAAATACTGTACTCTTATTACTCAATGTTCTATGAAAACTAAAAAAAAAAGTTGTCCCATATGTTGACTTGGTTTTTTGTGTTGGTTTTGATATGAACAATCATTCCTAATCGATGAAAGTCATTGTCGGGCCGTAGGAGGAGTACAGGGAGAGTCTGAAAAATACTGTACTTCTAATATTCAAAGTTCTATAAAAACCAAAAAAGACGTTGTCCCATATGTTGACTTGGTTTTTTCTGTTGGTTTTGATATGAACAATCATTCCTAATCGATGAAAGTCATTGTCGGGCCGTAGGAGGAGTACAGGGAGAGTCTGAAAAATACTGTACTTCTAATATTCAAAGTTCTATAAAAACCAAAAAAGACGTTGTCGCATATGTTGACTTGGTTTTTTGTGTTGATTTTGATATGAAAAATCATTACTAATCGATGAAAGTCATTGTCGGGCCGTAGGAGGAGTACAGGGGGAATCTGAAAAATACTGTACTTCCATTATTCAAAGTTCTATGAAAACCAAAAAAGACGTTGTCGCATATGTTGACTTGGGTTTTAGTGTTGATTATGATATGAACAACAATGTATTGGTCATATCAAAACCCACACTAAAACCCAAGTCAACATATGCGACAACGTCCTTTTTGGTTTTCATAGAACTTGGATAATAGAAGTACAGTATTTTTCAGAATCTCCCTGTACTCCTCCTACGGCCCGACAATGACTTTCATCGATTAGGAATGATTGTTCATATCAAAACCAACACAAAAAACCAAGTCAACATATGGACAACTTTTTTTTTTAGTTTTCATAGAACATTGAGTAATAAGAGTACAGTATTTTTCAGATTCCCCCTGTACACCTCCTACGCCCGACAATGACTTTCATCGATTAGTGATGTTTTCATATCAAAATCAACACAAAAAACGAAGTCAACATATGGGACAACGTCTTTTTTGGTTTTTATAGAACTTTGAATATTCGAAGTACAGTATTTTTCAGACTCTCCCTGTACTCCTCCTACGGCCCGACAATGACTTTCATCGATTAGGAATGATTGTTCATATCAAAACCAACACAAAAAACCAAGTCAACATATGGGACAACTTTTTTGTTAGTTTTCATAGAACATTGAGTAATAAAAGTACAGTATTTTTCAGATTCCCCTGTACACCTCCTACGGCCCGACAATGACTTTCATCGATTAGTAATGATTTTTCATATCAAAATCAAACAAAAAACCAAGTCAACTAATGGGACAACGTCTTTTTTAGTTTTCATAGAACTTTGAATATTAGAAGTACAGTATTTTTCAGACTCTCCCTGTACTCCTCCTACGGCCTGACAATGACTTTCATCGATTAGGAATGATTGTTCATATCAAAACCAACACAAAAAACCAAGTCAACATATGGGACAACTTTTTTTTTAGTTTTCATAGAACATTGAGTAATAAGAGTACAGTATTTTTCAGATTCCCCCTGTACTCCTCCTACGGCCCGACAATCACTTTCATCGATTAGGAATGATTGTTCATATCAAAACCAAACAAAAAACGAAGTCAACATATGGGACAACTTTTTTTTAGTTTTCATAGAACATTGAGTAATAAAAGTACAGTATTTTTCAGATTCCCCCTGTACTCCTCCTACGGCCCGACAATGACTTTCATCGATTAGTAATGATTTTTCATATCAAAATCAACACAAAAACCAATTCAACATATGGGACAACGTCTTTTTTGGTTTTTATAGAACTTTGAATATTAGAAGTACAGTATTTTTCAGACTCTCCCTGTACTCCTCCTACGGCCCGACAATGACTTTCATCGATTAGTAATGATTTTTCATATCAAAACCAACACAAAAAACCGAGTCAACATAAGGGACAACGTCCTTTTTTGGTTTTTATAGAACTTTGAATATTAGAAGTACCGTATTTTTCAGACTCTCCCTGTACTCCTCCTACGGCCCGACAATGATTTTCATCGATTAGAAATGATTGTTCATATCAAAACCAACACAAAAAACCAAGTCAACATATGGGACATTTTTTTTTTAGTTTTCATAGAACATTGAGTAATAAGAGTACAGTATTTTTTCAGATTCCCCCTGTACTCCTCCTACGGCCCGACAATCACTTTCATCGATTAGGAATGATTGTTCATATCAAAACCAACACAAAAAAACGAAGTCAACATATGGGACATTTTTTTTTTTAGTTTTCATAGAACATTGAGTAATAAAAGTACTGTATTTTTCAGATTCCCCCTGTACTCCTCCTACGGCCCGACAATGACTTTCATCGATTAGTAATGAATTTTCATATCAAAATCAACACAAAAAACCAATTCAACATATGGGACAACGTCTTTTTTGGTTTTTTATAGAACTTTGAATATTAGAAGTACAGTATTTTTCAGACTCTCCCTGTACTCCTCCTACGGCCCGACAATGACTTTCATCGATTAGGAATGATTGTTTATATCAAAACCAACACAAAAAACCAAGTCAACATATGGGACAACTTTTTTTTAGTTTTCATAGAACATTGAGTAATAAGAGTACAGTTTTTTTTCAGATTCCCCTGTACTCCTCCTACGGCCCGACAATGACTTTCATCGATTAGTAATGATTTTTCATATCAAAATCAAACAAAAAAACCAAGTCAAAATATGGGACAACGTCTTTTTTGGTTTTTATAGAACTTAAAATAATCGGAATTATGTATTTTCAAAGTCCTTTTTTATTCCTCCGCCCACCCTTTTACGGAAATGGATATAGTCTACTATTATTCCTAGTTAATACATAAACAACATTTCATTTCAAAATATGATACCATTCCACTATGCTTCAATGTTTTTAAGACGCTAAGCTAACTAACTCGTCTGTCGGCCGTGCCGCGGGATCACCAGTTACGGCGCATCGGTTGAACGCTAAATCTGTTGCTGGAAGAACTGTTGCCAGTTTCACATTCATCATTATTTTCATTACCAAGAGAACGAAAATGTAAGTTTTGAAACTCGTATCATGTAACTGTCTTGCTCATTGCTTTTTATTTTCAGTGCTGTCAAATGGATAGAGTTTTCTAGGCAAAAATATATTGTTCTGGATAACGTATGAAGAACTCTTTTTGGGCTGACTTACAGGTCTTGTTGTACACCTCTGATATTTTTCTATAATTGTTGTTCAAACATTCTGTAACTAATATACAGAGCACTCTCGTTAGGTCTAACTCCTAGGGACCAAAAGAACTGTTCGACTTATCTATTGTTCGGCTCATCAAATATTCGAGTGATTGAAGTGAGACTTGTCTTCATTGAGAGAAAAACTCAGGCAAAAACGTAATGATCGTCAATGAGAAACGAGCTTCTGAGCTCTAGGAACGTGTCCTCAGAGGTCGAAAAATCGTATGATAGTCATCACTTGTGGTGATTTGTTTGCGAACCAAATCTTCTTCGGCCTCATTCATCAGATCATAGAGGCAATGGTGATTAGAAGAACGACTTATAGAAGCGGAGGTTCTCTTGACCCTTCCAGCAGTTCGACTCATCTACTAGACCCTCTAGTGTTATTGAGGTGAAAATGTACTGGGTAAGATATCGGGTCCAGAACAAATGTTCAACTCATCGATGTTTGATTTATCGAGAGTTCACTGTATGAATAAGTTCTTGAAATTGTTATAATAATTCTCTTATATGTGAAAAATTTTTGAAATGTTCTCAATTTCATAATTATTGTATTGTAGTTGATTTTACACAATCATTTCAAATAAAAATATAAAGAATCCAGGAGCGTATTTCATCTGATTCAAAACAATGTGTAGATGAAAAATATCATCCTGATCAAAAAGCTGAGCCCTGCTTTTGTTTTGTTGATCAGTGATGTTCTTTAAAAGCTCGACAGAAAATACTCAATTTAATGGAAATTCATGAGAAGTATAATTCGAATTTCGCGCCTATTAAAATAGTTTTCAGTACTGAAAAATGTTTTCAGGGGCCCTAGGTGTCAAAAGTAAGATGCTGGCCAAAAATTCTAGTCGCATTTTAGTACCACAGATATAAGGGCGTTTCCTATCTTTCGAACTCTATAATCTTTGCATATCTCCTTTATTAGTTCAGAAAAAAGTGTACAAGAAGTATTGATACCTCTTATTCCTGAATAATTTGATTCTCTTGAGAAAGTGGAAGATTTGACTCACCTCATAGGCCCGGAACAATAAGTTATAATTCTCTTGGTTTGGCGTCCATTGGTAATCCACTGACGAAATAACGTCCGCACCTGCAAAAAAAAAATCATTTTAGTTATATGTAAATGGAATGCAGTCATACATGGGGAAGTGAGGAAAAAATATTTCGAATGATGGTGGAGACAGGGAATTGCTCTAGCGTGCAAAATGGAGTCGACAATCTCGTTGTTTCCATGGAATCAGAACAGGCAAATATTTCATTAATATCGGATAGAAAATGTATAGCCAAACGCAAACATTTTTCCATCAACTTCAGCTCTTGCTCTAATATACATAAGTCGCAAGTAGAACTTTAACGAAATAGTATAGTAAATCACATTCTCAGGAACTCGTCTATTTTGCATTCTCTCGGGTGGACTAATATTGAAAAATTGTATATTATGACAAAAAATGATAATTCTGGATTCAAGTTTTATCATATCGAAGACAAGCTGCATCAACTGCATCTTTGTTGCAAGAATTCAAAGACTGTCTTTAAATAGTATTCAGACGATAGCTCAGAGATTGTCTTGAATTTCATTAGTAATAGAAATGGCATTTCAATAATGACTTTCAATTGCCAAAGTCTACATAGTCACAAATACGATTTACAAGATTCAGTTACGAGACAAACCAATTTGTTACTTCTTACCGAAAAACATGCATGACGCGTGATAATCGATTGAAATACCTTATTTCAATTGTATTTGAAGTTAACGTTTGAAGACGTTAGCGATGTTAATGTTGGCCGCTCCTTTATTGGAGATATTTGTGCATACTTATGCAAACCTAGAAATGGCCTACACATAGTCATGGTAGCAATTTACATTTCTCCGAATCCAAAATTAGGACGAGGTAGAGCATTTTTTTCATCGCACTTCACTGGAGTACCCTGAAAAGGGTCGAAAATACTTAGTACAAATGGTAATAAAATTTCCACTTATCTCGGCTGGCGATTTCAACATTAACATCGCTGATAAAAAATCAGAGCGGTTGACAACTTTTCTTTCGGAAAAACTGAAATTTAAAAATGAATAATGATCTACAAGAATCCACAAGAAAATATGGGAATACTATAGACGCTGGTATTTTCCAGATATTTAGAAGACATTAAATCAAACTTATTCTTATTTCAGTTACCATAAACCTATAGTTTCAATGATAAACATTACTGAATAACCTACATTTATTGTAAAATAAATAAAAATAAAATATTTTGAATCAACAATATAATCTTTTATATTTGAATAGATGCTATGCAAACGCTTTACCGCGGCAGTCTTCGAGTGCCACACGTGTTTTTTTTTAACATTTTGATTTCATTTTATTGTTTTTTCTTGAGGTAGTATCCAAGGTGAACTCCTCATGAGCTTGAGCATTGAGTTGAGTGTCTCTCCATGAAGTAACATTCATTACAATCGAGATGAAGCCTTAGAATGGTATGGAAGTTATTTCTTCTCTATGAGAAGAGATTTTATCAAGAGGTTGTTCTTGAAAATCCCGTTACAATAACAATATCATGTTATGACAATT